>CM062653.1:54467455-55667455 GCA_031772095.1 Zeugodacus tau | reverse complement strand
TATCAAGTGAATCCGATTAATTTTTCAAAAAAAGAGTTAGCCATATTGGATCCGCCATTTTGATTAAAAAAAACCGACACTAGTGACAAGTTTCAAGTGCTGTCTGCCATCTTGGTCTTCAGGGCCTATATCAAAACCCTGATCTGATGGGGTTAAATGGATCTCGAATTCTTATTCAGCGATATCAAAAGTATAAGGCACACATAGTAAGACCCCCAGGTCATGATAACATTTTTTTTTGTGTTTTATAACAATTTAATCTGAAAATTATTATTCGTATTTATTTAATAAATGCATATTGTATATCTCAATTTTATACGATCTAAAATCATATTTATTCCAAAAGTATGAAAAAAAAATTTTTTCAAATAAATTCATCAACGGATGAACTGAGACGTAGCCGCGGCCAACATATGAGAGAGATAATATTTAAAAAATAGTTGCAAAGAATATTCTTTCGAATGATAATAAACATTCTCCAATATACACATTTGAATTTTCTGTGTTTTTTTTTTTAAGTAGAAAACCTCTATATGGATCTTCTTTTAAATACATATATCATACAATTGTTTTTCTGATTGACTTTTAGTTGATTTCAACAAGATTAAGTGAGCTTACAATATTCTGTTCTAACAAGTCTTGATATAATCCTCGTAAAATTATCTAAGATTCAACGTTTTACTTACATTAGGGTTTCTAATATTTAAGGAGAAAGAAGAAAGGGAGACAAAATAAGCGATTGTTGAATCACTTTGTTACGATCTTCAAAGATTTGAAAGGCGTTATCAGCAAAATTTTATTCAGAACCATTACACATTCATAGCGCTTAAAACTGTTTGGACTTCATTCAAAATGAAATCGAAGGTCTGCCCAACCAATGAGTGTGAATAAAACAAACTATTAAGACGACAGAATAGTCGACAATTTTCTCAAGGAACGAGGGAGAGGATGGATTCTTAATTTATAAAGGGTAAATTATAGGGAATTTGTTGACGTCACGTCACTGTTGACAGCCATAACTTCGAAGTCGTAGATAATTTCGTATAACTGGGAACCAGCATCAACAACACCAACAATGTCAGCCTCGAAATGTCAGCGCAGAATCACTCTTGCGAACAGGTGCAACTTTGGGCTGAGTAGGCAATTGAAAAGCAAAGACCTCTCTCGACGAACCAAAATCTAACCCTACAAATCGCTTATCATTCCCGTCCTGCTTTATGGTGCAGAAGCTTGGACGATACCTACATCAGATGATACGACTCTTGGGAGAGAAGAAAGGTTTTGCGCAAGATTTTTGGTCCTCAGAACATTGGCAACGGCAATACCGCAGACAATAGAACGTTGAGCTGTACAATTTATACGACGACATTGACATAGTTCAGCGAATAAAAAGACAGCGGCTACGCTGGCTAGGTCATGTTGTCCGAATGGACGAAAACACTCCAGCTCTGAAAGTTTTCGATGCAGTACCCGACGGAGGAAGCCGAGGAAGGGGAAGGCCTCCACTCCTTTGGAGAGCGACCTAGTTACACTTGGGATCTCCAACTGGCGCCGAACGGCAAGGGAAAGAGAGTAGTGGCGCGCTATCATCGATTCGGTTTTAACCGACTAAACGGTTTCAACGCCAATCATATACATACATACATTTTGGTCCAAAATCTAACCAATATATCCCGGAACAAGACATAGATGGATGTATGTGGTTGGAACTAAATAGACAAAAAATGCAGCAACATTGTTTCGGGAATCTTTAGAAACTATATTTTTTTGGGAATTCATGGAAAAGTTTGAAACAGTACTGTTGAGAAATTATTTGATTTTTTGTTATCCATATCGATTCATTAATGAAGTAGAACGTGGATTTAATTAGTGCCAATGGGTCAACAGAATTACCAATCTAGTCGTTTAACTTCGTATAAATTATTTATAATATCTGCAGCCACATTGATTTCGATCACTCTAATGAAATGAAATTATTTCAAAAAACTAGAAGAAGTATCACGAACTCCAAGCTTATACGAATATTTTGCGATCATTTTAAAATTTTGATCATCAGAGACATAAATATTATACTACTTAACTTAACTTTTAATGAATTCTGCATTCTGTCTAATTATATAAGACGTTACGGCGGCAATAATGACCAGTATTTTGAGTTAATCAGCAAACCAAGGGTAAATAGCTAAAAAAAAACTTAATTTCAAAATATCTAAATTCAAAACACTCCTCTTCTTCCATAAAAATTTATTGAAAAAAATTAAATTCGCAAATAAATTGCAATTAGCATTAGCATTAACGACTATAACAGCGAGATGAAAAAATCGTACGCAAATCTGACCAATTTAATGGCACGTAAAGTGTTATCTTAAAAATTTAACATTTATCCGAAAAAAATGTGGTAATATGTAATTACGGTACTTCGACTTCGTTAACATTCTTAATAAAGTGATTTAGCCAAAAACGGCGCCCACTCATACAACAACACACATGCCTGTCAATATATGTCTGTTCAGTGTGCATTTTTGACTATCGATGAAATTAAATTAATGCGCATGCGTGGCCAACGCTGACCAGCGCACTCTTATACACACATACTTAAGTTTATGGCAAACGAAAATCTTAGACTTGCATTGCGTTGCATTTGCGATATGACCATTTGACCGCATTTTTATCCGCTCTCGTACAAAGTGATATGTTAAAGGTGAGGAATTCGTTATTAACCCCTTATGAACCGCTTGCGGACCAATGCGATTACATTTAACCGCTACACCGGCGATCTGCAGCGATAATACAAAATTTTCCACCAACAACAACCAACTTAGTTGCGCATCAACGGTACGCGGCTATTGCCCGAGGCGCCCACACACTGTTGGTACGCTGTTAGTCTATAAGTCTATAATGCCGGCGAGGGGTAATAAATCGCGACGATGAGGCATCAACAGCACCTTTTTCCTTTTCGGTTTGGCCAGCTGGTGAAGCTGATATTGATGTTGGTGAGGTGTGTGTGAATTTTTTTTGATACCAATGCAAGATGTTGCTTAGTGTATTGCGAACTTAACGGTTGTTGATGATCGAAAAATATTGGTTGACAAACATCTCCCTTCCGTTTTTTGCTCCTTATTCAATGCTTTACAAAAAGTTTTACAGTGACCGGATTTCGTTCAAATATGCGCCATATGTTTCCATCTAGACGGCAACTTCATTATACCCCCCTCGTAGAAGCCCCCCTCCATATTGGAAAAGAGCTCGGACAGCCACTTTTCAAAAGTCTCTTTTGAGTTCGACTTTACACCTCCAAGGGCGTTCGCCATGGACAGGAACAGGTGGGAATCACTTGGCGTTATGTCCGGGCTATATGGTGGATGCGATAAAACCTCTCAACCGAGCTCCCGTAGCTTCTAACAACAAGTCATCAACGAAGTATGTGGTCTGGCGTGGTCCTGGTGGAACACTACACCCTTCCTGTTGGCCTATTCTGAACACTTCTGGTCGATCGCCTGCTTCAAACGGTCCAGTTGTTCACAGTAGATGGTAGAATTAAGCGTCTGGCCATATGGGAGCAGCTCATAGTGGATGATTCCCTTCCAATTCCTTTTGGTGACTAACTCCCATCTCATGGGCGATGTCCTGGCCGTCAATCCCGGCTTGGCCACTGTTTGGGACGATTCACCGGACTTCGATCGCTACTGTTTTCGCTTGATATTGTCCTATGTGATCCATTTTTCGTCGCCAGTTACCATCCGCTTCAGAAATGGGTCGAGTTCGTTCCGTTTCAGCAGCAAATCGCAAGCGTTGATTCGGTCCAGAAAGTTTTTTGGGGCCAAATCATGGGCCACCCAAACATCAAGCTTTTTTGTGTACCCAGCCTTCTGCTTTACACGCCTATAACTGTTGAAAGCAAAATAAAAACTAATCATGCATAGCGTCGTTTTGTAGGTTATGTCAAGACTTTTCAAAGTTGTATAGTATTCCCAGATACGGGCTCTGTAGCGCTTTATACATAGCCGCGAAATTCAAAATACAAAAAGGCGGAAGGGAGTTATTTGCCAACCTAATATTACAGATAAATATACAGTTATATCAATAAAAAATATACAGATTTAAAATATGAGATATATCGGTTAAATCCTGTGACAACATTTTATTAGACCACCTTCTTCACGATGTAAAAATCGGAAAATATAAATAAATATATTTAAAAATGGTCAAATTATAAACCTATGAGGTTTGCATAGTATACACACCCCTAATATGTACTGAACTGCTTTCAAAAATATTTGCAATCAATTGATGCTTTTCCAAGGCCCGCATACATTGATCCTTAGGCATGTCACAGATGGTTTGGCACTGGTATGTGGCCATATATTCACATAACCCTCATATAATAATATAATATATTTGATGAATCTCACCTATGAACTATGAAATGTGTTATTTTACGGTTTGTACTAACCTGGTAGCCATACTAAAGTTCCGGTAGGTGGTGCTGTAAGTAAATATTTAAAAAAATTAGAATTTTAGACATATTTGACGCATATTTAAAATAAATTAGTAAGAAATCGAGCACAAAAGTGAACTAGTCTTGAATATTATTCCCACTAAAAGGCCAATCTCAACTCCTTTCGTCAAACTAAACTTTTCAAGTGATTCGATTTATGGTCTCTTAATCAGCTAGCGACAATATCTTCAATTGCAATGTAATATTACCAAAAACTTACTAGGATTTGCTTTTGTAATGGAATTCAGACTTTGTTTCGGCGAAGAAAGCAGCTAATGTACGAAATAAGCGATTTTTTATGTACTCGACTAAGTTTTTCAGAACTCAGAGAAAGATCGGAAGACCACTTGAAGCATCCGAATTGGATATACTAAATCCAACAACCAGATTTATTTCTATACTCAAAGTTACCAAGTAGTTAAATAAAAAGTGTCTAAATATTATTTCTGGCCATTTTCGGCTCTAAATAAGCGTTTGATATCGACTGATCGGTTGGAATAAAGGTACAAAAGATTATCATTCAATATGGTCCTTCAGTATGTCGCGGGCGCTTTTTTGAAAAATTCATCAGAATCGCTGGGATCGATCAATGAACCCAAGGATTTTCGGGATCGCTAATTACGAATCCGGTGTCTGTTTTTCAAGATGCAAAATTGTGGATGCAATATGGCAAATTTTATCAATTTTTAAAAAGTAACGTCAAATTCGTAATCGGAGACCATGAGAACCCGCGAATTCAAGCGATTGCTATGAATTTTTCAAAAGAAAGCGTCAACCATATTGGATCCGCCCTTTTCAATTTTGAAAAACCGACACCGGATCCGAAAACCCCCGAGTAGCGAGCTTGAAACTCCGATGATTTTTACAAACCACTGTCCGGCATATTGGTTTTCTGGGGTTAACTCAAAAACCAGATCTGATGGGGTTAAATGGACCTCGTATTCGGATTAAAAGACCACAAAAACATATCTAATTTTTTTTTGTGCGGCTATATTATTAAATACATACATATGTCAATTCAATAAGAATATCATCTTATAGATCCAAAGTCCATTATTCAGCCATGATCTCGATCTAACGAGTCTAACTGATCGTCCGAATCATAAAAAAATCTAAGCATACTAACAACAGTCGCTCCTTCTTTAGTGTTTCACCGTTTTACTGAATTCCGTCCGAATTTAACCCCTCCTTACTATTTTACCTCTCATCTTCTAACTGATATACACTCTCTCCCTGCATACATATGCATGTAGCGATGTGTGCCACCAAACTTAGCTGACGAAATGAACCCATTATCGCTGACTGCCAATCTAGCCGGCCAACCAACCAAGCACCAGACAGCCAAACGGCTAGCTAGCCATCCCGCTAGATCATCGCACAGATGCACCATGAACGACTGATTACCTATTTGTACAACAGCAACAACAATAAATCGTTGAATTTATGCATTTGTGCGGTAACCTCGTTAAGGTTAGTGGCCGCAACGGCAACGTCCAGTCACCGGTTAAATTGGCCACATTTTATGGATTTTTGTCAGACTGACGCCCCATTTTGGGTCTAATCCCTGGCATTAAGCTGAAAGCTTTGATGTGAAAATTGTTGGTCTGCGGCACGCCAACGCGCCGCCGAAAAAAGAAATTGGGGGCGTGTCAGGTGTGCGCCAGATAGACGTAAGTGATGAGGGCGGAGTGGGGGGTCGCCTCGGCGTTAAGCTGTAAATCGCATTATTTGCGCTTGCTGGTCAGCTGTGAACTGTGAAGCTGCGGTTCAATACCGTTATGAGTGCACAGAGTTGCTTAGTTCACTTAAATGTCAAGTGTGAAGATTTTGAGGTTATGATTTATTTATTTATTTTTTGTTTTGCCAGCGCGGCAAGCGCTCGGCTTCCATTGCTTGTCACATTGCTTTAGATAACAGTTATAAATAATAATATCAAAGCGCTACTTGTATAATCGTGGCAATTACGTGTTAGTGTGTGTGAGTGTGTGGCAACATGTTATTTGCAACTTTCTAAATTTTTAAATGCGCTTAATCGCGCTGGCGCTGCTCGAGAAGTGTCAATTAAAGCCAGAACCAGAACCAGTTCAAGTTCTAGTACAAGTTGCTGTTCCAGCGCAATTTTTCCCGCTAATCGCACACAGACACACACACTCAGACACACATATAATTATCTAAACACTTACATATATATGTAATAGTTTCCCTGTAATTATTTACTCTCGCATGGCGATCGTAATTCATCGACTACTTTTGTACTGACCGCTTCGTACCTTAGCCTTAACTAATCATTTCTGCTGCGCGTGCGGACAGTGCACATAAACAGAAATGCTTTATTGAGAGATAAAAATGATAAACGGCTAAGTAAAATTATTATGGTTCGAAAGCGTACTAGAGTTGCTAGAGCCACCTCCACCTCTGCCGCTGCTCAGCCGGCGGGCGGAATGCGAACTCACACTGTGCGCCAATTGTGCCGTTAGTGCGTTGTTGTTGCCCGCATGTCTGACCGGGTCGCATCGGATGAAGTTGTAAACATTTGCCAAATTGATTTTCTACTTAACAATTTCTAGCCTTCAGGCAAATAACACAAGTACCTAGCACACATACATATAATGGCTTTACATAAGCAGAGGCATTACATATATTTACACAAGTAAATAATAAATATGTATATTTATAACCGTAAATAATAATAAAAAATAACCGTAAAACTATAGTTGCCTATTGAGCGAAAGCGTATAACGGTTATGTTGGGCGTTTCGTTGTTTTTTTTTTGTGCGCGCTCTCTCTCTGTTGCCGTCGCCGCCTCCACAGCCTCTTTGTTTTGAGTGCTTTAAGTGTATGGAAAAAAATCTTGATTAAGTTCGAAATTGCTGTGAAATGTTGCGTAGGGTCATTGAGTTATTAATCTGTGCTGTGGGAGTTGGCGCACAATGAAATTGGCATGAAAATATTTTTAATTTTTTTTCTATTGTAAATAACTTTATTCGAGATACTCTAGCTCTCCAGCAGATAAATGCTGCTGAACAGATGCCGTAAATTTGAATAGCCCATAACAGAAAGAGCTTGGAGCTTACTTAAAGCTTTCTCGCTTTTAGCTATTATCATTGTCAATAATCACCAAATCTAACTGGAGGCAAAGTCAAGTCTACTCGAAGTCCTGATACTCTACAATAACCTATCACATATCTCCCGTTCAAGAAGTTAGAAGCACTTAATTTTCAACTTGGGCTTTGATATTCAAAATGTTTTAGAATATTTCTTATTTGAAGATAGAGATTATAATTATAGAGGAGACTGCGAAAAAAAGTAGTAAGAAAGTATTGTTCTTATTCTTCTTCAGGAGGTCTCGATTTTACTGCAGATATTATGGGAATAAGCGAATAAAAGTTATTCATTCAACCTTCTACATACACCATCCTTTGCGACAAATTGATACTGAATTATATGTGAATGTTGAAAGATGTCTCTATCTCGGTCCAAAGTAAACGTTTTTGTCAAGCATGCTATCGAAGGCAGTTCTAAAGCAATAAATTGTGGATCGAGAGAATAACAAGGCATATAATATGTTTAATCCTATACCCGTCTGTCATATCTGAGAGAATCAGTAGTCTGTAAGTGAATGAAATGGAATTAAGTAGGAATACCAGTTTATTCTTGCACTTTGCTTCTGGGTGAATAGGTCACAGAGCAGACGTTGGACGATCACTAGCACCTGTTCTGTTGCTAGATTCTTCTGGACAAAGTAAATCGCAAGAGGTCAAGGCAACTCTTCGCTCTCTGCAAGGTCAGTATTTCCTTAGTTATAGAAGTTCTAAGTGGCCAATTTCCCATCGGGATTCAAGCGGTCAAACTAAAAAAAATTACCGGCTGCTAGCTGCAGAAGCTGATTGAAAGAGAATGAGATAGAATCTCTCCAACATTTCTTTTTGGAATGCCCCACCTTTGCAAGATCTAGGCAACAGTTCCTGGGATCTCACTTTTAGGGCATCCTCGCGAATTAGCAGATGTAGAAGTAAAAAATCTCTGCAAATTTCTGGTAGGTTCAAGGCACTTTGTCGATTCTTAAATTTAAGTGAGGCGGTTATATTCTTTGGCATCACAAAGGTCTGACCTTATTAGTGTGAGTGTGTTTCCTTTTTTTTAGAGAACGGTCTTCATTCCTAACCTAACCTAAATGAGATCGATTTTTTTTTCTAGTAAATAAATTGTTAATCCAAAGTACTGCTTTCAGTCTCAGATTTCATTTCGGAACCACAATACTTTCACACTCTACAGCGCAGACATAGCAGAATTGTTGCTCAAGAATTTAAGTTAAAGTTTTGCGACTACCTGATGCCTTGAAATTAACCTTAAATTCGGTTGATTTATATAATGGAAGCAGTATTTCAGTATAAAGAATGAGATATTTGACTTCTATTTCGATTTTCTGTATTTGAAACGCTTTTTATATCGAATTTTTGAAATTTATAAATAAGTAATATTTTTGAAGATTCAAATTTGTAGAATACTCTGGATGAGAGCAATTTCTGGCTAATTTTAATGTACAGCATCGCTTTATTGACGGTCAGATTCAAGTGGAACTACATTGTTCCAAGATCTCACGTAGAATAACTTTGTTCGGATTGTTACTTATAGTTAAAGAACGGCTTAGAGACAGGTGAAACCATACCAAATATTCATTTACAGTTATTGTACTCTCGCAACAAAAGTTGCTAAAGAGAGTATTATAGTTGTGTTCACATAACGGTTGTTTGTAAGTCATAAAACTAAACGAGTTAGATAAAGGGTTATACATATATACCAAAATGATCAGGATGACGAGACGAATGGAAATGTCTGTCTGTCCGTCCGTCCGTCTGTCCGTCCGTCTGTCCGTGCAACGGATAACTTGAGTAAAAATTGAGATATCTTAACGAAACTTGGAACACGTATTCTTTGGCACCCTGAGGAGGTTGCTTTCGAAAATGGCAAAATTGGACCATTGCCACGCCCACAAAATGGCGAAAACCAAAAACCTATAAAGTGTCATAACCAAGCCATAAATATAGTTATGAAAGTAAAATTTGGAATAAAGGATCGCACTAGTAAGGGTCATTTTTGGATGTAATGTTTTTGGGGAAGTGGGCGTGGCCCCGCCCCCAAATCGGTTATTTGTATATATCTCGCAAACCAATAAAGCTATATAAACCAAACTTTCTGCAGTCGGTTCTCTTGCGTACCCCACCACACACCATGGAATTAGTTGAAATCGGATAATAACCACGCCCACCTCCCATACAAAGGTTAGGTTGAAAATTACTAAAAGTGGGTTAACTCACTAATGAAAAACGTCAGAAACACTAAATTTCACAGCAATAATAGCAGAAGGAAGCTGCACTGAGATTTTTTACCAAATGGAAAATGGGCGTGGCATCGCCCACTTATGGGTGAAAAACCATATCTCAGGAAGTATTCGACAGATTTCAATGAAATTCGGTATATAATATTTTCTAATCGGTTCACAACCACGACAACTTCCCATATAACTCATTTTTGAATTCCATCTTATTCCTTCCCTTTATAATATATACATAAGGAACCAATGAAGATAGCGAAATAAAACTTTACACAAATACTGTATATGATCTGTGGCATCACTTGTGAAAAAATGTTGAAATCGGACTATAACTTTTCAATGCCCCGGATATCGAATATGAAGAACTCAGTGCCTAACGGCAATTCTTCACCGAAAATTTCGGTAAATATCTCAGGTATCTTAATTTAATTCAGAGGAAATATTTTTCTTCCAATAGTGTGTCTCTGTACCAGAAAAATACCTAATTATAGGATTTTCAAAAATACGATGAGCTTAATAGCTTATAAATCGTTAATATGTGAAATATATTTATGCCGAATATATGGGTCAAATTGTGTGTTTTCTTAATAACAATATAGCAATAAAAAAAAAATCTGATGAAAAGGACATCATACAAACAAATAGCTATTCTAGACTTCTAGAGTAATAAGTCACACATACAAGCTTTTCAGATACCCAGAACTAGTAGAATAACTTAAGCTGTAAATACGACGATTTTTTGTGTACCTGATCGATTCCGCCATAATAGAAACCTTCAATTATTCATTGAAAGAAATAATTTAAAAAATCCAAAAAGAAGAAATGGTGAGTAAACCACATCTCAAGCAATAAATACTAGTAAGATCTTTTAGAAATATTATGTTTGACGAGCTCGATTTGAGATAATTTAATAAAAAAATGTTGGCAGTATTTCATTTTAGATTCAAAGCTTCCACAAACATAACAAACCCCAACACTTCCCCTGCTTGCGGCCAATTCACATTGAAAAAAAACATTGAAATTCCAAATTTGACGTGACACCACAGCATTGACAAAGCACTGACATCCGTTGTGTGAGGTGTCGAAGCGACACCAGTGTTGTGTTGCGCGTCGAAACGGCATTTTGAGGCAATTGATGGTTCTGCAACAGCCGACGGCAATGCATCGAGCACTCAGCAGTCAACAGTCAACAACATCAACACCAACAGACAGACAGACAGCTGAACAACAGTAAAAGTGCAACGACGAAAGCGCAGACAACAAACACACATCAATAACAGCAACAACATCGGCACTTTGTTGGTGTTAATTTATGCGCAACTCGCTCACACTCGCCTGTGCCTCAGCATAGCTCAGCTGCTGCAGCGCTGAGCAGCGTCGTTGCTGCTGATTGCCGATCACCGATCGTTGATCGAATCAATCGCGCTTGCATTTACATATTGGTGCCGAGGGGCAAATTTATTTGCGTAGTGTCATAACAACCATAACAACAACTGCAGCAGTACAACAACAACAACATAAATGTGGCTCTTGGCATTTTGCAGCGTTAATTTTAGTGCAACAACTCGGCATGTGTAGGCACATATGAAGGCGCTCATATTCGCCTGTGTGTGTGTGTTTGTGTGTGGTTTGGCTGTTGGCAAATTAATAGCGTATGGCAAACCGCAAATGACAATCACTGCAACATTTTATGGCTCACACTTTGAATTGCCAGCCATGAACGGTTTTATGGTTAAAAGTGTGAGAAACTCAACGAAGATGCGATGAATTTGACGATGTGGCAAGTGGTGTAAACAATTTTGAGTGCAGATTTTCAGTGATGCAGTCTGCTTGCGTTGGTTTGAATTTATACTTTTGCCTCGCATAAAGCATTTATGGGAATATGTCTACAGTGTTTACCGGATAATTGGTATCAAGTTGAATTATAAAATCACTTTAACAGTTGATTAGAGAGTTATTGAGTTCGCTTAATTGATTTACGGGTAAATTAAAAATCTTAAATAAGAATATATAGTAATAATAATTTTCTGCATTTAATTACAACAAAAACTAAATAAAAGTCGTCTGATAGGTTAAGAAGAGTTGTATTTGTATTTAGACTCGCAATATCAAATATGAAATGCATGTAGAGTAAATGGACTGTATCAGAGAGTATTCTTTACTTAAAGTGTATCTTCTAAGAGAGAGTGACTAACTTTAGCTAGTATCAAACAAGATAACATGATATGGAATATCCAATTGAAGAGTCCTTTAGACACACC
Source organism: Zeugodacus tau (assembly GCA_031772095.1). NCBI lineage: Eukaryota > Metazoa > Arthropoda > Insecta > Diptera > Tephritidae > Zeugodacus > Zeugodacus tau. Next base: position 55,655,361 of record CM062653.1, on the reverse strand, counting down.
GCTTTTATGTACCAGGACTTCTAATCCATTGTTCTGTCGAATGAACTTCAAATGCGAACACTTTTTATTTAAGGCGCTCTACCAGTGTAACCCATGAAAAATTAGGCGATTTTCGTGATTTTTTTTAAGTGCTCTACGAAAGAAGTCTTTCGAAGTTTTAAAATTTTTTTTAAACAAAAATATTGAAAAATAGCCGAGTTATGTCTTGTCTTGGGAGTGCAAAATCTGGTAAAAAATTCAAAAAGATTCTTAAAGATGAAGATATCTCCTATATAATGACCTAATATTTTCGAAAAATTAACAAAATGGCGTAGTTCTGAAAAAGTGTCGTTTTTTAGGTAAAAAGATTGTGTTTTTTTAATGCCAAATTAACAATTTTCAACACATCAAAAGATTGTAGGTCATTAAAAATATTTAAGAATACTCAGTTTAAAATTGCCGATCGGTTAATTTCTCGTTGAGTTATGATGTCAGCAATTGTGAGAAATGTCGTTTCGAGAAAAAACACGTTTCGACTATAGCGGCTTATACCTGCGAGCAGTCGCTCTTTAGAACGCTGCCATTCAAAATACTATTCAAGATACGACCTTACCGCTTTCAAACGATATTTATGAAAGTATAAACTATCGAATGAGCAAAAAGTAAAAAAAATCGATTTTTCGAAAATGTCACACTGGTATAGGTACAACTCAAGATACAAACTTCTGTCGCGTCGAATGAAACCATCATTTGATAATCACCATACATACAAATAACACATCATTAAAATTCTTGAAGCAGCCAATGGAAAATGGAATGGAATTATTCATTATGATAGCAAATTTTCAATACTAAAGATCAGTTATTGCAATGAACCTTAAACATGTATACTCTACTAAAAAAAGTTTCATCAGATTTCATACTGCTCCGCGTGAAATAGAAACACTCGAAATCGGCTATGGAAACCTTGGATATATTTCTCACAATTTTAATGTTCTTAAAATTATCCATTATTTTATATAAGTTCTAAGAACCAGGGATCAAAACACGGAATTTAACCACAAAAATTTAACCAAGAAGGGTATAATGTTAGGCGAGTATTATTATTTCGAATTTGTTGTACAGATATGATATTAACCACACTTATTCTGGAATAAGATTCAAAAGTCCAAATTTTGATTTTCAAAACTTAGTTCAATGGTGGACAATTTATATCAAATTAAAAGATTTTTAATAGAACCAAGCGCACTAATTGAGTCCGGAAAGGCTGTACTCCTACCTACTAATCATTTCAAGAAAATATTTGTGGTTTAAACAGTGACAGTATCGAGCTAAGTCCGCAGAATATTGAGTAAAAAAAATTGTTAGGCACTGCAGTAGTATCTATGACATAAAGTAACGTTATAACAAAATTAAAGTGATGGATGATTTGGATTAATTCGAGATATAGAGAGCAAATATCGCAGACACTTGAACCAATAACTTTCTTAAGCGGTTATATATGTTAAGATGCGAAAAAATGGAGAAAATTTTGATTGTCTGTAGAGGTATGTAACTTGGTTTATGTCTTGCGTAGCACAATGTCTAATCTGTAAAATCAGCTCAAGAACATACAAAATACTAATAATAATTTTCAAAGTTATGACATTTTAAAACAAAACGTGTTTGTTTTTTTCAAATATCATCAAACATCAGCTCAACTGAAAGCGTAAAACCAAACAAATTTCGTTAGTATGGGGACTTGTGATGTCATGGAATGATTCATTGAAATGAGAAAAAAATGTTTCCGCAAACGGGGATGATTTTCCTAAAAAAGCTACGTTTTCCATGTGATGAAATGAATTGAAAAATTCATAAAATTGATATGAAAATTTAATCCAATCCAAGTCACCGCAACGACATTTGCGGAAAAAACATGATTTTGAGATAATCGCGTTTAAAGTTTCAAGTACACTTGTGTCTACTGCTTAAATCTATCTCAAATTTGAGATAAAGTTCTTAAGAACGTGTACTTTATGATAAAATAATAAAAAAAAATCGATTTTTTTACCGACTTCAACATACTTATATTACCCTTGAAGTAGAGCTTGGTTTACTAGAAAAATTCGCTTCTAATGCTTCAGAAAAATATTCTGCTTTTCAGTGACCCCATAATAGCATTTTTAGATAGCCAAATTAATTGATCAATTAAAATTTTTATTGTGAAACTCTTTTTTGCTTTTTTTACTGCCTGCTACTCTATAACCGATCAGCTGTTATACATTTTTGTTTTTGCATTCCATAAAAAGTTGATAAGTTTCATCAGCTGATTACTATTTTTAGCAGCGGCATCTAACGTAGCTTTTTTATCAAAAATTTCAACCAATCGAAGACAGAGAACGTAAATCGTACGACTTTGTCGAAGAGTTGCATTTGATTTTTAAGTCGATTTAAATTCAATTTAGAATAAATGGAGATTTTAGGTTGTATGGTAAATTGATCTTAATAAGCGTTTAAATCGAGCAGAGGCCGGTTAATTGATCAATTAGATCCTGTCCAAAAACGCTATAACTTCGTTTAGTCACTTCATTAGATATCTAGTGAACTTAGCTACGACAGATAGTCATCATATTCAGATAAAGTAAAATTATGCTATGACGAAGAGTAATCGTCATGAGTGTATTTTCATGAATAAATTAGGTTTATGCAAATATTATATTAAATATTTATAATAGATTTGTAACTGATGTGCCTTATTTTTTCAGTGGACTATGGTTTGATTTTGTCGTAGTTCCTAGGAACTTATAACTCTCGTACATGATTTTTTTCGGAAATTCGTTTTTATTTTATATATGTATATATTTTACAAATCTTGAATCAAAGCCACGAGTCCTAATTTGTTTTGTCCTCATTTGTTTTGTCGGTACAAGTCCCTTTCTGGTGCTTATTAACCCATCGAAGATATTAAAATCTGAAACCAGATCAGTCTCTTATACTTGAAGCAGTTCATCTAAGTAATTTTTGCTATCGATGTTATTAATACTAATTATGTAATGTTAAAAACCCCTTAAGATCCTAGCTTGAACCTCAACATTTTCAGTTATAAACACTACTTAAGATATATAAAAATATGCTAAGAGGGTTCCTTAATAATTTTTAATTGGACCGCCACCAATTAGACTGGGTAATTTGGACCCGAAAATATCAAAAAAATACCGTTTTTATACTCTCGCAATATGTTGCACAGAGTATCATAGTTTTGTTCACATAACGGTTGTTTGTGTCACCAAGAAATAAAAGAGTTAGATATGGGGTTATATATATATAAATGATCAGGATGACGAGTGGAGTTGAAATCCGGATGTCTGTCCGCCCGTCTGTCCGTCTGTCCGTCCGTCTGTCCGTGCAAGCGATAACTTGAGTAAAAATTAAGATATCTTAATGAATGAACACATATTCCTTGGCACCCTGAGGAGGTTGCCTTCGAAAATGGGCAAAATCGGTCCACTGCCACGCCCACAAAATGGCGGAAACTGAAAACCTATACAGTGTCATAACTAAGCCATAAATAAAGTTATTAAAATAAAATTTGGAACACAAGATCGCATTAGGTAGGGGCACATTTGGATGTATTTTTTTGAAGAAGTGGGCTTGTCCCCGCCCCCAAATAGGTTTTTTGTATTTATCACGCAAATCAATAAAGCTATATAAACCAAACTTTCTGCAGTCGTTTCTTTTAGCCACTTCTTAATGTCCAAAATGAAAGAAATCGGATAATAACCACGCCCACCTCCCATACAAAGGTTAGGTTGAAAATTACTAAAAGTGGGTTAACTCGCTAAGGAAAAACGTCAGAAATACTAAATTTCACATAAGCAATGGCAGATAAGAGCTGCACTCAGACTTTTTTACAAAATGGAAAATGGGCGTGGCATCGCCCATTTATGGGTCAAAAACCATATCTCACGAACTACTGGACCGATTTTAATGAAACTTGGTTTGTAATAGTTTCCTTACATCCCAATAATAAAGTAATATATAAAGTAAGCACTAGTGAAGATATCGGTGCAGAACTTTGCACAAATACTACGTTTCTAGTGTGGCAGCCCCATTCTAAAAATCGCCGAAATCGGACCATAGGTTTTCAAGGCCCCATATATCGAACATGAGGACCTCGGTGCTACTAACCTAATATTATGGTTTCCAACTTTCAATGGACTTTATACAATATATTTGATGAATATGTGGGTCAAATTGTGTATTATATAATATTAATAAAAATAAATAAATTGCGAGAGTATAAAATGTTCGGTTACAACCGAACTTAGCCCTTTCTTACTTGTTAAATACATTTTCAAAGAATAAAGTTTTTTCTTTATAAATTCGGCAGATTTTCGGTCCAAGTCATTCATGTTAGCTTAATAAAACGAATAATACGAAAAAATCTCAATTTTGTACCTAAAATTCTCTACCGGAATAAATAATAGTATGAATGCTTGTCAAGCACTCAAGCCGTGACTAATCCAATCAAAACATATCTCCACATAACTAAAAATTTATGTACAATCTATATAATATATATACACCATTCACCACTCAAAACCAACCTGCCGTACACACTTATAAATTCATACTGTAAGCCAGAGCAACAGGTCAAATGGAACTAATGACTTTCCACATGGCAACTAATCGCCACACAAATTGTGTTATGAATGCTGCTTGGACTTGATGTATGTATGTGTGTGAATGACGTGCGATCAGCGATCATCGCCACTGATTACCAACAACATTTCACCATTGACTACACCAACATTTAACATATATGGGCATTGTGGCTATTTCGTCACACTAGCCAATTCACTTAGCCAACAGAGATGCCATGTCATGTGCCGAAAGTACGCACACACTGTGGCTGTGGCAAATTTTAACAAAGAAGTCAATCAGAGAATACAAACAAACTCCAACGCTTAGGCCACCTGACAGTCAGCGAGCATACGATCACCTTCACCACCCAAGCAAGACGGACGAGCGGACGGACAGTTGATCAACAGCGAGCTGCAATAGTAAACCGCAGGAATGGAGTGGCAAGCATCGATTTTCACTTCAAATGAGCTGCGATCGCTGCTGAGTGACTTATTATCAAATAATATTATATAATCGAATCAAATGAGAATTGCTGATCCTCGCGAATGATCGCAGAAGCAGGCTTGATGAAGATTTGATAAATATAATGAAGACTTGAATGATAATTTGCTGTTCTTTAATGATCCTGAGACGACTACAATGATCATGTGATGACTTTAATGATCATGAGACGACCACAATGATCATGTGATGACTTTAATGATCATATGATGACTTGAGGATCACCTGATGTTCATACTGTAATGTAGTTGATCGCACTGCCGGTGTTGCAGGTGTCAGTGCTGATAGATAATATTGTTGTTGTTGCTGCCGTCATTGATGTAGCTGATGGTGATCTTGATGTGTTATGCGCTGAAAGGCAGAACACGATCTTCCAAATGGGCAATAAAGACAAAGATTAAGATGATGCTGGCGTACACACAACTGCCACTGCTGCTACATCGCTTTGGTGGTGATGACGACTTATTGCCACGGGTCGCAATCAACTCCGGCAATAGAGACACAACAAAAGCATACAAGACATTAAATCGGCCAGCAGCGTGAAAAATAATTGCACTGCGAAGTTGGAAAGTGCCTTGCGCTCACAGGGAAGCGTAAGTTTAGCAGCGGCAGCGCTAGCAATGACGGTGTAATAATAAGTCAAATGCTTTGTTGCTTCGCGGTTAGATTACACGCGACCAGACAGATGACAGATTGGACTAAACTCAAATGAATGCAGCCCGTCGTTGATGGTTGAAAAGATCCAAGGCATCTCAGGCTAAGAGGTATGTATTGAGTTAGATTGCTATTGCTACGGTGTTCGGGAAATGTTTGATTGTCGATCGTATCAGTTCAAAGCGCTTGCTGATCGCTGTTGCTGCCTTTGTACGCCGTTGCTGATGATCGCTTTTATTACAATATCAGTTAATTGGAAAATTGCACAATGCAGTCATTGTAGTCACCGCAGTGCCATCGATCGATCTCCCCTAGAGATCGCTTAAATGTCATAAAATGTTACTGATGAAGTTTTAATTACCAGCGATTACGATATATACTCGTATGTGTGTGTGTGTGTTTAAGTTGGCGATACAGTTGTTAATTGTCGATTACTGTTAAAGATATCACTTTTATCGCAAAGTACTCAGCGCAATTCACCAATCTTGTTGTTGTTGTTGTTGGCTGAGTTTTTAATCATTATTTCTCGAAAGCAATGGAACAATCGAAGTTAATTGAATGTAAACTTTCAGTGTTAATTGCTTGCATAAGTGTTTAATTAAGTTGTTTCTTTGAGGTTTATGTTGGAGATATACATTTATATAGAATATATTCCAACAAGAACCGGAATTGTAGTGGCAAATATAATTAGTTTATTTAAAAGGGGAGCATGAAAGCTTTTAATGAGATTCAAAGACGTGGTATAAAAGCTTGACGAAGATTTTCATATATTCTATACATATATAATCAGTAAATATGTTAAAATATTCGATCGATCTGGTCTTATTACGACTATCGTTTTTATATGAGAAATTCGATTGGAGATTGACATTGGTATTACCTGCTAAATGCTGTAAATGTGCTGCACCTACTAAAAATTTACCACATTAATGATCTTCTGATCACATTATTGGAATGCTTCATTAATTTAATAAATGTGTTTGAAATATATTTTATAAAAATTAACATTTTTGACAAAAATTGTTCGAAGTTCAAATTTACTTAATTTGATGTCCATATTGTATTGTATTTCATTTATTCACTAATAGAGCAAATATTTTTAAATGGTTGGCAACCTTTTCCAAAACTACAATACAATATTTTGCTGTAATTCTTCTCAAACATCTTTTGTTTTAAACTTATATAAGTTCGGGTGCAACCGAACATTTTATACTCTTGCAATTTATTGATATATTTATATTAAGATAACACACAATTTGACCCAATTTGAAAATCCTATAATTAGGTATATGAGAGCTAGGGGAAGTTACACAATTAGAAGGAAATTATTTCCTCTAAATTAAATTAAGATACCTGAGAGATTTACCGAAATTTTCGGTGAAAAATTACCATGGGGGACTGAATTTTTCATTTTCGATATTCGGGGCTTTGAAAAGTTATAGTCCGATTTCGATAATTTTTTCACAAGTGATGCCACAGATCATATACAGTATTTGTGTAAAGTTTTATTTCGCTATCTTCATTGGTTCCTTATGTATATATTATAAAGGGAAGGAATAAGATGGAGTTCAAAATTGAGTTACATGGGAAGAAGGCGTGCTTGTGAACCTATTGCGCCCATTATTCATCCGTGTTATCAGGGTGTCAAGAAAATATTATATACTGAATTTCATTGAAATAGGTCGAGATTATGATTATACTTGATCATTGCTATTATTAATTGATTAGGTGCCAATCTTCCTCATAATTATTTAAACTGTTAAATTCTTTATATATTTTCTTTGAGACTTATACATATGTATGTTCCATATCTATACACATTTTTTTATAAAAAATTTTCAAGAAGGTGGCAACCTTACAGAAAACAATTAAAACTGTTAGTCTTTAAGAAATCTTAATTATATGTATATACGTATTGAAGAGCTTCTTCTAATTATAATTTTTACACTTGTACACATGTTCCTTGGGACCGTAGGAGGGTTGCTATTGAAAATGGGCGAAATCGGACCATTGCCACGCCCACAAAATGGCGAAACCCGAAAACCTATGAAGTGCCATAACTAAGCCATAAATAAAGCTATACAAGTAAAATTTGGTATAAAGGATCGCACCAACAAGAAGCATATCTGGATGTAATTATTTCTGAAAAGTAGCCCCTAAATAAGTTTTTTTGTGAAAATCTCGGAAACCAATAAAGCTATATAAACCAAAAATTCTGCAGTCGTTTCCCTTACGGACCTCATTACACACCATAAAAATAGGTGAAATAGGATAATAACCACGCCCGCCTTCCATGCAAATGTTAGGTTAAAAATTATTAAAAGTACGTTAACTCACTAACGGAAAACGTTATCACCAGCAGAGCAGAACTTCAGTGTGGAGCACTTTGAATAGTCATAACTCCGATTTTGATAATCTTGGTGTCATATGAAAGTGAATTTTCATAACTATAACATTATTAAATTTAATGTAAATTTCTTAAAAGTAACAGTTGTGACTTTTTTAATAAAATATACTTTTTCATATTTTTCATGATAAACAGGTATGTTCTGCAAATCGTTTTCGGGCAATATTTTCGCATTTTCCGCTTTCAAATCCGTACAAATTTTGAACCAGCAAATTCTCTTTCAGAACTTTCGTCAAACTGTCAGAAAGGGGTCAGCTGTTTCGAATTAAAATTCGAATTCTAATGAAAACGTACGAATTGTAATTGCGGATTCGTATTGTAAAAGCGCGATTTTCAGAACATGCCTAATAAATTTTGTTTTTAAGTATTTTTTTTTTTTTTTAACCATTATTACAGAATTTTTGCCCAGACAGCCTGATGACACGGATGGAAAATGAGCGAAATCGTGGTTCCATCAGTTATCCCACATCTGGTTCCAGTTGACTCATTTCGGTTCAGCTGACATCATTACCATATTCCATTCCAAATATTCGGTTCCGAATGTCCCACATCCGGCCAACTCACGACCGGTTCCAGTAACAGCATTACCCCATATCCGGTTCAGGTTACAACACATCCGGTTCCGGGTGCCCCATATCCGGTCACCGGTTCCGCTAACATCGGTTCCTATAACATCATATCCGGTTTCGGTAACATCATAACTTAACATTATTATTACATTTAATGTAAATTTCTTAAAAACTAACAGCTGTGTCTTTTTAAATAAAATATTCGGTTACACCAGATTTTTTTACTTTTTCACATTTTTACTCACTCACTTTTTCCCTTTACATGAAAACTTTTTGATTAAAAAATACACAAAAATAATTTTTGAAAACATTTTTTATTTAGAATTAAGGAAATAAACATAAGAATGGAAAAACAAATTTTCTTTAAAAATTATGTATGTCAAGTTTCCCAGTTTTTTTTTTTACAAGTGAACCTTCCAATGTTAATGAAATAAGAAAAATTAAATAGGTGGCAACTAGTGTCGTAAATACTTTCAAATAGAAACCGTTCTTCTTAATTTAATGAAAATATTCCATATTAATTTCGATTAATTTCAATTTTGTTAAAATAAACGTCTCAACACTCACCGGAATACCTTTTTTTTCTTTAAACTCTTCAATAGTGTATCTCTGACATATGTATTTTTGTATATTATTCATTACTTTCGTTTCAAGATTATATATACAGAGAAACCCCTCCTAACGGAGACCTCTATTAGATGGAAACCTCCCTTGAGCGCACATTTTTTCATGCACCAAGTTCAATTTTTAGTGCAAATGACCATTTCTTAGGCCTGACACTTCTCTTGGGCGGACAAAAATAGCTCTACAGTGTGCGTCCAAGAGACGTTTCATTGTATTGTATAACTTGTTTTAATTCAAATTCTAGTTGGCAACTTTTTTTAAAATATACCCGAAAAAGCATTACTGAACACTCAAAATATGGTTGACAATATTATAAAATTTTACATATATTATTAGTTTAGTTAAGTGAAATTATCTGGCAACCATTTAAAAATATTTTAATCAGCAAGATAGATTTTTTTTAATTATGTTAAAGGGCACACCTAGTGTGAAATTTCAAAAAAAAAAACAATTTTTTTTTGCGCTTTTCTCGAAACATCATTTTCCGAATTTGCTGCAGTGATTACTCAAAAACAAATGATCCGATCACTATCGAGTTTTTTTTTATATAGTTCTCCGTACAATGACCTATCGATTTTTGATCTGATCAAAAAATCGAATTTTGGCAGGCCAAAAACGACCAAAATTTTGGGTAAAATTTTACTATTTTTTTTTAAATGGTCCATTTTTGATTTTTTTTATCGTAGGTCATTGTACAGACAATATTATCTAGTTTATCATGCACGGAGAAGGCCGGAATCACTGCAGCAGTGAAGGACCTTTTTTCGCGCCGTTGGAGATCGACTATAATTTAAAAAATATTTAATTTTTTTTCATAAATTTCACTGTATATTCTTGAAACATGTATAAATATATTCTTACAATTTTGAAATAATTGATAAAGTAGTTTTTTTAATAAAAATTCCCAAAAATCACCTTTTTTTGGCCATTACACTAGGTGTGCCCCTTAAGTTTGATAAAAATTTTTTCCCGATTTTTATTTAAATATTAATTTTTAATAAAATTTGTAAGCATGTGACATCGTTCCTAAATAATTTTTTAACCGTAAACTTACAAAAACTTCTTTAGAATTTCAAATAAAAATCAAAATAAAATTTGTAAGCATGTGACATCGTTCCTAAATAATTTTTTAACCGTAAGCTTACAAAAACTTCTTTAGAATTTCAAATTTGCAATAATTCTTACGGATTGCAAATAAATTGCAATGGATGGCAATTTCCAATTTGTTTTAAATCTACTCAATATCACAAAGATCAATCCGTAATAAAAAATTAAAGTCCTTTCTGGAGGTAATATATAAGAAATTTTAATTAAAAATTGTCACAATTATAAAAATAATAATAAAAATATTATATTTTATTTTTCCTACAATATAAACACTCACTGATTATACGCTATTACATATAAGTTTATGTTTACTAAAAATGTGTCACTGATTCTTTTCACTTTTGTTCCAGTTAAATTAATAAAAACAAAAATAATAAAAAATATCAAAATTTTATTAAATAATTTGATACGACACTATATGCGCGTCTTTTCTTAAAAAAAAGCATTTTCACCTGTAAAAAAATTCAAATAATGCATATGCAAATATGTACGTAATTTCTAATATAAGTATGTATGTAGCCGTGCATACCCTCAAATCTCAGCAGCCATCACTTCAATAGCTGTTACATCGGCTATTAGTTTGATCTAACATTTCGCTATAAATACACAGAGGGCGCCGCAATTACATCTTCTACAAAAACAATAGCAAAGTAGCGCTCCTTTGACTTGTCAGCGGAGCACCCACGCCAACATTTGCAAACGCGAAATGCATCGGTCCTTAAATGCTACAATTTCAGTAATCTCATGCACTTACCTTGATATAATGTTCAGTAGAGATCAGCCAAAATGATATTTACGCAAATGTCTTTTATTTCACGCATTTTCGCGAGCAGTCTACTGCGGCCGATACGACGCGCGAGTATTTACACGAAAAACGATTAGAAAAACACGGCCCGAAGCTATTTTTTGCATTTATTTAAACGGAAAAACATTTAACTACAATTTAACAATTGAAAAACTAAATTTTTAACAATTTTTAATAGAGAAATTACACTTTTTAGCTAATTAGCGCACGCGAACGCGGAAAATTGCACGGAACTTTTGAAATGGCGACGGAAGTTTGACACAAGGAGATGAACAAAAGGGGTTGCCTTATCGTGTTAATTAATTCTAATTGGATTAATTAGTTGGTGAGAGATGTTTGTAAATTTAATTAAAACAATTATAATTTTTAACTTAAAATAATATAAAATCAATATTAAATTATTAATAATAAAAATATGGAATATTTTTTATGCAAATTTTAAGCGAAAATTTTACATTTTAATTTTTGATAAAAAATTATTTTTAACAATAAGAAAAGTGTAAAAATTGCTCTAGAATTAAAATTAGCAATTAATTGGTTTTATATAATTTTACATCACATGGTCTGCAAATAATGTCTTATCTAAGGGTTGAATTTTTCAAGTAAGAAAATTTTCCTTTAAATTCAATAAAATTGAAATTAAATATTTTTTAAAATATTTCTTATATTATTTTATAGCAGAATATGCGAATTTTATGTTAATATTTTTGAATTTTTTTCATTTAATTTTTATTAAAATTTTCACATAAAAATTGCAGCCCTGCGCATAATTCTCCAGGCAAGCCTCTTCACTGCTGCTGTCAGTTTCCGTTAGCGCGAGTGAAAAACTGTTGGCTGCATTTGCAGTGGTTTATAAAAATGTTAATTTCTTCCAAAAGTGTTTATAAAATCAGTATTTTTTACAATAGTTATATAATATGGATTATAAGCTTCAGTTATTTGATAAAGACTCAGTCCGAGCATTATTGGGTGTGTACCTAAATAGCCGGGGAAAAATGTATAGCAGAAGCACTGTGGAAGGAAAGCGTTTGCAGGAAATGGAAAGGAAGCTGATCTTTTTGGACAAGAAATATTGAAGCTCTGTAATAGTCCATATAGAACAATGGAACCTTAAGTTATAGACAGCAAATTGATGGAATTCCAAGTGAGTAGCTTTGAAATTACTATGAAGAAAGTAGATTTACAATTTGCAGGTTAATTATATGTGTGTATGTATATGCAAGAGACAAGAAATTGCGCTGATAGTTGCACTCACCGCGCAGAAAACACTTGTAGATGGCGCTTGAAGACACCTTAAAGCATCTTATGTATATAAACACATATGTATATGTACAAATATATGAAAACTTTTAAAGGGTTAGGGGTAGTCAGAGACAAGAAAAAAGGAGAATTTTCAGTATTTTTTTTTTGCTATAAAATTAATCATAAATGTTATTTTACAAAAGTAAAATGATTTTATTACACAATGTTTTGACCTGAAGTCACCAAAAATTTGAAAAAAAAAGAATTTATAATATCTAAAGTTATAGCTGTTTGTGTTGACCCCGTTCCAAAAAACAGGTTCTTGCGGTGACAATCATAAGTCCTTGGAGATTCATCTGAAATCAAACGTATATTAGAATTTAGTTTTATATATAGATAATCCTAAGACTGATCGAAGCTCTGTCTGTCCGTCCATCCGTCTGTCTGTATTTATACGAACTAGTCCTTCAGTTTTTAAGATATCGTTTTGAAATTTTGCAGATGTTATTTTCTCTTCAAGAAGCTGCTCATTTGTCGGAACTGCCGATATCGGACCACTATATCATATAGCTGCCATACAAACTGAACGATCGGAATCAAAGTCTTGTATGGAAAACTTCCACATTTTACTTCACGAAATTTGGTGTGAGTTATTGCTCATAGAAATATTTTAATCTCCGAAAAAATTGTTCAGATCGGTTCACTATAGCATATAGCTGCCATACAAACTGAACGGTCGGAATCAAGGGCTTGTATGGAAAACTTCCGCATTTTACTACATATCTTCACGAAATTTGGTGTGAATTATTGCTCATAGAAATAATTTATTCTCCGAAAAAATTGTTCAGATCGGTTCACTATAACATATAGCTGCCATACAAACCGAACGATCGGAATCAAGGGCTTGTATGGAAAATTTTCGCATTTGACGTGGTATTTTCACGAAGTTTGACATGGATTACTGCTTAAGGTAATAATATAATCTCCGAAGAAATTGTTCAGGTCGGTTAACTATATAACCTTAATGCTTCTAGCAAACAACCCGGCTAAAAAGAATTAGTAAAATATTTTCTTTTTTTTACTTACTTTTTCTTACGTCTTTAGATTTGCTTAAACACATAACTACTAAAAGTGAAGGGTATATTAGCTTCGGTACAGACGAAGTTAACGTTTATTATTGTTTTCATTTTTTTTTTTTTTCAAAAATCAACAAATCGACGTTCTCAGTAAATTTTTTGTAGATTTTCGGGAAAAAATCTGCAGTTAATTGGTCTTAAAAATCGAAATGTTTGAAAAACAGAAAAAGCTTCGATCCGGCCCAGGATTATTATTTATTCTAAAAGCTGTTTAAATTCCAATAAAATCTACTGAGCGGTTTTCGAGTTACAATTGTCACCACTTCAAAAAACATAGTTTCGAGAAAAACACATTTAAAGTTTCATTTTAGCGGTTTGGAGTGCCCGAGCTCTCTTTGTTATTTGTCGAATAACTCGAAAAGTGATTATCAGATCAACTTCAAATTTTCAGAGAATATTTTTAAGATATTAAACTTAACGAAATTGAAAAAAAAATAAAAATTGATTTTTTGAAAATCTTGACTACCCTTAACCTTTTAATGAACTTTAAAAAATATAAATATATAACTTAAAAATTTTTAAATTTTTAATAAACCGTTCCAACAATAATTAAGCACAAATACTACACGCAAACTCAATCAACCAACAAAAAAACTGCTACAATTATTACAAACTCACGTTTTATTGTCGAAAAATCCACCTACAATAAGTTCTCATAATCATTGTACTTTATTTTCCGCTAAATAACTTATCAACTTTAGAATAACTTAACATTTTAATACCAAAAAAAAGAAAACCAAAGATTTATCAACACAACAACAACAATAAGTAATAAGTGCAGCACTGTGAAACCGTATGAGATCGCAAGTCACGATAATGATAAATCGCGACCGGGGGCAAAACTTTGTTTATGTTTTCTCTCGTTTATTTTGCCCCATAAAGGTCGAGGGTAGGACAAGTAAACCTAACGCCATTCATGACTTCAATTCGAATGGACAAAAAGCGGATCTACACGCGCATAGGTGAAATACAACTAGTAAATGCTTTTGATAAAAAAAACTGAAAATAATAATAATGCTAGAAGAAACTGTTAGCCTAAAACTTGCAATAATTCGTGAAATAACAATAGTTCAACGGCGTAGTACAAGCGTGTGTACAAGCGCCAAAAAACTGGTAGCCAGCAATTCGATCTTCTTTTTTTTGGCGGCGCCAAGTACAAATATTTATGCAGTACTTTTTTCGAGACAGTGGTGGAGTTTTGGAGTTTTTTGGGGAGGGTGTGAGAATTTTTCAAGAGCTTACAAGAATTATTTATTACATAGAAAATTAATTTAAGAATTTTTTTAATATTTTTAATGATGACAATTAAAATTACAAATTAATTAATTATTAACATTTTTTTCAGAATATTAAAAAAGTGAATAATGAGTCATGCAATGCAGAAATAATATATATTTATTATATTTTTTATTTTTTTTTTATACAGTTGAACTTATATAACTCGAAGTTCTTCTTAACTCGAACTTCTGAATTATCAATAGAAACCAAATTTCATACTACCTTCCATAACTCGTAGTGTCTCTAACTCGAGGTATTTTCGTAGATTATGTTGATTCGAGTTAGGAAAGTTCAACTGTACTTAAAAATAATCTGTCGGAGTTATATAAAAAAATCTGAATTTTCAAGTAAAAGTATGTCCAAATACAGTATTTTTAAAGATTAAATAAGATAAGAAAGATTCACTTCCAGTTCTGAACAAATTTTATTAGAAATTTTGTACCAAATCGAGTGGCTGGCTCATACAAAACTCCCGCAAATGCTTTCTTGATGTAGCATCAATCCCCGGATAATTTTAAAGAACACCATGGAATATTTGCATAATCCAGTCACTGTTTTTAGTCATTAAAAGAGAACCATTATAATATTTTATTAAAAAAAAGAACTATTTTCTCTTCATAATGCAGTTTTGAAAGCATCTTTCCATCTGTTCAGGGAATATCATTGGTCTTATTCGTAGGTTATGATATCTCAGTTTATAATTTTTATCCTCGAATATTTTTGATATTTTTCCTAGGTTATGAGCTCTCACATTAGAATTTTCATCCTGGAATATATTTGGTCTTATTCATAGGTTATGATCTCTCACTTTAGAATTGGTATCCTGGAATATCTTTTATCTTATTCATATGTTATGACCTCTTACTTTAGAGTTTTCATTCTGGAATATCTTTGATCTTATTCGAAGGTTATGATCTCATATTTTACAAATTTCTTTCATTCGTAGATTATGACCTCTCACTTTAGCATTGTTATCCTGGAATATCTTTGATGTTATTCGTAGGTTATGACCTTTCACTGTAAAATTTTTTCTGGATCTTTTCGTAAGTTATGACCTCTGAGGACTGAATTTACTTATAACAAAGGTTTTTATTAGCGGTCGACTAGGTGGCTTACAGAGAATTGCAAACCTGCGAGAATATTTGTTACATAAAAGACTCAAACCGATTAACCTACTACCAAAGAACTCTCTACAAATAGGAATCTCAGCAGCTATAAGATATATAAGAGTCCATTATAAAAAATATAAAGGGTTTTTTTCAATAAGAGCGCTACAAAAATGGTTTGGCATGTCAATGAAATTCTTTATTCCTGTGGAAGTACATTCGAGGCCAATATGTATGGAACTCGTAAATCGCCAGATACACAAAACTTGGTTTTCAATAAATCGATTGAGAATTGTGTGGCTTGTGGCGCCGTCTTGTTGGAAACACATATTGTCCAAGTCCATATCATCCAATTCGGGCCTAAAATAGGTTTGAATACGTAATTCTAAACTTTTTCGATAAGAAATAAGCCAAAATACTATCCAATTTTATTTTTTGTATCTCTTTGTAATCAATTTAATCTGATGTTGTGTTCTCTGAAAGGCACTGTCTAATCTTGGTTAGCTACTCTTGATGGCACGAATTTTCCATCTACCCTGTATTTTGATAAGTATTGAAGTTGAAGTCACAGAGAAGGTACAATCTTCTACAAGAGTGTACAGCTCCTGGCGTACGCCGATGATATTGATATCATCGGAAGCAACAACCGTGCCGTTTGTTCTGCTTTTTCCCGCATGGATAAGGAGGCGAAGCGAATGGGTCTGGAGGTGAATGAGGACAAGACGAAATATCTCCTGTCATCAAGCAAACAGTCGACGCATTCGCGTCTTGGCTCCCACGTCACTGTTAACAGTCATAACATCGAGGTCGTAGATAATTTCGTATACCTGGGAACCAGCATCAACAACACGAACAATGTCAGCCTCGAAATCCAGCGCAGAATAACTCTTGCCAACAGGTGCTACTTTGGACTGAGTAGGCAATTGAACAGTAAAGTCCTCTCTCGACGAACCAAAATCAAGCTCTACAAGTCGCTTATCATTCCCGTCCTGCTTTACGGTGCAGAAGCTTGGACGATGTCAACATCAGATGAGACGACACTAGGAGTTTTCGAGAGGAAAATTTTGCGCAAGATTTATGGTCCTCAGAACATTGGCAACGGCGAATACCGCAGACGATGGAACGATGAGCTGTACGAGTTATACGACGACATTCACATAGTTCAGCGAATAAAAAGACAGCGGCTACGCTGGCTAGGTCATGTTGTCCGAATGGACGAAAGCACTCCAGCCCTGAAAGTGTTCGATGCAGTACCCGCCGGAAGAAGCCGAGGAAGGGGAAGGCCTCCACTCCGTTGGAGGGACCAGGTGGAGAGCGACCTGGTTACACTTGGGATCTCCAACTGGCGCCAAACTGCGAAGGAGAGAGAGAGGTGACGCACTATTCTGTCGATTCGGCTATAACCGGCTAAACGGTTGCAACGCCAATCACATACATACATTTGAAGTTATGTTTTTATTATTTTCACAAAAACTGAGAGGAAATCGAAGGAGAACTATATAGGAGCCTAGCTTAAATATAACATCAGCCATATCGGTTCGTCCAATTTTTATAATTACGCCATAAGCCAATTAAGAAGTGATTACTTGTTATTTAGCCAACATAATTAATGTCTCTTTATTCTTCTTCCAGCTCCTAGCACAGCTCAACTAATTTCATAGTTCATATCCATCCGTCTGATTTAAACCAATTTGGACTCAGTATCCTTAACCCTCGCATATTTATGCATTTTAATTAAGACTCGAACTCAATCAACAATTAAAAGAATTTATGGCATATTTCTATATAGAGCAAATTATTCCAACTACTTGTAAGGCATATAGAACCATCGATGGTAAGGATTTGACATTCCTACAGCCTTACTTTGTTAATAATTTATGCACTCTTCTAGATAAACAAACATTTAAGACTACAGATCTTCAGCGCAGACACTTTAAGCGCGTCTATAATCACTAATTTATGCCGAAATTGTATAGAAAAGTAGTAATTAAATTCCAAATATGCTTGCAATCCACAAACGAATTAAAAATGCCTTTAGTAGCTGCAAGCCATAAAGCGCTCGAACACCAGCGATAGGAAAACAAATCACATAAAATAATGAAAATACGAGAAACCTTTCTTATAAATTCAATAATACAATTAATTCTCGACAAAATGTCAGCAGTCATTAGTGACAAGAGGCTTCAATAGAGCGAAGCAAAAAAAAAAAAAACAAAGCATCGAAAACACAAGCAATTGAGGCCAGTAAGTTAATCTACGCGAGCGCAAGCCCTTAGTCATACCGGTAGACAAGCGGACGAATGGACGGACAGACAGACAGACAGTTAGTCAGCTACTGGCAGTGTTTTAGTGCAGCAATGACCATTTATGGCTGTTGTTGTAGCGGAGGTAAAATAAACTCAAAACCACAAACCGATTATCGTTTACAACATCCCAACAGCAACTACAACAGCAACAAGAACAACAACTACTGTTTGTTCTCATGTGTGTGCGCGCATGATTGCATTCGGTGCAACGCCAAGTAGACACATTAACCCTAGCCGAAACGTATTGACGTTGTTGCACTGTTACAAATTCACTCAATTTACATATTTCATCCACGATGTATTTCAACTAATTCCCGATACCGCGTTACTTTTCAGCTAAGCTCAGCTCAGCTAAGGTTAGTTTCTCACGAACTACATTTGGTCACATTCCCTAGCGAACTTCATTTCAAATTAACTGCTTCACTTCATTTTGTTGTTGTTGTTATTTTATGTACTATTTCTAAACAAATGTGCACAAAAGTAATAAATAAATAAAGTAGAGAAACCTTTTTGTTCGAGTGAAATAGTTTTTGGAAGGAATTTCCTTAGTGATTGCCAAACCGTGATTGTTCGACAGTGACCAGAGTGCTTTGTATTTGCCCCACATGCGGAAATGTCATGCAGGTACATGTACCACAAAATTACAAAATATGTACATGGGTAACAGTAGGGTATACCCAGTGTTGAGAGGAGCAGTGTCGCATACAGAAAAACGAAGATCTCCCTGCTACTGCAGTTACTTCAAGAAAATTTATTTTTCGATAAAAATCTCAACTTGTCTTTCTTAAACTTTATTCTGATACATTTTGAAAAAAGTCTCTTTAGTTACCAAAACTATTCTTCTAGAATCGTCTGCTTTCTCATAAACCTTTTCATACAACATTTTAAGGGACATTTTCATCTTCAACGGTCAGATAAACCTTCCATAAAACAGTTTTATAACACATTTCATCGGATATATGTAATTTTCTCGGTTAGGTTGAGTCCAAAAGAAATTCTCTTAGTCGTCCTTTCGTTTGGATCTTTCACTTCTGTTTGAATTTTCAAAAGTTATGAAGTATCTACATATGTCTTTCCATTTTAAGAAGTGGTTGAAGACTTCAATATGAAATTATTTAACGTCATTGTTGATTTCGTAGACGCTAAATTTTAATACTCAGAGCTATGTACATTGATCTTGGTCTATCATCAGTACTCTTTATACAATATTATAATATTAGGTTATCAAATATCTTCCTTCCACCTTTTTGTCTTTTGAATTTCGTAACTTATGTATAAAGCGTTACAGAGCTCGTATCTGTTAATACTATACATCTTTGAAAGGTCTACAAAACGACGCTATACGTGGAGTTCACTAACGCCGAAATTCATTTCAAGTTTTCCTTCGTTAAAGGCAAATCCGCTAGAGAAACGTTCCGTGAGATTAATGGTGTTTTGGGGGATGGTACTCTATCACTTCGAACTGCGGATGGATGGTTTCGACGATTCTGAGCCCTGGATAAGCCAACCGGCGGAAGATCTGTGTCGACGAATACCGATCAAATCATGGAAAACATCGAGTTAGACCGGCATGTGGCATCTCGTGACATTGCCCAGGAGATGGGAGTTAGTCACCAAACCATTTGAAACCATCTGCAGAAGGCTGGATACACAAAATAGCTTGATGTTTGGGTGCCGCATGATTTGACGCAAAAAAACATCTGGTCCGAATCAATGCCAGCGATATGCAGCTGAAAGGGAACGAACTCGACCCATTTTTGAAGCGGATGGTGACTGGCGACGAAAAATGGAGCATATACGACCACATCAAGTGAAGACGGTCGTGGTAGATGGCCGTCGAATCGTCCCAAATTGTGGCCAAGCCGGGCTTGACGGCCAGGAAAGTTTTGCTGTGTGTTTGGTGAGATTGGAAGAGAATCATCCACTATGAGCTGCTCCGATATGGAAAGACGCTTAATTCTATTCTATCTACTGTGAACAGTTGGACCGTGTGAAGCAGGCAATTGACCAGAAGCGTCCAGAATTGGCCAACAGGAAGTGTGTAGTGTTCCACCAGGACAACGCCAGACCACACACTTCGTTGCTGACTCGTCAGAAGCTATGGGAGCTCGGATTATCGCATCCACCATATAGCCCGGACATAGCGCTAAGTGATTACCACATGTTCCTGTCCAAGGCGAACGCCCTTGGTGGTGTAAATAGAACGCAAAAGAGAATTGTGAAAAGTGGCTGTCCGATTTCTTCGCAAATAAGGAGGGGGACTTCTACGAGGGGGGTATTGTGAATTATAGCTTCGATCGAACGAAATGGCGCATTGAGTAAAGACCCAAAAAAGCAGAAGGAAATTTGACAACCTATATATCAAGAAATCTCTCGATGAAAAGTCGTCCTTTCTATAAGGTCTAACATAAAACGGAAAGAGAAAGTCCTATCCCAATCCTAACAAAGCAAATTACATTGAGTCCTGAATACACCAATTTCCAGTACAGTGCTGATAAAGAAACTCTTATTCTGTCAATTTAAGTCAACAATTCAACCAAGCCAAATAAATGACTATCTAGATAGTTTTCCTCTGGTTGTTCTTTAAGACTTGATTTTGTTTTTTTTAAGTATCTGGTGGATAGTTGATGTACTGTACTATATTTTTGGAAATCTTAGACCTCCAATTCAAAAATCAGAATATGCTACAAATTTCTGAAGATTCTGGTCGTACATTTCAATTTATCTTACACATTGTCTTCCATACTTACTATCAACTTATAATACTCGAAATCCTAACAATAAAGTTAAATAAAAGTCGTGCTCTCATAGTCTTCATTCGATAAATATGTACATCTGGAACCCGACTTCCCATATTACAAAATATTCTCTATAGTTATAGAGACTTTACCTCTCCATAGGAGATTTTTTATAAATAGTTATATACCCTTTTAACTTCTCCAATTCCAATTGTTAAAGTTTTTCGAAAATATGCATTATCAGCCTAATTGTAGGCAACAAATTGTATTAAATTTCAAATGTTGCCTACATATAGGCGCAATACTCACGTACTCTCTATATTGAACTAGTACCATATCCAAATGGTCTAATTCTACATCACTCTGCAACCTCTACTATTCACCACAACCTTTATATATGAAATAGTTGCACTTAAACAAAACAAATAAAAATATATTTCTCAAATTATGGAGGTTATGGTTATATTTGCTGTTCACAACAATTCGATTTTCTTTTCACCTCCACCGGCATTTTGTATGGCATTCGACTACTCGCAAGTCCATTTATTCCCATTGCTCGCCAGGCCACCACTACAGAGGTGTGCAACATATGTGTTACTATTGCGACAACGCCATCCGCTAGCTTCAGCAATTGTTGCTTCATGTGTTAGTTCATGCTTGTAGCATTTGAAAGTGGTTCATCAACGCCGGGTCATCGCTGATTTCTGCGCAATTTGTCAAATTCATAATTCACGCTGCACGTGTGATTTCACTTAAGTCCGGGTCAGGTCGACACACAGAAAAAATAACACGCTGCCACATAAACATTCCGCTATCCCGCTGTTTGACGACATTGCGTTGTTGGCATGCAAATACTAGCTGTTGTTGTACACAGGAAAAAAATAATTTGTTAGTTGAAGAAATTTGTGTTTAAAAAGTTGTAATTAAATAGAGAAATAGGGAAAAAAATTAAAAGGCTCAAACAGTTTAAAAAATAGAATCTTTCTATGATGATAGAATCTTCTAGTGATCTAGGCAGGAAGAAAAGAAAGTAAAGAAGCAAGTATATAAAGACAATAAAGGTGTTGGTAAAGTGAGAGTATCGTATCTGCATTAAAATATTCTCTTCAATTTCATTATTAATTTTAAGCTTCGATATTCCTTAAAAACTTTCATTTAAGATAGAATGGGTGACTTGAAATTATAAATGAAAAGTATCCAATAATCATTGACTCCCATTTAAAACTAGCTCCAATCTACTTTAATATGTTTACAGTAAAATCAGATTTTCTGAGCATTCATATGAATCCGCCGAAAAGTTGTCAATACTCTTGATTCCAATTCTTGTATGTATGTAATTGGCGTAGGAAACGTTAATCCAATTATAGTCGAATCGATAATAGCGCGTCATTGTTCTCTTTTCCTTGCAAGTCGGCGCCAGTTGAAAACACCAAGTGAATCCAGGTCACTTTCCTCTTGGTCTCTCCAACGGAGTGCAGGTCGTCCTCTTCCGCGGCTTCGTCCAGCGGGTACTGCGTCGAACACTTTCAGAGCTGAAGTCATTTCATCCATTCGAACAACATGACCTAGCCAGCGTTGCCGCTTTCTTTTTATTCGTTGAACTATGTCAATGTCGTCGTATAACTCGTACAGCTCATCATTCCATCGTCTGCTGTATTCGCCGTTGCCAATGTTCAGAGGACCATAAATCTTTCGCTCGAAAACCCCAAGTGTCGTCTCATCGGATGTTGTCATCGTCCCCGCTTTTGCGCCATACATCAGGACGGCAATAATGTGCGACTTGTAGAGTTTGATTTTGGTTCGTCGAGAGAGGACTTTACTTTTCAATTGTTTACTCAGTCCAAAGTAGCACCTGTTGGCAAGAGTGATTCTGTGTTGGATTTCGAGGTTCACATTGTTGGTGTTGTTAACGCTGGTTCCCAAGTAGACGAAACTATCCACGGCTTCAAAGTTATCCGAGGCTCTGTTTGGTCTTTCATTGGGAAGGTTTTTTTTGGTGGGTCCCAAACCTTATTTAATTCAATTCCAATAAATTTGAATACTTCAGATTTTATTAGATTTCATATGAAACCGCCAAAAGATAGGCAATACTTTTGATACCAATTCTTAGTTTTTCGGGTTTTTTTGATCGCATATGAAACCATTGAAAGTCATTTGTGCCTAAATTATTAACATCGCAAGTTAAAATCTGACAATTTGGCTCGATTCTTTACTAGTAGAGGTTTCTAGCTTCATTTGAACTGTCTTCAATAGATGGCCATATCGGTTTATATTAGCCACCATGAGACTAATTTTAAGAACTCGGGAAAGATATCAAACTATACTCAGGAACTCGGTCAGGTATTCTGACTAATGATATAC
This sequence comes from Zeugodacus tau, assembly GCA_031772095.1. Lineage (NCBI taxonomy): Eukaryota > Metazoa > Arthropoda > Insecta > Diptera > Tephritidae > Zeugodacus > Zeugodacus tau. The sequence continues at coordinate 55,631,925 of CM062653.1, read as the reverse complement.
ATATACTTATTTGTCGGAATATGTGTTATGAAGGTTAAGGTTTCTTTAGTTTTGTTGTGCATATCTCTGCAAAATTCTCATTAAAGACTCAAGTAGTATGAAAAATGCCTTCACCTCAATAAAAGAAAAACCTGGTACCTGGTAAGTGATCTCATCTTCATCGTCTACATATTCGCCTCAAAATTAGATCGAAAGAGTTCTGATTGACTCTCTTTTGACTCTTGGCTCCTTTGTACTTAGAAGAGTTCTACAGAACCTCTTAATATTTATATATTTCCGATGAGAACCAAGAACTATGTATATCTTTTATATTCCAATCTCTGTTGAACAAGATTAGATTAGATTAAAATTTAAAGGATCGCACTGCGAGCTATGATCTATTGGGCCCTCGCATTTCTTCAGAGTATCTGATTTAATCCGTCACGTCAAGAAAGCTTAGTACTGTTCCAGGGCCCATGGACGTGATACTATCTCTTTTTATAGTAAAGGACGCCATTGCCTGACGCAATCGCAGGGGCAATACAGGAATAGTTGCTCAGCTGTATCCACTTCTAGGTCACAGAATCGACATTGATCTGACGACCCGCTGAACTATATAGCGATTTATTTATTTGAAAAGACGCCACAGAAGTTAAAAAGAACACTATCTAACTACAATTATCACCCACAGTGGCTTCGTCTATCAAAACTTAAGTATTATCCGGATCTACTATATAAGGAAGAACTAAGAAGGTACTGGACTGTAGGTAGAACTAAATAAATAACTATCTTATACAGTTGAATATTTTTTGATTTTCTCTGATCAATCTCGGAAAAACGTCAAAAAATATTAAAATTTGGTATTCATTTTTCCCAGTGCTTGAAAACCCTCACACACTCTATGCTCATTTGTCACATTTTTATGGTCCCACACCAAAAAATGAGGTAGTTAAACCCACGTACCCACTTTGCCACTTTGGCACACATGGCAGCAACTATCTAGCAGTGTATGGGTACGCGGATCTTTCGAAGCACACATTCACACGCCTTCATGCGATTTCTTGGAGGCAAACGCCTGAAGCCCACCAGCGGCTGCTTATGCATAAATTTTCCACACACTCGGTTATAAATAGAGTTCACTAAAGAGGTGCCTCATTATAAAATTTGACTTATGTTTGATTATTCTAATGGTCATATGTGCTCAGCTGATGGGTCTTCTCTCTGTTGCGGCTGCGTGGTGACCTTTTTGAGGCCACTTAAACGCCAACAACAGCAAGAAAGACATTAACAGCAACAGCTTGAATCAACAAAAGCAGCGTTGGACCACCAGTTACCACCTAACTTCAAGTCACTCCTTAGTAGGTGCTTCGAAAAGTCCATAGAAACAAATCATCGCCACTAACTAACAAAACTTTGCTCACTCAACTAATCGCCGAACGTGCATCTGCATTTCTGCGCCTCTCTCTCTCTATGTGTGTGCGTGTGTATGTGTCTCTGTGTGTGTTTAAATGCAGACATAAATATATTTTACGGCAGCGCAGTTAATTTGAATAACCATCGACTTTGGCCTGGTAGACACTCGTATGCTAATTTTATAGCCAAATAGCGGATGCACACACACATACATACACACTCACCTATATCCACATATATGTATGTGAAGTAGAACATATGTATGTGTGTATGTGGCCTCTCCTTCAACCTTATTGACGGGAGCTGCAAGCTGAAAATAAAGACAAGGTGATAAATTTAATGTCACCTGTCGCTTAAAATAGAGATTGCGGCTTAGAAGGCCAAACAAACAACCGTAATGGTTGTTGTGTGTGCGGAAATGTGTGGCAAGTGGCATGTGTTTATCTGGTTAGCACTTCGGTAGGCAAATCGCAAGTTTTTTTTTGCAACTTTTCTAAAATATAGTAAATTTATTTATCGTCGACTTGAGGCTAACTGCTGTGTTAATACTGAGTGGAACGTTTGAGATTTAAGTCTTGTTCGATTCTGAGATAGCTTTTAATATAATGAAGTTCAAACCTCCCGAAAAACTTCCGACAAACGTTCTGAAGTAGCTTAAAGGATATCATTTGTCCGATGCAAAAGCGAAGTTCGCCAAATAATTTATGGACTTACTCCAACTAACATTTTCCAATTTGCCCTTACTTTATATATTTAGTATCTAGATCCTATCTTTCAAAATTGCCCAACGAGCATAGCAGTGCCAAGCACACAACAATGGTACACAGACGGATCAAAGACAGCAGTTGGTCTAGGCGCCGGGATAACGGGGCCACGCCTGAAGCTGTCTTTATCCATGGGCCAATTCCCCATCATCTTCCAAGCTGAAGTCTATGCCAAGTGTGCAGAGGCTACCATAATGAACGCATAGTCATTATCAGCGATAGCCAAGCAGCTCTCCAGCACTATCATCCTTCGAGGTGAACTCGGGGCTGGTCATGGACTGCATAGATACTTTGAATAGGATTTGCAGCAATAACAGCATAACCCTAGCTTGGGTTCCAGGGCATAAAGGAATACAGGGAAACGAATTCGCGGACCAACTAGCAAGGAAGGCCGCGGCCACCAGCCCAATCGGGCCAGAGCCCTTTATCGCGGTTGGTCGGCATGTTCTTATAACCCGCCTGAAAGAGGAGGAGGCAGCAAGCAGGAATCGCTGTTGGTTGCACATGCAGGGACTTCGTCACTCCAAACTGTTCCTGGGAGGATACAATCTGAAAAGATTCAAATAGTTAATGGCGCTCTCCAGAAACAAACTGAGACAATTAGTGGCATTATATACCGGCCACTGCAGACTACGGTGTCATCTGCACAAAATGGGATTCCACTCGTCGGATCTTTGCCGATTCTGTGATTCGGAGGCGGAGACACCAGAGCACTTACTCCTTGACTGCCCGGCGATCGCGAAGGAAAGGGGACAGACAATTGGGGCTCCTTATCCCCAAAGAGGAAGCATCGCATGCATCAGCCCTGCAACACTGCTGAGATTTCTTAACGTGACGGGGTTGGAGGGGGTGCTGTGATAACTGGAGAGGGCACAATAGACCTTAGGTCGCGGTGCAATCCTCACTATATAATCTAATCTAATCTAATAGCAGTGCCTACTGTTCTTGTTCTCAGATTTTCCGCTTTGAAAAGTGACATATTATGTTCCACAGTCTCAATTTCCATGAGACAATCAGGAATTTTAGCTTCAGATATTTATCTAAAAAAGTTAGGTTATCTGGAATTGAGCACATTTCTCATTATTTTCATGTTTCGTAGTGCGCACTAAATCGGTATGGCCGTTTTCGTACACCAGTTCAGAGAAAGCTACTGCAAAAAAGTCAGTCGTTTTTCCTAGATATACTCGTGTGTCTTAGATTCCTATTCGAGGACGGTCCTAGAAAAGAAAGACCTACATTTTTAAAACTAACAATTTATTTCTCAACATATCCCTTTAATTCAACAAGACCACTGTGGTCTCAGTGATACTCGAACTTCTTTAAAACATCTGAAACAAGTTTTCTGGAAATCTGAAATGTATGTTCCTGTGCCGATAATAATCTTCTCCTCCTCTTTCGACTCAAATATCAGTCCGTTGAGAGATTTTTTCGAAACAAAAAAAATCGCACGAGACCAAATCTAGAGAAGACACACTTTGAATGAGACAGCAGCTTATGTCCAACTTCAATCAATTTGGTTATGTCTGCGGCGAGGATTAAGCTAGTGGATTGGTGGATGAACATTTTCCTTTGCCAAATGAGACCATTTCTTCAGCAAGTGGACGTCGAATCGGCTCAATGATTCGGCCTAGTAGTAGCCAGTAACAGTTCTTTCTACTCCAGGAAGTGCAACACCTTATCAAACTGTAACAACTGATAGTCATGGGCATCTTCTTCAGTTGAAGTCCACTATTTCGACTGTTCTTATAAATTGAAGGTTTTATTTATCTTATTTAGAATGATCTGATTTATGTTGAATATGTACCGTTCTGTACGATAACTTTTTACCATTTTGAAAGTAACTTCTTAAGGCCACTTTTATAGAAAACCTCGTCCCAAAAAACTGGTAGATTCGATCTACACAAGCTACTCTTTGAAGCGAATTTTTCACCAGCAAAAACATTCGCAATAGACAGGAGCAGGTAGTAATCACTGAGTGCGAGCTCCAGAGGATGATGATGAGAAGGATGCATAAGAACATACCAACCAAGCTCCCGTAGCTTCTGGTCAGTCACTATCGATATGTGCGGTCTCCTTACTTCCTTTTGACCAAAGTTGGACACTTCTAGGTGAATGCCTCCTTCCAGATGGTCCAACTGTTGACAGTTCACGGGCGAAATAAGAGTTTGCCCATAGGAGAGCAACTCGTAATATATGATTCCCTGTCAAGAGTTCTCAACGGATGTCCCCTCAACTAATCATTTAATGAATTCTGAAACTTAAAGTAATGAATAGAAAAGGATTTTATGTTATTTTTGGAATTACTGAATAAGTATTGACAAATCTAAAATATCTGTGGGATTAACATAATAAGGTCTCATTGAATTGTGAGTTCAAGATACCTAACCTAGACTCAGTGGTGCTCCGCTCGACCTTCGGAATAAAATATAGCGTTAGTTGGTTACTTAAATTTCATGTGCCCTAAAAAATAATTGCTTCAAAGTAAAATCGTAAATCATTCTCAAAAATGCTACCATAAATTTGCCACAAAACACAGCGAACACACTCATAATTTAACGGTTTTGTTCTTATATAATTGTGCCGCCCATTAGTGCGCCTGGCCACGACAAAATATCGTTATTTGTCTTAACAAGCTGATTTACCATATTTTGCATACACGCACATAAATAACAACAACAAATCTGCTGCCACCGTCCAATAACCGTTCGCATCCGCCACAATCACCGTTTTCAAGTCGAAATCATATAAAATCACACTGTCATGTAAATTGCCCACATCTTATCGGCAATTTCTGTGCCGCTACTTTCCCCCGCTCACCCCGCACTCGCCACCCAATGGCTTCCCATTGTTTTATGCACCCATTTGCATTTGTATAATTGAATTGTTTTTACTTTGTTGCTTAAACATTAATGTTGGCAATAAATTATACACAACAGTGACAGCGTTACGCGGCAACCGAGGCAAGCGTAGCGGCCACCACAGTCACGTCAGGTAAGGTCCACAGCTGTCAAATGCCATACGCTAGTCGCCAGCCGCCGCCAACCGGCATCCGATTCGCCAACCGAATTCCGCTAGCGAGCGCGAAAGCGGTGCGAATGACAGTGTTTGCGGAGCGCGGGAAGGTGACACTTTGGCGTAAATGACTGCCGCCATCGTTGGTGAATGCGACGCGCGAATGCAATGGAATCAAACGCAGTGTTGTTGCTGTTGCTATTGTTGTTCTTGCCTACGTTGTCGCATTGCCCAGGCAAATAGCCTAAAACCCTGCTGCCAAATGGCCAAATACTCACAATTTAACGAGCAGTTGTCATTGCGGCAACACGACATTGCCGTACACCCGGACTGAAGACCATTCGCTACCAAACTGCAGCAGTCGGCGCAGACCGTACAATGCATATGCTTTGTTGTCTTTCAGTTTGCTTTTCTTTTTTCTTCATATTAGCGCGAAGTGTGCGAAAGTGCACAAGTGTTGGCGCGCTGACGATGTTGCAACAAGCAAAGCAACGTGGCTGGCAATGTGAAAACGTGTGTCGGTTCGCGCGCGCCTGCGCCCAGCTGCAGTGGAGACCGACCGTGTGGCAACCGTTTATATGAACATGCACAGCAATTGCGTCAGCGTTGCTTCTCTAACAGCCGTTAACATTATTGTTGCTGCGAGCAATTAGCCGCGTGGGCGCATGCGGCGCCGCAGTGTGGTAGTTACGCCAATATGTGCACGCCGTACGGGGCTCGTCAAACGGTTGTTGTGTGGAAATTTATGCTAATTTTCATCATATCTGTTATATTCTATATAAAACGAAGACACTAGTGTGTGAACCATCGCAGGGAGCCGCTTGGGCGGCGCCACATGTTGCATTGCAATGTTGTAGCAATAAACTGTATTTTATTCTCAATAATCGGATTTTCGTAATTTAGCTTGGAAATGGGATGGGTTGCGGTTGCTTTTGGATGCATAAAATATTCTAAAAAAGTACTTGAAAAAGCTGCAGAGGTCTGACATCCGTTTGACAGGTGTCATATGACATCCATTTCACCAGCGTTTCATAGGTGTCATATGACGTTCATCTGACATCCATTTGACCACCGTTTGATAGGTGTCATATAACGTCCGCTTGACATTCATTTGACCATAATTTAATAGGTGTCATATGGTATACGCCTGACATCCATTTGGCCATTGTTTCATATTTGTCATATGACACCCGTCTGACATCCATTTGACCATCGTTTGATAGGTGTCACATGACATACATCTGAAATATAACATCCCTTTGATCATCATTTCATAGGTGTCATCTGACATCCATTTGTCCATCGTTTCATAGTTGTCATATAACATCCATGTCCGTTTGGCAGGTGTCAAATGATATTAATCTGACATTTATTTAACAAGGACCATGGAACATCCGTTTGACAAGTTTCACTGATATCCATCTGACATTCGTTTGGCAGACGCCATCTGATTGACAGGTACTAATATATGACATCCGTTTGACAGATCCCATATGATATCCATCTGCCATCCGTTTCACTTGATCATCCGTTTGACAGTTTCCTTATGATATGCATCTGACATTCGTTTGACAGATGTCATCTGATTGACTATATGACATCTGTTTGACAGATCTAATATGGCAACTATCTGAAATCCGTTTGAGAGGTCCCTTTAAAAAGTGTCATATGAAATCCATCTGACATACGTTTGACAGACTACATTTGATCTATTTGACAGATTCCACATGATCTGTTTGACAGCTGTCATCTGACCTATTTCAACCTAAGAATGTTCTTGACATATTTCACGTACTTTAACTGAATCAAAGTCACAATTTTAAGAAACCTTCTAATATTGTAGCTACCACTTCATCAAATATATTTTTCGCCAGAAAAAATATTAAAATTCTTTACGCTCCCAATACGACTTGAAAATAATTCCAAATGTCCGAAAGCATAATAATCACTCATTGAAATGGCAATTCGATAAATTCAATGCATAATTGGGTCATTGATAAATGGAGTTATTTGAAAAATGTCAGCCCACTTAGCCTTGCCACAGTGGCCACAACAATCAGCGCATGCCCACATATGGCACACGGAACACGTGGAGTCGAATAGTTCTCATGTCAAATGCAATAACTCGATATGTAACAGTGGCCAATTGGCCAAAACATTTCCTATCGCATACCATAATTAATATAGAAATCGTACAAAAATTAGATAAATAAAAACGAGAGTCAAAAATGCTAAAAACTGTGAAGAAAAATAATCAAAATAAAGGAGGAAAACCGCGGAATGTGACACAAATAAAAAGTGAATTTAATCGAAAGGCAATCGTAACAATTCAACTGCAATTTGCACACATTTGCCACTACAGTGGTGCATTTCCGGGAATTTTGCTAGAATATTGCTTGAAGTGACATTAATTGATCGGTATCAAGGAAGCGTGGTTAGGTGTCGAAGGTTAAGCAATATAATGTGGTGAAAAGGTGAGGTGATATTGAAGCTGGGAATGCTTTGATGAATAATATCCATATCATTGGAAGCATATCTTTATCAGAGCTTCACGATAACTTTTCTTCTAGCAATTTAACCCACGAAATTCGCTGAAGATACCAAAAAGCTCAATCCATATCGTCTCTGCAATGTAAAACTGTACTAATATTTAAACAGGTTTGAATGTGCTTTGATATCTCATAGAGTTCGGGATATTTCGGGTAAACTTTCGTGATAAAATGAATCGAGAAGCTTTTTAAAGCTTTTTTCGTACTCCTCCTGTGAAAAGCTTTCTTGGAAACATACGGAATAAAATGTGCCTATTAACTTTTAAAAGCTTTTTTCGTATTCCTCCTAAGAAAAGCTTTCTTGGAAGCTTTAAAGCTTTACAAAACCTTTCGGGATAAAATGCATCGAAAAGGCGTTAAAAGCTTTCTTAGAAGCTTTAAAGCTTTTAAAAAGCTTATTATGAGAGCTTTTTAAAGCATATACTTATATTTTAACAAAACTATTATATATCCTCAGATTTATTTAGAATAAAAACTTTCATATAAAAAGCATAGGCTGAGCTTTTCGTGAAGCAACGATCCTTTTGAAATCGAATGACATTTGACCTTTCAGAATTTGATTTACAAATATCCTTTACCTTTCATTTTATGTTTGACAAAATTTCCGAGGGCATAATTCCGCTTTGTACCACAGTTAGACGCCTTCTTAAGCACATCCGTCTCCGGCCTTCACAAATGTGGACGTAGACAATAAAAATAAACTATGACAGCGCAAGAATTCAGATTTCAAAATGGAACAGCAACAATAAAAAAACAACAACAACAACAATAAAACGTTAGTGTGACAACGGCGGGAAACAGTAAATAAACGAAGTGTAAGCGTTTTTGGAGGGAGAAGGGAGTTACATAACTATTTTATTTATCTTTATCAAAATACAAAAACAACAATAAAAGCCACTGCCAAAACACCAACTGCGCGCATTTTGACAGTAATTGTCATCATGCTGGAGGCAAGGCGGCCCGGTGTACAAGCGGCTGGCAAGGCTGTTCAAACGACCCAGCATATGTCACACGGGTATCCGGAAAATGCTCCAGTTTCATTAGGTTCCAAGCGTATTTCTTTTGCCGCGCCATTGGTCAATCGAATTGCAGCGCCGTTGGCTAAATGTTGAATTGTGACAGCACATGTGACGTTTGCGGCAACAAATCTCACACATATACATACATACATGTGGTACATATAGTTGTTGTTGTATAGTTGCAACAATCGCTTTGTGTTTATTGCTGTTTATATGCGGAATTGCTGAATTCTTGTAAAGCATAATTGGACCAGATTTAATGACACTCCGCTGGAAATGCTATTGACGGCTTTCAAAACGGTCTACTTATTTTCTATATGGCTAAAATTAATTATGTTTACAACTAAAAATCATTTTGTTGTTGTTATTGTTATTGCATTTTTGTTGGATGTCATTTGTCGTTGTCGCTCACCATCGCTTTTGCATCGCTTGTTGTTGTTGTTATTGTTAATGTTGCATTATAAAATTAGGCGCATACTTATGTACATATACATATAAGTCATAAGTAACTGTATATATGTATCATATATGACTGCATGTATTTATTTGTTGCTACTGCTTTCAACTGTTCAATCGCATACAAAAGACTTAAGCAACGAACTTGCTGCTGCAGCATTTAAGCAGACAGCGCTAAGTGACAGCTCAGCTTGCTGTCATTTCGTGCCTATGAATATGAATTGCTTTAACAAACTGCGAAATGAACACGTGCCGACTGAGTAGGTCGTATGCGATTGGGTAGCTATGTATTTGCTGGTATATTTTTTAAAGATATAATTAAAGAAATTAAATTTTTTTGTCATTTTATTTAATTAATACATTTTAATAGTTTCTACAATAATATCAGTGGACAAAAGTATTTTGGCAAATTGTTTAATTAAATTTTATTAAGCAAACACATAGTTTTACACAAATTTTCGACATAAAATTGTATCCAAAATTATATGCACACCTAATTTTGCTAATGGATCTCACTTATTAAGGCAGTAGTCTGCTTTAGAAGCCGAAAAAAAATTTTTTAGCAATTTTTTTTTTAAAGGGAAGGAAATGTTTGCGGTAAACGGAATTTTAAGACGATAGTGGACTATATTTAAGGCTTAAAAAAACAATATTTATTATTAAAAAATATTGAAATTTTTTCAAAGTTGTAAGTATTTTTCTTGAGCGCCTGGAGTCTGCACTCGTAAATCGGTGCCGGTGATGGAGGTCGTGCGATGCATCTGAAACAGTCGAATTAATTTTTTTTTTAATTTTATTAAATTTCTTTACTTTATGAACTAAAAAAATACCCAAGAAGTTATAAAATTCCAAATTTTTTCGTAGTTTAAAAAAAATTCACTTTTTTAAGAAAAAAAATTGACTTTAAGTTGCAAAACAAGTAGTTTAAATAGTACTTTTGTCCAACTTTTTTAGTTCAAATAGAAGATAATTTAATACTGAAGCTATATCACTTTGGTTTTTTTCGATCGGACATATATGCTTTTTGCTATCGCCGGCAACGTTTTCCAACACTTGTGAAAATGAAAACGCGCTTTAAAGTTCTGCCTGAGCATTCGCACCTGCTCGACGCTCGGCCACTAAAACTGCTCTAGCTTCGAAAATATGTCGAATTGGCCTCTGGAATTTTAAAGACATATTCTTGGATAGTTTTGGAAGAGATTTAAAACAAAACAAAAAAATCGATTTTTTGAAGCCTGTAAAGCAGACTACTGCCTTATTCGATATCTTCGGTATATCCACCACCGGATGTTAAAGAGAATCCCAAGTCTTCCTAGGGGAATTAATTACCAGAATTAACATTTCATCCATTATTAACATAGAAGCACATTCTTGTAAGGGAAAGTAATCCCTATGACTTTCCATAAAATATTAGGTTTTCAAATATCTCCCTTCCGCCTTTTTGTCTTTAGAATTTCGCGGCTATGAATAAAGCGCTACAGAGCTCGTATCTGGCAATACTATATACACATCTTTGAAAGGTCTTGACATAACCTACAAAACGAGGCTATGCATGATTAGTTTGGATATTGCGTTCAAACGTTATAGACGTATAAACATGGAGTTCACTTACGCCGAAATTAGCGCTATTTTAAAGCTTTCCTTCGTTAAAGGCAAATTCGCTAGAGAAACGTTAGGTGAGATGAATGGCGTTTTGCGGGATGGTACTCTATCACTTCGAACTCTGGAGGAATGGTTTCGATGATTCAGTGAAAACGACACCATAGATAAGTCGGCCGACGGGAGACCTGTGACGACGAATACCGATCAAATCATGGAAAACATCGAGTTAGACAAGCATGTGGCATCTCGTGATATCGCCGAGGAAATGGGAGTTAGTCACCAAACCATTTTAAACCAGCTGCAGAAGGCAGGAGATACAAAAAAGCTTGATGTTTGGGTGCCGCATGATTTGACGCAAAGAAATCTTCTGGACCGAATTAACGCCTGCGATATGCTGCTGAAACGGAACGAACTCGACCCATTTTTGAAGCGGATGTTGACTGGCGACAAAAAAATGGATCACATACGAAAATATCAAGCGAAAACGGTCGTGGTCGCAGGGCGGTGAATCGTCTCAAACAGTGGCCAAGCCGGGGTTGACGGCCAGGAAGTTTTTGCTGTGTGTTTGGTGGGATTGGAAGGGAATCATCCACTATGAGCTGCTCCCATATGGCCAGACATTTAATTCTATCATCTACTGCGAACAACTGGACCGCTTAAAGCAGGCGATCGACCAGAAGCGCTCAGAATTGGCCAACAGAAAGGGTGTAGTGTTCCACCAGGACCACACCAGACCATACACTTCGTTGATTACTCGTCAGAAGCTACGGAAGCTCGGTGTTTTCGTCGAATTTATATTGTATCCAATGTCAATATTAAGTTTAATAAATCCTAAACGAGAAAAATTCGAATTCTTTTCCTTAAGGGCTTAATTATTTTTTTTTTTGCTAAAAAATGGAATAAATTAAAAAAAGAAGTTATAATTTCCAAAGTTATAGCTGTTTGTGTTAACCCAGTTCCAAAAATGGTCCTTGCGGTGACAATCATAAGTCCTTGGAGATTCATCAAAAATCAATCGGATAAGAAACATTAGTTTTATAAATGGATAATCCTGGGCCTGATCGAAGCTTTTTTGTTTTTTGTTTCAAAATTAACAAAATGTCGGAAAAATCTAAATTTTGGAAAAATTAAAAAAGCTTTGATCAGGCCCAGGACTTTTATGTATTCTAAAAGCTGTATAAATTTCATTAAAATCGACTGTGCGGTTTTCGGGTTGCAGTTGTCACCAGTTCAAACAACATAGTCTTGAGAAAAATGCATTTAAAGTTTCACACTAGCGTTTTGGGGTGCCCGAGCGCTGTTTGTTATTTTTTAAATAACTCGAAAAGTAATTATCAGATCAACTTGTAATTTTTCAGAGACTATTTTTAAGATATTGCACTTAACGAAAATGCAAAAAAAAAAAACAAAAAAAAAAATATTTTTTGAAAATCCTGACTACCCCTAATCTCTTAACTCAAGAATAAGTTGTCAAAGTTAGGCATTTTTAAGAGCTTTAGACTGACCTAGCCTTTTAATAGTTCTTATTTGATTCAAAGGATTGTAAGGAAAATAAATTTAATATAATATTATCAGTAAGACGATAGCTTCATTACGTCTCCTTAGCGAACTGACCTACCTCAAAAACAAAAGATCTACAGTTTTGACTTAACTTCAGCATATTATTTGACTAAGCGGATTCCATTTTTAAACTGGATTTCGTAATTCTGTTTTTATAGTTGATTATACCATTTTATTTTATTTATACCAGTTGTTTGTTTGATTCGCCCTTACCAAGCGCTGACGAACTTTATGGTTAATGAACCACAGATTACTTTTATAAAAACCTATATTATTGATTGCCAATTTTTTACTATTTTATTAAAAAAAAAATTCTTCACTAACAACTGAACTCCGAATCTTTGACATTTTATCCCACTTAAGAAAACATATTTTTTTTTTGTACAAACCCACTTGACACCGCAAAAGTTATTTTTTTCTACTCCAACTGCTGCCTTTGTATACACAAATAACTGCACATAAATCCAAATATTTGTTATATATACGAGTATAAAAATATATAAACATAACATATATACCTATCTATATATTTGTGTATAAAATATGTGTTACTGCCTGATTGGTATGCTGCCGGTGTTAGCCTCACGGCCTCATTGCCACTACAACGGCATTGCAATCTTTAACAGTTGCAATTGCATTCGCTTTTGTTGTTGCAATGTTATTGTTGTTGTATTGCAATTTCAGTGAGAAATTATGATACGTTTCTGTATCTGAGGTTACAAACAACTCGATTGTCTTGCGACATGACTTGTGGCAGCAAAATTTCGAAATAATTTGAATTGCAACGCGTTCGCGACAAAGCGACTCGTACGTACGTACGTAGGCCGAACGTTTCGATTACAATGCTTAAACTGTGAAAATCCAGTGGCTTTGAAAATCCGCCAAATGCCGACAAATTAAAAGTGAATTAAGCGAAACAAAAACAAATCCATTAAAATGGAACAAAAAATATGTTATTTGACAGCATTGCTTGTAGTTTTTTAATTGACTACCAGATATAATATATAATTTATATTAACTAACAAATTATATTGTTGTTTTCGTCGGTCGAAAAAACTATGCGTTTTTTAGACAAAAATACTTGTTGTTGAAGTTTGGAATTTCTCAAAATCTTTACTAACAAAAACTTGAGCGCGATTAACAATCTGAAGATCATTATTTGGATATATCGGTTGCCAGAAGAACAAAGAACAGTCGGTATAAAACAGATAAAGTTATTTTGTTTAATGAAATGAATAATTGACTCAATACTCAAGCTCCAAAATTTTATGAAAAGACTTTTCAGAAGGAAAAAATGGCAACGTATAGAAATCCTCGCCACACTGTCTCCTCTTTTTCCTTTGAACTATCATTTGAGTTCAACTTTACACCACAAAGGGCGTCTGGCCTGTACAGGAACAGGTGGTAATCACTTGGCGCTATGTGATGGATGGGTAAAACTTCCCATCCGAGCTTCCGTAGCTTTTGACGAGTCATCAACGTAGTGTGTGGTCTGACGTTGTCCTGGTGGAACACTACACCCTTCCTGTTGGTCAATTCTGAATGCTTCTGGTCGATCGCCTGCTTCAAGCGATTTGTTCGCAGTAGATGGTAGAATTAAGCGACTGACCATATGGGAGCAGCTCATAGTGGATGATTCCCTTCCAATCCCACCAAACACACAGCAAAACCTTCCTGGACATCAATCCCGGTTTGGCCACTGTTTGGGAGGATACACCGGCCTTCGACCACGACCGTTTTCGCTTGATATTGTCGTATGTGATCCAATTTTCGTCGTCAGTCACCATCCGCTTCAAAAATGGGTCGAGTTCGTACCGTTTCAGCAGCATATCGCAGGCGATGATTTGGTCCAGAAGGTTTTTTTTGCGTCAATTCAAGCGGCACCCAAACATCAAGCTTTGTTGTGTATCCAGCCTTCTGCAGACGGTTTAAAATAGTTCGGTGACTAACTCCCATCACCTGAGCGATGTCACGAGATGCCACATGCCGGTCTAACTTGATGTCTTCCATGATTTGATCGGTATTCGTCGTCACAGGTCTTCCGCCGGCTGGTTTATCCATGGTGTCGTTTTCACCCGCTCTGAATCATCGAAACCATTCCTCCGCAGTTCGAATGATAGAGTACCATCCCCCAAAACGCCATTAATCTCACGGTACGTTTCTCTACCGGATTTGCCTTAAAGGAAGTAAAACTTAAAAAAGGCGCGAGTTTCGACGTTAGTGAACTCCATATTTACACGTCTATAACTGTTGAACGCAATATCCAAACTAATCATGCATAGCGTCGTTTTGTAGGTTATTTCAAAACCTTTCAATATGGTATTGCTAGATACGAGCTCTGTAGCGCTTTATACATAACCGCGAAATTCAAAAGACAAAAAAGACCTTATATACCTTCCTAGATAAAAATTCACCTTAATTTTCCGAAATCAAAATGTATAACCCTTTATTTATAAATTACAGTTTTACTTTTATTTTCACTTCGTGAAACACCATTAAGACAGATTTTCGCTGCCGTTTATACCGTTCACTGCTTACACGAAAAGGCATAATTATTAATTTAACACTCAGATACGATCGATACGGCTGGCACATTTTACAGCAGCAGCAGCCAAACGAAGGACCACCCATGAACGGAAACTCCCCTGGCCGCAGGACTTGCTCCAATTAGGTGCGCACACACAGGCGTAGTGACTTTCAACGCGCTGATAAAATGCTTTGTTTAGCATATTGTTTGCCGCTGGAAAGAATGTAAAACTGCACAAATGTGCAAAACACAAGTTACGAGCCAAAGGGAGTCGAATTCCATCAACCGTCAGGCGGCTGCTGTATATAATATTAATGTAAGTACATAAATCGCCTGCGTTCACGGAATTTGGTGGCAAATGGTAAACGCAGTAACTGACGTAGGTCGTTTGGTGATTATGAAAAAATGTAATATGGTTACTTAAGCCCAGTGGAGACTGGTGAAAAGACTTGGATATTTATTTTAAGAGGACTGAACTAGTTCGGTTTGTTATTACCATCGATGGAGTCAGGCAATCGAACTCAGGCTATGATCTATCTACCGAATTTCAATGGAATATTTATAATAATAATGGGTCTCACTTCATGTTAATAGAATTATCGTCTTCTTCGAAGTTGTCAGGAAGAAAACTCATAGACTTCTGTAAGCCTTGAACGTTATCATAATTAAGTTTCAACGATGGACGAAAAACTGGAGAAATATACATAAAAATCTCTAAATCGGCTATTACATCCATATTTATTCTCCATATATTTCCCAAGGTTTTTTAATTAAAACGTTAATAAAATTTAGTCTCGGCTGAAATGGAGCTTTCCACTAAAGCTACCCTACACTTTGATTGAGATCAGCCTTTAAATAATCCACGCCTATGTGCTTGGGAGAATACAATTAAAACTCATCTTAACAGAAAGGAGAATTCTTCGAATGCGATCTCCCTATTTTGAAGCCTACCCCTCTTAAATAAAAATATGATTTTAGTAATTGGGGTTGGAATATCCGATCCTTCAATAATGAAGATGACTCTATCAGACAGAATGATGTCTCCGTCACAGGCTGTCATAATATCAGCTCTAGAAGAAATGTAAACTACTACGGTTAAATTATGGTTATCTGAACAGAAGACACGGACTTATGGATAATCTATAATCGATGTTTGATGCCACGAACAGAAAATTTCCTGCTTGAAGGAGCTTGCGGTAACGGACTGAAGTTTTCGACCTCGATGGGCTTGAAATGCAGTACTCGATTCTGTCGATGATGTTTGTCGAACCGATTAAAAGAAGAAGTCGATCAGGTTCTAGAGTACCCAACGACGACGTTCAGGATCTTGTCGCAACCAAGATAAGAACTTATGGTTCAGCTGTAAAAACCAGCAAAGTGTTAGATAAAAAACATGAAAAACAGCATGAAAAATAGAGATCTCGTGAAGCAAAGCTAGATCTCCCTGTATTGGAAAGAGCAAGAATATTAAAATTTGGACTCAAAAGATACTTCGAATATTTCCGTTACAAAAAGCGGAAAGTAGGAAAAGATAGAGCAGCGGACTCTGAGAAATCTTAATCGGAACATTTGGACCAATATCTTTAGTTAAAAATAATTATGAAAGTTGAACTAGCGGTCGAAACCTCGAAACCTCGAAATCAGTTCTACTCAAGTTGCTAATGCAAACCTCTACCCACTACAGCAAGACGTCACTACACAATATTACAGTTCCTAGAGAACGGAAGAGGTCTCACACGATATCCTTGGGAAATTATACAGCTATGGCTCACCCGATTTTGAGGTGGAAAATGAAATAAAGAACAAAAGGAGTCAAGAAGTAACAATCATCAATCGGTCGATGATCATTTTCTAAAAGAATTCACTTTGAAACCATATATATCTTTCCGTAACAAGTTAAGGCACTAGTACTTTATAAAACTAAGCCAATTACTTCTTTCATTGTCTTTTCTTACGTGAGTCCCACTTATAGATCGCAATGTACATATGTAATGGAAAACTTAAATGTGTTAAGCGGTCAATAGTTAAGAATATAGTCCAGCTACATTTTCGATTGAGCAATTTCGCTCGCCACAGCGTAATAAACAAGCACCCAACCAATAAACCAACTAACCGAATAACCGATCAATTGACCCAGCGGCGTCTGGCCCACCTCGCCACATCGCATTATACGCGTACGAGTGCGCTCCGTTTCGGGCTTGCGGTGCGGATGAAGCGATTGTGTATGAATGATATCGCTCAATTATTTAATGTCTGCGAAAATGTGCGGCGGGCCTTTTTAACGACTTGCAATAAGCATATTCCTATGAGCGCAAATAGCTTTAGCGCTTTAGAAGCAAGGAACTGCAGCAGCAGCAGCAGAGTGGGGTGTGCATGACAAATGACGAATTTACATATCGACGAATAAATTTACGAGCAACAAAAAGGGAGCGAGTTCGAAAAACAAATGTAATTGTTGTTGTTATTGAGGGCATGTCCTAGCTTTATTGTATGTTATTTCATTAAGTTTTTTTTACTGTGCGGCTTGCAAAAGGCTCGCGGCTGGTCGCTCCTATTTCATGTTTTTAGCTTAACAGCTACTGCTCCTTTTTATGGCCTTCGTTGGTGGCGTGCGCACAGCCAGCGGAGAGACAGATAGACACGATGACTCGCCCAACGCCTGGTTAGCACCTTGGATAAGATTTAGTTGTGTTAGTGTGTGTGTGTGCCTCTTTAGCTGAAGCTTATTGCTACTTATGTTGTATGCCACATTTTGTGGTAACACCAATATGAGCATTGTTTGAAGCTGCTTATGCTGCGGTAGTCTAGAATTTTGATTGGCAGTCGTACAGCAATTCGTTACGTGTGCAAACACGAACTTTAATATTATTTTCGTAATGGAATGAAAGATGGGGTTGCCATACTTATACGAATATGATTATATTTCCATAAAAAAATTGAGACCGTAGAGAAATATTTTCTATTTTATATAGGTTGGTAGATCTGAGGGCAGCCCTGTTCTATTTCGGGCTCAATTAGCACTAGCTGTGCGATTTTGATGCACTAATCATAGACCTTTGAAGGCTGGGCATTCACAGAGAAAGTGGAAAATTGGTTTCTTATTCCCCACTAGTGCGCAGCCGCGGCAGTTGTTATTATAGGGCATACCCATTTTCATCGCATGTAAGTCTGCAGATACTTTTCCTGCACCTTTTAAATAAGCCCCTAGTTCTTTTCTTGCTATATTTTGCCCATATCCGTTTAGTTATTTTGAATTTCGTTGTACATTTCCATCTGTTACTGGCTAATTGTAGAAATTGTATATTGAGATCTCTTCTGATCGATCGCAACGAGCATGGGATTAACTGAGCCTCGGATTCATCTAGAAAAACTCGTCTGTTTGCCAACTCGTCTGCTTTTTTGTTACCGGGAACCCAGATCAAGTCTAGGTGGAGCTTGTCTTCCAGTGAGCTCAATACCTTCTTGCAGTTATGGACTATTCTGGAATTAGTCATGGATGACGATAAGGCCAGGAGTGCCGCCTGGCTATCCGTGTATATTCTTGCTTTATGTATTCTCTCATAGTTATTCAATAGAGCTTCGCAGGCCTCTTCTCTATCCAGTACTTCCGCTTGGAAGATGCTAGCGGAGTTCGGTAGACGGATAGAGAGAGAAATGACCAGTTCTTCGGAATATACTCCCGTGCCTACTCCGCCATTTTGGACCCGTCGGTATAGACTGAGAGGGTATCTTCCTACCCTATTATGCCCTTCTCGTCTATAGGATATCCTCACCTGGAAGTAACTATTGAAGTCCATTTTTGAGAGAATATAGTCTACGATTTCTGGCCGCTGTCTTTTTACTCGCTGGACTATGTCTATGTCGTCGAATAACTCGTACACCTCATCGTTCCATCGTCTGCGGTATTCGCGTTGCCAATGTTTAAGGGACCATAAATCTTCCGCAAAACCTTTCTCTCGAAAACTCCGGTATAGGACATCACTATTCTATATAATAACTGTCTACTTTTCAATCCAAATGTCTAAAACTGACTTTCAACCAAAAATACCCTTAGATTTGAAAGATATCTTAATGGAATCAGGTGGACATATATTTTTTATTATAATATAACCTGATCCCAAAAATGGATAAAATCGGCTTTGTATTCTCCCAGCCCCCATTCACTCAATGTAGTAAATTCAAAATCAATCTCAGTTTAACAAAATTTTTTCTAAAAATTCGATTTTTACATTCAGTCTGGCAACACCTTTTACAACCAAAACTTTTTAAATCTTAACTGTAATAATACAATAACCAGTACTTTGAAAATTTGCCTTCCGGAAAATACCGACATGCCAGCTGGTCTAAGCTCAGAGTTGGACGGACTGACAAACGGACAGACAGACAGACAGCTAAGCTAAACTTGGCACGCTTGACGGCGGCGTCGACCCCAAAGGGAAAGATTATTACTTTATAAGCCATTTTATCTAATTTCGATTTATTTATTCCACTTTTTTGCCGTTAATATTTCCTTATCTGTGCGCATGTATGTTCGTTTGGAGTTTAAAGTGCCTTTTGTTGCCCACTTTGTACTTTAAGCGCATTTAGAGCACGTGCCACACGAAGTAAATTGATTTCGCCAGTAGGTGGAAATAAAATTAACTCGCGCCTTGCTGTAGCCTACACAGCCGTGGACAGACACACACGCAAGCGCACACGCTGCCCAGGCGCAAAACCAGAAGTAAATGTAAAACTTGCGAACAAAATTTCATAAATTGATATATTTGTAGATATATAAACACTTATATATATCACGCGCTATCTACGCTTAGCTACTGACTCGCCACTCTGGAATTTGCTACTAGCGCGGGCGTAGTCGCCACCAATGTCTTTCAGCGCGGAAATGTAACCGCTTTATCGTCGCCACGCGATTCGTACCAAAACGAAAAAAAAAACTTTATTTTTTCTCAAAATTACATTCATTAAAATCGACTTTGTTCATTTTGATCGCATTTGTTGTTGAGCGTGTTCTTTCCACATCGGTCATTACGGCTGTCCGTCAAAGCAGTCAGTCAAAGCAGTCAGTCAAAAGTCGAGTTATGCCCCCCGGCTCGTTTAGTAATATTATAGCAGATTACTAGATTTCGTAGCTAAGTGTGCGGGTAACAGTTAAGATTGGCTTAACTATTGTTTACTCGCCTTTTTTCTACAAATTTCGGTATTTTTTCTAATAAAAAATTTAATGCCAAATTACAAATATTTTCAATTTCGTTTTGCCGCGAAATGTGGTTTGTCCATTAAATTTGTATTTCATTTTAATATACTCATTTAAATTTATGTGCGCACAAAAAAATCGGCTAGTCTACTTAAGGCATATTATTACAGTTTTGGTAAGCTATTGGACAAAAGAACGCGTCAAAAGTTACTAAATTCCAAGTAGACAAGTCGTTTAGCTAATGAGAAATGTCATGGAGAATTTAATTTGATTGGATTATTATGCCATTTATACTTAATTTATAATTATATTTTACTTGAATATTTTCCCAAAAAAAGGACACAAGTTAGACCAAGACAATTGTATGTGATTGGCGGCAAAGCGTTTAGCCGGTTATAGCCGAACCTATGATAGCGCGCCACTGCTCTCTTTAGCAGTTCCCTTGCAGTTCGGCGGCAGTTGGAGATCCTTAGTGTACACAGGCCGCTCTCCACCTGGTCCCTCCAACGGAGTGGAAGCCTTCCGCTTCCTCGGCTTCCTCCGGCGGGTACTGCATCGAACACTTTCAGAGTTGGAGTGTTTTCGTCCATTCGGACACCTAGCCATCGTAGCCGCTATCGTTTTATTAGCTGAACGATGTCAATGTCGCGGTATAACTCCGTACAGCTCATCGTCATCTATTGCCTGCGGTATTCGCCGTTGCCAATGTTCTGAGGAGCATAAATCTTGCGCAAAACTTTTCTCTCGAAAACTCCCAGTGAGGTCTCATCGGATGTTGTCATCGTCCACGCTTCTGCACCATACATCTGGACGGGAATGATAAGCGACTTGTAGAGTTCGAGAGAGGACTTTTCTTTTCAATTGCCTACTCAGTCCAAAGTTGCACCTGTTGGCAATAGTGATTCTGCGCTGGATTTCCAGGCTGACATTGTTGGTGTTGTTGACGGGGCTATTTATGCGAGTTGTTAAAAAGATCTATAAAGATTATCCAACTTGATGTGCTGCAAACCGAAATCTGAAATCTGAAGAAAATGTAGAAAAAACGTGCAGTACTGGGCGGGCTGAAAGTTCTTATCATTTTAAGCAGTATTTATTAGCAACATTTCAACCCAGACTCCATAGAGAGAGATATCCCGATTATGATCTAGCAATTTTTCAACTTTTCAATACATTGTTCGCGGTACCAATGCATTGCAATGGTTCTTTTATTCAATAGACTACGGTTTCGCCATTGCGTGACCATTTCATTGAGGTCTGTGAATCGGAAATTCTCAGTAGCGGCCAGATCCGTTGAATATAGTGATTACTTGAAGCTCAATTCATTCAATTTTGCCATTATTTTTATTTCTTCCAATGAGATCGTTTACTTCATGATTTCGTCTTTCAAACTAGTCAAATCATAGAGCTATGACTCTGCTATTATCATATCTAGACGCGTTGTTCGGTATTATTACTATAGAACGTGATCCTTAATGAACAGGGAATCACAAAACAACGATTTTATATCAAGCAACAATAAGATGCAATTGGATTATTCTCGATTCGAGTATTAAAACTAGAAAGAAAAGACTAAGGACCGCACAGAGACAGACTATTATAAGGAAAACATATTTTATAAATATATTTAGAATATTTGAGAGATTTAGCAGCATTTCGTTAAAAAAATTTAAAATTTATTGTCCGATTTCGACAATTCGAATCAGATGGAATTCAAAATTCAGTGTGTCAAGGAAATAAAGTGTGATCCATTTCGAGGTTCCCCTTGTTTAAGAAAAAGCACAGAAAAACCAAATTTAATGGAAAATATTTATTATCATTCGAAAGAACATTCTTTGGCCGCGGGTACGTCTCAGATGGTCAATCCGTTGATTCCAATTTCCAATGACTCGTTCGAGCATTTCGACCGGTAACTGGCGAATGACATGCATGATGTATTGTTCCAAGCTATGAATCGAAGCGGGATTGTCCGTAGACATAGACATTAGACTTGACATATCCCCACAGAAAGAAGTTTAACGGTGTGATATCACACATTCTTGATGGTCAATCGACCGGCCCAAAACGTTTAATCATCTGCTCATCTGGTGCGCTGTGTGGGAAGTGACGCCGTCTTGTTGAAACCAAATTTCGCCGAGATCACGAGTTAGGCTGCGTGCATGTCGGAGCTGCGATAAGCGATAAGAGCGTCGATAAGAGCGAAGCGTGGAAAATTGATACATGTAATTTAATACAAGTGTGCATGTCGGAGCAGCGCGCGAACTCACTCTTTGCTGGCTATCATCGATAAGAGCGTAGAAATTGTAGGCCAGTAATTTCTTCGCTCTTATCGATGATGGACACGGAAGACTTAATAAGAATTAAGATGAAGATCTTTGTTTTTTTTTAAGTTTATTGCCTCATGTGAAAAATATGTCTTCATCGGATAAAATACTATACCGAATAAAGGTATTGCAGCTGACACATGAATGAATTAACCCAAAAATTTAGCAATTTCGCCAGCCTTTGCTGCAGTCGATCCGAAATTTGAGACAGAATATAATCGAATGTATCGCTTGTCATTCTCATGTATTCGAAAAACTTTTTTGGATCCTGTCTCAAGCTAAAATAAAGATGATGAAATTCTCCGAAATTTGGCTTTTCTTGATTTATAGGATGCGCCGAAAACGAGCGTTTGGTCCCCTCAGTATTATGCATATGATAATATGCAGCAGTAGATGTCAACAACAAAATATTTTCTTCTTCAGAATCACTCATTTTTTTAGCTGTTCACTATACAAAACTTAAAGTGCTAATGCAATTTACGCTCTTATCGCAGCTCTGTTATGCACACCACACAAAACTATAACTCGACGCTATGCTCTTGTCGCTGCTCTTATCGACGCTCTTATCGCTTATCGCAGCTCCGACATGCACGCAGCCTTAATCAGTTATCTTGGTGCGACGGTTAAGTTGATTCCACCGTCCCACGAACCACACCAAACCGTTGTTTTTTCTGGATAAAATGGCAACTCTTCAATCTCTTCAGGTTGCTCGTCGTTCCAAATGCGGCAATTTTGCTATATATACAGCCATTGAGCCAGAAATAGGCCTCATAGCTGAACAGAATTTTCAAAATATGAGACCACTATTAGAAAAAGTCCTGATATCTCTTGAGTTACTTCAGATTCTCAGCTGCACTTGTTGACAAACTTGAATATAAACATCGAAGACGGTATATATTCAAAGTCCTTAGAAATGACAAATGACTTTAAAAATTAAGAGAAAGTGTTTCAATATTTTATATATTTAACATATGTGACATCTGAGTACAATATATTACTTCAACAAATTCCAATCAATCATTTACGTAAATTCCGCCTTTCATTATTCGCCTTCCTCTTCCTTACCATTTTCAACTCAACGAAGAAACAAATTAGAGCACACAACAGCCCCACTGCCCAAGCGATAAATATCAGCCGGAAATGTTCGATCTTAAGTGGTTCAAAATTCATGGTGACAGTGCGGAAGAACCGTATCTCATTGGTCAAAATACCCTCCTCGGCGCTGTCAATGAACATTTTACGGAAAATACCCGAATCGAATATTCTACCCAAATAACTGTTCAAAAGCTGCAAAAATGGCGAGCCGTGTGCCAAGCTGATAAACAGCGGCACCTGTGTGAGCTCCTCGGTGACCACCTTAAAACGGGGTAGGCGCAGAAACTTCTGCTGATACATAAAAAAATCAACTTTATCCTCGATTGAAGTGAGTATGTATGTGGTGTTCAAATCGCGCTGCAACTTATAAATATCCGCCGAGCTAACTTCAATCAAACGATCGTAATATATTTTCGGTATACCCGATAAGCGTGTCATATAGGCGATGTCTGTTGGCGATATCGGCACATAGAAATTCGTGCGAGCAATATCAACTATGCTGTTGACATGCGGCTCATAGAGGCGTGATATGATCATGCTGGCCAAGCTCGTCTGATATAAGCTGGTCAAGATAAAACTACATACTAACAACAAAATGGCGCAGAAAAGTTGTGCGCGTGAACAGCGTCCATAGTAGTAACACGGCAGGTTGAGTAACGCCGAGAGGGTGCGCATGAGGGCTAAGCCGAAGTTCTCGCGATGTCCGCCCAACCAGGAGAGCAGCATTTGCGCTAGGGTTGCAAAGCAAAGCACCAAAACTATGAGCAGCCATAGTAGACGCGTCCAAGGCTTCAAGATGTACATATAGAGCGGCAATGGTTTGGCATAGGGCACCATTAAGAATGTGCGATAATTGCAAAGTACAGTGCTGTGCGAATAATTAGGATAAATGTAAAGCAAATCTGGTATTATATCGATTTCTTTCTTCTCAAACGCCTTCATGATATTCGTTAAGTTCATGTGGTATGTAGGCATGCGTACCTCTTGAAATGTACCGTTATAATATTGTATAAATAACATTATCAAGCCATACAAGTAACCACCATTAGCGACATTACCATTAGAGTCCGTGTAGTGATAAACCCGCGGCGCACTGTTGCTTATGCTCGAGCGTAGCGGATAGCCTTGAAAATTCTTCAAATGTGACTTGTCATAATAGGCGCTGAGTTCGCTTAATGCCACCACTTTTATGCGTGGAAATGGTTGATATGTGTAGAGCGTCTCATTGACTAAAGCCAGCACATTGACGTAGCCATTTCGCCAACAAAGTTGAAAAAGTGTGGTTAAGTGCGTCACTTCCTCGTCGTTTCTGTACACGAATAGCACATTCGTGTAGTGTAGTTCCCACAAGAGATCGACCAATGCATCCATTGTGCGCTTCGTGTCATTCGCGCGCACAAAAGCGATCGTTAATACCCTTTCCGTTATGCGTCCCTTTAAGCGTTCGATGCTTTCGTAGCCGAGTATGATTTTTGGTGTTGAAGCACAACGCAGATAGAGTTCATTGGCGTAACCTTCATTATGATTTAAAAAAATATTTAATTCCAGTTTTAAGTTCGAAGTTAAGTTATTTATGACGTCGGAAAGTATTTCTGAGCGCACATTTCTGAAGCATTGTAATATTGAAAGTAGTAATAAAAATATTTTTTGATTTTTCATTTTATACAATTTTATTATTTGTTTTTTATTTAATTTTATTTATTATTATTATGTTTTTAATTTTTATTCTATTAATCTAATATTTCTATTATTTTATTTTTTGAAATTCCGTTATAAAATGCCACCTTAAGTCAAGCACAACAAACTCAAACTGCCAGTCTTTACTTTAGGCATAACACTATTTAAGTAACTGCATTATCAAATAACCGTTTTATTTGGAAACTGTCAATAGTAATTGAGTTAGCAACGCCTTAAAACTAAATTTCATAAAACAGTGATTTATTACGACATTTACAGTTATAATTGTGCCATTAAAGACTATTGAAAATCGACCTACTTAAATTTAATATTACATAAATGTTAATTTAGTCCACAGTTACTACCCTCCTTCAATTAATTACATACCCATAAACACTCATGCTCATATTAACTTAAGTGAAGCTTCTAAACGCACTCAAATTATTTGTGGGTGTGATCGCTACTCAATTACCATCACACTCAGCTGTAATATGAACTTTAATTTCTTGATTTGTTTTTGTAAATCCCTTAAGAGCCTCCATAATTTCTTTCTTTCAAAAACTACGTCTATTTGAAGCTCATTGTAGATATGTAGAACCAGAGACACAAAAAACACAAAAAGTGTTAATCGCAATATTTAACAACTTTTTATAGACATCTATACACTATTAGTGTCCTCTAAGAATTCCTTCTAATGACCGGTACCGATTCATGGTCCCTCCACGGAGTGGTTATATAATTTTTTTCAAGCAAATATGGCTGCTATTTAGTTAGCTGTAACTCTAGAATCCAAAACACAGCCCCCTACAGAGTAGTAACTATGCGCTTCGATCAAAATTACTAGCCTTGAGCTCGCTTACCTAGTCTCACTCTCTATAACAGCGACATACTTCATACTAAGATTAGTATGGGCGTCAGGTTATAGCTGAATCGTAGGCAACAGCAAAGAAAGCAACTCAGTTTCACTATCAATCGAATGGAAACATATCGAAGCAATGTTGCCTTGTCGCATTTTACTGCCAGATGGCTAGACTCACATGAGCTTGTCCAGCTTTATTCAGTTGTATTAGTTTTTGAGTAATTGTTGGCTTGACGGGACTTGGGAGTGAATAAGAAGCTTCCGAGACAGCGTTAAGGAACCCGCGACCGAACATTGCCATTATTTTCTTTCTTTTTTTAAAATGTTGCACAGCTAAAAGACCTAAAGCCTAAAACACCTAAAGCTAAAAGAGTTAGATATACCAAAGTGATCAGGGTGATCAAATCCGGATGTCTGTCTGTCCACCGCCCATCCGTGCAAACATTTATTTTTTCAATTTGAACTTCGTACACGTGTTCCTATTAGGTATAAAGGATCGTACTAGTTGTAAGTTTTTTTGGCGAAATCGAGCACTGGTCCGGCCACAAAATGGAGAAAGCCGAAAATTTATAAAGTGTCATAACTAAGACATAAATAAAGTTATAAAAGTAAAATTTGGTGGGTGGGTGTGGCCCCGCCACTTATTTAGTTGTTTGTACCTGGATGGATGAAATCGGATTATAACCACGTCTTCCTCCCATACAAACGTTATGTTGAAAACTACTAAAAATGCTTTAATTCGGTAAGGAAAACACCAGAAACCTTAAATTTCATGGTGAAGATGGTACAGAAGGTCTGTACTCGAATTTGTATAGAAAATTTGAAGCGGGCGTGGCTCCGCCCACCTATGGGTCAAAAACCACATCTCAGAAACTACTAGACCAATTTCAACAAAATTCGGTTCCTAACATTTCCTTGTCATCCCAATAGCATAGTTTGAAAATTAGCGAAATCGGTTTACAACCACGTCTACTTTCCTTATACCTCAATTTTGAAGCCCATCTGATTCGTTCACTTAGCAATCTATAAATTGGGCACCAGTGAAGATATCGGAACAAAATTTTGCGCAAATATTGCGTTTCTAGTGTTACATCATCCATCATAAAATCACCGAAATGGGTCTATAACTTTTCAAGGCCCCAGATACCGAATATGATGACCTCAGTGCTTAAGACCAATTGTTTACACAAAATATACTTAAATCTCTCAGATATTCTAAATAAATAAAAATATAGATATTTTTTTCTACTAGTGTACCCCTGTGACAAAATTGGGCGAAATCAGGTCAATACTTCCTTTAGCCTAATATACCTAATCAACTGATTTCTGAAATTACTGTGGACTTTATACTTCGCTATGTGAGATATCTTAACAAAATCTTGTATATGATGTAGGTGGGTGATGAAAATAAGTAAAAACGGTCTACGGATTACAATAGCTTACAGCTTATACTATATATAGTGATTCTCGTTATTCTAGTGAACTTTACGCCGAATATATGGGTCGAATTGGGTGTTATTTTAAAAACATTAAACAAATAACTTGCGAGAGTATAAAATGTTGAATATATAAATCGAACTTATACTGTACTTACTTGTTTCAAATTTGTTTTGCAATGTTATATAGATAACTTCACACTACTTGTACTATTTTCAACTTTTTAATCAAAAGAAAATGTGGAAAGAATCCGTGGTACAAGATAGAAAGGCTGAAAGTTCAACATAATTTACTTTGAAAACGATATACTGATTATGACCTAACGATCTTTCAACTTTTCTAGTTTTTCGCAGTATGAGTACAATTGGTATTTTACTTATATAGGTTTCGGTCTCTTCAATTATTTTTTCTTTTCTTGTAATACCATTTCATTGTGGTCTGTGAACAGGATATTGTTACTGTTGTTGAGATCCGGTAAATATAGTGGATGTTTGAAGCCCAGCCCAATTCATGCAAATTTGCCATTATTTTTATCTCTTCTTCTTCCAAGGGTAACGTTTTTTCATTATTTCGTCTTTTAAAACAGTCAATCAAGCTGACATGATTGTTGATTGGACTACAGAGTTAAATAATGGAGCCATGGACGCCAACAGAACAGAGACTTTGATGAAAAGGTAATCGTAAAACAACGATTTTAGAGCAAGCAACACGAAGAAGAAATTGGATAATTCTCGATTCGAATATAAAAGTGCCCTCGCGAATTCCTCAACTCTCACCAACAACCTCTACATCGCAAATCGTCATTAATAATCTCTATCCTATAAATAATACCAATACAAGAAGAAATAGTCTGAAGGGCAAGTACCGGAAAGAGAAAGGCCTTCCCATCTGTCCTGATTTCTTAATCACATATTCACAGAATGTGGAGATCACTGACTAAAATTTTGGAAATAGAGTTGTCTTAATACCTCAATCGAATCCTGAAATCCGTGACTTACACTTTTAATATAACCGATTGTTCAGATATGACATTTCTATAACCTAGAGGGGTAACGGGAAAGAGGGAATACTCACTTTAAATTTTTCTAATGATAGAGGAGGGAGTCACCTCTATTATTGTTATCACAACTGCACTTGCTGACAAGATTGCGTATCAACATCGAAGACGTCATATATTTTCTATTTTATATACCTGTATGGTACCATAGTACTTAGAAACGAAAATTCGTTAAGAAATAACCTCTAAATAGTGATATTATTAAAATACAGTATTTTTTTTTCTGAAGAAAATAAAGATGATTTTAATATATATTATTTATTTAGTATATTTGACTGAGTACAATATATATTTTTTCTCAACAAATTCCATTCAATTATTTACGTATATTCCGCCTTTCATTATTCGCCTTCCTCCTCCCGAACACTTTCAATTCAATGAAAAAACAAATTAGAGCACACAACAGCCCCACTGCCCAAGCGATAAATATCAGCCGGAAATGTTCGACCTTGAGTGGTTCAAAATTCATGGAGACAGTACGGAAGAACCGTATCTCATTGGTCAAAATACCCTCCTCGACGCTGTCAATGAACATTTTCCGGAAAATACCCGAATCGAATATTCTTCCCAAATAACTGTTCAAGGGCTGCAAAAATGGCGAGCCGTGTGCCAAGCTGATAAATAGCGGCACCTGTGTAAGCTCCTCGGTGATCACCTTAAAACGGGGAATGCGCAGAAACTTCTGCTGATACATAAAGAAGTTCACTTTATCTTCGATTAAAGTGAGTATGTACGAGGTGTTCAAATCGCGTAGCATCTGATACGTCTCTACCGAGCTAACTTCAATCAAACGATCGTAAATTATTTGCGGTATACCCGATAAACGACTCATATAGTTGATTTCCCTTGACGACATCGGCACATAGAACTTCGTGCGCGCGATATCAGCTATGCTGTTGACTTGCGGCTCATAGAGGCGCGATATGATCATGCTGGCCAAGCTCGTCTGATATAAGCTGGTCAGGAGAAAGCTGCAAGCCAACAACAAAATGGCGCAGTAAATTTGAGCGCGTGAACAGCGTCCATAGTAGTAACTCGGCAGGTAGAGTAAAGACGAAAGTGTGCGCAAGAGAGCTAAGCCGAAGTTCAAGCGGTGCTCGCGCAGCCAGGACAGCAACATTTGCGCCAGGGTTGCAAAGCAAAGCACCAAAACTATGAGCAGCCATAGTAGACGCGTCCAAGGCTTCAAGATGTACATATAAAGCGGCAATGGTTTGGCGTAGGGCACCATTAAGAATGTGCGATAATTGCAAAGTACAGCGCTGTGCGAATAATTAGGATAAAGGAAAAGCAAATCTGGTATTATATCGATTTCTCTCTTCTCAAACGCCTTCATGATATTCGTTACATTCATGTGGTATGTGGGCATGTGTACCTCTTGAAATGTACCGTTATAATATTGTATAAATAACAATATCAACCCGTACAAGTAACCACCATTAGCGACATTGCCATTAGCGTCCGTGTAGTGATAAACCCTCGGCGCACTGTTGCTAATACTTGAGCGTAGCGGATAACCTTGAAAATTCTTCAAATGTGACTTGTCATAATAGGCGCTGAGTTCGCTTAATGCCACCACTTTTATGCGTGGAAATGGTTGATATGTGTAGAGCGTCTGGTTGACTAAAGCCAGCACATTGACGTAGCCATTTCGCCAACAAAGTTGAAAAAGTGTGGTTAAGTGCTTCACTTCCTCATCGTTTCTGTACACGAACAGCACATTCGTGTAGTGCAGTTCCCACAAGAGATCGACCAATGCATCCATCGTGCGCTTCGTGTCATTCTCGCGTACAAAAGCGATCGTTAATACCTTTTCCGTTATGCTGCCCTTTAAGCGCAGTTCGACGCTTTCGTAGTCGAGTATTAGTTTCGGTGTTGAAGCACAACGCAGATAGATTTCATTGGCGTAATCTTCATTATGATTTAGAAAAATATTTAATTCCAATTTTAAATCTGTGGTTAGGTTATTTATGACGTCGGAAATTATTTCTGTGCGCACATTTTTGAAGCATTGTAATATTGAAAGTAGTAAGAAAAATATTTTTTGATTTTTCATTTTATACAATTTTTTTTATAATTTTTATTATTTTTTTTAAATTTTTTTTTTATTTTTTTTTTTTGTTTTATATATATATTTTTTTTAATTTTAATAATTTAATTATTTTTTTATTTATTTAAAATTCTCCGCAATATACACCTTAAGTCAAGCACAACAAATTCTAACTGACAGTCTTTGCTTTACGCATAACATTATTTAAATAACTGCATTATCAAATAACCGTTTTATTTTGGAAAAATGTCAATAGTAATTGAGTTAGCAACGCCTTAAAACCAAATTTCATAAAACAGTGATTTATTACGACATTTACGGTTATAATTGTGTCATTATAGGCTATCGAAAATCTACCTACTTAAATTTCAAATTAGATAAATTCTTATTCGTCAATTACTACCCTGCTCGTATTAAATATACATATATATTTACTAATGCATATATAAATATGGTCGTACTTGTCTAAATTAAGCTACTTAACGCACTTAAATTATGTAGAGGCGTGTCAGTAGCTCAATCACCATCACATTTAGCTGTTAGTATGATTTCACCCTTTCATTTGTTTTTCTAAATCCCTGAGGAATCGCTCTAAACTCTTCTTCCTTCAGAATTATTTTAGATAATTTCTTTTGAAGACCTAGAGAAAACGTTGAGAGGTGTAATTCGGGAGAATAAGGTGGCCTGAAATTCAGACAAAATTAAGCTGAGCTGAAGATAGTGGGATACCCATATATTGTCGATCCACTAATCGCGTCAAAACTGACAAGTAGTTTTCCTTAGTTACAGCTTGAGCTGCAGAAAGTACTCTAGCTTAATACAGCAAGACAATCGTAGAAAACAATTGGTACATATATGTAACTTACCGTTCCCACGACAGTCCGGTTTACGTAACCGAACCTGGAACCACGAACTGAACTCCGACTTTTGTTCGATTTCGGTTCATTTTGAGAAGTTCAAGCTGTTTCGTCAAACAACATAAATGTGTCAATTAATATGAAATATTGAGAACCTCTGAAAGCTCCTCAGTAGTTACATAGTGTGTAGGGTTCCCAAGAACGGTAACATTAACTTTTTCGTTCCTATTGTTATGAAGACCAGGTGAATAAATGGTTTACATATGATTTTTCATCTGTCGATTATCATAACGAGATTCATCTCACCAAAAAGGTTGCTTGTTTCAGTGATGCTCCTTTTAAGCAAACTAAATTTCTTCATTCTATGAAACCTCTTAAAATTTGGAAGCTAGATTTCATCATATGAGACTTGGTTGGTTGTAAAGGGAAGCAAAGAGAGCCTGACCGCCATCATTATGCTCATTGTGCTCCTCAAAGGTATCCTAATAAGCGTCTCCTAAACAACTAAGTCGAATTGACGAAACTTCTAAATCTTTTCCACCCCAACTGACCAATTTCTCTTAGGTTTGAGTATTGGAAGCCATAGAAGGTGTCCCTTCGTGACCGACTGAAGGCTGGACATTAGAACCGGTCCAGCTGGTGTATTAGAACCGCAATCCTGCCATAGAAGGTGTCCCTTCGTGACCGACTGAAGGCTGGACATTAGAACCGGTCCAGCTGGTGTATTAGAACCGCAATCCTACCGATTCTAATACACCATGCAGGTGAGCTCATAGAGGTTAGTGTACCGCAACGATTCCGGTGATACCGTATAGTTCTCTCCCATAATAATTTGTGGTACAACCCGTGGTGCAAGTGTTCCAAGACCTGAGGTGTTGCTCTAACATACATTGCTTTAGGCAGCGTTTGAGAGAACTGAAAGGTCTAAGGCAGCTAACGCAGAAAATGCGTTCCCAGCTGTCCATGAGCGGGAATTAATTTAGGAAAAATTAAAATGAGGATTAAAATTTGGTATTTTGTATTTCGAAAATTCAATCTCAACACAATAAAGTTGAGCAACGGTGTGATAGTTTTGTGTCTTCAAAAAACTCGAATAGATCAAAATCAAAGAAAAATATTCGCTATTTTCCAATTAACATATTTTATTATTTCAAGATAACTTTCCCAACTTGGACTTTACAGTAACCCACACTTAATATATAAGTGAACTTGCAAAAGCTCGTACAGAAAGCAGTTGGCGCTTCAAATAGTCTATACATTGAGGATGAGTCAAAGATTGCCGGCTTAATTTGACTATAACCGAGAACGTGGATATGACGCTTTCCGAATTGTCTTTCATATACCTTTGGAATATGACTAAAATGTTATGCAGTATAAGCACGAAAGTTGAAGGTTGGTATAGACCAATATCTTAGGGATTTAATTCTTTGGTTGTTTAACTGTCACATCAGAGAACTAATGGTACAGTCGGGTTCACATTGGCCAAATATTTGAGTGTAAATCTTAAGAAGACGGGTCGAATATATTGGAGAGCAGATGCATTCACCAAACCGTCTCACTCTAACGGGAACCAACTGGATTATGGACGGTTCGAATCACACATCCTAGCGGTTAGATGCCAGATCCATTTAAAGTTACAGTCTAAAATATTAATATAGTCACTGATATATCAAACCATACTCGTAAACCAAGTAGCACCGGCTACACCTCATATTGCCGCCGAAGACCTCCTTTAACGACATCTCAAAACGCATAAATTACTTATATGGAATTCTAATTAATTATCTCACTTACAAGCAGCAACAATGCTGCGACGCAGAATTACACTATTTGAGGCATAATTTCACCGACCAACAGCCGACGAATGCTAAGTACGCGCACATAAACCTATATATATATATATATATATGTATGTATGTATATAATACGACGAGTATGCGCTGGCATGTAACGGCTGGCAAGTGACGCTGCAAAATGTGTGCGAATGAGCAAAGAGCAAATGATGTGTGTGCAATTATAATGAATTATTGGTATTTTTGAAACATTTACGAGGTTGGGGCCGTTTCAAAATTGAAATTTATGTGGTGTTGCTGTCGACATAAAGTACATTTTATTGCCATTTAAATATGATAAATAAGCAGCAGGCCGATACTATATATATATGTATGTATGTATATATGCGTGTGTGATTTTTTGACACCGCACTGAAACAACCATTCGCAGTTAATTTACGAGCCACTCTTACATGCATACAAGCTCATAATGCAATCATTAGTCGCCTCCTTGTGGTCCACTAAGATCCAAGAGCCACTAACCATACCAAAGACACCGCAGCAAGTGCAAGACGCTGCCAAAAGTAGAAAAAATATGTGTGTAACGGTAAATTGCAGCATTGCATTCGGCGTGGCGGGGATACTTTAGTTGCTCATTCTCTTCATTTTTTGTTGCTTTGCTTTGCGGCACCAAAAACTGCAGCAAATTGCATTTCTCACTCATTGCCACATCAATGGCAGCGGCTGCTGGCTGGCTACTGAAAATGCGTAACATTCAATTTTAATTGGTGAAAATAGTCGGCATTTCATTGCCGTCACCAAGCTCCAACACTCTAGCCACATACCGCCAAATGGTTGTTAATACTCGTATATATATATATGCTGTATATTTATCGCATTATGTCCATGGCGACCGCAGCGCGTGCGCCAACGTTTTTCTGTGGTGTATAAAAATTAAAAGCATTTACCGCTATCGTAGGCGATCAAGCTATCGGACGTCGGGCGTAAAAGCGTAAATGCGGCGGCAGTAAACGCTTAAGTGCGACCTCGAAGGGTTTCAACTATTGTGTAGATAAATATTCGGAGGCAGTTTGATAAGCTTAAATATAAATAAAATCAGGGTTGCCATATATTTTTCACATATTTTCAAAAAAATATTTATATCTACAACTTTGCTCCCGCCGTTTTCCAATAGATGTCTCTAGGATCAAGCACTGGTCGATTAAATCGATTAAATCGTTTTATATCGATCTTGGACATTTGTGTCAACATTAATCCAACACAATATTTGTAGAGATCTGTTTGCATCCCAAACTTATTCTCAACTGAAAATGTCGCTTTTTTCCGAATTCTCGACATTTGAGGGAAATTTTGCTTTTCTTTTTTAATTCCAAGAAAAGTGCGTCTGAGGCTCATCGACATTTGTAACCGTTTAAAAAAAATTTTAAATTTATAAAAAAACGGCGGAAGCAAAGTTGTAACATTTTAAGAGAGAGATACGTGGTACAGATATTCTCTGCGCGCTTGTATATCTAAACAATATTAGTCTATATATTTAATTTACAAGTATTTTCTCGACTACTTCGCTGCTGGTAATTAACAGATTTAGAAAATAATAGTTCAACCGACACTCAAATATCCGCTGAAGAGCGACTCTCATTAGTATCTGTGGAGCAATGCGGACAACGCCAACAATAGCAATTCAATTTTACACATAGCGCCTGTGGATATCGTTGGCAGGTGCTTCGCAGCAAAAGCTTCTATTAGATTCAGGATAGTAGGGTCCATGAAGGGTTCCAAGCTGTGACATTCCGATATTCTCTGCAACTTCGACTGCATCCCTGAAAATATCGACCATTGAGTCGTGGCTCTCTGCGGCTCCTTCTCTGTTCACATTCCCCCGAGTGACATGTAGAGGGGACGAAGCCGTTGAAAAAGAGATGTAGCTAGTATTTTCAAGGATAGATGAATAAGTGCGGATAAGATTGGAGGGGGAGTTTTTTGTAAAGTGCTTTCCATAAAACTCAGTTTCAGGTTACCTGACCATTGACCATTGTCTTTCAAGCAGAGGTGTCTGGCCTAAAGTAGAACGTAAGAGGTCGGCGGAACTACGTCCACTCAAAAAGATTCACCTTGTCCAACGCGAAACTTTTCGCAAGAATCAGCCTTTGAACCTAACCTAACCTAACATGACGGAATCGTTCAAGATATAGACATGGAAGGAAATGAGGTGAGAAGATTGTTTAATTTATGTTATCTGTCGGTACAATTACGACTTGAAGGTCACTAGTATTGATATAGAATCTAACCCAATCGATAACCAATCTCACGAAGTGCTATGAGCTAGTCCGATACACTTGAGCCTATCATATATGGACCTAACCTCGTCTCGAATCTCCTAATAGTTTTTCTTCTTATTCATAAACAATCTTTGAATACTAGCTTACATTTGGGAATCGGACGAAAAGTTAGGTGTACGAACTTTACCCTGACATAGGCTTTAATAAACGGAGCTTTCTAGACAAAACTGTCGAACTGAAAGCTATTAACTAAATCACTAAAGAATTTTAAGATACGATTTGGGAGTTCCAGTGGTGGAATGGGCAGAAGAAACCGAGTAAAAAGGTTATAATTCTAATTAAAAATAACACGATTCTTCCAATAACGGTTATGTCGACATAAACGCAGCGAATCCAGATATTATAGCAAGAAAGCATTGTCAACTCTGTAGCATTGCTAAAAATTATTTCGAAAACGTTTTCTGTCGCCAATGCAACAACAATAAGACCTAAAGAACTCTCTTAAGAAGTAATGGCATCTTTACACTTGAATCTCTAGCAAAACTTGCGTAAGTAAGTGCATGACCACGAAACCAAAGTAAACTATATTCAAGTACGATAAGCATCACGAAAGGATTAGCAGCGCTAATAAATTTTCAAGATTATGTTGGCCATTTATACACTGGCTAATACATATCACAATGCGAATACACGCATATCTCTCCACTCGGCTGCTTGTTTAGCCGTCGGTATTTCATGTATGAAGTTGTTGTAATTGCTAAGCAGCTACTGATTGGCCGATAGTGGCAATTGGCCATAAACCTGAACACTAAAGTACCTACGACATGGTCGACCACTTACACGCAGGCCATTCGGCTTTGCGCATTTGTTGCGTTCCCCTGTGGCTTCGTCGCCAATTTGGAATAGTTTGCATGCGAAATCCATTCACCGGCAGCCAAAATGCCGACGAAGTATGTGGGAATGTTTTGTGCACGAGGTTGCCGAGTAAGCAGTAGTAAGACGAGGTGTCGCATTGTAATTATAAGAAATCTGCGTAGAAGCCTTCAAATGTTGGGGCATTTGTAATTTTGGTTTGGAAGAGAGTGTGAATGGTTTAGGGTGCTCATTGTGGTGCTGTCTTTTAAGTTTGAGGTAAGAATTCTTTAACCTGGTCTTTTAACAATCTCATATTTTCTATCCAGCGCAGAATCACTTCTGCCAACAGGTGCTATTTAGGACTGAGTAGGCAATTGAAAAGTAAAGTCCTCTCTCGACGAACCAAAATCAAACACTACAAGGCGCTTATCATTCCCGTCCTGCTCTATGGTGCAGAAGCGTGGACGATGTCAACATCCGATGAGACGCCAATAGGAGTTTTCGAGAGGAAATTTTTGCGCAAGATGTACGAGTTATACGACGACATTGACATAGTTTAGCGAATAAAAAGACAGCGGCTACGATGACTAGGCCATGTTGTCCGAATGGACGAAAACACTCCAGCTTTGAAAGTGTTCGATGCAGCACCCGCCGGAGGAAGCCAAGGAAGGGGAAGACCTCCACTCCGTTGGAGGGACTAGGTAGAGAGCGCCCTGGTTACATTTGGAATCTCCAACTGGCGCCGAACTGCGGGGGAAATAGAGGAGTGGCGCGATATCATCGATTCGGCTATAACCGGCTAAACGGTTCCTTTCCTACGCCAATCACTAAACAGAGATGATTATTTTTTGAAGACTTTCTTGAAGTACAATGCTCCCTAAAATACTATAATGAGCCGCCGCTTGATGAAAAGTGAATTTTAAAAAGCTTTAGAATGGTACTAGATTTAAAATTTAGCTAAACAAAAGACTTAAGAAACAAACCTGCCTTGACAATCTTCCCCAAAAACTGTCATATCTAATAATATTTAAAAAAATTAAATAAAAAGTTCATAAAATTGATTAAATTTATTCCTAACTTAGCGCTTTAGAGTTCATGCATATCTATATATGACAGATTTTTGCGCAAAAAGCATTATGTCACTTTTAATTGGGTAACCTTGACAACAACACCGCCAACAGTCAGCCACATTCACTCGGCGCTGCGCTGCCGTTGTGCAGCCGTCAAGGGAATAAGAAAATATTTTAACAAACAAAATCAGCAGGCGATTAGATTCAAACAGTACGCTCACAATTTAAAACAACAACAGCAATAACAACAACAACAGCAGCAGCAGCGACAGCAACAATAATAATAATAGTATGAAAAGCATATTACAGCCACACAAAGCCAAGGCCATTTGACGGCTTTGAATTACAACGTGCTACATTTGCCACACACTTACAAATATATAGATATATATTGTATATATGTATGTGTGTATGTATATAGTATATCATAACGACGTTTACTAAATGAAATGCCATAATTTGATGGCTGCAACAACTGAAAGTTCTCAGCGAGGGCACGAAGAGTTAAGGTCGCCAACCGCGAGTGTCTAATAAACGAGTATGTGGGTTGCATTGTAAATGAAGGTACCTATTTATTTGTAATATTTTTTATTATAGTTTTAAATATTACACCAAAGAGCACACCGATATATATTTGAAAGGAACGTATGTATACTTTATAAAGTTGGATTCGCAGTCAAATTATAAGTTTAGGCAATGTCACTGTCTCTTCAGAGCACTATTTTGTTTTTGAAAAAACTGCTACTCCAGTCAGCTTACCGATGTATGGACGGAAAAATCAGAAAACTTTATCGAAATTTTCCGATGAAATCATCTAGTTTCTGAAGGGAATTCCAACAATCATATCATATTTGTTAGACTATATTTGTTCTTTTTAATATTGATCCATTGTCCAATATGTGTAAGAATTCAGAATGTAAGTCGATTATGGAGCTATACCAGTGTGACAATTTCAAAAAATCTTTTTCTTAGTTTTTGATTATTCGATAGCTTATACTTTCAAAAATATCCTGTGATCGCAGTAACGTCGTATCTTGAATAGTTTTTGAATGGCAGCGCTCTAAAGAGCGTCTATATGTGAAACGTTAAACGCGTTTTTCTCGAAACGAATTTTTTTCAAAATTGCTGACATCATAACTCAACGAGGAATTGACCGATCGACTATCTCAAATTTAAACTGAGTATTCTTGAATATATTTACTATACAATGACCAACGATCTTTATGATTACTTCAAAATTGTCAATTTGGCATTAAAAAAAACGACAATTTCTTTACCTAAAAAACGACAATTTTTTTAGAACTACACCATTTTGTTAATTTTTGATATTTTTCAAAAATCGTTGGTCATTGTATAATAAATACCTCCAACTATAATAACCTTTTTTTAATTTTTTTTTTATTTTTTTGGTACCTCTATACTACTATTATAAAGAGAAAATATTTGTATGTATGTTTGTAATGAATAAACTCAAAAACTACTGTGCCGATTTTAAAAATTCTGGCCTCATTGGAAACATTCAGCCCGAGTAAAATAGATGATATTTATTGCTAGAAACTTTCTGGAAATAGTTCCAAGGTGAGGGTATCAAAAAGACTCAGTGATGGAGAATCTTAATCTGAAACTGAAAATCGTCTTGAAAATCATTCTCTTCGCATCGCAATCGCGTGCTAGATAGTCAAGTAACGAGCGCTCGCAGCTGCTGCTGAACAAAATTTCAAAACCTGCCAAGTACGCGCTTGAGAGTCGAATACGGAGCGTGTGAAGCGACTTGAAGAACAAAATATGAAACATATACAAGCTCGTACTAGGGCGTCGAACTGAGCGTTCCCAACGCCTTCATAATCAGAGAGAAAGACAACGGACACCAAAGATATGTACATATGTATAACTTTTAAAATGTTAGTTTAAACCCGTGCGAAGCCGGAGTGGTCTGCTAGTTTTTCAATATTTTTGTAAAACAAAAATCTTAAAATATAGCTGAAAATATCTTATATTACTTACCTTATTATGTTCAAAAAACTTCGAAACATTCGATAGAGTACTTTCTTTAAAAAATCGCCTAATTTTTTACTGGTTACACTGTGGCATTTATTACACAATCTTTTGACCTGATGTCACGAAAATTAAGAAATTTCCAAAGTTATAGCTGCTTGTGTTATCCAGTTCCAAAAAAATGTTCTTGCGGTGACCTTGTCCTTGGAGATTCATCTAAAATCAATCGGATCAGAAAAATTAGGTTTATAAATAGATAATCCTGGGCCTGATCGAATCTTTTTGGTTTTTTTCTTTTTCAAAAATTAACAAAATCAGGAAATTTTTTTCTAGATTTTCGGGAAAAAATCAACAGTTACTTATTAGCTTCAATCAGGCCCAGGATTTTTATGTATTCTAAAAGTATATACGTTTCATTAAAATCTACTGAGCGGATTTGGAGTTGCAGTTGTCACCAGTTCAAAAAGCATAGTTTTGAGAAAAACGCATTTAAAGTTTCACGCTATCATTTTGGAGTGCCCGAGCGCTCTTTTATATTTGTCGAATAACTCGAAAAATAATTATCGGATTAACTTCAAATTTTCAGAAAATATTTTTAAGATATTACTCTTAATTAAATATTGCATTTTTTTTAAATCCTGACTACCCTTAACACCTTAAAAGACGATAGCAGTCAGACCAAGAACGACAAGGGAACCGTTTCGAAATTTTTTTATATTCTCGCATTTTCAGTTAATACTTTTATACAAGTACGTATCATAACGGATCCGAAAGCTTCTCAGGGTGGTCAAACCAAAGATACCGGGTATATCCCGGATATTAACCGAACACTCAAATGTAGAATAATACTTAATCGTAATTCAAAAAGTTTTTAAGGCTTTGTGAATAGAATCTAATGGCCGTCTTCAATCTATGATTCGACGAAAAAATAATATTTCAAAGAAATTTATTCTTGAAATTTTTGCTTGCGGTGTTTTATCATAGCAAAATTTGTGTATTAAAATAATAGGTACTCATCCCTCTAGTTCTCACGACAGTCGGTTCGTACTTTTTAAATCTTTAGAAACAGCTTTTCCGCTATAGCTTATAACTACTATGTACGTACATTCGAACCTCGACTCTTAAAATTGGATTTATTAAAAAAAATCAAAAAAAATAACGCTCTTATTATACTCTTCAAGTCTTCACTATACCTTATCTGCATTATATTTTTCCTATCGATAATACAAATAGCCAATTATTAAAAGCAGCCTCGAATAATAAATGAGGTAAATCAATAGGCAATTAGCATTAAACTTAGACGTCTTAGATCTCTAAGGGTCTGCGACTACTTCTCAAAGCTCTTTTAACCTCCGCTCCTACCCTTAAGCTTCTTGTATATTCCTAGTAAGTTTACTGTGCACTAATATTATGGTATTTCCCTGCGGCACTTGTCGTTTTTAAAACACATTAATCAATAATAAGATTTGTATCAAATCAATAACTGCTGAAGTCATGAAAACGCTTAATAACGAGTAACGAGCGCAACTTTTACACTTTTTTTTATACGTTACGTGCTTAGCGAGTGGAAAAAAGCAACGCTAATACCAATACAATTTATTAAAAAAAAAGAAAAAAAGAAAATAATGTAGAGATATATGGGGCAAGCAGGGTAGGAAGCGCACCGCTCATTTGGAAAGGCGAAGACAAATGTTTTCATATACTAGAACTAAGTAGAAACAAATTATAAACTAGTGCAGTGCAGTGGACGATTTATAGCCGCCGCATTGGCAATCGCTTCATGCACGACATAAGTTCTTGCAGCTTTCAAGGTGACACACAAGCGCGCACTACCACGAGAATAGAGAGACACACACACACACTCGGGCTAATCTAACAAGGTTGTTGTTGTCACTGCGCTTTTGTTGTTGTTTTTTCCTTTTATTGTTGTTTTTTTTCTTTTGTTATTCTTACCTTCCCATACCACTTCAGCACTGCTGAAGTCGAGCGCCACACCGCCACTCAGCAGCTTTGCAGCATCTTGTGGGCCGTCGACGCCGCTGGGCGGGGTGGTCTCTCGAACGCCTCGAATGGCAGTGGCATGAACTGCGAAATGATTGATTTATAACGTCGTTGGCGATTGGCAGTGAAGTGCCATGCAATCAGCGCTCAGCGCCTGCGTCGACTTTCTGGAGCTGGCTGCAGCGCTTTAGTCCAGTCAGCGTTGATTTCAACTAAATTAGATTGGATAGCACCGGCATTTGATCGAAGGCAATTGAATGGTAACGAATTAGAGGGAGCAGTAAATAAAAACTGTGTGTGATTTGCTAATTGCAACAGATCAACGAAGCTCTGCCCGCTGCAGCGACGACGGCGCTTGTCACCCCAGTCTTGAGCCCAGTCGCTCTCTGCTCTGTATGCTGCTCTGAAGTGTAGTGATTTCATTAATTTTACTAATCACTGTGCTTTTCAACGCTACAAGAATAATATTGTCATAAATTATAAGCGATTGCAAGAATATCTCGGACATTATTATTATCATAAAGCAGGAAATATACGGCAGAGTCCGAGACAGTGTATAAGTAATATTCTAAGATTTCAGAGTATGAAGAGGGAATTTTAGAAAAATTGAAATATATAGTATAGGTCGATTACTCAATTTTTGAAAATAGGGTGGTGTATACGGTGACTCTGCTTCTTTTATTATGACTGTCTAAAACTGGTTTTAGTCAAGATCTCGTATTAGCAGGCTAC
Source organism: Zeugodacus tau (assembly GCA_031772095.1). NCBI lineage: Eukaryota > Metazoa > Arthropoda > Insecta > Diptera > Tephritidae > Zeugodacus > Zeugodacus tau. The sequence continues at coordinate 55,589,772 of CM062653.1, read as the reverse complement.
CTACATGTATCTATGTGATTGGCGTGGAAACTGTTTAGCTGGTTATAGCCGAAATTATGATAGCGCGCCACTCCTCTCTCTCCTTCACAGTTCGGCGCCAGTTGGAGATCCCAAGTGTAACCAGGTCACTCTCCATCTGCTCCCTCCAACGGAGTGGATGCCTTCCTCGGCTTTCTCCGGCGGGTACTGCATCGAACACTTTCAGGGCTGGAGTGTTTTCGTCCATTCGGACAACATGACCTAGCCAGCGTAGCCGCTATCTTGTTATTCGCGTGAACTATGTCAATGTCGTCGTATAACTCGTACAGCTCATCGTTCCATCGCCTGCGGTATTCGCCGTTGCCAATGTTTTGAGAACCATAAATCTTGCGCAACATTTTCCTCTCGGAAACTCCTAGTGTCGTCTCATCTGATGTTGACATCGTCCACGCTTCTGCACCATAAAGCAGGACGGGAGGCCTTGTAGAGTTTGATTTGGTTCTTCTAGAAAGGACTTTACTTTTCAGATTTCGAGGATAACATTGTTAATGCTGGTTCCCAGGTAGACGAAATTGTCTACAACTTCGAAGTTATGAAGCCTCGTTTGGTATCGAAAGGCTCAGAGAGGTCCTTCCTTGTTCTGACGGAGCTTTGCTCAACGTCAGCTTACACAGCCGTATTCATTTTGCAGGGATAAAAAGGTGGTGTGTGTCGGTTCCCTTTTTTATGGTCTTCTCCAAGATTTGGCGTATGGTGAATAACTGGTCAATTGTGGATTTTCCAGGTCTAAAGCCGCACTGATAAGGTCCAACCAGTTTGTTGACGGTGGGTTTTAGTCTCTCACACAGTACGCTCGATAGAACCTTATAAGCGATTTTTAAGAGGCTTATCCCACGGTAATTGCACAAAGTGTGGAATGTCTCTCTTATGGATTGGGCAGAGCACAGTGAAACTCCAATCGACAGGTATGGTTTCTTCCAACCATATTCTGCAAAAAAGCTTATGCATGCAACTTATCAGGTCTTCGCCGCCGTAATTGAATAGCGCTTCATACTTGATACATAGGACATCTTACAAGACCACATAGACAATTTCTTGTTTTAAATTTGGGTAGGAATAAGCTGTCGACGCTATAGCTGCCCATATGCTTACTTCGAACAATAATCGCAACTGTGAGTCCACTTCATATATCCGAATTTTCGGTACAGGCGGGACAAGAGGTTTAAAGTCTTCCGAGAGGAATTTCTACAAAACCAAAATTACAAGATTAATTTATTGATCTCAATACCCTTGGACTGCTTCTAAAAGTAAATAGAGCTCCAGTGGAATAAAACTTCATTCAAACAAGTAATATAAATTCAATTATTCATCGGTATAAATAAAGTAATCCCATATGTATGTAGTGCATACAAGTATCTATGTTTGTAGGTTGATTCGTGCACTTTGGTAATTAAGTTTTCTGAAACAAAATATTTGTGTTTAATTATTTGCATACATTTGAAAGGAATGCCAGCCAGCCAGCCAACGCTTAACCCCAACACTCCAACTGTGCCAACACCAGCTGAGATTTAGATTTAGATTTTCATTTTCATTTTTCTTTTGATTTGCTTGGTGATTTATATGCATTTTAAAATGGAATTGATTTGAATTAAACCTCAGCCGGTGACTGCCTGTGGACGTGTCAAAATACATCAATCAAAGTGTAACATTCACCGTCCGGATTGTTTTCAACATGCCATTTATTGTCATTTCATGCAAAATACACAAAACTTCGATGGAAATATATACAAACAATATGTATGAATATATATAATAGAGTATATATAACGGGTGATTTTTTTGAGGTTAGGATTTTCATGCATTAGTATTTGACAGATCACGTGGGATTTCAGACATGGTGTCAAAGAGAAAGATGCTCAGTATGCTTTGACATTTCATCATGAATAGACTTACTAACGAGCAACGCTTGCAAATCATTGAATTTTATTACCAAAATCAGTGTTCGGTTCGGTTGGCAGAAAATCCGCTTTTTTATCGACAAATTTTGTTCAGCGATGAGGCTCATTTCTGGTTGAATGGCTACGTAAATAAGCAAAATTGCCGCATTTGGGGTGAAGAGCAACCAGAAGCCGTTCAAGAACTGCCCATGCATCCCGAAAAATGCACTGTTTGGTGTGGTTTGTACGCTGGTGGAATCATTGGACCGTATTTTTTCAAAGATGCTGTTGGACGCAACGTTACGGTGAATGGCGATCGCTATCGTTCGATGCTAACAAACTTTTTGTTGCCAAAAATGGAAGAACTGAACTTGGTTGACATGTGGTTTCAACAAGATGGCGCTACATGCCACACAGCTCGCGATTCTATGGCCATTTTGAGGGAAAACTTCGGAGAACAATTCATCTCAAGAAATGGACCCGTAAGTTGGCCACCAAGATCATGCGATTTAACGCCTTTAGACTATTTTTTGTGGGGCTACGTCAAGTCTAAAGTCTACAGAAATAAGCCAGCAACTATTCCAGCTTTGGAAGACAACATTTCCGAAGAAATTCGGGCTATTCCGGCCGAAATGCTCGAAAAAGTTGCCCAAAATTGGACTTTCCGAATGGACCACCTAAGACGCAGCCGCGGTCAACATTTAAATGAAATTATCTTCAAAAAGTAAATGTCATGAACCAATCTAACGTTTCAAATAAAGAACCGATGAGATTTTGCAAATTTTATGCGTTTTTTTTTAAAAAAAAGTTATCAAGCTCTTAAAAAATCACCCTTTATATAATTAATCAAGAAAATATGTACTGAACTTACCCTGCAGGGAGTTCTACAGTTTTGAAACACCAACCTACTGAAGTGCTTAGTCACATAGGCAGTTTGAAGAGGACATCAGCTTTAGAGTTGGATTTGTAGAAAGTAGTAAGAAGCAGCAAAACTCCATATTCTTTTTGGATCTAGAGATCACTTAAATGCCACAAATCCTAATCAGTTCATCAGAAATTGGTTGTCAAAAACGAATAGTTACTATGAAACACACTTTATTCCGAATCTCATTTTTAAGTATTAAGTACCCTCTAATTTCAACCGAACCACGAACAAGACTGCAAACGTAAAGTATCCAGGCATTATTCAAAGCTTAAATTCCCTTTTAAATCTTCTTCACCAACCTATATATCTTAAAAAGACAGTCAGAAAGACCAAAGATCGTTTTCAATCCTTTTGATACTAAAATTAGTATGTTCTTGGAAATCTGCCGATCTCATTAAAATGTTTCACATATTGATCGATTTATTTAGTATAAACTCCAGCGGATGGATATAGTAATAAGGGAATGAACCGATTTTGACTTTTTCGGTATTTTTGGAAAATAATTGTCACACAGAAGGGCTAATCCTGTAGTTGTCTACCTGTAATCTATCTATCCATTGTAAACTGAAAAAAAGTTAACGGCATTCAAAGTGGGAAATGGGATTGTGGATTTGACTCGATATTTTACATTATAAAATTTATGATTTTCACAAATTGAAGTACAGAGATCTAGATCTGGTAATTCCTGACATTTTTAAGAACTGTATAATTATTCGAACCTTATAATATTTTGTTCTTCTTACTTGTATCTTCTAAACCCAAAGTTGCATTTGATATACCGAAGACTTTTAACATATAATATAAGGAGAACAGCTAAAATCAATAGAGTGTAGGATATAGAAGAAGAAATGAAGCAAATAAAATTTTTTTTTCGTCCATGCGTCTAGTCTTCACGGTCATATCGATCAAACATGATATATATATGCAACGTAATTTCGAAATCCGCCTATAAACATGACGATTGGTACTACGACGGTATTTTTTCGACATAAAAAACGAATCTTAAACAACCATATATCCAATATTTCAGTTTAAGGAGTTAGGAGTAGTCAGGATTTTCAAAAAATCATTTTTTTTTTCATTTTCGTTAAGTGTAATATCTTAAAAATATACTCTGAAAGTTTATCCGATAATTGCTTTTAGAGTTATTCGACAAATAACAAAGATCGAAAGGGCTATCCAACACGCCAGTGTTTTTCTCAAAACTATCTTTTTTGAACTGGTGACAACTGTAACTCGAAAACCGCTCGGTAGATTTTAATGAAATTTCTAAAGCTTTTAGAATGCATAATAAACTCAGGCCTGAACCAATTAACTGTTGATTTTTTCCCGAAAATCGAGAAAAAAATTTCCTGAGGCCGCCATTTTGTTAATTTTTGGAAAAAAAATTTGGTTCAGGACCAGGATTGATCTCCAAGGGCTTATGATCGTCACCGCAAGGACCTTTTTTTGAAACTGGGTCAACACAAACAGCTATAACTTTGGAAATTATAATTTTTTTTTTTTTAATTTTGTGACTTTAATTCAAAACATTGTATAATAATGCCATTTTAATACTTTTGTAAAATACTATGATTTAATAGCAAAAAAAATTACTGAAAATTCTCATTTTTTCGTGCCTCTGACTACCTCTAACCCCTTAAGGCCGGAAATGTTTGGAGCAAAAATTGTAAATGTAAGATTACCACAGAGAACTTGGGTTTTGAAAGTTAATTTTCTTTATTTCTAGATGGTATGCAGATGAAAAATTTATCTGTACCGTAGTAATTTGACACAAATGTCAAGAACAGCTGTTTACTTTGACAGCTAGTCTGACAGTTATCTCAATAGGAAATTATAAAACTCATAAAATTCATTCAAAGTGTGTAAATAAAATCTTAGTGATGATCTCAGAAATTATGATACTACCCGAATGCATTTACTTATTTTATGTTGTCAACTTAACCTTAAAATTCGAGAAAAAAATATTAATTTTTTTTTCAAAAATTAATATGAAATATAACATTATTATACTTAAAATGAATTAAAAGAAGAAACCATTGAACATTATAAACAACAATAATTCATTCACTTCGAAAAATTTCCTACAGGGTATGCTATGCATGCAAAGCGACGTTCAAAGTCACAGCGCAGTCGACACCCACCCACCAATGTTGACAACAACTGCGAGCAATTATTAATACAACAACAGTAATGCATGAAAAATTGCATAAACTCGAGCAACAACAAAAATTTAAGCGGTTGTTGTTGTTGGCTGCTTCGCGTTTCAGCGCAAATTACTATAAGCTTTTGCATTTTTTTGGTGTAAAACAAAACGGCGAACAAACAGAGCAGAGACATTTACCTTAATTTGAGTGTATGGATGTGTGTAGTAGTAGAATGAGATATTTTAAATTTATTGGTAATAATAGAAGAATTAGAATAAAAATGTCAAAATGAAATTCGAATAAAAATTTCAACAATTCACAAAATGCAATTACCAACATTGAGCTATGTGGCCACAATGTTGCAAAAACGTAATTTCGCGCGCAGCATGTTGGTGTCATTTGCATTTGCTGTTGTTGTTATTGTTGTTTTTGTATTTTACTTCAGTCACCAGCCAACAGGCGGCAGTTAGCGCTTGGCGTTTGGCAGTTGCCTCTTGGCAATTGGTAGTTAGTTATGGGTGTTGTTGTTATTATTATTACTCTTATTATTGTTATTGTTGTTATTGTTGCTGCTGCTGCTTTGGCAAACCTTGTTGCGATTGTCATTGTTAGTCTACGCTGCTGCCAACCAGCCTTCATTGTTTGGCTTGTAGTTGACGCTGGTGTTTATTGTTGTATTTGTTGTTGCTTGTTGCTCTTATTATTATTATTATTTAATGTTATTTCTATATTTTAGTCTTTGGTCAGGATGGAAAAAAGTAAAATTAAAATGCTGCGCGTAATTTATGCTTTTAACTTAAGTGGGTGGCATATTAAATACAGCAACCGGCACACACATACACACACATACAAACATAGATATTGTATAACTGTGGCCGCTGGCGTTTTGCAGTGGCATTCAGTTACCCGTAACTCGCAAGTGATTGTAAAATTAACTAACGAAGGGGAGATCGCTGCGGGCTAATACAGTATTGCGAAAGGAAATTGAAAGTGAAAAACTATAAAATAAAATAAAATGAAATTTAATTAAACAAAATATACAGAAAATTATGTAAAATAATATGAATTAATGTGAAAGGATATGACAAATAATAAAAAAAATTAAATTAAATTAATATAATAAATTAATAGAAAAAAAAAATTAGAAGTTATAAAATAAAATAAAATAAAATAAAATAAAATAAAATAAAATAAAATAAAATAAAATAAAATAAAATAAAATAAAATAAAATAAAATAAAATAAATAAAATAAAATAAAATAAAATAAAAAGAATATAAAATAAAATTAAATGAAATAAATTAAAATAAAATAAATTAAATTAAAATAAAATAAAATAAAATTAAATTAAATTAAATTAAATTAATTATTAAAATTAAATTAATAATAAAACTAAATTACGCAGTTGAATTTCCAAATTCAAAATACAGAAAATTAAGTAAAATAATATAAAAAGAAATACCAATAAAAAAAAACAAAATAAAATATAAACTAAAATGGAGAAAATTAAAGTAAAATTAAAGTAAATCAAATTTAATTAAAATAACAAATTACGAAATGTACTACAAATTAAATTAAAACTCAAATTAAAACAAATTTAGAAAACAAATTTAAAAAAAAAGTAAAACAATAAATTAAATAAATTGAAGGGGAATAAGACAAAAAAAATTAAAATATAATAAATACAGCAAATTATAGGGAAATAAGACAAAGCAAAGTAACAGAAAATAATGGATAATGTATACTCAACTGATATCCAGGTTCATACGGAGAACTCTTTAAGGGGTTATATATGTTGAGCTGCGAGAAAATGGGGAAATTTTGATTTTCGGTAGATGTATGTAGCCATATATTTTTATTGAATTATTGGTATACGTCTTGCATAGATTCCAGTCCATCAGCACAACTGAAAGCAAAAACCCAAATAAAAAGGCTACTTTTTTCATCTTCAAATTCATAAAAATTAAATGAAAATTTAAACGAAAATATGAAATCGTCCCAAGACACGGTAAATAAATTACTAACAATTTGAAAAAAAAAATTGAAATCGGTTGAATACTCTTTCGGCAATCCATGTCACCGCAACGACGTTTTCCGAAAAACATGTTTTCGAGATAATCGCATTTAAAGTTTCAAGTACACACAGAAATGATATTTCAATATTTGCATAAAATTAGCTATGGTAGATTTTTCATTTCAGCTTATTTATTTCGCGCATATTACTCTTACCTACTCTCTTGAATTGAAAATGCTGTTCCAAACCAAGAAAAAAAGTAAAAAGTTCGTTGCTTAAGTCTTTTGTTTATAGTCCTCGAATAACAGTGGTATAAATTTAGATTCCAAAATAACTTTTTACCGTTAGATTTTGACAATGTATGCATACACTTATATTATCTTACTATTAGTACAAAAATATCAGACGTCATTTGAGATAGAATATCTTCTTTCAATATATTTATCTGCTTCCCCTTGGTATATGTAGGCTTTTTCAATTATTCCTGCATTATTTTCTGCATAGTTTGTCTCCAGCACTCTTCTGCAGCTATGTTTTATTGAGATCAAAAAAAAAAAAGAAATCGTTTTACGAACTTTTAAATTTTTTTCTCTTCTATAATTTTGAGTTTTAACTATCATTTACCCAAAATCTCTCCCTTCCTCTTTCTGGTTTTCTATCTGCTTCTCCATATCTCTCTTCTTCTATCTCTATTTCTCTCTCTCTTTCTTCTTTTTTGACTAGCTTACTCGTATAAAGAATAAATAACCGTGTTTAATTTGGTCCATCAGAAAAGAACTGAACTTTATCTAACAAAATACGTTATATCCTAATTATTTGAACTCAAACTCATCGAATCTTCTTACTTACTCCAACCTATTCAAAACATCCTATCCAATTGTAATATTGCTTGACAGAACTAAATTTAACCTCACATAATTCAACATAACCTAAAATCGTTCAACTCAACCTAACCTCAAACAAGATAACCTCGAAAAATTTTAATCAATATATTTCTAAGTGCATTAAGAGTTTAGCTGTCTATTAGTACGCAGAAGATTTATATGAGAATAACGGAAATAATTTTGCTGCTAACATAACCTAAAATACACAGTATCTTAGTTTCCCTTTCACTTAAGCTCTTATATATTTGATTAATGGACTTGGCTCCCACAGTATATAATTCATATTAAATTTAAAATTTATGTACTTCGTTAACTGTAATTTATACCAAAGCCGCTGTTTGCCGACCAAATACCATAACGTCTTCATTATCGCTGCAATGACACTTGTCGCAGAGGCAATAAAGACTGCCAATTTGGTGAAGTTTCATACAATTTTCAACTTTTTCGGCAACTGCAAACTGCCATTTGTAGTCACAGCGCCAAGTGAACTCCACCGTACCGAACTGAACTGAGCCGAGAAAAAACGAACCGAACTGTTCGAACTAAATTGAAATTCGACACATTCCGCGCATAACGGCAGACGCGGATAGTGGGCTTCCAAGATGCAAGTGTCAAATGCCTTACTGGGAGTTATTGCTGCAACAACAAACACAACAACAACAACAAAACTATGCAATGGCACTACATTTCCGTCACACAGTAGTTGAGAATTGCTTTCGGCTCTATTGGCGCTTGGCGATCTTATCAGCGGTCACAATGTGGCAATCAACCGAAAAATAGTAAACAAACAACAAGAACAACAACAATAGCGATGTAAATGCATAACAAGTGCACAAATTTGTAGTATTATTATAAAATTAACACCTGCAACTCGGTTCGCATCATTTAAGGCAAACAAGTCGCCTTCTAACATCCGCCGACAACAATGGACCATCTGTGTCGCTGGCGCGCACCTTTCGGATTTTCGGCGCTAGCCTGCCTGGCTTCCAGCCGCCTGTGCATACATGGTCATTTGGTGGATTGCGCTGCTGTTTGGTTTATTACTCGGTCGGTCGGTCGGTTGCAAGTGCGCATGCGCGTCAATTGATTTTCTCACGCTCCGCATTGCTGGATTTGGTACACGACAAGGCAACGCGAGACGAGTGCACGCGATTTGCTTATGTAAAGTGTTGTTCTTCGCCGCCTCACATGGCCATCAGCAGCCGCAATGACTGGTACGAGTGAATCGCTGCAGTGTCTATGGAAACTCATTTGGTTGTGTGGTTGAGACGAGCTCAAGAGGCGCTATTTTGCTAGATAAAAATTTGGGCGTTGAAGATGTTAAAGGAGAAAAATGGGAAGATAAAGTCTTGCAAAGATCTGAAAACTTTCTTTAGTATAACTGGGTTGTTTGGAAGCTCAGTGCTGACTCAATCCTATACCAAAACCATAAATAAAGCTCTCATAGAACTATGCAAGGCAATCCCGGAAGTTGGTATTTTCTCTCCTCATTTGGTTCTTTTCGCCCAGTACTTATTGACCAATTCTGAGTCACTAACTCTTCGCGAATACCGCAGACGATGGAACGATGAGCTGTACGAGTTTTACGACGACATTAACATAGTTCAACGAATAAAAAGACAGCGACTACGCTGGCTAGGTCATGTTGTTCGAATGGACCTAAACACTCCAGCTCTGAAAGTGTTCGATGCAGTACCCGCCGGAGGAAGCCGAGGAAGGGGAAGGCCTCCACTCCGTTGTTGGGACCAGGTGGAGAGCGACCTGGTTACACTTGGAATCTCCAACTGGCGCCGAACTGCGAAGGAAAGAGAGGAGTGGCGCGCTATCATCGATTCGGCTATAACCGGTTAACGGGTTCAACACCAATCACATACATACAACTCTTCATTTCGTCTCTTCAAAACGATATGTTTTGGAGTTATAAAGTTAGATGACTTCAATGACACCCCCAAACATTTGTTTTGCCCACAGCCTCAATAACTGTACTCCCTATTCTTCTATTTTTGAATAGCGTGAACAATTAATAACCACACTTCAGGCCACTGATAAGTCAGCGCGTCTCAACTTTTCGCATTTGAATACAGTCTCAAATACAAATTTCGGCAACTACATCACGATCCGAGTTCTGACAAGCTATCTACATATCAGTATCTAATTGTACATATTGTGAACGAGTAAACGAGTTGGTAATGCCAATTAATTGCTCGTACTATGTCTTGCCACTCGCGTGTAGCAGGTGCAAAGTGTCGCCACGGCTAAGTTGTTTGCGTACGCCATAGTACCTAGTGTCTGAGCGAATATTTGGGTTATTTATGTAGCTTATGGGTAATTTATGTAACTGTAATGGCTCCAATTAAGAAGAAGAATGGCATGTTAAGGCAATTTACATACTAGGTCCTTATTTCCATTATATTTTATATTTACTTTACACTCAGGTAGTATTCTAAGGTCTTTCGTCTGGTCTTTCTATGAGATCGGGCCTTCAATTTTGAAATTTCTAAATTAACATATATGTGGGTTACAAAAGTATTAATATGGCACAATGAATTGACGTCACGAATATTTGAAAAATATTATAATTTCCGAAGTTATAGCTGTTTGTGTTGACCTAGTGGACGCTTGGAGAGTCATCTAAAATCAATCGGATAAGAAAAATCAGTTTTATAAATAGATAATTCTGGACCTGATCCAAGCTTTTTTTTTTTAAATTAACAAAATGGCGGCCCCAGGACATTTTTTTCAAGATTTTCGGGAAAAAATCAATAGTTTGTTTGATTGTAGGTCTTAAAAATCGAAATTTTTGGAAACCAAAAAATTGTTTTGATCAGGCCCAGGATTATTATGTATTCTAAAAGCTGTATAAATTCCATTAAAATGTACTGAGCGGATTTGGAGTTGCAGTTGTCACCAGTTCAAAAAACATAATTTTGAGAAAAGCGCAGTGTCTAGAACTCCCAATCGATGATTAAGCTTACTACGAAACCTCTTCGAAATATTACAACAAAAATAGCCAATGTTGTGGCTTCTCAATGATTTCGGACCTCCTTTCATTAAGGAAAACAAATCCGTTAAAAATATAAAAGAGGTTATGGAACGAAATCTTATATAAAACTTGACTTCCACACATTTAAGTGCCACCCTAATGCACATACCCCACATAGTACAAGCAACCAACAAATCTCGGTTCGCTTGATTTTTGTTGCAGATAAACCATGCAGATGTCGTTTTTGTGGTGCCACTAATATCAGTGAACGATTTAGATCTACATTAGAGAAACATATCGATACAAATTTCTGATTACAATTTTAGCAGACAATTTGCGTACAGAAATGTACGTACGAGATAAGCATTGGTGGCTTGGAATATTGTGGGCCTTCAATTTTGAAATTTCTAAATTAACATATATGTGGGTTACAAAAGTATTAATATGGCACAATGAATTGACGTCACGAATATTTGATAAATATTATAATTTCCGAAGTTATAGCTGTTTGTGTTGACCTAGTGGACGCTTGGAGAGTCATCTAAAATCAATCGGATAAGAAAAATCAGTTTTATAAATAGATAATTCTGGACCTGATCCAAGCTTTTTTTTTTTTAAATTAACAAAATGGCGGCCCCAGGACATTTTTTTCAAGATTTTCGGGAAAAAATCAATAGTTTGTTTGATTGTAGGTCTTAAAAATCGAAATTTTTGGAAACCAAAAAATTGTTTTGATCAGGCCCAGGATTATTATGTATTCTAAAAGCTGTATAAATTCCATTAAAATGTACTGAGCGGATTTGGAGTTGCAGTTGTCACCAGTTCAAAAAACATAATTTTGAGAAAAGCGCAGTGTCTAGAACTCCCAATCGATGATTAAGCTTACTACGAAACCTCTTCGAAATATTACAACAAAAATAGCCAATGTTGTGGCTTCTCAATGATTTCGGACCTCCTTTCATTAAGGAAAACAAATCCGTTAAAAATATAAAAGAGGTTATGGAACGAAATCTTATATAAAACTTGACTTCCACACATTTAAGTGCCACCCTAATGCACATACCCCACATAGTACAAGCAACCAACAAATCTCGGTTCGCTTGATTTTTGTTGCAGATAAACCATGCAGATGTCGTTTTTGTGGTGCCACTAATATCAGTGAACGATTTAGATCTACATTAGAGAAACATATCGATACAAATTTCTGATTACAATTTTAGCAGACAATTTGCGTACAGAAATGTACGTACGAGATAAGCATTTGTGGCTTGGAATATTGTGGGCCTTCAATTTTGAAATTTCTAAATTAACATATATGTGGGTTACAAAAGTATTAATATGGCACAATGAATTGACGTCACGAATATTTGATAAATATTATAATTTCCGAAGTTATAGCTGTTTGTGTTGACCTAGTGGACGCTTGGAGAGTCATCTAAAATCAATCGGATAAGAAAAATCAGTTTTATAAATAGATAATTCTGGACCTGATCCAAGCTTTTTTTTTTAAATTAACAAAATGGCGGCCCCAGGACATTTTTTTCAAGATTTTCGGGAAAAAATCAATAGTTTGTTTGATTGTAGGTCTTAAAAATCGAAATTTTTGGAAACCAAAAAATTGTTTTGATCAGGCCCAGGATTATTATGTATTCTAAAAGCTGTATAAATTCCATTAAAATGTACTGAGCGGATTTGGAGTTGCAGTTGTCACCAGTTCAAAAAACATAATTTTGAGAAAAGCGCAGTGTCTAGAACCCCCAATCGATGATTAAGCTTAGTAAGAAACCTCTTCGAAAAATTACAACAAAAAAATAGTCAATGTTATGGATTCTCAATGACTTCAGACGTCCTTTCATTAAGGAAAACAAATCCGTTAAAAGTGTAAAAGAGGTTATGGAACGAAATCTTATATAATACTTGACTTCCGCACATTTAAGTGCCACCCTAATGTACATACTTCACATAGTACATGCAACCAACCAATCTTTGCACGCTTGATTTTTGTTGCTGATAAACCATACAGTTGTCGTTTTTGTGGTGCCACTAATCTCAGTGAACGATTTAGATCTACATTAGAGAAACATATCGATACAAATTTCTGATTACGATTTTAGCAGGCAATTTGCATACGAATGTACGTACGAGATAAGCATTGGTGGCTTGGAATGTTGTAGATAAATAGAGTAAGAAGTCTACAGCAGAAATGAACTTTGAATTTATTGTTGTAGCGGCTTGAGAAATTCATTTTGGAAATTATAACGAGGTTACGGCCCATAAGCTGCTAAAAATACGGACTATATAAAAGTATATGAGGAATACTAGTGATTTAGCTGTCTCTGTCCGGATAAAAACCCAGATCCTTTCCAGTTAAGTAGATCTGGCGCCTTAAAAATGGTTTTGGGAGAGGGTAGAACTTAGGGGGGAAGTTGTTGTTGTAGCGGTATAAAACTTTCCACAAATAATTATGATTAAAACTTGTCGGATATCCGTTCAGGTTGTCAGGTCCGTTCTGGTTATGTAGAACCGACAGTCGCGGGAACGCTTAGTTGAGATTCTAACGATTGCACTAAAGGGTTTTCCGGATATTTAAAAATTACATAATTTTCTCTATTAGAGTATTGATTTATTGATACTTCTATTCATTTATTCAATATTTAAGTGAGTTTTAATTCATTTCATGAAATTCGTTTTAGTAAGTTAAGTAATAAATTAAATTTAATTCATATTGTACATAAGCATACTATCTATATGTATGTATGTATGTACTAGTTCAAAAACTTTGAAATTATTCACTTTCCATCTTCAGAGCGTCCAACTTCACGTGACAAACGCACATAGTCTTGTATCTGCTGCAGCTGCTTCCAGTACATTTCCATCCACAGCGCATGCGCAGCCACATAATTGCTGTCATTACAGTTATAATACGAAGCATATGCGCCATATTGTGTGTGTTGAGCTTCCTTTTGTGTAGAACGCTTCTTGTCACCCTTCTTGTCACGCTTTTTAGCCTTTGTAGCTTTCGTAGATTCTGCCGATTTATTGTAATCTTTTAGGTTAGATTTATTGAATTCACTTTTAAGGTTAGTTTTTTGGTATTCGTGTTTGAGGTTAGTTTTTTGGCATTCATGTTTGATGTTAGCTTGTGATGTGGAAGGAGTTTCATTGTTAAGGTTCATTTTACTGAATTCATTTTTGAGATTAGTTTCAGTGAAGTCATTTTTGTGGTTAGTTTCAGTTAATTCATGTTCTCTATTAGTTTTTGAAAAGTCATTTTCGAGTTTCATTTTATCGAATTCATGTTCTAGACAAGCTTTCAATGTAGTCGCACTTTCTACTTTAACGTCCGATTCGCGATCTAATACTTCCTTTTTAGTCTCCGCAGCATTTTGCGTGAGATCGACTTTACGTTCCACACCATCATATCTATATGCCGCACCCATTTCGCCATCGCTGTCATTGTTTTCTATGTGTGCCACACCATTTGCATTGTCATAGTCGTGTGCGTCCTCTTCTAAGTAGTCATCCCCCGGCTTATCTTCAAACCAATCCTCTTCATCATTATCCTCGATATAGTCATCTTCCTCGTCATCGATTTCATCATATTCCTCCTCTTCTTCATAGTAGTAGTCGTCTTCATCATCAACCTCATAGTCTTCTTCCGTTGACGATTCCGCGTCCGGTTCTGGATTTGCTGCCAATACTTCTACTTCACCACCTTCATCCACAGAGCCGGTACCACTCTCCGACGAGGACGAATAGTAACCATTTTCGACATAACGTTCCGCCTCCGTATCGGATGTGGCGATGCCCGACGAAGCGCTGGTCGTATTGCGTTCATTGAAGCCACTGCTGCCGCCACGCTCCGAATTCGAACGCGAGTGCAAGGAGTCGCTAGCGCTAATCGTGGGCGATTGATCTTCATCGTTGGAATGTATAACGGAATCGTTTAGCGCTGGCGAATCGCCATGTTGTGGCTGCTGTGGCGGTATTTCAATCTGGAAGTTAAGGTAAATATTACTATTTCGCTTGTTGCTAACTAACTAACCTCACTCACCCGTGCTCCAACGTTAACTGTTAAGTTTTGCAGTTGCTGTTGATTGTATGCCAAACCCACGAGACGTTGACTACCCGGTATTACATCGGGTATATTATTGTTAGACTGATTATGCGCTGGTGAAGTGAAATGCTTCACTTCGGAAACTTCGCGACTCTCACTCGTGGAGGCGCCATTTTTCAGTTCACTCTCCGCGCTTGTTGTATTAACGAACTCTTCAATGGAGTCTTGCATTTTCGACGGTGTTGCCACGGATAATATGAAAGTTGCCTTATCAATATCTTTGGAGAGTGTCTCCTGACTTAAGCTGCTGGAATTGTCCTCCGAATTGAAGTTGGCGTAGTCCGAGTATATATCAGGTTTGGCTACAGCTGCTTGCTTTTGCAGAGGTTGATCGATCAGCATTGACTTATAAGCAGCGATTTTCTTCGATATGGGTTCAGTCTACAAAAAATACAAATTTAGCTTTTTCTAACCTCAAAATTTGCAATTGCAACACACCTCTTTCAGCGAATTGTCCGCGCTTGTTAGCACAGCTTGTTTATAATCATCGAACAAATCTATTTGTGGCTTCTTCTTAGGCTCGCCACCCTCATCATGCGCTTTGCTCTCGCTGCTGTTAGGGTCTACTAGGAATTCGAATAGCGTTGGTATAGCGGCTTTTTGCATTAGAACCGATTGGTAACGTGAAATATCCTGCTGGCTGCTACGCAGACTATCCGCCGCAATGCTACTAGCGTCGTCAATAGTATTTGAAGATGGTAGTTGTTGTGAAGAGTTTTGCCGCGAGTCAATTGTTAGGTTATGTGATGGTGAATAGTGTTGATTATTATAGTCGGGACGTTCGAGTAGATTATCTTGCACATTTAAAGCGCTGTCTTTGGAGTCTACGCGAAAAGTGTTTGTGTCAATGGACGAGCTTGTATTCAGCTGATTATCATTTACGTTCTCTTTATTATCTTGCGTATCGGAGAATGAGCTATGCTCATGTGATGCCAAAGGCGCTAAGGCCTCACAACCAAAAAGACCAAAATATTGTTTATCTTTTTCCAAATTGGCGAAATCCCAAAAGTCATGTTCTTGCTCCGCTTCCGCATGCTCTTTTTGTGGAAACTTAAAGACGCTCATGCCACTGCCAATACGTGTAATGAGGCGTGTCAATGTGCAACGATCCTTTTCACTGGCAACAAAGTTGATGGCAATGCCATGTGAACCAAAGCGACCGGCGCGTCCAATGCGATGCAAATAGGTGACCATATCTGTGGGTAATTCCAGATTTATAACCAAGTTGACATGCTCCGAGTCTACGCCACGCGCCATTAGATCGGTTGTTATGATAATTCTGGTTTTGAATTCACGAAATTTGTGAAACATTTCGAGTCGCGTTTTCTGATCCTGCGCACCGGAGATAAGTTCACAAGGCCAGCCCTCTTTCTCCAAATAATTGCAATACGAGTTGGCACGCGATTGTGAGCCAGCAAAAATTAAACACTGTTTGAAGGGTATACGTCCGAAGATGGCACGTAACGCCTCCAATTTGCTTTGCATTTCAAGTATGCTGGTCTTTTGTTCGGGAACTTCATAGACAAACTGTTTTATGCCCACCAATAAGGTGGCACGCTCCTCTGTGGAAATTAGCAATGGATTGCGCATTATCTTCGCCAGCTCCTCATCTAAGCCATCACAGAATGTGGCGCTACAAGCAATTGTCTGCCGCTTTGCCGGTAAAGCATTTTGTATGCGTCGCAAATCTTGTCGGAATGATTGTGTATACATTTTGTCTGCTTCATCCAACACAAGCAAACGTATTTTCGATGTGTTCAACACGTTGTTTTGTATTAAGTGTAGCAGACGACCGGGCGTACCAACAACTGCTTTGGCGCCATGCAAACGTTTTCTATCGTCGGCTACATCTAAGCCACCAATAACACTGACAGCACGAAAACCGTTACAGCAACTACCAATTTGATTCAATACTAATTCGATTTGTACGGCAATCTCACGTGTTGGCGCTACTATCAATGATTGCGGTTCTGCGTGATCGGCGCGGTATGCTTCCAATATTATTGTGGAAAATATAAGCGTTTTTCCCGTGCCCGATTTCGATTGTACAAGTAAATCTACAAAAAATACCGTTATTAAATTCGGGTCGGCTTTAGTATACTATCCCAGGCTTTCGGTAATAAAATGGGTATCGTTGGAAAGAGGAGGTTCTCCAGATTAAGAATATATATACATATAGCTGCAGCTGACTTATAGTTTCCGAGATATTCGCACTTAAAGTTGAAAAAAAAATGCTACTTTTATCTTGAATTTTCACAATATATACTGAATATTTTATTAATATTCTGCACTTATTTTACACTTACACTTCACCACATTGTTTCTGCATATTTATTTTATAAAAATTATGACGAAAATGGCTGTAAATAAATATTTAACATTTTACACAAATCTTCGTTTAAAAAATAGCAAAAAGGGTTGCAGGTTGACAAGTAATCAGTGTTGCCACATCAAATATTTCGCAAAAATCAAAAGAATAAAAATAAACAGAAAAAAGAAGGATTATACCCCAAACCAAACCATAATGGTGTTATGACTAATGCAAAGTCTTTCGGTATTACCTTTTCTTTGATAACACCCGGTGATTGCCCGACCAGGGTTATTTTTTTGAAGCGCGGCCGAAGGCCCAATGTACGGAAAGTATTTCTACACGAAATAATATTTCAATTCCCCCACTTTGATAACTCCCGGTGTTTGCTCGACCAGGGTTATTTTTTTTAAGCGCGGCCGAAGGCCGCCAATGCGGAAAGTAGTTCTACACTAAAGAATATTTCAATTCCCCCTCTTTGATAACTCCCGGTGTTGGCTCGACCAGGGTTATTTTTTTGAAGCGCGGCCGAAGGCCGCCAATGCAGAAAGTAGTTCTACACGAAAGAACTTTTCATTTCCCCCACTTTGATAACACCCGGTGATTGCCCGACCAGGGTTATTTTTTTGAAGCGCGGCCGAAGGCCGCCAATGCGGAAAGTATTTCTACACGAAAGAATATTTCAATTCCCCCTCTTTGATAACTCACGGTGTTGGCTCGACCAGGGTTATTTTTTTGAAGCGCGGCCGAAGGCCGCCAATGCGGAAAGTAGTTCTACACTAAAGAATATTTCAATTCCCCCTCTTTGATAACTCCCGGTGTTGGCTCGACCAGGGTTATTTTTTTGAAGCGCGGCCGAAGGCCGCCAATGCAGAAAGTAGTTCTACACGAAAGAACTTTTCATTTCCCCCACTTTGATAACTCCCGGTGTTGGCTCGACCAGGGTTATTTTTTTGAAGCGCGGCCGAAGGCCGCCAATGCCGAAAGTAGTTCTACATGAAAGAGTATTTCAATTCCCTCTCTTTGATAACTCCCGGTGTTGGCTCGACCAGGGTTATTTTTTTGAAGCGCGGCCGAAGGCCGCCAATGCAGAAAGTAGTTCTACACGAAAGAACTTTTCATTTCCCCCACTTTGATAACTCCCGGTGTTGGCTCGACCAGGGTTATTTTTTTGAAGCGCGGCCGAAGGCCGCCAATGCTGAAAGTAGTTCTACATGAAAGAGTATTTCAATTCCCTCTCTGTGATAACTCCCGGTGTTGGCTCGACCAGGGTTATTTTTTTGAAGCGCGGCCGAAGGCCGACAATGTGGAAAGTATTTCTACACGAAAGAACTTTTCATTTCCCTTACTTATAGTGCATAGAGTGAATATCATAAACTTTCTTATATTATCTTTATATAATCTTTTTATAGGGCATTTGTTTTCTGCATTTTCGGTATTTATTTATTTTGGTTCTTCTCATTCGTTTGCAAAATATCTGATATGGCAACACTTATTACTTGTCAAGCTGCAACCCTTTTTGTTATTGTTGAAATTAAGAGATTTGTGTAAAATGTTAAATACTTATTTACAGCTATTTTCGTGATAAATTTTATAAAATAAATATGCAGAAACAATGTGGTGAAGTGTAAGTGTAAAATAAGTGCATAATATTAATAAAATATTCAGTATATATTGTGAAAATTCAAGATAAAAGTAGCACTTTTTTCAACTTTAAGTGCGAATATCTCGAAAACTATAAGTCAGCTGCAGCTATATGTATATATATTCTTAATCTGGAGAACCTCCTCTTTCCAACGATACCCATTTTATTACCGAAAGCCTGGGATAGTATACTAAAGTTTCCCCTTAAATTCATAAAAAATTCTCTTTTTCACTTACCTAAACCCGATTTGCCCATCGGTATGGAGGTTGCTTGAATTGCTGTTGGATATACAAATCCCGTTTTTTGCAAACCTTTACGCACGGCATCCGACAACAACATTTTACTAAACGGTGCCAATTCTTTGAGTTTCACATCTTCGGTACGCACTTTGCCCTCAAGGCTGTGGGCCACACCGCCACCTTCCATATTTATTAAAATTTAAATAATTTGTCAATTTAATACGAGCACCGGCAAATAATAAATTTACAGCGAGATAATTCGCTAAACAATGCTGATAATCAGCTGTTGTAGAGCGACGCATAACCATGATGATTTTATTGGTGTTACCACATTTAAATAAAAAAAAAGTTTTTTTTTTAATATTTTTAAATTGTTTATATTTGTAAATTTTAATTTTATTAAAAGAATTTAGAATTTTAAAATGTCGCTGTTTTGAAAAAATGTCAAGACTTTTTTATATCATTTGTTTTTTTTTCGTTTCTGTTTTCACATATAAATAAATTCGGTTTCTGTTGTCACGTATAAATATATTTAGATTTCTGTTTTACGTGTGCGGTTTTCTGTTTCTGTTTCTGTTATGAAGTTTACTATTTTCTGTTCCTACTGGTATGTGTTAAAAGACCATATTTGCTGTTGTACATATATATTAATAGCTAATTTAGAATTGATAAAATTTAATAATAAATAAAACAACAACAGTTTGCTGCCTATATTTAAAGAAATAATATAAATTTATTAATATTCAAAAATATTACTTAAATTCACTAACACACCTATTTGTAAAAGTCTGGGAACCTTGATCATGATTTTTAACATCAATTTTTGCAATAACGAGCATATAATAACAAAATATAAATTTTTTCTACATTTCTAGAATAAAGTTCAAATTTAATTAAAAAGCTGTAAAATGGGAGATGTGCAGACACTGATTGATATGGGATTCGCCAAAGAAAGGGTGTAAGTGCCTTTACGGCAAATATTTGCCGGTCTATAGAGAGGAGACTTCCTAGAAATTTTCCATAGTCATTCTGATTGATAAATATTTGCATATAAGAAATTATTTAATCATACATTTTCTCTATAGAGAATATGCTATAAAAATTACCAACAACAAAGGTGTTGAACCGGCAATGGAATGGCTGCTGGCACATGCCGATGAAAATATACCAGCGGAAGCGTTAGCAACTGAGGCCGAAACACCGAAAAGTGAGTGCGATGCAAATGATACGGATGCTGCCAGTTCTTCCGCTGCTGAAGCGAAGTCCTTGAAATGCGATGATTGCGGCAAATTGTGCAAAGATCAAACTGAAGTCGAATTCCATGCAGCCAAGACTGGCCACAGCAACTTCTCCGAATCCACGGAAGAAAAGAAACCGCTTACAGAAGAAGAGAAAAAAGCACAACTGGCATTGATTGAAGAAAAGCTGAAGCAAAAACGACGTGAACGCGAAGAACGTGAAAAAGCCGAAGCCTTGGAACGTGAGAAAAATCGCATAAAATCCGGTAAGGATATGACCGAAGCACGCAAACGCATGGAAGAGTTAGAAATGAAAAAGATAGTGGATCAACGTAAGCGTGAAAAAGCCGAAGAGAAAGCAGCCAGAGACCGTGTGCGTGCACAAATTGAGGCAGATAAAGCAGCACGCAAAGCTAGGTAATTAATTAGTTTTTTTTTTAATAAATTTGTAGAATATTTGCTTATAAAATATTATTTAGAGAACAAAACCAAGCCGAACCAGCATCACCAGTAACTTCCCCTACGGTCACATCGCCGGCGTCCACTTCCACTGTCAAGGTGTCACCAAAAGATTACACACAAACACGCATACAGGTGCGTTTGCGCGACGGTTCCACACTAACTGAAACGTTCAACGTTAAAGAACAGTTATCCGCCGTGCGCGTTTTCATACAACTGAAGACTGGCGATGAGACACCATTTAATTTGATGACAACATTTCCACGTAAAGTTTTCACCGGAGATGATTTCGATACACCACTCGATGTGCTCGGTCTGGTACCATCGGCTGTGCTCATTATGACAAAATAAAAACAGTTTTACGCTGAAATGGAAATTGTATGAGCAGAAAAATTGCGTATGCGTGTGAGTCGTCACAAATCTATTTTTTTTTTTGCTGTAATTCAATGTAGCGTTTTATATTCAACTAATTTGTAGTATTAGTGAGGTATGCTCAAATAAAAAACGGGGCCAGCATAAATACAAAAACAAAACAACTGGAGAGTTTTTAACGAATTTTTGTGAAGATCTTAAGCATATATTACGGTATAAATATAATTTCAGCTACGGAGCATGAAATCAATGCTGCTTGGAAGACAATTCTGGGCCGTATATTAATTTCAAGTGTGTGCCAACAGTACCGTTATGGTATCCTCCATTGTAACGAGTGGCACTAGCGAGTATTTACGTTAACAATAGCTTTTTTTAGGTTATGTATTTAGTTGTAGCTTTAGTAATAAAAACATCGCATTTGTAGTTTGTTGTAGTTATTTTATGCCTAGCTTTATTGCATGTAAACATAATCTAAATTATTCACAATTACATATTAAATAGAAATTAATTAAATTTGAAAATTCTACATATAATTCCTCATGATTAAACAGAAATTAAGCGAAAATATTTTTTTAAATTTTTTTTAATATCAAATTACTACTAAATCTAACGTTAATATGTGCTAAGCGTGTACTGCTCACCTAGTAAATTTTTAACTAAATACGGTACATAGATATATATCTATATATCCATATATATGTATGTCTCTTATGTATCATGTATAAAACTTCTCTCTCGCTCTCTCTCGCATTAAACTTTTTCTGCCTCTGATCTAAAAAAGTTTTTCTTTTGCATTACAAAAAATATATCTGTAAATTTACTCTCAACTACCTACTACATACAATACATACTTCTCAAGTCGTGTGTATATAAACCGCTTAATGCTTATGTAATTATATATGCCAAAGACAATAATTGCTGCTTATCAATAATATCCTTTCGTCACGCCTCTCGCACTCCTAATCCCGCGTATAGTCACCCATTTACAGCGTAAACCACATAATGAACTGCAACAATTTGAAGGTGTTCACCACCGGGAATTTCCACTTGTCCTCTTGCTCCCGCAATAATGGTGGTACATTGCTCGGGTAATGTATGGGTTTCGAGATATGACAATTTGTGTTAACAGTACCGCCTGGATAATTGATAGCGACCGCATCACCTGGTATCACACCATCACAATCGATGAGTTCAAATTGTTTGTTGAAACAGATGCGTATCTCCTCCAGATAACTCACATCACGCTTATTATCATATATACAGTGTATGGACGGGTTCTTGCCGAGTGTTTTAACTATAGCTGTCT
Source organism: Zeugodacus tau (assembly GCA_031772095.1). Classification (NCBI taxonomy): domain Eukaryota; kingdom Metazoa; phylum Arthropoda; class Insecta; order Diptera; family Tephritidae; genus Zeugodacus; species Zeugodacus tau. The sequence continues at coordinate 55,567,220 of CM062653.1, read as the reverse complement.
GCAGCGCGACCACTGTATTATTCGAATCCGGATGTATGCCAGCATTGCCCAATATATTTGACATTAAGTACTGTTCGCGCCATGCCAAGCCTTGTGTGAAATATTTCAACTCATTATCGAGCACTTCGAGTGATGCCGCACAAGTGCCATGCTTAAGCCATTCATGCTTCCAGAAATAACCCAATTTCTGTTGACCATCTATGGTGGGCCAATATGTTTTCAAATTAGCCATAATCTTGTCCAATTGATCCAAATCGAAATCGGCGCTTTTATTGCAAAAACTGGGACCCATGTGTCCTAACTTCGTTGGCCACACACCATGTATGGTCCAGAATTCCTTCTTTTCGGGTAAAATGCAGGCGTGTGTGCTGTCCTCCTCTCGCCAGTGATAGCATGTGGTCACCGGCCATTGTTGTGTAAATATCAATATATCCCAATCATAATCCTCATCGTCCTGCTCAATGCTGTTCTCTTCCTCAGAGTTTTCATTGGAAAATGGTATGAATTCATTGCTGAAAAATTCATCCATATTTTGGTATTGATCGATTTTTCTTGCTGGCTTCGTGATATCTTCGTAGGATTCCTCGAAACTGCGGTCGATGGTGGCGCTGCAAGAAAAGTTTGAAATTTGGTTAATACTTATTTGAATGATTCGTTGTTGTTGTTTTAACTAATGAAAGCATAGATTATTTCTTTGACTTTATTTTAAAAATAATTTTAAAAAATATTTCTTTCAAAACCTTTTCAAGTCGGTCTGTCGGTGCCTGTAAGCGATAACTTGAGTAAAACTTGAGGTATCATGACGAAACTTGATACACGTGTGCCTTGGGACCGTAGTGTTGCTATTGAAAATGGACGAATAATGGAATAAAGTTATGAAAACAGTATTCGGTACTAGAGAGTGGGCGTGGCCCCTTCCCCAAATAGGTTTTTTGTACATACAGAGGTAGTCAAAATTATTTACACATCGGACGTTTTTTTTTCAAATTTCACACAAAAATCTTTCGCTTGTTGTTGTTGTTGTCGCAGGGTAACAAAATGCTATGTTGTTGTAAACCTTGATCTATTACCGAGTGAATGAAGTCGGTTTGGCTAGAATTGCTAGAACTATGGCGGAGAAATACGCAAATAAACTGAGGACTCGGAGTAGTTAAAAGTATTTACACACGGCGATTAAGCCTTTATCCTTGGATTTGGTTTGAGCAAAAGTAGTAATTTGATTCTATTGCATTCTTAACAACCTAACTCAGCCTTAAAATATAAAAATTTGTAAATAAAATGCAGAAACCAAAGGAATTAAGGATTATAACTAGATCAGAGACTGTTACTAAGTTTAAGACTCGGGTTTAGGCTTCGGAGTTAGTTAAAATTTATAGAATTTGATGGAATACTGTTTATAATGTTATTAAAAAGAAGGAAACGAAATATTGCAAGGACAATTTAAAGATAATTGGGCGGAAACCTATGATAACTCAAGGAGAATGCAGAAGATTGGTAGGAACTGTCATACAAAATCCCACAATTAGTCCTCTTAATATTGCAGCATCATCGAATCAGCATATTGCATGAACAGCCAATGATGCTACACTGCTAAGGACATTTAAAAATAGTAACATAAATACCAACGTGTGCATAAAGTTGACCACTTCCGAAACCAAAAAAGCGATATGCCTCTCATTTGCCTTAAAATGCATCCTAAAGCCTTTCGTGGACAGATAAGGCTGATTTTTTGTTCCAGGGCTTCTTTAGTAAACGCTTTATGCATTTACCAAGTGAGAAGAAGAATAATGCAGCTTAGACGCTAAATAGAGTCGGGAGTGATGATTTGTGATTTTTTTTATTCTTTGGGGAAATTTTCCTTACTTCTGTTTTGGAGATTTGGTATTAATTTAGTGACCCTAAATCATCCGGATATATCAGAATTCACATGACCATGCCATTGTAGTGGTCCGTCGACCTTTTCCAACTATTGACTACATTGTTAAATACGAACAGGATAATGATACCATTTCATGAAACTGTTCCTTGAGATCGGACGAAATCGGACCATTGCCACGCCCACAAAATGGCGGAAACCTATGCAAGGAGAATCATCGAATCAGCATATTGCATGAACAGCCAATGATGCTACACTGCTAAGGACATTTAAAAATAGTAACATAAATACCAACGTGTGCATAAAGTTGACCACTTCCGAAACCAAAAAAGCGATATGCCTCTCATTTGCCTTAAAATGCATCCTAAAGCCTTTCGTGGACAGATAAGGCTGATTTTTTGTTCCAGGGCTTCTTTAGTAAACGCTTTATGCATTTACCAAGTGAGAAGAAGAATAATGCAGCTTAGACGCTAAATAGAGTCGGGAGTGATGATTTGTGATTTTTTTTATTCTTTGGGGAAATTTTCCTTACTTCTGTTTTGGAGATTTGGTATTAATTTAGTGACCCTAAATCATCCGGATATATCAGAATTCACATGACCATGCCATTGTAGTGGTCCGTCGACCTTTTCCAACTATTGACTACATTTTACAACAGGATAATGCTCCATTTCATGAAGGATCTTTACCTTCAAAAGTTTTAATTGAAGCAAATCAAGTTGACCTCCGCACAGCCCTGACCAAAACTTTAGTCAAAATGATTGGTCTTTCGTTAAATATCAGAGGACAATTGATATAATAATCGCCGAAATTACCGACATTTGGTCTAAATTAACTGTTAACTTAGCGCACAATTGTGTTGAATCAATTCGGACCATAAAGCAGGCTGGTATTGACGCCTATGGTAATGTAACCCATTATGAATTTATCGCCGTATAATAGGAATTTATACTGAACATTAAAATGTTATAGTTATCATTAAATAAGAACAGGATAATAGAGTTCAAGTTGTATGTAAATACTTTTGACTACTCCGAGTCTCTTCATTTGCTTATTTCTTCGCCATATTTCTAGCTATTCTAGCCAAACCGACTTCATTCTCTCGGGAATAGATCAAGGTTTACAACAACATAGCATTTTGTTACTCTGCGACAACAACAACAACAAGCGAAAGCTTTTTGTGTGAAACTTGGAAAAAAACGTCCGATGTGTAAATAATTTTGACTACCTCTGTATCTCCTAAACTAGTAAAGCTATTTCAACCAAACTCTCCAGAGTCGTTTTCTATAAGTACTTTCTTATACAGTTCAAAAATGTAAATCGGATCGTAACAACGCCTACCTGCCATACAAAGGTAAGGTTGAAAATTACTAAAATTGGGTTAACTTACTAACGGAAAACATCAGAAACACTAAATTTTACATAAGAAATGGCAGATGAAAGCTGCACTCAGATTTTTTTACAAAATGGAAAATGGGCGTGGCGTCGCCCACTTATGGGTCAAAAACCATATCTCTGGAACTACTCGACCGATTTCAATGAAACTTGGTTTGTAATAGTTTCCTTACATCCCAATGATATGTTGTGAAAATAGGCCAAATCGCTTCACAACCACGCCTACTTCCTATATACCAGAACTTTGAAGATGATCAGAATTATTTACTTTACAATATATAAAGTAAGCACTATTTCTCATATAACATAATTCTGAATTCCATCTGATTTCTTCACTTATATATATATACTTAGGAACCAATGAAGATAGCGAGATAAAGCTTTACACAAATACTGTATTTGAGCTGTGACATCACTTGTGAAAAAATTATCGAGATCGGACTATAACTTTTCAAGGCCCTTGATATCGAACATGAAGAACTCAGTGCCGAAAATATCAGTAAATCTCTCAGATATTTTAATGTAATTCCGAGAGAATATTTTTCTTTTAATAGTGTCTCTCTGTACCAAAAATGGTTAAAATCGTGTCATAACTTCCCCTAGCTCCTATATACCTAATTATAGGATTTTCAAAAATACGGTGGGCTTTATACCGCATATACCTATATACCTATGTGAGATATCTTAGCCAAATTAAGTGAGCATATAATCTTGGATAAAACGTATGTTAGTGGTAGATATGAGTGAAATCGGTTCAGGAATTACCTCAGCCCTCATATACTATATATATGTGACCTGGTCTACGAAAAGTGAGCTAACGTGCGAAAACTAGTTTTCTTGGAAGCAGCTGTTAAAAATAAACAACTCTCATCTTCCATCCGAATCAACTAAAAAGTGAAAATTGATTTTTTGACACCTAAGCCCCCTTTCCGTAGACCAGGTCACATATGATGATTTTCGGATTTTATGTCGAACATATTGGTCAAATTGTGTGTTATTTTAATAAAACTACATATATCAACAAATTGCTTGAGTATAAAATGTTCGGTTGCACACGAATTTAGCCTTTCCTTAATTGTTTAAATTTTATTTTACAAATAATTTTAAACTTCTTTTATTTAAAAAATAATTTTAAACTTTTTTATTTTAAAAATATTTTTTTCAAAAACAATTTCTTTCAAGAACAAAGTTTAGTTTTTTAGTTTTTAAAATTAAGAAAAAAGCTATTAAGTGCTTTGAAACTGCTCTAACTCGAATCACCATAATCCACAAAAAAACTTCGAGTTCGACTTTCGTGTTACGGTGGGTAATTTGTATGAAATCTGATTTCTATTGCCAATTCTAGTGTTCGAGTTATGGAACACTTCGAATTATTGCAGTTCGAGTTAAGGAAGTTCAACTGTGTAAGCTTTTAAATTAGAAACTAATTGCTTAAATATATAATATTTTTTTATTTTTATAATTCATCATAACCTATAAAACTTAAAAAAAAATTGGAAGTAGCTTCTTATATTTATGTATTGTTATTTTATTTTTGTAATATTTATTGACGTCAAAGCTTCTGAAGAGTTCACTGCTCAAACAAGATTTTAAAAGTAGTGCTGCTTCTTGCCCATCGTTGCCAAATATACAAATTATTTCTTATAAATAATAACAGCTTGCAAGTGACGGTTGAAAACTAGTAGAACCAATTTTTTTGATATAAAAGTCTAACAATTGTTAAATATTTATATCAAAATATCCTATTTTCTCAATCTTATCTAACAATTTCGAAAATTAACGGTCATTATCACCTTCCTATCAATTCTCTGTTGTGCCTACAACTTCGTAAATATTTACTTTTCAATTTTCAAATTGGCATAAGTACGTTAAAGCTGCGCTAAATGTCACCAGCTAAGCCAAATTGCGCTTAGGTGGCTACACCGCGCACCAATGGCAAATACCTGTTTGACAGCTCCAGCACAACCGCGATCGCCCGCGCTCAACCGTGTCTGACTAAGCCGGAATTTCCCATTGTGAATACAAGCTTTGGCCGTGAATTACTTATCAACGATTCCAGTCAGTGCTGTGTTGTTTGTGTTGTGTACAAGTTGTATATATCAATGATAAGTTCAAGGTACTACATCCTTGTAATTTGCATACAAGGATGCATTTTTACAAAAGCGAATGCCGATGGCTTGCCCGGTGCTGGCGCTACACTGACTGCCAATACAAATTTTGAAACGCCAATAAAACGCGTGAAAAGCGTAACAATGGGTGATTTGGTGGCGCATAGCGCTTTGAATTTCGCACACAATGTTGCGCAGCTGCTAAACGAGGATATGCATTATGGACAGACGACGATCTTCTCGCCCGTAAGCATAATGTCCTCGATGATACTGCTGCTGTTGGGCTCAAAGGGAAGAAGTTATGATGATTTGCGGCATATCTTCCGCTTGGACGTGCCACCGTTGAGCGCTGCAAACAATCTATTTCATTTGGAATTCGGTGCGATGATGCAGGAAATGCAAGATAATGCTGCATTAGCGTTGCGTGCAAGAAATCGCGATAATTGGCGTAATACAAATGTGGCGTACAGCATACGGAATAAGCCGAAACTGAGCGCCGAAGATGCAATTAATATGAATAATGTGATAAAAATCGTAAACGGGTTGTTTATAAAAAGCGGTTATGAGTTGAATGCGAACTACCGGTATGTTAAACACACACACATACACCTGTATGTATATGTGATTTATTAATTAATTTTGTATATGTTTTACAGAGATGTTATCAATTCGATTTACAAGTGTGACGTGATACCGTTGGATTTCAAATTACCGCTGGCGCGTGATTATATCAACGATTGGGTTTACAAAAATACTTTTGGCAAAATTAGCGGCATTATAGCGGACAATATACCCGCCGATACGAATGCCATCATCACGAGCGCTTTGTATTTTCGTGGCTTTTGGGAGAACCCCTTCATACAGAGTGCCACCGTAATTGATAACTTCTATCCGGATGGTCTCCGCTCGCCACCCATAAAAATACAAATGATGGCCAACGCTGGCGCATATCCTTACTACTTTTCGCAGGAGCATGATTGCCGCATCATCGGACTGCCATATGTGGGCAACTTCAGCAGCATGTATGTCATACAGCCGTCCAATTCGAGTCGCCAAGCTTTACGCCGGCTTTTAAAGTCGCTGAGCGCTGTGCAAATCGAAGATATGATCTCGAAGATGGTCTATCAAAATGCGATTTTTGCCTTTCCGAAAATGCATTTAACACAAAGCATGAATATGAAAAATGTTTTCCATGCGCTCGGTGTGCGTGATATATTGGCGGGTGGTGAGCGTTTGGGTACAACGCATTTGGGTGATTTGAATAGGCGTACGTGGTCGCGTGCGAAGCGTGGAGTGCTCTTCCCCACCGATAGTACACAAACAGCTGCGTATTTTTCGCCAATTCCACCTATCTACACAGCGCAACCATTACAACAAAAACCAAATATTAATCCAGAGCAACAAACGCAACAAGGTTCACCTACCAGCACTGAACAACAATATCCACAAAAACCACCTATTTTCCCAGATCAAATATTACAATCAAATCCATCCAGCAATAGAGATCCCCTATTACAACTACACTCAAGCATCAGTAGAGATCCACTATTACAACAACAATCAGCCATCAATCGAGATCCACTATTACAACAACAACCAAGCATCAATAGAGATCCAATATTACAACAACAACAACCAAGCATCAATAGAGATCCACTATTACAACAACAACCAAGCATCAATAGAGATCCACTATTACAACAACAACCAAGCATCAATCGAGATCCACTACTACAACAAAAACCACTCACCGCCATAGAGCAACTGTTGCAACAGTGGGGCTTTAACCGCGAAATCAGTAATAACTTATTGTCCGATCTTTATGTGGGTGATATTGTGCATAAGGTTGATTTTGTGGTGGATGAGAATGGCACAGAGGGCGCTGCCGCCACTGCGACTTATCTCAAACGCTCCGGTGGCAATGTGCTTTTCAGGGCAGACACACCGTTTTTGTTGTTGGTGCGTCATGATGCCACCAAATTACCGTTATTCTATGGTGTCATCAATCTACCGGCACCGAATTTCGTTTGAATGATTAAAAAATAATCTAAATTTTTTTAATATATATTTAATAATATTATATGTAAGATATACTATATATTTTAACTAATGCTGCCATTTCTAGTAAGAGTGAACAATTTTTCGTTGATACAACAATAAAAAGTAACCTAAAAATTTAGTTTGACTAATATTTTGTAAGTAAAAGTGCGAAAACAAGTTTTGAAAATATTTTTAAATGAAGAAAAAAAAATTCTAAAATATAAAAAAATATTTCTAAAATAAAAAATTATAAAATTTTTATAATGTGAACTGTGGTCGTGAAATATAAAAAATTAAAAAAAAAATGTTTCCAAAATATAAAAAAAAATATTTTTAAAATATAAATAAAAATATAAAAATATTTTTTATATATATATTTTTATATATATTTTTTTATATATTTTTTATATATATATTTAAATATATATAAAAAATATTTTAAAAAATATAAATTATAAAAAATATTTTTAAAATATAAAATAATATTTTTTAAATAAAAAAAATGTTTTTAAAATATAAAGAACTATTTTTAAAATATAAAAAAAATATATTATAAAAAAAATTAATTTTTATAATGCGAATTGTGCTCGTGAAATATAAAAAATTAAAGAAAAAATATTTCGAATAAAATAACAAAAAAATATTTTTAAAAATAAAAAAAGATGTTTAGAAAATATAAAAAAAAAAAATTTTTTAAATATAAATAAAAATATAAAAAATATTTTTAAAAATATAAATTATAAAAAAATATTTTTAAAATATAAAATAATATTTTTTAAATAAAAAAATGTTTTTAAAATATAAAGAAATATTTTTAAAATATAAAAAAAAATCTATTATAAAAAAAAAAATTAATTTTTATAATGCGAAATATGCTCGTGAAATATAAAAAAATTAAAGAAAAAATACTTCGAATAAAATAAAAAAAAAAATATTTTTAAAAATAAAAAAAGATGTTTAGAAAAAAAAAATTAAATATAAAACAATATTTCTAAAATATAAAAAATGTTTCTAAAATTAAAAAAATATTTTTAAAATATAAAAAATCTACAATTTTTATAATGTGAACAGTGGTCGTGAAATATAAAAAAATAAAAAAATTTTTTATAAAATTGTTTACTGCAAACTGTGGTCGTGAAATATTAAATATTTTTAGTGATAAGTGCATATATATGTACCTATACATATTTATAAAAAAATATATTTTTAACCTTTACTGAAGTTTCTCAACGCTTATTTTCAATATATAAACATACAAGTACATATATATGTGTTACTAATTATTATTTTTATGCCTTTGTACTTGGTGACTCACATACATACATACAATTATAACAAATAAAAAAACACAAAAGTATGTATGTATGTAGTTACTAAACAAATAAAATTTACAACTTTTATCAACAAAAAAAATTATGAAGTTTATATTTTGTGCTCAAAATCTCATTTTGTTTAGCAAAAATGTTCAACGCTGTGCAAAGCTTTCCGAAAACCAGTACAGCATTGTAGATGAGATCGAAAAGGTCATTACACTAATTAACAGTCAGATCACATTTGTCAAACATATACATATGTACCCCCACAAATTGAAAAAAAAAAACAAATTTACAACAATAATATTATTTATGGATACTGTAATGAGCGTATGACATAATCCTCGAAAAACCGAGTTCCAAAAAATCACACGCTCCCCATACTTATGATCGTAAAGTTGTGGTAATGTGCACTTTCATCGAAATATTAACTAGTTTACTATTCAATTTTATAACCTATTAGAGCTCATTTTTCATTCTAAATAACGAGATTTACTCGTAAAAACGACTTTGTTGTTTGCGAAATTTCCTCTAAAGCCGACTGATTGATTTTATAAATAAATAGCTTTTGGTTTTTTCATGACAACACTAAGCGTTGAGCAAGTCTAAGTACTCAATTACTTGTGTATTTAAGCATATCTAAAGCAATTCTGTGCACATAAAGGGTTACTTTGTTATCAATCTCATTAACACAAACAACTCAAATGCGCATGAAAAATTGTCAATAAACTTGAAAATAACGAAATTATTAAACAAGCAAATTAACGAAGTGTCATTGTCATGACAACAATAACAACAACAGGAAGGAAAATTAACATACAGATTATCAGCAAACGATAATTCATTTCATAGTTATAGAACTAGTTTACCCGCTCTAATGCATATTCAAATACGGTACGAGGTGTGCTAAAAAATTTAATTAGGTTTGTGGACTTTAAACTTTTATCAAAAATATTTCAGAATTACTTAATTAATTTAATATTTCTCTTCTCCACTTGGGTGAAACACATGTATACTAAAGCTACTTTATCCGAAGCTCTTTTTGGTATAATTATGTGTTCTTCCAATTTTTTTTTTTCACAATAATAGTCGTACATCTCTTTCTCTTTTTGGATCAGTTTAGTTTTGATGAACTGGAAATGGTCGTAGGAGACTAAATTCTCTCATTAGTGTGATTGTCTAGTCTTTGTACTGTCCATAGAATTATGTATGCCAGTTCCATTATTACCATACAAAAGCTGTAAAGGATTTTCTCACAATTTTCAGATATCATATGAATTTCCAAATCACTGTTATAATAGCAAAAATATTTCACACAAAGTTTGGGGGAACCATACCGAGGGCCTACGCTCCAACAGACAGCGTTTTGGCCTCAATTCAAGTTTTTTTGTAAATCCCAAGATTGGTTGTTGTTGTTGTTGGGATGGTAGACAACTTTCCCTATTTATATTGAAGTATAATGCTAAGTAATGTATAAGTCTCCTCAACATTGCATACAAGGTCCTGTCGAGCGTATTATTTGACTAAAGTCCACCGTCAACGAACTGATTGGACCTTGTCAGTGTGGCTTTAGACCTGGAAAATCCACCATGGACCAGATATTTACCATGCACCAAATCTTGGAAAAGACCCGAGAGAGAAGAATCCGCACTCACGACCTTTCCATCGATTTTAAAGCTGCCTCCGACAGCACGAAAAAGAGCTGCCTATCTGAATTTGGTTTCCCCTCAAAACTAATACGGCTATGTAAACTGACGTCGAGCAACACCAAAAGCTCCGTCAGGATCGGGAAGGACCTCTCCGAGCCAATCGATAATAAATGAGGCTTCAGACAGGGTGACTCACTATCGTGCGACTTCTTCAATCTATTGCTGGAAAAAATAATACGAGCTACAGAGCATACGTCGCTGATATTGATAGCATCGGAAGCAACAACCGCGCCGTTTGTTCGGCTTTTTCCAGACTTGATAAGGAGGCGAAGCGAATGGGTCTGGAGGTGAATGAGGACAAGACGAAATATCTCCTGTCATCAAACAAACAGTCAGCGCATTCGCGTCTTGGCTCCCACGTCACTGTTGACAGTCATAACTTTGAAGTCGTAGATAATTTCGTATACCTGGGAAACAGCATCAACAACACGAACAATGTCAGCCTCGAAATCCAGCGCAGAATAACTCTTGCCAACAGGTGCTACTTTGGACTGAGTAGGCAATTGAACAGTAAAGTCCTCTCTCGACGAACCAAAATCAAACTCTACAAGTCGCTTATCATTCCCGTCCTGATTTATGGTGCAGAAGCTTGGACGATGTCAACATCAGATGAGACGACACTAGGAGTTTTCGAGAGGAAAATTTTGCGCAAGATTTATGGTCCTCAGAACATTGGCAACGGCGAATACCGCAGACGATGGAACGATGAGCTGTACGAGTTATACGACGACATTGACATAGTTCAGCGAATAAAAAGACAGCGGCTACGCTGGCTAGGTCATGTTGTTCGAATGGATGAAAACACTCCAGCTCTGAAAATGTTCGATGTAGCAGTAGCCGCTGAAAGAAGCCGAGGAAGGGGAAGGCCTCCACTCTGTTGGAGGGACCAGGTGGAGAGCGACCTGGTTACACTTGGGATCTCCAACTGGCGCCGAACTGCGAAGGAGAGAGAGAGGTGGCGCACTATCGTCGATTCGGCTATAACCGGCTAAACGGTTGCAACGCCAATCACAATTCCTCTTCTCCACTTGGATGAAATACATGTGTACTAAAGTTTTTTCCAATCTCCGATTCTCTTTTTGGTATAATTATACGTTCTTCCAGTTTCTTTCACAATAGTCGTATATCTCTTTCTTCTTATGAAAATGGTCTTAGTGGACTAAATTCTTGGTCGAAAACAAATCGAAATCAAAAATTTTTCTTTCCAATTTCGAAGTTCGGGTCTCAAAATTCAAATCCAAGATAATTTTACTAAGCCGGTGAGGTTTTTTCGGTGGTAACTCTTCCATTTGGATGACCTACAACAGAGATAAAATATTGCAGCAAAAACAATACATCAACCCCGAGCAAGTGTTACAACAAAATCCATCCGGCAACGGATATCAACTATTAAAACAACCAGCCATCAATAGAGTCCCACTTTTACAGCAAAAACCATACATTAACACCGAAAAAGTGGTGCAACATGGTGTTGATCTCGAACCAAGTTTGTTTTTATATACTCAAGATTCGCTCTTGTTGTTGTTATTGCGATGATAGATTCCCATTTAATATTGAGTTATAATCCAGACTGGACAGCACTTAAACCAAATAACCGATTCAATAGGGTAGCTACAAAAGTAGACCGCCTTTTGACATTTCTCTTCAGTAAGGTTTGCCATTTCATCATGGAAAGATAAACGATCACACAACGAGTCTAAATTATTAAAATTTACTACCGAAATTCGGAGTCAGTAGCCTCAATTTTAAGAGCGCTACGTCCATTTTGTGGTCGGCTCATTTCAATGGCTTCGTCAATAAGCAAAATACGCTAATATTGGTCAGGCAGCAATCCACGTACTCCGTGAGTCATCATTGCATTCCGAAAAAATTAATGTTTGGTGCAATTTATGGGTCGGCAGGGTCAATGGACCGTATTTCTCCCGTGATGATCAAGGCCGGCACGTTACTGTGAATAGGAATCGCTACCACTGCATCCCTCTCAATGATAACCGAATTGGATGATATGGACTCGGACAATATGTGGTTCCAACAGGAAGGCGGCACAAGCCACACAGCGAACGTCACAATCGATTTATTGAAAACCAAGTTTGGTGAACGTGTTATATCACGAGATGGTCCAGTCAATTGGCCACATCGGTGCGATTTGACGTCGTTAGACTATTTCCTGTGGCGCTTCGTCAAGTCTATATTCTAACTTCGAACGAAAATCGAATGTGAAATTGCAGCAGTATCTGTCGATTTATGCTTAAAAACCGTCGAAAATTGGTCTCACCGTCTGGACTTCTGCAAGTGTGGCCGTGATGGTCATTTAAAAGAAATCGCTCCAAAGATCTGTGTCTTTTCTACATATTCAACAGTTGTTGGCGTTATGAAAGTTCCCGAAACTCTTAAAATAGTTAGGGTCACTTATAAAGATTACCTTTTTCAAGTATTTCGGTGAATTTAGCTTGACTTTTTGAACCCACCTCGTAAATTCTCTTTCTAAATACAATTTCCGTTATATATGTATACTAAGTTGATTGCTTAATTTTGGAGTAATCTGAATTTTAATATTAATTTTAATTCTAAATTTTATAAACACCCTCTATTAAAGTTTTATATAAACATATTTGTTTTTTGTGTCTAACAATAATCGGGTGCATAGTAATTTTAGCAAAACAATGCACAAACAAACCGTTGCTGATAATTTCAAACTAATGGCGATAAGCTGGCTGGTGCTTTGAAGCTTTTTATTGTTCTTTTTTTTCACAACAATAATTCAAATAGGTCGCTTATAGTTTCAAAACCAGCTGAATGAAAATAATTCTATTCTACATACATATTTAAGCTTCGCATGTGAGTTGCTACAGCAGTTATTTTGCATACTATAGTATAATTCTATATAATTTTAAAAGCTCAATGGGTTGCTAGTGAGTCACAAAGGCATAATTAATATCGAACATTAAAATCATCAGTGAATCCCCGTGCATTGAAAGAGGCTGCATTTCCAATTTATAATAACAGATTTAACAAGTATTTCCATATGTGTGTATTATCCAATCGCTGAACCACATTGCATTACAGAATTTTTTGTTTAACCGAAACAAAATGATTCGCGCTTTAACACTGCCGAAGTGTCAATATTTTTGTTTTCTACTTTTGAAATCGTTTTGGTATTTTGAAAAGGAAGTGGCATGTTTAATTGCCTCGGTACATAAACCACACTTTGCTTCATCTTTTAACCTTAGCTTCTGTCAGTTTCCAATATTTGACTCAATCCGACTTTTCATATTCCATATTCTTTCGTCGAGAAAAAACATTCATATAAACTCTGATAAAATCCAGTTAAATCATAACCGATGGATTTGAACGTAATCTGCTGACTTCACGCCGACGTATCCATAGACCAACTTTTCACAATCCCTCAAACAAAAAATTATTGAGAGAGGTCTCCCTATTGGTCTTGGTCCGCTCTCGTCGAATAAAAATACTCATTGAGCTTACCCTGAGGTCAGTATCTAACAAGTTCTGGAATAATAATTAATTTGTTGAAGTGATAAGACGATCATAGGCTAAAATTATGGATAGAGATCGATTTGTCTAGAAGATGTTGAAATGGAGTTTCTGAGATAATTTTGATATTATGAGTCTTTAGTTAGTTTTTTATTTCCTTTTAATTGGACCTTTTAGAGTTCTGATGACGGAATTTTTACTAGAGAAAAATCAAGAAACCCCTAGATGAACATATCATCTGTTTAAGTATATTTTACGATGAGCATTACGAGCATCAGGATGATGATAGATGAACACAAATCTTGAATGTATGATACGAACTCGAAATCAAAGAAAAGTCGAATGTTCAATTGTTCGAAGTTGAACTAAATCCAGCAAAATTGTTCGCACGTGCCACTTGTCAAAGCAAATGGGCAGCTGTTTTTCCACTGTTATTCGTCATGAGCCTACAATGACTTTAGATAAATGTAATGCAGTCAATTCTCAAAGGCATATCAACATTTACTTGTCACAATTTTACTGGTAGTGAAAGTCGCAGAAAGCACAAAGAGAATCATCAGGCGAATCATCATATTTTACCGAGAAAATGTGACAAATCGTCCAACGCCGTTTTTATGAGCCATTCGTCGAGCAATTAATATAAAAATAACTTCTACTTGTTGTCTTGCTTCGAATTAATATCGGATGGAATGATTAATGCATTTAAAATATTCGTCTCGATGTTGTGTTTATCTAGTGGGAAAATGTTGTGATCTACATCTAGAATATTTAGATTTGAGAGCAAGGAAACCGTTTCAACCGTCCAACATACAATGGCAAACCTTGTAATATGGAATTGGGAACAAGCTATGCATAATGTGTCTAAAAAGGGCCTTTGGACCTAATAGTTCCTTCAATTGTGGAAGCAATGGGCCACCTAGGTATTGCTAAGGATGAAGGTGTTCCTTCGATAGATGAAAACCATAACGAAAACGCTTCGGGTTTTCATAACTGAGATGTACCAATTTTTATACTTAAACCAGCTGTTTCCATAGCAGATCTTCTCAAAACTCCTTTTTTTGAAATATTTTATGCAAGGAAAACAATTTATTTCCAGTTTTCCTTTCATCTTGCAACCAAACCTTACAATTTTCTGAACTGAACTTAGCACCTTTTTACCGTAAAGCAGTGATAGATATATGGTTTTTTAATTTGTATATGTCTACAGAAGTGTTTCAATCTATTGTTGATGTGTCAACTGTATATTTTCACACAAGTAATAATTTATTTTTTTTATGTTTGTGACAATGGTTATGTTGTCATATATAAATTAAAATCTGGTGAAATATTTAATTATATTTAGTTTTTTGCCATAGAAGCAATACAACCAATACATTAGTTAGCTTAATTACACTAAGCTAAATAATTTCCGAGTTTAACGATTTTGGTTAAAAAATTGGTGATCCCAAGTCAGTCCAAGTATCTCAAAACACCCACCAAAATTGAGGTTAGGTTAATATCAATCGTCTGAATGAGTACTGCTTCCTGCCAGAGACTACATTAAGTCACACAGGGGTATGTTTTCTTTAGTGATCGCTTCATACCAAGAAATGGCTCTAACTATTGGCTACCTAGCTTATGGAATTTGACTTGACAACCTAACCCACGACTGTCGGGTCCATGTGTCTATAGAAGCACTTGCCTCCGCCCCTTCCACAACAACAACAACTGCGTAGGTCAACATTTTATTAGAGTAAATTACTTAAGAAGGTACAATCTTCTATAAGAGTGTACAGCTACTGGTGTACGCCGATGATATCGATATCATCGGAAACAACACCCGCGCCGTTAGTTCTGCGTTTTCCAGACTGGATAAGGAAGCGAAGCGTATGGGTCTGGTGGTGAACGAGGACAAGACGAAATATCTCCTGTCATCAAGAAAACAGTCGGCGCATTCGCGTCTTGGCTCCCACGTCACTGTTGACAGTCATAACTTTGAAGTTGTAGATAATTTCGTCTACCTGGGAACCAGCATTAACAGCAATAACAATGTCAGCCTGGAAATCCAACGCAGAATCACTCTTGCCAACAGGTGCTACTATGGACTGAGTAGGCAATTGAAAGGAAAAGTCCACTTTCGACGAACAAAAACCAAACTCTACAAGTCCCTCATCATTCCCGTCCTACTTTACGGTGCAGAAGCGTGGACGATGTCAACATCCGATGAGACGGCACTAGGAGTTTTCGAGAGAAAGGTTTTGCGGTTTTTTACGACCACATATATGTCTGTATGTTTAACTAATTTTAACATTATAAAGAAGTGCTACACAATTTATTGGCAGGGAACTCCGAAATTCTCTTTAACCGCATAAAATTTTCCAACCAAAATATTGGTAATTTCAATTTTTTGCGATTTATTCGCAATAAAAGTTATATAGCTCAGATTTAAAAAAAAATAAAAAGAAAAAAATCTGCGGTCAGTTTCGCTGTATTAAACATTTTACAGCAAAACACTTTTTATACTCTCGCAACAAAGTTGCTAAGAGAGTATTATAGTTCTGTTCACATAACGGTTGTTTGTAATTCATAAAACTAAACGAGTTGATATAGGGTTATCAATATCAAAATGATAAGGATGGCGAAATTGAAATCCGGATGTCTGTCCGTCTGTCCGTCCGTCCGCCGAAAACCGAAAACACATAAAATGTCATAACTAAGCCTTAAATAAAGTTATGAAAGTAGTATTTGGTACAGAGGATCACTCTAAGGAGGCGCATATGCGGATGTATTTTTTTGAAAAGTGTGCGTGTCCTCTAATATGTTTTTTGTACATATCTCGCAAACCAATAAGGTTATACAAACCAAACTTTCTGCAGTCGTTTCCCTTACGGACCTCATTACACACCATAAAAATAGGTGAAATCTGATAATAACCACGCCCACCTCCCATGCAAAGGTTATGTTGAAAATTACTAAGAGTGCGTTAACTCACTAACGAAAAACGTCAGAAACACTAAATTTTACAGAAGTAATGGCAGAAGGAAGCTGCACTGAGATTTTTTTACAAAATGGAAAATGGGTGTGGCATCGCCCACTTATGGGTCAAAAACCATATCTCAGGAACTACTCGACAGATTTCAATGAAATTCGGTATATAATATTTTCTTGACACCCTGATAACACGGACGGAATATGGGCGAAATCCGTTCACAACGACGACTATTTCCCATGTATCTCAATTTTCAATTCCATCAGATTCCTTCACTTTATAGTATATACATTAGGAACCAATGAAGATGGCGGAATAAAACTTAAAAAATACTGTATATGATCTGTGGCATCACTTGTGGAAAAAATGTCAAAATCGGACTATAACTTTTCACGGCCCCGGTTATCGAACATGAAGAACTCACTGCCTCACTGTAATTTTTCAACTAAAATATAGGTAAATCTCTCAGATATTTTAATGTAATTCAGAGGGAATCTTTTTCTTCTAAAAGTGTATCGCTATATCAAAAAATGGTTAAAATCGGGTCATAATTTCCCCTAACTCCCATATACCTTATATTCGGATTATTAAACTTCCTGTGGGCTTTATTCCGCACATATTGGTTAACATGTGAAATAGCTAAGCCAAATTAAGTGAGCGTATAGTCTTGGATATAGTGTACCTCGGTGGTGAAAATGAGTGAAATCGGTTCAGGAATTACTTCTGCTCTCCTATACTATTTATGATGATTTTCGTTATTCTAGTGGACTTTATGCCGTATATTTGAGTTAAATTGTGTGTTATATTAATAAAAATATGGCAATAAATTGCGAGAGTATAAAATGTTCGGTTGCACACGAATTTAGCCTTTTCTTACTTGTTAAATATTAACAATGTATTTAATGGCCACAAAAGTTATTTTTTTATTTACTTTTTCGATAATTTTCAGTATTAATAAATTAAAGCAAAATTTGTTCAAATATTTTTCTGTTTAATCTCGTATAATGTCTTGTATAATGTAGTTGTTGTTGTAATTACGCAGCCAATTTTTATTTTTTTTTAAATTGTTCAGCAAAAACATTTCGTTTATTATATTTAATTATTTCACGCTTTTTTGTTGTTGTGCTTCGCATTTTGTTAACAATATTAACCAAAACCCACGCAATCTTGCTAGCTTTGTATATTGTAAATTAAAAATGCTTAACTAAACACAATTTATATGCATTTACATATATTTACATATATACACACTCACATGCATATCATACATACACACACACACCTTTGTTTACCGAATTGATTTTGCAAATCTACAAATTTTGGCTATAAACAGCCGAGGTTTCAGTTTCAGAAATATATATTTGCGTTTTCACTTTATAATATTATTATTGCTTGCTTTGTTGTTGTTTGTTTTTCACTTCTGGCTTATCTGTTTGCACAATCGATCTACTGGCTAACCTGATTACCGTTTCATGACTTACCTAATCACGTCCAGCCACTGTGTGGCAAAGAGCAGCATGCCGAAAGTGGCCCACAAAGTGCGCGTTTGCCCCATTTTCACTCCGGTCACCTTTGCACCGACTGAGTTCAGCAAAATTGTTTTTGGTGATTTTCAGTTGATTTGCAGTTTTTTTCGGTTTATTTTTGGTAATTGATTTGGTTTTCAAGGTGTTTGCCTTTTTAATATTAAAGTTTCGTTTTCGTTCAGCGCTCGACGTTCCAACACTTGTGCACTTGTGTCCAAAAACACTTTGTATGTTTTTTTGTTGTTGTTTTTTTATTTTGTTATTAGTGTGCAACTCTGCTTTGTGTACGTGTTGTTGTTATTGTTTTTAATTTATCTATTTAACTTTATTATTTTCTTGTCTTTTTTTCTATACTTAAGCTTTGCGCTGTCACATTCTCCGTTGTTGTTGCTGTGCTGATTATTATTTGTTGTTGTTGTTTCACTTTGTTCATTTTTTTATTGTAGTTTAAGTAATAAATAAAGACGGCTCTTGCGTTGCACACAAAATTTCTTGAAGATTTTTCATAATTTCTTACTTGTCTTTTGACATTTTCTCGGTTTTTCGTTTGTTTTTTTCTTCAGTTCACTTCACACATTCACTGACATTTCATTTTATTAGTTTTGTTTTGTGATTTTTCGCTGCGAAATGTCAAAATACATTAGTTTGCCTGAAACAACCCGTTTGATATTCACTTAGAAATATGTACACACAACTACCTCTACCTAGTTACCTACCTACTGTGCTGCCTACCTCTCGGCATTGCTCTCTCTCTTTCACAACACATTTATGTACTCTCACTTTAGTGGCGCTCTAATGTGACGCTAAACTGTACAAGCGCATATAATTTTCAACTCAACTGTAGTGGTTTTGGTAGTCTTCAGACCTGCTGGCAGCAATCGCAGCAATAACAAACAAACAATAATGCTCTGCTGGTGAGTAATTGTGAGAGAGAGTGCAAAGAGAGTGGCAGATTTGAAAACTACGCATTAAAGGGGTTACTAAGTGTTGCTCTCACTGTATTATAATGGGTGTTGATTTGAAGAATTGCATTTCTTTTAATATTTTGAAATTATGAATAAAATATTTTTTTTTGTTTTTGTAAATTAAGAACACTCTTTCAATCATTTATAACTTTGAAGATAATAAAAATATTTTTCACGAGTGATGTCTACGTCAAGTAAACCTGCTATAGAGAGAATTTGAAAAACAAAAGTTATATTCAATAGTTGGACTCTTAGGAACAATGTAGGATGTCTGGACATGTCAAAAAAGTAACATCAGCATTTAAAAGGGTCTAGGGTGTTAGAAATGAAAGCACACAGGCTAATATACACTTTTTAACTTTTATTTTCAAATGGGGCGCTACAAAAGTAGACCGATAGGGACAGCAAACGACGCCACATTTTTTCCCACTCTTTTATCATTTACCTTCAGTAAGGTTTGCCATTTCATCATAGAAAGATATACGATCTAACAACGAGTCGAAATTATTAAAATTTACTACCGAAATTCGAAGTCAGTGGCCTCAACTTCAAGAACGCTGCGTCCTACATAGGGATGAGCTTCATTTCTGGCTGAATTACTGACGAAGTCAAGCAAAATATGCTTAATTGGTCAGAAAGCAATCCACACGTACTCCATGAGTCACCATTGCTTCCCGATAAAATTACGGTTTGATGCCGTGTATGGCCCGTTGGGCCATACTTCTTCCGTGCTGATCAAGACCGGCATGTTACAGTGAATGGGAATCGCTACCGCTCAATGATAACCGAATATTTTCGGGCCGATTCGGATGATATGGACTTGATCAATATGTGGTTCCAACAGGACGCCACCACACGCCACACAGCGATTGTTACAATAGATTTATTGAAAACCAAGTTTGGTGAGCGTGTTATCTCACGAAATGGCCAAGTCTATTGGCCGCCTCGGTCCTGCGATTTGACGCCATTAGACTATATATTTCCTGTGGTACTACGCCAAGTCTATGGTCTATGCCAACAAACCAGCGACGACTGTTGAACTTCGTACGAATATCGAACGTGAAATTGCAGCAGTATCGGCCAATTTATGCTTATTTATGAAAACCGTCGAAAATTGGGTTCAGCATCTGGTCTCCTGCAAGCGTGCCCGTTGTGGCTATGCAAAAGAAATCGAGTTCCATACATAATGACATCGAATGTACTTTTACAAGAATAAAGAATTTCATTAATATCCCAAACCGTTTTTAGTGCTCTTTTTGAAACCCCCTTTAAAAACTAAAATTTGTTTGAATAGGAAGAAGTCTTTTTTTTATAAAAATAAATTTAAAAAAAAAATTATTCAAAAAATTAAATATATTTAATAAAAAAATTAATACAAATGTTAAACAAAATTAATTTTAAAAAATCTATAAATTTTAATATTAACATAAATCATAAAAAATTTAATAATCTAAATAAAAGATAAATAAATTGAAATAAAAATATAAAAAATAAATGAAATAAGTTGGGCAACACGCTTGACACTAACTATACTAGAACCAGATCTTGTTTTATATTTTCTAATCGCCAGCAAATGTTGTCTAACAATGAAATCACAAAAATTGTTTTACTAAAATTTATAATAATCTTTGAAAAAAATTATATTAAGATTCTTCGAATTGAAAAAAAAAAGTTGTATTTTAGTACTGAAGAAGCATTCACACCCTTTAAATGTTATTTGTAAATAATGAAACAAAGAGAAAATATCGCATTTTTAAAGAGAGCGAAACGGAAGAGAGCACAACAATAAGTACCAACCTCGTTATTAAACTTTAGCGCCCTCTATATTTCAAACATTCAAGAAAGAATCGGATAGCTAAACCGGAAACAGATACTATATTTCCTGTGATACTTGATTTACGTACCATCTATATGAATTTTGCTGAAAATTGTATAAACATATGCATAAAATGGTATTACAAGTGTCTAACAGGCCTAAGGTTACTGATTATATTTTTTTCATTCCAAAAAGCCTGAAACCCCTTTTGTAAAAGAAGGTTTAGAAAGCTATAATTCATCGATACCAATATATATATTTTTCTATATTAATGTGTATGTGCGAATATGTTCCCCTCCACCAAAGCGTCACTATGTCTCGAAAAACCAATCGACCTACATCACATTATCTTTCGTTTCTACAAATAATTGGCATGAAACTGCTACCTGTGTTTGGTAACCGTTTTTTTGTTTTGTTTTTTGGGTAATTAATAACAATGCAATTACACTCTAACTAGGTAACTGCTTATCAGCCAAAGCGTAAAAACATATACATACATATATATGTCTGTATGTCTCACTATATGTTCATAAGTTTATGTTCTTTGAACGAACGATTGGAATTTGTAACTTTAGAATGTGAACGTAGCACTTAACACGTAAATGCGGCTTTCTTGAATTAATAGTGATTTTAGTCATCGAGAATAGGTTTATTGAACTAAAAATACATTTTATATTCAGATAAACAACGATAGTGGAATGGGAAAGTAATTATTATCAAATCTTAATACGAAAAGTTAGGTTAGGTTTAGTCAGATACTTTGATACCACAAATTTTCAAAGATTAAACATGGTATTAGTTGAAAGAAATTCTAAGCTGTTATTAACTTTTCTTTCTTCAAGCAATTGCTAAATATATAAGTTCTATAGAACTTGATAAAACCCCGAATTCGAGTATTAGTTGGTATTCACATCGAATCTTTGTTCCTAAGAGTATTAAACTCAATATCCCATCATTAACATATTGGTTTTGATATCATTATATGTTTTTTCATTGATCTATGATTTTGAAAGCACTTAATCTGTACGATCAGTCTTCCTAACTATGTAAAATATTTGACTCCATCTTCTTCCACTTCTTGAATCTAGCTTTATACACCTCAGCCTACCTCATCGTAGAATCTTGAAACGTATAATAAAATGCTAATATATCTCCTAAATATATTGCACAGCTAATCCAGGAGATTACTAGATGGTGCGTTCCGACGACAACCGAAACGGCCTGGATTATTATGAGAACATAGACTGTAAAATCGGAAAAATTCCTCAGAATTATTTGTGTAATGTGTTATGCCGCTACCACAATAACATCATCGCTAGATGAAATGGTTTGGAGTTATGGCCAATAGAAAATTGGAAATATGAAAATTTCCGTTATTTTTTGAACACACCTCGTAAAGTCTTACCTATGTAGTTTATTCTAATCTAAACTTTGGATTGTAATTTATTTCGCCCGCTTTAAATACCCTCTGGGTGGTGTTATGGACGAGAAAATCCTTAATCTTTTTCTTGATATATTTATTCACTGCAGTTTCTAAGCAAACTAATTTATGGAATCTTATATATTTAGGAGCTTTATACGTTTTTATGGTTTTTAAATATTTTCGAAGAATGGCTGAAGCCAATCTTATCAGAAAGAATTCATTTGATATATGTAAACTAATAATTTTTAAGTTATTTCAAGGGCTTCATAAAGGTTTTCGGATGTAAGAAATCTGAAACCAGGTTAGGTGAAGAGATAGATTTTCACAGTAGCAGAGAATCTCACTTAGACAGATTCGAGATTATTTTGTAACGCCCGGAAAACTCCTGACGGATCACTAAGGCCCTTATGATACGACAACGTTTGGACTCTATGATAAAGTTCTTAAGTCAGCTAATGTCGATTCCAGTCACTTCATTGAGTTCGCTGAAGATGTGCCTACCGAGGAGCTAGCAAAATGCTGGACATTGAAGGCAACTTTGGAAACCAGTGTCTGACTTGATCCCTAGCCACACCGCGTTTGTGTATATTGGACAATGATCAGTAATTACGGAGAGACGAGTCTTACTAAGCGACAGCAGCTGGAAGGACCGTTTTCGATTCACTGCGGGCCAGAAAGACCTCGCTACTGCGCAGGTGCTGGTTGTTATCCAGTGTTTGGCGAGCTCACTCGAAGTCAGTGGGTCCAGGGCTCTAACGCAAGTGGACCACGGACTACCCACACGTTTTCACTCCGGTGTCAATGTTGCTCGGGTAACCCCTCTTGCAATCTAATCCGCTTTGCAGTTTCCAGCGATTCCGCGCTGACCGGGTACCCATCCAAGTCGGTTGATACAGTAGTTCGAAGCTACTGATAACGATGTTAGACACTCCCTTACTAGCTTAGAGCGTAACTGAAAGAGCGCTTGGACCTTCTTTCGGGTAGAACTTCTGTTATATTATAAAAAAAAAAAATAGTTGACCCTCATGTAGCAATGTAAACATATCATCACTTTCGTTTAATTATATATTTGTGCATATGTTTACAAAAATAATCTATATGTCAACTCTTTTTTTGACAGATGGTCGCAAAAACAAAAAAAGATAAAAAAAAATCGAAAACCTAGCTGTATATAAACCCCGTGTGGTATGCGATTTGTTACTGTTGTTATTGGTTAAAACGATTGCTGTTAATAACGTGTACTTACATGCATATGTGATTTTACAAACAAAGCGCTGTGCAAATACATTTTGTTGTTAGTTGCCATCAAATCGATCAATTATTATATTTTCAATTAACTGATAAATCCAATTTACATATTGTACGAACACACGCTGACACACATACAAATGTATATATCGCTCAACATAACGGCACTTAACGCGCGTTGCGATAAAGTCGCCAGTGGCGTTGTCGAGTGGCAACACTCATATTTGTTCATATGTATGTACTTGTCTATATGTATTAATGTACATAAGTCTGCATTATTAGTCGCACATTTGTTACTTTGTACGCATTATACATTAAAAGCACTTAACAAATCATTTTAACCATAAAAAATTGAGTACACAAACAAACATACATACATAGGTATATGTAGATATAGGTGAACCTACCTAGGGTAATAGGAGACTCATCCTCCATAAATTAGGTATGTGTGCCTTGGAGGAAATTAATTATACAATTTTATAAAATAAAAAAGTCGGATAATCTTTCCCTTTCTATAGAATAACGGGGTCTCTCTTAACTATTAATGCTAAAAAATAATTGAGAGAGAATGATTAATCATTATCTCTTCTTCTATAGTATCTAACTACCATACCTTACACGTGCATATATATTTGTCCGACAATAATGTCTCGGTCAACAACTGAGAGCTCTCGAATCGCTTAAATTTATTACAGAAGTGTAATTATAAGAGATTCATAGTTGATTTTTTTGTTGTTTAAAAACTTTAGTAAATATTCAAGGTCTCAAATTTCGAAAGAAATAACCCTCTCATACTAAATATCCAAATTCTTACTGGTTCATTATCTCAAAAGCTTTCCACGTCTATAATATGTTGATGCTGAAGATTTCATGCATGTTTCGAAGAATAGGTACTGGATTTTTAAGTCTACACCTTTATAGAATCATCAGTCGCTACAATTTAGCGTTTTTTGTTTTAAGGGACCCCCCATTCTCGGTTTCAAAAAAGCGATTTTTAAAATTTAATTCGAACCTATAACTATTCAAGAATGTTCCTTTAAAATTGGTAAGATATTATACCCAAGAATTTGCTTCTCAAAACTTAAAACGCGTACTTTCCAAATTTGAATACGTTATATAGCTATGGTATGAGCTAGGATAAATCAAATCGGTGAAGATCTTCTTTACTTTTCAACTTGATTTGTGGTTTGAAATCGAGAATGGTGGGGGTTCCCTTAAGTTGAACATATCTTGCTTTTTTCAAACGTAATCGCTATCCTACGGTTGATTTCAGTTTTGTGACCAAAAACTCGTATTTCATATTTATTTTTCCCTTTTTGTAGCAATTCTGAATATTCTTAATACTCAATGAGCAATTCCAGAAATATGAGAACAACGGTTACAAGGTATAGTCACTTAACTCGATTTTGTGAAATTTTCAAGAGTATGTGTTTCGAATAAGATTTTGGTACCCAAATCTTCATCTTTTCGATACATACAATTTTATAACGTGAATTTTTAGTTTTATCTCTATAATGTCTAGAGTCGACTTAAACGCTTGTCATATAATCCTATCTAGTTTCCAGTGCTCAGATCCGAATTTCAAATAAGCGAAATTATTCAATTTTGATCATTCTAAAAAAGTTATAGCGTTTAATTTCCTACAGGGCATACACACATATTTTCCATAACCCGTTTGATTCCGCATTGGGTTTTTTGTACAAAAATAGTAATGTAATGTGTGTCGATTACAAATGCATTACAGTTTGATGTTGACAATAATTTAACATATGCTTTAATTTTCTCACATAAATAATAAATAATTTGATTAAACCTAAATGGGTTTTTGAGATTTTCACCCTAAATAATGAGCAGAAACGCTATCAAGAGTATTTGCGTAGGCAAAGCCTTTCACATTGCTAATAAATAATTAGTTAGTCAGACGCTTAGAAAGTGGAATATTTGCGTAAATTCAGATGTATGTATACATTGTATACAGATTGACACTTAAACCTACGCTAAATGTTTGCTAGAATTCTACTCCTATTGAGAGGCATTGATGTTATTGAGAACAGAGAAATCTACAAACTTTTAAACCGTCTCCGAAAGAACGTTGGATCTTATGAGTAGCTTTTTCATAGCAGATATATATTATAAGAATCGGCATGGGCAGGACCACTAAAAAAATGTCTCTGATTATGAGATATTACGTACTCCTAACCACGGCACAGAATTCAAAGATCTAAAGTTGTAGAACTCTGTGGTAAAAAAAAAAATTTTAGGTTAGAAATTAGCACATAGAAGGCTTCGAAATATCATTGAGCAGTATTGACCGGTATTCTGGTTGAGACCTGAAAAAAACTCCATGTTTCAGGACTATCCTAACCTAAAAAGTTGGTTGCATGAAGACTGTGTATCCAATTCTTGCTTCGCAGAATAAGTATTATAGTTCAAGATCTCACCTTTAGTTCGAAAATTGTTCACACAATCTCTACCCTATCAAATCCGTCTCACCCACTCTCTCCATGGATATTTTTTGTTATTTCTAGGTCTCCCAGAGAACCATGATTTCTGTCTGTGACTGTTTTTGAGAGCAATATTCCACTAAGCTCTAGTTCGTCATACATTTTTTGAATCGTCGAATAAATATAATCTGGAACCCTCTTTAGAAAAATACGTGTATAGGCAACATATGCTTCAACTTAGAGCGGAGAGGGTCTTTACTTTAGGAAGATTATTGAGAAAGTTAGCAATGAAGAAGGATATAGTATAACACTAATAATCATTGGTTCCATGGAATCGTGGTTACTTGATTATCAATCTCCATATGGCGACTATGTCGACTTTCCTTAGCAGAAATATCAGTATTTGCCGGTCTGCATATCAAATTCGATTAACTGCCAGTTAATAAAAAAAAATAGAAAATACTATCTTTCAAGCTCCCAAATGAACCACCCTATCCCAGCTCCAATGTGTAAGCGTTTTTGTTGCAAGCGCAATGGAGTTGAAAGCGAATGGCAAAAAACTTTCAACCATTAATTTCCAAAAGTGATCATTATCGTCATCAGCGGCATTACGGTCATCAGCAGCGCCATTAGAATTGCACTTGCCGACAGACAAATGGAGCAAACACGCGCCAACTATGCAACGGAAACAACGGCTGCTACGGGTCGGAGGGGAGGAGAGAGTGTGAGATAATTGTGATGGGGTTGCTGCTGGCTGACACCGCTGCTGTTGCTGTTACCAAGTTTACTGTTGTTGTTGGCATTGCTGTTGTTGTTAATGCTATTGTTGTTGTTGTAGCAGGTTACAGCAATACCCCGAGATGCTGTGCTGCTTCTATATGTAATGGCAGTAGCTCTAAAATATCAGACATAATTGTATAATGGCATCTGTGCACCACCATTGTTGTATAACGGTCTGCATGGTGCTTGTCAGTTGCAGCTGAAGCAGCGCTGCCGCCGATGACGTTTAAGGGAAGAGTTTATTTTTGAGGCAAAAAGTTTGATTTGTGCGCAGGCGCTCAGTGTATTAGTGACTAGACTCTTACATATATGTATAAGTGAGTGTGTTGCATATTGTAGGCGAGTGAGCGAGAGAGATATAGTGCGTACAAAGCAGCAGCTTCATTTTCAGTTAAGAGGTGTGGCTTAAGGCATCATGCCATACATATGAAGAGTGTGTGTGAGTGAGAGATAGAAAGAGTGTGTGACGAGTAAGAGCTAGAGAGTGCGCTAAACACTGCCAAGCGCCGTTGATGCTGTCAGCGTCGCTTCCGCAATGGTAATTACATTAAATTGCCGTATTCCCATAGTTAAGCGTTTTTTCCAACGAGATTTGCCACTCGCCATCGCTGTGTGCGTGAAAATGTGTGTGTTCGCTTGAATTCTCCATTGTTTGCACGTTGTTCAGAGTTTTTTTCTGTTGCTTCCGCTGCAATTGCAGTGTAAATGGCATGAGAACGATAATTGTGGCAATTATAATATTAAATTGGGGGATCATAGCGTTGCGGGTCTACTGGGCGTATGCGCAGCGCCAGTCACTGTGTGTGAGAGTGTTTATATACATACATACATACATACAAACAGTATCTATCAATATATATATATATAGACTCTTTCGGTTTGGCACGATGTTGGGCAGTTAACTATGCGAGTAGAGGCAAAGATTGGATTAGATTTGTACGATTTTTCTCTACTTTTTGTTTTTGTAATATCAATTAGAGCATAGATGTGGCATAAAGTATATTAATCTGTATATCTATATATCTACATTTATCGTCCAACCATATAGGGAAATATGCTAAATAAAAAAACAGTAATGGATTTCTTTTTACTAGATATAGACTAATCTATATTATTCTCCACAACATTTATCTGAAGCTTACCAACCATTTTATTTACTGCGTTTAATTTGTTAATTAGAATTCCAAAGTGGTAATTAAACTTCAATAACTTTTCTAGGCAGCGCACACGCCTTTTTAATTACAACTTAGAGAAAAAGTCGCGATTTTATAAACAAAAATAAAATTCACGAATTGTCAAATAAAGCAGTTCGTAAATCTGTCAACTGTGCTTTCCTGCGAATATGCAGGAGTAAAGTCAAGCTTCAGCTTACATTTTATTCATTTATATAGGCGTACACATACCTATATTTTCAGCAATCAAATATATACTCTTATACATAAATATCTCATCTAGCCTGCTTGCTGTTGTTCTATGTACACACATATATATGCTCATATACATAGTCTATATGTTGTCCTGCCAACTGCTGCTGCTACGGCGGTGGGGCGGGGCATGATGAACTGCGCTTAATTACTGCCGTTTATTTCCAAAGTGAGACTAATTAACAGACAATTCGCAATTTGTAGCAATGTGGATGTGGGGATTGTGGGCGTACAGATTAGCATTGGGTAGGCAAAATTGTCAACGGAAGTTGAGGATGCATAGAATTTATATTTAGTGTAGGTAGATATTTGCATAATGCGCATTTTATGGCACATATTCAAGTATTCATTAGTCTATTTAAGTAATAATTTCAAACAAATTTAGCAGAATTACTTAGAAATGTGGAAAATTTATAATTTTTAATTGAGTGAGGATTGTTATGCCTATATTATATATGTACATAAGTTTTTGAACTTCGAGAAACATTTGAAATGGAAACCATCATTTATACATTTTCTACATTTTTTATGAATGTGTTCGCAATAGTTATTTATTTAACTTCATTAGAATATTTTCGTCGGATCAGTGCAGGTTCTGTGATCTGGCATCGGAAACACCTGAGCATCTACTCTTTGAATGCCATGCGATTGCTAGGTTAAGGAGTCAGGCAATGGGGTCTCTCTATTTCCAAAGGGAAAGTATCGTGTACATCGAAACTGTAACAAGATTGGAAGGTATTCTGTGATAACAGGAGAGGACACAATAGACCTCAGGTCGCAGTGCATTCCTCAAATCAAATCTATCTATCTATTACTGATGTGCTGAGCTTATTTTTCTGATCAAAACTTCCGGCAAGAATTTCGCCACCATTATTCAATTTTCGCTACCGCTATTAAATTATCAAATGAGAAGGTTGGAGAAATATATTCACAATAGAATAAATCAGTTACTGGCAAGAATTTTCTTGGCAATACAATCGGCGTCAGTAGCTCGTTGTATTTGTGACCGTAAGAATTTGGTGAAACAGATCAAGAATGTACCTTTAGCTCTAAATGCAAATAGTTGAGGGTTTCATTGAAAAATCTGTCCGAATTTTACCGCCGTTATTTAGGAATTAGACAATACACCAATTCTTTACATATCATGATAAAATCGATACCAGCGTAAATTCTTCTGAGCTCTGAGAACAGGACAAAGTTCACTAAGGGCCAGTTTCGAATAATACGAAGAATGCGTAAGCAATTGGAAGTACAATTCATATTATTCGATACATTTAATTGCTTTGTGACATGGAGAATTGGTTGATTCCAAGTTCACACGAAACCCATTTTTAACGATTATTCCAATGAGTATTTTTGATATTCTTAAAATGTCTGCCATTTTGAGCAACTTCATTTTATTTTCATCAGAAACCATTTCAGATATTTAGGTTAGGTAAAATCATAAAAAGGTGATTCATAAAAACGATACGAGTCATGCGAGACTGTGGAGTATATCGACTGAAATGTATAAAGATGGTCTAGCGTTTAAACTCAATATTAATCTGTTTTAAAGAAAATACTTAAAGACAGTGGAACTTCCATAACTTGAACTTCTAAAAGTCGGAGATCGCTATAACTTGAACTTTTGAACTGGCAATAGGGTTTAGAAGCCAAATTTCATACAAATTTCCTTCCATAAATCGAACTATTCGACCAGGGCATAATACAAAATTTAAAATTGTACTATCAAGGAATAATTTTAAAGGAGTCACTATATTCGTATGGAGGCTAACAAAAAAATATGGTATTATACTTATATGTTTCATAAGTCGTGGAGCAAAAGCATGGATTACAGACGTCAAGAGCCAAACAATAACAAACAAAATGGATGAATACATACATGTTTTAACGCATGTACATAAAACTTTATCCGAAGTAAATAAATAAAGCTGGTTTTAAATCTATATTTTGCAGCTTTTTGTAAAATTTTATATTTTTATGAAAATTCTATAACTCGAAGTTTTTTATGGATTATGGTGATTCGAGTTAGAGAAGTTCCACTGTACTTATTTAAATTAAGAATATTGAGAAACCCGATTTTACACATATAATCGAAACTGAAACCGATAATTAGAAAAAAAAAGTTCGAACATCTCATAGAGAGTAACTTGTGCAAAAGTACAAAAACCCCCCCAAAATAGCTGAAGGATTGCAATATCTCATGTTGATACAATATCTCGAAACATTCCCTACTATCTATGTTTTATTGGGGAGACCATTTTTTTCGATATCACTGATACTTATTAGTTTATACCGTTGGCAAATAATACCGTTATTTGTATTAGCACTTGGTTAACATATTTCCAAATCACAACCACAAAACAACCCTTCTGTAATTGGGGTATAAAACTGAAATCACGTTTTATTTGACAAATTTGCATATTGCAGTTAATTTATAAATATTTGAGTGCAATCGAGTGTCATAATCCTGTGCTAGATTTGGGTTTTCGTCGCAATTGAATGAGTTTGAACGTTTTTATGTGATATACATATATGTAAATCAGTGTATGTGTCTGTGTGTATGGATGTTAGTTTTCAATAATTTTTTTATGGCTCGTTCGTGTCGGGTTTACTAATTCAATCAATTGGAATGTTTTTTTTGGTACTTTACTAAAACAAAGCCTTCAAATAAACTCACATACATATACGAGTATGAAATCTACAATATTTGTATATATGTATGCATATATGTATAAATACATATATCGTAAATGAAAGCTTCAACATCAAGGTGTCACAAATGCGTCTCGAAATGGAGCATAATATTTTACGATAACTACCAGCGATTACACTTAACGCTAAACTCGTAAGCAATACATACACACACACCTACCAAATATTTAGTCACTCCTGCTCCAACTGCCCGATTTCAACGTCTATTGACATACACTTCATACACTATTCATTCGCCGATGGTACGAGAGCATTTTATGTCGCATTTCGCCGCAAATTGTGTTGTTTGTGTGAAGCGAAATGACGCTATAAAACTTCTCCAACGATTTCGTGACGCAGCACTCGACTCATGTGTATGTGTGTGTCTCCAGCTCCAATTGCTAATAAATAAAATGAATTGATTTAAGCGTCCTTTAGTCATAGTCGAAATTTTTATACACAACAACAACAACAGCAACAACGCAATATAAATATTTACAAATCATAAAAAAGACGCAGAGAGACTCCAGTCGTAGGCATGAATTTGGCCCAGAAATGCCAAAAATTAACTTCGGCAAGTGCTTCACAAATGTAATTTCGCCGCTTAGTGTCACTTGTGATGAATGCCGGTGGTGGGGGTTGACAGAATTTATTTGCCAAAGTTGCGATAAAAATCAATCAACCATAAAATATGTCCATTTTAAGTTGTAAGGATTATTACTGTATGTCAGAAGTGGTGTAGTAACGGAGTCAATCGCTGATTTGTTGTTGCGTATGAGCCACAATGGTGTAGGAGGGATGTTTGATCTGAAAGAATAACGATTTTATATGCATAAATTTATGTTAATCCAGCTATTGGAGCTAATATTCAATTTGGGAACCTTTACCAACTTCAGAGATAGAGAGAGACTACTGACGAGACAAGCTAACTCAAGAATACAACGGCAAATTTTATGTTTCAAAAAGTCAAGCTTTCAAAGGTCTTAGGAATTATCTACTATCTAAAGCATTAAGTAAAAAGAGTTTAAGACCAGATGCTAAATCAAATTCTGTTAGCTCCTCTAGGCTCAAAAGAACACCACTATGTCTCTCAGTTACAGAAATCAAAACATTTCCTTGGCTCGTATTGGGTCCGCCTAAGCAAATTGTACAAAAATTAAACACCAGGTCATTGAACCTCTGTAGAAATACGGTTGTGGATCTAATGTTATTTCACATTCCGACATTCTGTTGTCGAGAGCTTTCGTTGGTTCGAATTTTTTGGTCTGCTTCAGAATAGACGATAGAACTGGAAGAGGATAGAAGTCAGGGTATATCTTAATTTTTGAATAGACTTGATGGTCCTGCTTTATGGTGCAGAAGCGTGGACGAAGTCATCATCCGATGAGACGGCACTAGGAGGATATGTTTTGCGGAAGATTTACGATCCCTTAAACATTGACGACCGCGAATACTGCAGGCGATGGAATGACATAGTCCAACGAATAAAAAGACAGCGGCTACTTTAGCTATGTCACGTTGTTTGAATGGACGTAAGCGCTCCAGCTTTGAATGTGTTCGATGCAGTACCCGCGGGTGGAAGCCGACGAAGAGGGTGACCTCCACTCCGTTGGAAGGACCAGATGTAGAAGAACCTGGTTCCAGTTGATATTACCAATTGGCGCCAAAATACTAAAAGGAAGAATGAATAGCGCGGTGTCCACGCCAGTCTCCACTCCACTCTAAACAGTTGGACTTAGAAAGACACTTCCACAGATCACCACTTTGCACTAGATCTTGCTAATTAGATGAAGGCATGATGTCCGAGTCTAGAGTTTGAGGACTTCTGTTAGGCTCTGTATGTATGTGATTGGCGTTGCAACCGTTTAGCCGGTTATAGCCGAATCGACGATAGTGCGCCATCTCTCTCTCTCCTCGCAGTTCGGCGCCAGTTGGAGATCCCAAGTGTAACCAGGTCGCTCTCCACCTGGTCCCTCCAACGGAGTGGAGGCCTTCCCCTTCTTCGGCTTCCTCCGGCGGGTACTGCATCGAACACTTTCAGGGCTGGAGTGTTTTCGTCCATTCGGACAACATGACCTAGCCAGCGTAGCCGCTGTCTTTTTATTCGCTGAACTATGTCAATGTCGTCGTATAACTCGTACAGCTCATCGTTCCATCGTCTGAGTGTCGTCTCATCTGATGTTGACATCGTCCAAGCTTCTGCACCGTAGAACGTTAGGCTCTAGATTGATAAAATATGATTGATAGTAAACGTAATAGATCTTGGTCTCTTCCAGAGAGAGCTCTTCTAACCACTTGTAGCAATATTTTCTACAAGTTCATTAAACCAACTTTATCAAATTATTTCATCCCACATCTCCCCTGACTCCACTACTATCATTTAATTGCACTGTTACAGCACCCCATCCACACCCTCTACAAGATGCACAAGTGCATTTATTGAGTGATAATGGCATATTTGCTTGCAATTTAACTGCATTTGGTCAGTGCAGCTGCTGTGTATATTGACACTTTAGCTCAGTCAAAACAAACAACAAGTCAGTCAGTCACTTCATTACTCGGCTATCAGCAAGCAGCTAACCAGCTGACTAGCTGACCAGTTGATGATATGCACCAACTGCCAGATGGAATGAGTTGAGTAGTAAGTAATTATGTACAAAGTAGAGTAGAGGGATTCGCATGACTTTTAGACGACTGCAGCTCGGTCAACTACAAATTGCTTTGCTGGACTTGTATGTGCATGTTGTTGGCGTATTGCTTCTAAGTTAATCTGCGGTGACGATGTTTACTGCTTTCTAAGCCAATGCCAACACCAACACCACTTAGACATCACCATTTGAGTTTGCTAATTGCAATGCAGAGGTGTTAATGCAGTGCGCCCACACCACGGTTGCGGCTACTTTGCTGGAGCGTGTGGTCGAGTAGATTGTCGTCGTCGGAGGGTTTCAACATATCATACTCGTATCACATTGCATTTGCATGTAACTAAGAGCTTGTGACTGCTAATATAAGTATGCTCATTAGGGTCGTCCATAAATGTAGTTAAAGTTAAGCGTCGAATATACTCAACCACCAGTTCGATGGCCAATTGATTCCTCAGTTCGTCGAGTAGGCTCCATGTTCAGACCATCTTGGGAAGACTAATATAATACCCATAATCCATGCTATCCTTGGTAAAGATACTAGATATAACTTTTCGACCAGTTTCGAGTTGGTTAAGGTAGCTTGGTCTTTGGTCCAAGTTTGCACTAACTTAAGAGAACTCAAAAATTGTTTCTTCATCTAATCCCCAAAACGGATTGTACCATAGCTCAAGGCTTCGAGTATAAAATTTAGTCCTGATTAGAGATGTTTAATACAGCTGATCCATGGACAAAATCCAGAATATCTTATAGAGACTAATAAAAATAATTCTTCATCTTCAAAATCCATTCTCGCATAGATTAAGGCGCTTAATATAAATTTTGGTTCCGAAGTTCCGACATTTGAAGAAAGTTAGAGCTTGTCTCGAGGGGTCTAAGCCCAAATAATTTTGTGAAGTCTCTAAAAAAATGTTCCGTTACAATTTACAGAGATGTTATTGATAAAAATTCGAAGACTGACCGCATTGGACTACTTAATTACCACCCTAATACTTTTCAAAAACATCTTCTCAAAGTAAGGTAGTATTCAAATTTATGCTACTTTGCTGCCGAATGCTTCGTTTAACACACACGCTGCGTCACTTGCAACATTTCATGCACGAAGTAATATCAACTCCACTAAATGGGAGCCGAAAGCATTTGCCACTTCATATTCCTTGCACGCAATGACTTATTTGCAAACGAGAACTGAGCTCCCGCAAGGCGCCACAGAAGCAATTGTGGCCAATTCTCTGCAGCACAATGCAACAATGGCTGTTGAGTCTTCCAGCACACTCACTCCCATTCGACCGATATGCAATTGTTAAGCCATATTCGTAGTGTTTGTGAAATCTTTTAACCCGTCGCTTGACGCCTGACTCCGAACTTGTCACTTTCGCAACTCATCGTCGGTCATTCCTTTTATGCCCAAGCAATCAGTTATTCAAAATTCAAGTTCTAGGAGGATTTGTGTGGGTTGATAGGGGAATTATTGCAAAAGGCGAGAGTATCAAGTGCTCTTCTTGAACTCATCCCATCTATAATTTACGCATGCAAATCCTTTGATACGCTTGATGCGGAGAGGCCTTCGATACCACCTAAATCTTTTGATGGTTGGAGTTACACTTTGTTTATTCTGTTGATGCTACTGAAATATATACTCTCACAAGAATCTCGACATCATCAAACCAGACTGAGGTCGGACTGAGATTAGGTGATTACTCTATGCAGTCTCCACAGCTCAACGATACGATAATGTACGATTTCATCAAGGATAAGAGACGCTTCGAATACCCAGGAATCGACTTAACTTCAACTTGACCCTCAAAGTTATAATTGTTCGGTCACTGCGATCCATTATTTTTATCTAATCCCCAGGGCTTCGCTCCTTAGCTTTTTGATGGTGTCGGTTTTGTTTCTAGAACTTTACTAATAACCAAAATTCTAATAAAATACTTCCCGTAGAACGTTTAGGCGTTAGAGAGTTTTTGCGAGTTCTGGAACTCCAGCCGAGACGATAACATTATATTAATATCTCACAAATTAAGCTCCCAATGATTCCTGCAGGAAAACATTTCCTCCGAACCAATGGATAGAAGGATCCAAAGAACTCCAATGTTTATCTCCCACCAAAGAACCTCGAATTTCTTGCAATTTGAAATCAATAATCTCAAATCCATTATCTATATCCTAAGCTCCTATGTTCCCAAAGGACTCCGTAAAATGTACGATTTCATCAATAATAAGAGACGCTTCCAATACTCAGGAATCAACTTAACTGCAACTCGACCCTCAAAGCTATAATTGTTCGGTCACTGCGTCTATTGTTTTTATCTAATCCACAGGGCTTCGCTCCTTAGCTTCTAGATGGTGTCGGTTTTGTTTTTAGAACTTTACTAATAACTAAAATATTAGTAAAGTACTTCCCAAAGTCCTACTAACCATTAGAGAGTTTTCGCGAGTTCTGGAACTCCAGCAGGGACGATAACATTATATTAATATCTCACAAATTAAACTCCCTATGGTCTCTGCAGAAAAGCATTTCTGGGATAATCACAAATCCATTATCTATATCCTAAACTGCTTTGGTTCCAAAGCTCTTAGAAAGAGGAACTCGCAGAAATTCATCGAAATTGTATCAGAGGAGTCGGAAATCCGTGGAGATTAAAGACTTGGGAAACTCTTGACTATCAGAAATGTCAGAAAAGCACTCCAAATACCAAAGAAGTTATTATTTTCTTATCATTGTAGTTATCATTATGCCTAACAACCGAATCTCGAAAACGATGGCTACTAAACGCCACTATTCTAACCATTCCATAGCTAATCAAAGTAGGCGCCATTTACCAACTCCATCTACTTCAGCGAATCGTCCGCAAAATAACCCTTATCACAGCAAAATTAAATACTCTGCTAATTACCAATCTAGTCTCATTCTATCACCCTAAAATGCACTATAAGCGCTATAATCAAGTCCCCCTTCTCCTCCGCCGCCACCAACAAATCCATTACCATTCACGTTACTTACACTCAAAGTACTATGTATGCGTTTAAGTAGACCGTTATCCGAACTTATCCTCCCCCGTAAGCGTTTCGGCAAAAAGCAAAAAGCAAGTTCACACTCGCCTGAGCTCTGAGCTCGAAACTGTTAATGAACGTAAAATTCACTTAATTCCAACTTTAGCCATGAATTACGAGCAACGAGTACATGGTACAAACGGAGAAAAACGGACGTGTGTTTCACGAGTTCAACGAGTGAGCGTCGCTTGGCAAAAACGAGTAAATATTTAACACAACTGAGTTTTCGGTTGGAGGGTTGGCTGTCGCACTGCCATTTGGCTTGCTAATGGTACATGGAACGCCACCCAACAAGTGAGCCTGAGCAGCAAATAAATGTCCTTTTATCGTTCTTAATTAAGGCAATGATGGGATGCTTTAATACGTTTTGCAAATGTTAATTGAGCGGAGCGCAAGAAGCACCGCACCAGTTGGATTGGAGTTGTGGTTCAAGTGGTGTGTGTTTGTATTGTATTTTTCTGTTTGGGTGTTGGCGGGTCGTTAGCTGGAGTGGCGTCATGCTACGCAAATATGTGTATTATTGTACCAGAAGTGGGGTTGGTATCCTCATGTATTTATTTGTATTTATATAAGTATCCACTCAGTTACGCGTACGTGCTGGGTTTCAGTGACCATAAAGCTTGGTTACTTTCTTTGTAACTGGGTTTGGGTGTGTTAATCATCAGGTGACAAGAGTTGTGGTGTATCATAAGGGGTTTTAATCTCCCTCGTGGTATCAGATGAATTTGTAAACCGTTCTTGACAAGTTCTTTCAAAGCTGAGAAGAGCTTTAGGAACCGCATACATTCTCAATCCACAGATCGTTTTCCAGTTCAAGGTTATCTGAAAAGATCATACACTTCTTAGAACAAGCATAAGACTGAAGATCATATTAAAATGCGGCGCAGACTACTTTCGAGTCGAAATATTGAGCTCGACGACGATACCACTCCTTTCGTCCGTTCTACGCACGGAAAAATGAAAGGCTTTCGAAGCAAGTGAGTTATGTTCGATATGTTTCTTCGTGTTGAGTCCGAAGACCACATCTAAATCTCAACCTTATATTTCAGAGGAGAAAATAATTTTGCTTTGAGATCAGCAATATGAAAAACCTTGATTGTGACTAGGAAGGTACACTACAATTGAATAAGGACGATATAGGACTGTCTGTAACTGAAAATTCGCCTTCAAGGCTTAAAGAAAAAATTGGTAAACCTCGGAAACTGCTATTTATTAAAATTACATACGAGAACGGAAATTAAAGAATAAGAAAAGTACATGGCAAATGATTCTACCAAAATCTTCTGACGGCAAAATAAGGAAAAAACGATTTAATCGGACCCGGGAGTGCTATAAACCTAGTATAAATCTATAATTCATATGTTAACTGAAAATTGATGGAGGATCTTTTATAAAACAAGTAAGGAAGTTCTAAGTTCGGCTGCAACCGAACATTTTATACTCTCGCAATATATTGTTATGCTTTTACTAAGACAACACACAATTTGACCCATATATTCGGCATAAAGTACAATAGAATAACGAAAATCATCATACAAGGTTTATGAGGGCTGAGGTAATTCCTGAACCAATTTCCCTCATTTTCTCCACCAACATTTACTTTTGTAAGGAAAAAAGTCCTCTGAATTACATTAAAATATATGTGGGATTTACCGATATTTTCAGACAAAAATTACCCTTATGCACTCAGTTCTTCATGTTCGATATCCGGGGCCTTGAAAAGTTATAGTCCGATTTCAAGTTTCAATTTTTTCACAAGTAGTACCACAGATCATATACAGTATTTGTGCAAAGTTTTTTCCGCTCTCGTCATTGGTTCCTTATGTATCTATATATTAGAAGGAATGAGATGGAATTCAAAATTGAGTTATATGGGAAGTAGTCGTGGTTGTGACCCGTTTTGCCCATTTTTGATATGAATTTTATTGAAATTGGTTGAGTAGTTCCTGAGATATGGTTTTTGACCCATAAATGTCGACGCCACGCCCATTTTCAAAATCTGAGTGCAACTTCTTTCTGCCATTTCTCCGGTAAAATTTAGTGTTTCTGATGTTTTCCGTTAGTGAGTAAGCGCACTTTTAGTAATTTTCAACCTAACCTTTGTATGGGAGGTGGGTGAGGTTATTACCCGATTTCAAATATTTGCATGGTGTGTGGTGGGGTGCGTAAGGGAACCGACTGCAGAAAGTTTGGTTTATATAGCTTTATTGGTTTGCGAGATATATACAAAAAACCTATTCGTGGGCGGGGCCACGCCCACTTCCCCAAAGAAATTACACCTCCTCTGTACCAAATATTATTTCCATAGCTTTATTTATGGCTTAGTTATGACACTTTTGAGGTTTTCGGTTTTCGCCATTTTGTAAGCGTGGCATTGGACCGATTTCGACCTTTTTCAATCGGGTTTCCAAGGAATATGTGTACCAAGTTTCATTAAGATATCGAAATTTTTACTCAAGTTATCGCTTGCACGAACCGACGGACAGATAGACATCCGGATTTCGAATCCTCTCGTCATCATTTATATATAAAACTCCATACCTTACTCTTTTATTTCTGGGTGATACAAACAACCGTTATGTGAACAAAACTATAATACTCTATTTAGCAACTTTGTTGGGAAAGTATAAATATAATAGTACTGAGATCATGCGTATACTATTATATATCCTTTATAATTTACAAAATACAACTTTTATTCAATGTCTTCCATTTTGGAAAATTTTTTTGATTTTGAAACTTGAAAATCCTATTGATACAAAGTTTTTAATATACCAATATAGAGAGTGAGTTTTCCCAGCTTTTTCCTCATCCGCCTTATCTGCTTCCCTCTCCAGTAGGACAAATCATACAAAAATTTTCTCCACACTTGAACCTCAAGCCAGCGAAGGGGAAGAGTAATGCGATGAAAAATTAGCAAGATTTAGAAAATTCACAATTCTTTGCTTTTTTATTGCATTCCAGCAGCAAATCCCACAAGCGTGTAAACAAGCAAATAGCACGCGCATTTGCACATAAACTCAAGGATTCCTTACAACTAATGGACTTACATGCATAAATACAAGAACAATTCAAATGGCAGAAGATTGTATGGATGTATGTAGGTGTGTTTGCGTGGATATTATAAGAATATGAAAATATTGCGCTTATTTAGAATGCTACACGCTCACGAGTGCAAATGTATCTATGTAAGTAAGGGTAAGGGTGTGTGTCTTCTTACAAAAGTGTCCTTTTGATTTCCCGCATGTGGGAATCTCTACGATTGCATAACATACTTATATTTACATATGTACATATGTATGTATGCTTTACACATTTAAGATTATGATTTGTTTGCCTTTGTACTTAAGACGCCAGCGTTGATAGCCGTGGAAGAGCTTCTTGTCTTCGCCATACTCACTGGTTGGCTGGCTAACTGCTTCGGCTGGGTCCTTAGCTCGCTGTTTTTTATGCTGCTTGAGAAATTTGACTTTCACTTTGGTTTTTGACAAGCGACATTTTTCCACTGATTTGACAGCCAAGACACACACACACACACTCAAACATACATGTTTTTTTATAAGCACTTTTTGTTGTTGCTTTTATTTTATTGTTTTTTATTATTCTTATTTGGCAACACGAATATTTGCTAGTTGATTTTGATATCACAACAATAACAATCACATCATAATATTCCACATATGCATACATATTATATATGTGTAAGTATGTATGTATGCATGTATGTTCGTTTGCACACTCACACTTTCGTACATAAATAAATAAATATTTTGAGTGTCGTTTGCACTTATCTTGATGATGGTTGTAAAAATGAAATCGTTGCTAACGCCGTTGCTCCTGTAAATAATGATGACAGTCATCGCAATGTCGTTGACGTTTCTTGATAAATATTACGTAAATACGCAAACATACATCTATATCTATATCTTTTTCTATGTGTTATAATATTGTTATTTTTGCTGAGGCAAAGGTCGTTCGTTGTTCTTGAGTGACATCATGTGCTCTGCTAATATCTTAAGATATTCCTATTTGTCACTAAGTTTATACATATGTATGTATATATATATATATACATATGTACATATGTGCGTATGTGTGCGTGTGTTAAGCAGAAAGGATTACAAAAACTTTGACTCCTTGCTACGGTTGACTCGTTTTAGTGGATTTTTGTTAAATGACAGCAATTTAGAATTTCAAATGTTTACTTAAGATGACAATAGACCTGGCGTACAGTAGTGTGCAAAACGTTAGTATATTAATTGAAATGTGGGATTGTATTAACCCAAAATTATATCTGTAATTCATTACATAATACAGAGCTGTCTTCGAGGTATCAAAACTTGATGAGTGGTGAAACGAACAAGTAACTGGTATAAATGCATTAGACTGATATAACCAAAAGAGTAAGAAAGCAAGCGATTGAACCAATTTTAGAAGGATTTTTGTTTTTTTGTTACTAAGCGTTAACGAGTAGCGAATCGAACAAATGAACAGCACTTGCCAAATAAAAATTTAAGAACACCTTGTTTCGAAAGGAGTCACTCGTTATCCTTATCTAAAAATAATTTACTTTAATGTATTTTAATTTTTGACACTTAGTTGTAGTTGCGCCATTCACAATATTTGGTACCCGAATATTATCTTGAGCAAATTTTCGAATCGAATCGAAGAATCGACTCTTATATGTTGTTCGAGATTTCGAAGCATTCTCTAAATTACATTAAACAAGTAAGGAAGGGCTAAGTTCGGGTGTAACCGAACATTTTATACTCTCGCAATTTATTTATTTAATTTTATTTATATTATATAATACACAATTTGACCCACATATTTGTCATATATATTGTATAAAGTCCATTGAAAGTTGGAAACCATAATATTAGGTTAGAAGCACCGAGGTCCTCGTGTTCGATATATGGGGCCTTAAAAACCTATGGTCCTATTTCGGCGATTTTTAGAATGGGGCTGCCACACTATTAACATAGTATTTGTGCAAAGTTCTGCACCGATATCTTCACTAGTGATAACTCTATATATTGAAAAGTAAACGATTCAGATTGTCTTCAAAGTTCTGGTATATAGGAAGTAGGCGTGGTTGTGAAGCGATTTGGCCTATTTTCACAACATATCATTGGGGTGTAAGGAAACTATTACAAACCAAGTTTCATTGAAATCGGTCGAGGAGTTCCTGAGATATGGTTTTTGACCCATAAGTGGGCGACGCCACGCCCATTTTCCATTTTGTAAAAAATCTGAGTGCAGCTTTCATCTGCCATTTCTTATGTGAAATTTAGTGTTTCTGACTTTTTCATTAGCGAGTTAACCCCCTTTTAGTAATTTTCAACCTAACTTTTGTATGGGAGGTGGGCGTGGTTATGATCCGATTTCTTTCATTTTTGGACTGTATTAGGAAGTGGCTAAAAAAAACGACTGCAGAAAGTTTGGTTTATATAGCTCTATTGATTTGCGAGATATGTACAAAAAACTTAGTAGGGGGCGGGGCCACGCCCACTTCCCCAAAAAAATTACATCCAAATATGCCCCTTATAGTGCGATCCTTCATACCAAATTTTATTTCCATAGCTTTATTTTTGGCTTAGTTATGGCACTTTATGTGTTTTCGGTTTTCGCCATTTTGTGGGCGTGGCAGTGGTCCGATTTTGCTCATTTTCGAAAGCAACCTTCCTATGGTGCCAATTGTGCCAAGTTTCATCAAGATATCTTAATTTTTACTCAAGTTACAGCTTGCACAGACGGACGGACGGACGGACGGACATACAGACATTCGGATTTGAACTCCACTCTTCACCCTGATCACTTTGGTATATATAACCCTATATCTAACTCGTTTAGTTTTGGGTGTTACAAACAACCGTTATGTGAACAAAACTATAATACTCTCTTTAGCAACATTTGTTGCGAGAGTATAAAAACCAATATCAGGTACATTTGAGATAAAGAAAGGTATACCATGGGAAAAAGAAGATATACCATGAAATTCAAGTTATTATTTTTAAGGGTACATAACGAAATGTTGAAATAGAAAGCCTAGAAGTAAAATCCCAATAGTGTAAGATCTATATTCGACGGCTATTGACAGTGACCTTTTTTGCTTCACGTTTGCAACGATAAAATCGCCAGCTTCCAGATACTCTTCAACCGAACTATAATCCTCAAGCTTGTTAATCTGCCTATTTATGAAAGAGAGAAATTTAAAGAGTTGAGTGTCAGTCGCGAACCACTACCACAGCTGAAATGCCTGAAAAAGTCATGTCGAAATACCGTAATGAGAATATTTGTATTTATTTATTAGAAGTTAAGACCCGATTTTTTTCTTTCGCTCAGAGTCATATTATTAGGAAAAAAAGATTTCCTCTGAGTTAAATTAAAATATCTGCTATAAAAATAAAATATCGGTTTTCGATGAAAAATTACCCTTAGGCACTGAGTTCTTCATGTTCGATATCCGGGGCCTTGAAAAGTTATAGTTCGATTTCGACAGTTTTTCCATAAGCTCAAATACCTCAGCTCAAATACAGTATTTGTGTAATGTTTTATTCCGCTATCCTCATTTGTTTCAAATGTATAAATTATAAAGTGTACGAATCGGATGGAATTCAAAATTGAGTTATATGGGAAGTAGGCGTGGTTCTGAACCGATTTCGCCCATTTTACACACGTGTCATCAGGGTGTCAAGAAAATATTATACGCCGAATTTCATTGACATCTGTCTAGTAGTTCCTGATATATGGTTTTTGATCCATATTTTCAATTTTAAAAAATCTGAGTACAACTTTCTTCTGCCATTTCTTCTGTAAAATTTAGTGTTTCTGATGTTCTCCGTTAGTGAGTTAACCCACTTTCA
Organism: Zeugodacus tau; assembly: GCA_031772095.1. Lineage (NCBI taxonomy): Eukaryota > Metazoa > Arthropoda > Insecta > Diptera > Tephritidae > Zeugodacus > Zeugodacus tau. The sequence goes on along the minus strand of CM062653.1, from coordinate 55,523,431 downwards.
ACATAACCTTTGTATGGGAGGTGGGCGTGGTTATTATTTCCATTGCCATTTCTTCTGTAAAATTTAGTGTTTCTGATGTTCTCCGTTAGTGAGTTAACCCACTTTCAACATAACCTTTGTATGGGAGGTGGGCGTGGTTATTATCCGATTTCAACTATTTTCATGATGTGTGATGGAATACATAAAGAAGTGACTGCAGAAAGTAGCTTTATTGCTTTGCGTGTTATATATTTATAATCTATTTGTGACACCCGCTCTTTTATATCAAAGATCGCATTGGCTTTCATAATCTTTTTAATAGGGTCTACATACAAAACTCTACAATCTTTAGAGCTTCCGTATGCCAATTCATTTATCTATCATAAGAGTGAATGAGAAAATGTGGTATGAGTGGTATTCAGTTTCAGAGAGTCACTACCATAACTGAAAAGCTTTAATTCATATTCATATCGGAATACCGTACTGAGGAAGGTTATAAGGTTTATAACAATGAAGAGATATTCTTAGTTCCAACCACATGGATTATCAAGAAGTATTTTCGAAAACTTTTAAATTCGATTTTAAAAATAACTTTAAAAAAGTAGAGATTTCATTAGTCAGAAGAGAAGAAGAGAGTTAAATTATATCTTTACACACTCTCGTTTGCGTGAATATAAAATACTAGGTCTTGCTTCCGCCGTTTTCCAATAGATGTCTCTAGGGTCAAGCACTGGTCGATTAAATCGATATAATTGTTTTGTTCCCTTAATCCCTTAAAAATACCCATATAACATTCGTAGTCCTTGGGCAAACGAGTCCAATTTTTCGGTTCCGCTTTTGTATAACTTCGTGACAATCCGGAAGGCACTCAACCTTCGAAATATTATGTGATTGGTTTAGAATTCTACAGCTTTCATAACCTCACATTTTTTAAATCATTTTTCGACGATGAAAAATATGAATGATATTAAAGTTTTTCACAACACTGTACGTCCAATACATATCTAACTATGTTTTCATACAACCCAAAATGGAATGTATCGCTTGTAGTAATTTGGACATTCTGCCAGAATTCATTACTCGCATATCGAAATTATTCACTCTGCCATGCTCGCTCATTTGCGAGTGAATTTGTTTACCCTAATTTGTCGTAATCCTTTCGTCGGATAAAATATTAACATTTAACAGAGTTTTTTTTCAGAGTTTTATAGTCTCAGCCGTTTGTTTTGTTTGTTGTTCTTACGATTTTTATTGCTGCTCACTGGCTCACTGCACAGTTTGCTTTGTGTCCACCACGCAAGGACAAGCACAACAAATTTCACTATGAACACACACACACAAACATAGAATCTGGAATGTACATATGTATTGTATTTGCTTGTGTTTTTGTTTCTATAGTAAGCTGATAGCGTTAAATGTGTAATGAAGTGAAAAATTGCCAAATAACCAAAAATTAAATGAAGATCCTTTTTCTGTTTACCAACTGTACAATGTGTTTGTTGTTGTTGTTATCGTTGTGTGTTATTGTGTTTGTACTGTTATAAATTCAGCACAGCATAGTAAAGCAATTTACTTGGGACGCGCGCACACAATGCAACCCTGCGACAGGTTCCATCTATTGACCAATAGCGAACGATTCGCTGGCAAGATATGCTAAAATGTCCGAAGGAAGTGAGAGGGTGGGAGTAAGGAGGTGGGCAGCAGGGTGGTTGTGTCCATGAAATCATTTGGGTTTTTGAGCATTTGCTTGCTTTCTTTTTGTGCCTTCATTGACAGAATATTGTGCAAACAAAATGGCAATGAAAATTTGCACTTGAGTAGCTTTTGCGGTCGCTTTTACGAGGCACTGTGGCTACGGCTTGGTGTGGGTGGTGAAATTTAGGGGAATATGTACATATTTGTGTGTGTATTTAAATGTAATTGTGTAATGAAATTTATACAACAATTACAAGGTTCTTTAAAAGATTAATTTTACAAATGTATTAGTCTAATTTAATTTAATTCTATTTGGAGAGGAGAAAAAGCTTTCAATTTCACTTTTCAAGTCAAATGTTATGCAGTAAAAACAGAAAAGATTATTTCATCATTTCAAAAAAGTACCAAGAGACACAATTAAACGATTTCTTCAGTTTCTTGCTTTCTCAAGCGCTCGCTCCAGATGGTCTTTGGAATATGGTCCGATAAATACTTAGTTTACAAAAACAAATGAACATTTTGGTAAAATGGAAATTTTTTCTCAACATAACCTCATTTCAGTTGTATACATTTAATCCATTCTCCAACTTCTTTAACCCATGGGAAATAATTCTGAAGGTCCACAAAGTAGGTAACCTCTTCCCAACAATAGTCTTTTTGAAGTTTGGAAACAAAAAAGTCGCAAGTGGCCAATTCTCGGGAAACTCATAGTCCGATTCGACCAATTCGTGATAACGCAGAAGGATAAAGTCGGTGCGTTCTCATGGATTTTCACCTCCCTAACTAGTGCCTATATGTGAAAACCTATCCGGCTAATCGATAGGAGAGTCTTTGCCTTCTTCGAACACGATTACGTGGCCAACAGTGTCGTCTGTTCCTCGGCTCTGACCAAACGATCATATTTTGATTTTAATATGCGCTCAACTTCCACAGACCAGAACTGAATCATCGACCAATTCATTCATTGTTTTAAAATCAGAGACTGATTCGCGGGAAATATAGTAACTGTCTATAATAATCCACAGCACGTTAGTAATTTTTTCTGTAGATAGAGGCAATCTGGAGGTGAGGCTAAATACTAATCATATCGTCCAAATGAATTGATCCATTAAAATTTTTATTGAGAAACCCTTTCTTGCCTTTTACACTGCCGGCTATTCGATAACCGATCAGCTGTTATATATTTTTGTGTTTTTGCTTTTCATAAGAAGTTGGTAAGTTTCATCAGCTAATTGCTATTTTTTAGCAACGACATCTACCGTAGCTTTTTTTAATCAAAAAATTCAGCCAATCGCTGACAAAGAATGTACAAGAATGTATTGTCGCAGAGTTGCATTTCATTTTCAAGTTGATTAAAAATCAATTAATAATAAATGTAGATTTTATTTTGTGTGGCAAATGAAAACAAATCCCAAATATGTATGTATGTGCGTTTTATCAAAATGGATAAAAAATTCTAAAACCAAAAACCACAGCAGAAACTAATCACGATTGTCAATAAAGACGAAGACGAAGGCCAAATAAGAGTTTGGTAAGAAATAGTAATAAGCGCGATAAGAAACCAGAAGACGCTACACTAGTTAAACACCTACAACTTGGAGCTTAGTCACATATACATCATACATCATATATGAGTAGGCTCCCATATACGATGACTCTCGTATGTATGTGTGTGTGTTTGGTTGTGTGCTTATGCAGCAATCGGACTGCGCCACTGTGGGCCACCCAAAAACAACGACAACGCACCAGACATGCATTATTGACATTAATAACGTGATTGGCGTCAATTTTCATGTTCGATTCGTTGACAAATGCAATGCAATGCGACGCAACGTTGATGAAGAAATCAAGTGATTGACACTAAAACAACAATGCACATGTTAAAATTTATATATATGTATGTATATATGTGAATGTTTTGCTGTCGAAGCGCATCCAGTAGCTGCATTCCAATTATAAACAGATGTTAATTGATAAAATGTCTCGCGCGCTTCGTGTTATCAGTTTGGAAAATTGGTGGAGTACCCGAGTAATGAGCCTTGTCAACGGCGACGACGACGACTCACTCACCAATTTAATTAAATTCCAACAAAATAAACCTTTAACAAACAACAACATTTGATAACTAAATGCAACAGCAACTACAAGAAAAAGCAACAACAACAATAACACATTGTAAACAACAGAGCTTGGCGGGCTTGATGGAACGGTGGTGAAGAGGCAAACTACTTATAAATTAATATTCGCTTATGTCTCTATGTATGTATGTATGTATATTTACTCCCTATCACTTTCGTATCACTGCGCTGGCAAATTTCAATAAATCGCAAATTAAATGCTGTGTTTCAATGATTTTATTTGCGAATTTGCTAACGCCATCAGTCACGACACGAACGTGAAATTTAATTGAAACAATCTAAACAACAAACATCAACACCAATATGCAAATACGGAAGTCAGCCGCATAAGCATGCCATTGCCGTAGGGGCGGTCCGCGGCGCTGCGACGTGCAGCCCCAAAATTGTTATGCCACCGCTGATTGATGTGACTTTTTGTCCGTCCGCGTGTGTCTATCTCTCCGTCATGCGTTTGGGAGCCAACAATGGCGACGGGGCCCCAGTGGCTGACAGCAATCAGCAGCATTTATCAACAGCAAATGGAAATGCAAAAACAACACAAATCGAATAAAAACAACAAATGGAACAAAAATACAAATTGTTTCCTTCGCCTCTTCGTTATTTGCTTTCATAATTTTAAAATCAATAGAAATGTAGCCGTTGGCAGGCGCCATTGATAGCAGTCATTTACACCCATTCAACAAATTGGGATGATACATAAATATATTTACATACATACATACTCTTTCTACTCCTCCTTTACATTCTTCTCTCTCATCTCCTGCTTCTTTTATATTCTCTATAGATAACACCTCCTTCGTGTTGTTTTTGTAGAAAATGATAAATTTACTTTCATGTATAATAGATGCTTGAACTCTATTAAGGGGTTATATACAGTTAGACGGCCGAAAAAAAGTGAATTTTCCAGAATTTTTTCTGAGAAAAGTTTTTAATTTATTGATCCAAAAATTTACACACATATTATGGTATCTTTTAACTGTATTTTAAGACTTAGTTTTAGTAAAAATATTTATTTGAAAAAGAGCTACAGCTGATCTCCAGGAGCTCCTCTCAAAAAAGACGTTTTGCGGTGACCACTATATCTCGGAACTGGATCATCCGAAATTAAAAAACCAAACAGATTTCGTTAAAATAATGTTAAATCTAGTAATTAATCGAAGGAATAAGCAAAATAAATTTTTTTGACAAAATGGCGGTTTCTCAAAAAAAAAAATCGATTTTTCACCGAAATTTCGGCCTTAAATTGTTTATAAAAAAAAAATATTTATCGGAGAGAAAAAATCTACGATTAATTACTAAAAAATATATTTAAGAAGGTCGTGTTAAAATTTGAGACTAATCGGTCTAGCCGTTTTCGAGTAATGTTGGTCACCGACTTAGAAAACTCCATTTTGAGAAAAACGCGTTTAAAGTTTGGACCTTGTACTTAAAAGCACTCTGAAACGCCTTTTCAATTTTTTCATTTGCTTGTAACTTTGAAAATATTCACCGGAACGATATGAAATTTTCTGTGTGTATTCTTAAATATATATACATTAAGAAAATGAAATAAAAAAAAATTGATTTTTTGAAAATTCTAACTGTATATAACCCCTTAAATGATTTATCGAGATTCTACTCCGATTAGTAGGGACCCTCTTTACGGCAAAAAACCGGCAACAGATGACTAGTTACTTCCTATTTTCACAACTGTTACGTCAAACCCGAATGAATCCTCCGTTCTGCAATCATATTCGTCCAAGGACCTGATTCTGCGGGCTTTAAAATTCGATGGCTGTTCTCAAAATGTTCGCAGCTTACCATATTTGTATTTGAAGGGCCAGAACTTAATTGTGAACTCGATCAAAGCTGAATGGAATTCAGTAGTTACATTGGACAATGCAAAATCCTTCGGTTATACAATTGCTATACAGGGCACAAATCTTTCTAACTGGTTAAGTTGTTGACACCCTACAGTTGGCCATAACTGATAAGACTATAGTATGAATCGATCAGCGAAGCCTTCAGAGATTTTCGTCTGCTCATCAAGAATATAATATACATATGTTTGTATTTACTAAAATCCGAGAAAGGTTTTATAACGAACAAAAAAATGTATTTCCTCAATTTCATGAATTAAGAAATTCGTCTTACCATGCCCAAAAGGCGCCAACACTAAAGAAATCGCCGTTGAATTGCTACGAATGATGGGGGACGAGTTGCAAACGAAAGTACATGCATTATCTGCGGCATGCTACTAGTATTTAATTCACTTCATCTATGCCATCAGGTCTTCGGAAAAGCTTTGTATTCGGAATTTTTAAGCATTGAATGTATTGTACGGCAATATTGCCAGTTTGTTGATTGAAATTAGTCTAGTTTGTCTTTTGAATTTCGCGGCTATGTATAAAGCTCTACAGAGCTTGTATCTGGCAATACTATACATCTTTGAAAGGTCTTGACATAACCTACAAATCGACGCTATGCATGATTAGTTTGGATATTGCGTTCAACAGTTATAGACGTGTAAACACGGAGTTCACTAACGTCGAAATTCGCGATATTTTAAAGTTTTCTTTCGGTAAAGGCAAATCGGCTAGAGAAACGTTTCGTGAGATTAATGGTGTTTTTGGGGATGGTACTCTATCACTTCGAACTGCGGAGGAATGGTTTCGACGATTCTGAGCGGGTGAAAACGACACCATGGATAAGCTCATTTTAAACCACCCGCAGAAGGCTGGATACACAAAAAAGCTTGATATTTGGTTGTCGCATGATTTGACGAAAAAAACCTTCTGGACCGCCAACGTCTGCGATATGCTGCTGAAACGGAAAGAACACCTATTTTTGAAGCGGATGGTGACTGGCGACGAAAAAAGGATCACATACGACAATATCAAGCGAAAAGGGTCGTGATCGAAGGCCGCTGAATTGTCCCAAACAGTGGCCAAGCCGGGATTGACGGCCAGGCAGGTTTTGCTGTGTGTTTGGTGGGATTGGAAGGGGATCATACACTATGAGCTGCTCCCATATGGCCAGACGATTAATTCTACCATCTACTGCGGACAACTGGACTCCTTAAATAAGGCGATAGACCAGAATTGGCCAACAGGAAGTGTGTAGTGTGCCACCAGGACAACGCCAGACCTGACACATCGATGATGACTCGCCCGAACGCCCTTTGTGGTGGAAAGTTGAACTCAAAAGAGGCTTGTGGAAAGTGTCTTCTACGAGGGGGGTATTATGAAGTTGCCGTCGATATAGAAACAGATTATCGAACGAAACAGCGCATATTTGAACTAAATCCGATCACTTTTTATAAAACATTGAATAAAAAAACAAAAAAAGCGGAAGTGATGACAATCTAATATATCTCTAATCTAATAGGCATCTTTTGAATTGGATATTATTGGATAAAAGTCCATATAAATCAAGAAAATTATTTAGAGTAATCTTTTTTGACCAGATAATACAGTTATCTCAGCAGTTTTGACAACAAATTTGAAAGAAAAAAACTTTGTTAGATTCTTATGACAAAAGCTGGGTCAGACTAACCCTTACATTACTAAACGAATATTTAACTCTGTAAATAAAGTAAGTGTCTTAGCGAACCATAAGATACTGAAATTTGTGAACTTCAAAGTCAGAAAGGCAAAAAAAAATCTGATTGTCAATATTGTCACCCTTCACTGTTCTTAAGTGATGTACTGTAAAGCAATATTTCAAAAGAAGGCTTACAAAGTCAAATTTACATTTTGGTGTTTACATACATATGCACATATGTGGACCCATAAACAACAGCAACAGCAGGTAGTAGAGATACTATACATGTATGTAGAAAAGATTTTACTCTTTTCTTACCCTACACCTGTAAAGGGGTTACAAATCAGTGCCATGATTGATTGTGATTATTTAAATGCGTCTATAAGTGTGACACCCACAACATACATATACAATCAAACAACTAAACATATACATACATATGTATAAATATACTAAGTTAGTGTAAACCCTTTATATCACTGGTTTGTGCAAACAATCTGCCATTTAAGCTGAAATGGGCGAAGAAGAAAAATGGCTTTATCGACAACTTCGCAAGCGATGAAGTTTCAGTGTGAATTGATTGATTTCAAATGCACATATTATCTAAGTGAATTGTAAAAAAAGTACTACAAATTGCTACTTATGTTTGATTATAAACAGGGAAGCAATAAAAAACTTCTCTCAGATGTAATGTAATGGTTTGTTCTTTTCATTTTCTTCTTTGTTCAATACCCTCTAATCCCTCTTACTCCTCCTATATTTAATCAGGACATTTATTCTGATTTACCGTTTGGTTTATTCTGTGTACAATCTTTGAGAGTAAACTGTAAGCGTGCTATCGTTGAAACAAGGGTTTCTGTAATAAAGCGAGCAATCTGAGAAATTAATGTCTTAGAACTTCGGATGAGCGAATACAGACAATCTTCGTCCATTTAAGTATATCATTTCATAAAATCTATAAACATATAGATAGAATACTGCCAAGATCCATACCACTAAAGAACAGAGAAGTTCCACCAAGTCTCCAAATCTGCTGAACTTGGAATATTTAATTGAAAAACAAGTAAGTAAGGTAATTTTTGTAATATAACATACAATTTGACCCACATATTCGTCATATATATGGTATAAAGTCCATTGACAGTTGGAAACCCTAATATTTGATATATGAGTGTTAGATGAAGATAAGACCCGACTTCATGCATTTTTGGCACGTAGGTATATTATTAAAAGAAAGATATTCCCTCCGAATTTCTTAAAAATATCTGAGAGATTTACCTATATTTTCGGTAAAAAAAATTAGAGCCACTGATGTCCTCATGTTCGCTATATAGGGCTTTGAAAATTTATGGTTCGATTTCGGCGATTTTTAGAAAGGGGCTGCAACACTATAAAGGTAGTATTTATGCAAAGTTCTGCTCCGATAACTTCACTAGTGCTTACTTCATACATATATTGCAAAGTAAACTATTCAGATCGTCTTCTGGTATATAGGTAGGAGGCGTGGTTGTGATCCGATTTGACCTATTTTCACAACATATTATTGGGATGCAAGGAAAATAATACAAACCAAGTTTCATTGATATTGGTCGAGTAGTTTCGGAGATATGGTTTTTGGCTCATAAGTGGGCGGAACCACGCCTATTTAAAATTTTGTAAACCATTTTGAGTGCATTTGAAGGTAAGCTTTAAGGTTTCTGTTGGTTCTCCTTACTGAATTAAAGCATTTTTAGTGGTTTTCAACATAACCTTTGTATGGGAGGGAATCGTGATTATAATCCGATTTCCTCCATTTTTGGACTGTCTAATGGAGTACCTAAAAAACCGATTCTTGAAAATTTCGTTGTTCTAGCTTAAGTAGTTTACGGGATATGTACAAAGAACTTAGTAGGGGGCGGGCCACGCCCACTTTCCCCAAAAAATTACATCCAAATATGCACCTTCCTAGAACAAGCCTTTGTACCAAATTTCTTTATATGCTTTCGGTTATTGCCATTTTGTGGGCGTGGCAGTGGTCCGATTCCACCCTTCTCCGAACTCAATCTTCCTATGGTGCCAAGGAACACGTGTTCCATGTTTCATTAAGATATCTCAATTTTTACTCAAGTTACAGCTTGAACGGCCGGACAGGCAGACATCCGGATTTGAACTTTACTCGTCACCCTGATCACCTTGATATATATAACCCTATATCAAACTCGTTTAGTTTTGGGTGTTACAAACAACCGTTATGTGGACAAAACAATAATAATCTCTTAGCAACTTTGTTTCGAGAGTATAAAAATGTCATTACTTAGCCATTTTATCTACAAAAATATGTTTTTTTTTTCAATTTTCCGGTCCATAGAGATCTAGCATTAAAGTTTATTTCACATTGAACTTTTACTTAATAGAACTACAGCAGGATATTTCGGATTGATGATTGAAGAAAATCGGACGGATAACCATTGACTAGTATAAAAAACTCAATTTAAAGTTCTTAAATGTAATTTAATTATATAAATTATATAGTTACATCCATAATCGTCCCAAAATATATTATACATATTCCAGAGCGATATTCCATCTAGTTGCTCGGGAGCATCTATCAATACCATACTCCTATATGTACGAGTATATGTAAAATATCTTGTATATAAATATGTATGTGTATGTACTCACCTGTAATTATAACGGTACGTGGTGTTAATGTATGCCAAAGGGTTGAGTATTTCTTGGCGAGCAATTAGCTATGGTTCGATAGCGGGTAATAAATTTACTAATTGCGCTACCACACACACACACACCCGCGCACTCGCACTCCCACGAGCGTTCAGAAGCTTTCACTGACACCTGCACATATCGATGTGAATCATGAACTCGCTGGCACCCATTTGCAACGCCTTTAAGTGTGTGCGCGTGTGTGAGGCAATTGATTGTGTAACAATTTGTGTCACTAATTGCATGCAAATTGCGCTTTTTACTGTTTATGATATCGCTCATAAATCCATAAAATATATATATCTACTTGCTCATATGCGTAAATACGAGCGTCAATTAATACAAGTAACGGTTAATCCAGTGGCAGTACTTCAATATCGTCAGCTGTGTCCCTAGGGAAAGTGATAGCAGTGGGTTGGGGGTTGCTGCCGCGCTCATCAACTCTTTTAATATGGATTTAATAATTCCCAATCGATGACGGTGGCACAATGTCATAAATGATAATACTCATATATACCTACATACATATATACACTTATAATTTAATCAATTTCGTGCATGGCTAGTTGATTATGTCAGTGCGGTAGGCCCATCGTAAAAGTAATTTTATTTAACAATTAATGTATTTATAAATATATACATACATATGAATGTGGTAGATATGTTCTCCGTGACTAGTAGTGTTCCGGGTAGCAATTTTGGCCTTAATTTTCGATGTGCTTATGCTTTATTAAATTTTGTTCATATTGAGCATATTAAATATTGTTTATTGCCCAATCATCAATCGTTTATTAATACTTATATTTAGAAGAAAGCAGCAAAAATGGTGAAATCTTATTTTAGTTATTACATCATCCAATACTGCTACTAACCGAGCATAAATGGTAGGTGAAAGTTGATAAAATTAATATTGCAATCAAAACTTAATATGTGTATTGTAACATTATACCAATTTTTTTTTGTTACTTATTTAAATCAAATATATATTATATATTCGCTCTTTACATATATATCTTTAATGAGACTTCATTAGAAAGAATGAATGTAATGAACTACTACTTATTGATGCCACCCAGAATTAATTATTTATCTTAATGCTTAGATGCTTTAAAGAAGTGCTAATTTACTCAATTATCGATATTATATAGACAATTAACCTTTTCACACAGGAGCTAATTGATCAAAAAACCGGTCTCTGCTCGATCAAAACGCTGATTAAGATCGATTTACCATACAAAATAAAAATCGACATTAATTTTTAATTGAATTTTAATCGACTTGGAAATGCGGTAGATGTCGCTGCTGGAAATATATAAAAAAAATAAAAGCAAAAAGAAAAAAAATGTGTAACAGCTGATTGGTTATCGAGTATCCGGCAGTGTGAAGAGCAAACAAGAAAAAAACATTAACTTCGGCTGTACCAAAGCTAATATACCCTTCACAGGTGTATTTCTTTTAGTAACTATGTGTTTAAGCAAATCTAAAGACGTAAGAAAAAGTATGTAAAAAAAAGAAAACATTTTACTCATTCTTTTTAGTTAACCGATCTGAACAATTTCTTCGGAGATTATATTATTACCTTAAGCAGTAATCCATGTCAAATTTCGTGAAGATACCACGTCAAATGCGAAAAATTTCCATACAAGCCATTGATTCCGATCATTCGGTTTGTATGGCAGCGCTATAGTGAACTGATCTAAACAATTTTTTCGGAGATTAAATTATTTCTATGAGCAATAACTCACACCAAATTACGTGAAGATATGTAGTAAAATGCGGAAGTTTTCCATACAAGCGCTTGATTCCGATCGTTCAGTTTGTATGTTTGTATGTTCCGACAAATGAGCAGCTTCTTGAAGAGAAAATAACATCTGCAAAATTTCAAAACGATATCTTAAAAACTGAAGGACTAGTTCGTATATATACAGACAGACAGACGGACATGGCTAAATCGACTCAGTTCAACATACTGATATATATAAATATATACTTTATAGGGCCTCTGACGCTTCCTTCTGGGTGTTACAAACTTCGTGACAAACTTAATATACCCTGTTAACTCTTTCAGTCGTGGTGGTTAGTGTCAATAACCACCTCTTTCCGAATTTTATATTAAAATCCACGCCATCTACCGACAATCGCGTAAATTTTATTTTATTTTATTAAAGCTTACATAATAAACAAATTATTAAATAAACTAAAGTACGCAGCGCTAGCATCATAGGCTTTCGGCTGAGTCGCGTAAATTATCATGAATATTTGTACCTTTTTTGACAAGGTGTGACCGGTTAGCGGCATATTCGATGATGATACTTTCAGTGATATTTCAGCTGTAGATAATGCCAAAACAAATAATCGAAACATTCAACATATTCTTAATCTAAAAACGTGACTGAAAGAGTTAAGGTTTCTCAATCAAAATTTTGATTGATCAATTAATTTGGCTGTGTGAAAACGCTATAACTGACTACATCGAGAATACAAATAATTCTTAAATCTATTTGACAATAAACGCACTCCAAAGATTTCAACAATTTAGCCTTAATTACAAAACAACTTGCCAACTATTAATCAATGTCTCAAATTTACAGTTTCTTAAACAGAAATTTGTTCGGATAGAACCTTCAGGACCCAATTGATAGAATACAAACCCAGGAACTCTATTATAACATAATTATAATTATAGACTGATTAACTGTCAAATTGGTTGCCTTTACAATGTCATATAACGGAAAACTACCATTTCCGTTTATTTATTTTTATTTTTCTTGTTATCTATATTATACATACTTAATTGACAATGAAATCGCAGTGTTCATAAATCATAAACAATTATAAACATTGTTTCCTATGTGCCCAACAATTTCATCACCTTCGAATTTGAATTAGTTTCAGCAAGGGCTTTAGTGGTAAAAGGTTATATTTTTCAATTTATTTTCAAAATTATATTCCAAATTAGATGGTATTATTTATAAGACATAGTCCAGTCGAAACAGGGCGAGAATCATAAATCAAAGCTAACTGGACAGTTACTATTTTTGTCTCTCACTCTTTCTGAAAGTAACCCATTTTCTGTTAAGACTACAGAAGGATCAGAAATTGAAATATATTGGTTGGCGGTTATCTCTCTTCCGCCTTTTTGCTCTTTATTCATTGCTTTATAAAAAGTGTTACAGTGATCGGATTTAGTTCAAATATGTGCCGTTTCGTTCGATAACCCGTTTCCATCTAGACGGCAACTTCATAATACCCCCTCGTAGAAGCCCCGTTCGGACAGCCACTTTTCACAAGCCTCTTTTGAGTTCAACTTTACACCACCAAGGGTATTCGCCATGGACAGGAACAGCTGGTAATCACTTGCTATAAGTCCCATCTCCTGGGTGATGTAACGAAATGATACATGCCGGTCTAACTCAATGTTTTCTATGATTTGATCTTCAGGTCTTCCGCCGGCTGGCTTATCCATGGTGTCGTTTTCACCCGCTCGGAATTGTCGAAACCGCTCCTCCGCAGTTCGAAGTGATAGAGTGCCATCCCCAAAAACACCATTAATCTCATGGAACGTTTCTCTAGCGGATTTGCCCTTAACGAAGGAAAACATTAAAATAACGCGAATTTTGGCGTTAGTGAACTCCATCTTTACACGTCTATAACTGTTGAACGCAATATCCAAACTAATCAAGGATAGTGTCGTTTTGTAGGTTATGTCAAGACCTTTCTAAGATATATAGTATTGTCAGATACGAGCTCTGTAGCGCTTTATACATAGTCGCGAAATTCAAAAGACAAAATAGGCGGAAGGGAGATAATTGCCAACCATATATTAATATATTTGACTTTTACTCGCTTTATAAAAGCAGACTGGCTTCTTAAGATATAAGTACATACATCATACTAGATTTCTTGGAAATACTGTGAATCTTCAGAGACCAGCTACATATTCGAATCCAAATTCGTCAAATCGAGGATATCTGTTATCATAATATGTATATAAATAACTGTGTTTGTTGTTGTATTTGGAGATGCGTTCTGACGACCCGAACGAGAAAAATCGATTGCTGAACGCTATAAAAAATATGTGCATGTTTTTCGAATATTCCCAGTGTTCCCGAGTATAAGTCTTCGTCTTTAAAATTAGAATTTGGTTAAACCACCTAACTAGTTGGTAATAATTTGTGAATTATGCACAAAGAAAGCTCATTAAATATTAGAAATAAAATAAAATTTGAATATCGTTATAGATAGAATTCGGCAGGGGAGCTAATAAATTTAAGAACGTAACTGATAAATAAGGTAACCAAATACTATTCAGGGTAGGTTCGTGTAATAAGCGTTGATGAGGAAAAAAATAAAATCAGCCCCAAAAATCAATGGTTACTGGACGGTCATATCAAGAAAAGTAAAATGAAAAAACTGTTCTGAGAAGTTCCATGAAATAGGATAGTTCTAGAAATACCAGACATTGAACTATGAATGTGAGGCGAATTGAATGATTATGGAATATGAAGTAAAAGTAAAAAATCACACGAAATGTAAAACATATATTAAACTGATTCATAAGCATAAATAATTGTTCATACTCTTAAAGTTGGAGACTGTTATTTAAATGTTTTATAGTCTTCTTAGAAGAAATAGTAATGTAATTTCAGAAGGCAGTACATAAAACCTTATATGCAAGCTCAAGCAGTAAATATACAAATAAATACATACATACAGCCGAGCAGCGCTTCTAAGACACTCGCAATATTATACCGAAAACACTCATCAGAAGCACCGTTCTCTTCAAAAAGTAATAACAATTTGGCCAAAACAAACAATTTATTTGATAAATTCTAATTTCACGCAAGATCACGTACGAGTCCAAATAAATCACTCCAAAAATTTACAGGGGTCAAGCGCCACACACCGAAAGCTTCGTGTGCATACAGCGCTGTGCAAAATTATAGAACAAGAGAATTACCACCAACTAATGCAAAAATTACATGCAAACATATACATGCGTATATAATGTGTGTGTGTGTGTCTTCAGGGTAACGAAATGAAATCATAAAAAATTACAAGACATAAAAAATACGGGAATAATACAAATGCGATTTACGGTCATTTATGCGAACACATGTAAGCAGCAAAGGAACATTTTTATGTTAAACAAATAACCGTTATACTGCTCCACAATCACACTTTTACATGTGAAATGTGTGTGAAGCGTTGGCACAAATGTGGAGTCAAGTAACACAATTTGCAAATTGTTAAGTGATTTACGACAAGACAAGCCATTTGTAAGACTAAGATCTGATTGTGTAAAAGCTATGGAATAAGATAAAAATGCGCTATTAGTGCAACAACACACTAGTGTGGCCACACACAAAGTAGCTGATGTTTGCTCTTGTTGTTGTTATTTTGTTGGCGTTTTTTTTTGCAAACCAAGTTACAAATTGCCGTTACATTATGCCAGATTATATTTTCATATGCAAGTTGGGTGTAAATGGTTATAGCGTCCTCATTACATACGTCCTTATGTATATACATGTGTGCCAAAATGCTAAACTAGGGTTGCCAAGCTGATTATTTATATAATAATAATTATATCTAGAACCTTGGTTCTCGGATAGGATTGTAATATCAGGTTGTCAACTTTTGTCTTTTGAATTTCGCAGCTAAGTATAAAGCGCTGCAGAGCTCGTATCTGGCAAAACTATATATCTTTGAAAGGTAATGACATAACCTACAAAATAAATATGGGGTTCACTAACGCCGAAATTCGCGCTATTTTAAAGTTTTCCTTCGTTAAATGCAAATCCGCTAGAGATACGTTCCGTGAGATTAATGGCGTTTTGGGGAATGGTACTCTATCACTTCGAACTACGGCTGAATGGTTTCGACGATTCAGAGCGGGTGAAAACGAAACCATGGATAAGTCAGCCTGGAGAAGACCCGTGACGACGAATTCCGATCAAATCATGGAAAACATCGAGTTAGACCGGCATGTGTCATCTTGTGGCGTCGCCCAGGAGATGGGAGTTAGTCACCAAACCATTTTAAACCATCTGCAGAAGGCTGGGTACACAAAAAAGCTTGATGTTTGGGTGCCGCATGCTTTGAAAAAAACCTTCTGGACTGAATCAACGCCTGCGATATGCCATTGAAATGGAACGAACTCGGCCCAAGCCGGTATTGACGCCAGGAAGGTTTTGCTGTTTGTTTGGTGGGATTGGAAGGGAATCATCCACTATCCACTGAGCTGCTCCCATATGTCCAGACGATTAATTCTACCATCTACTGTGAACAGCTGGACCGCTTGAAGCAGGCGAGAATTGGCCCAAAGGAAGGGTGTAGTGTTCCAACAGGACAACGCCAAACCACAAACTTCGTTGATGACTCGTCGGAAGCTATGGGACCTCGGATGGGAGGTTTTATAGCATCCACTATATAGCCCGGACATAGCGCCAAGTGATTAACACCTGTTCCTGTCCATGACGAACGCCCTTGGTGGTGTAAAATTGAACTCAAAAGAGGTTTGTGAAAAGTGGATATCCGAGTTCTTCGCAAATAAGAAGGGAGGCTTCTACGATGGGGGTATTATGAAGTTGCCGTCTAGATGGATACAGTTTATCGAAAGAAAAGACGCATATTTGAACCAAATCCGATCACTGTAACACTTTTTATGAAGCACTCAATAAAGAGCAAAAAACCGAGCCAACGGAGTTTTGCAAAAATGCCAAATTCAATTCTAACGGGTTTTTAATGTCGTTCAGATTATAATATGTATTTTGGGAAAATAAACGTTTTTTTAACACTGACATCTTACACTTTTTCAAGATCTAGCACATGCTAAATATATAAGTTTTCGAAATCGGAAGCCAGAACGATAAAGTCCTATAAAATTAACCCTATTACACACAAAATAGTTTTTTTCTTATTATGACCGGGGTCTTACTATATGTACTATATGTTTTTGGGGTCGTTGAATCCGAGGCGATATGTCTAGAGTCCGTCTAGTTTCTGATTTGTTTAAGGAATTATGTTATTTTCAATTAAAAATTTTGCATATCTATAATCAACTGCTACTATATGTAACACATGCAAAATTAGGCGATTTTTGTGAATTAAAAAAAAGTACTCGTTTTTTGGACTTAATAAGGTATATTTTCAGATTTTTTTTATAAAAGTATTGAAAAATAACGGAGTTATGTGCTGTCTTGGGAGGTACCACAAAAAAAGTTCCTTTCCGGCTGAATACAATCTTTGAAAAATATCAAAAATTAACAAAATGGAGTAGTTCTGAAAAAAAATTAGTTTTTTAGATAAAAAAAATCAAATACTGTTCAAGAACCGACCTTGCCGATTTCACAGGATATTTTTGAAAGTATAAACTATCGAATAAGGAAAAGAAACGATTTTTTGAATGTGTCATACTGGTATATTTCCTTAACTATTTATTTCAGTGTCTCGATCAACGGATTCGCCTCGATTCCTTTATCAACTCTCTATAGCTCTCTCGTTTTCTAGACAATCATATTATTGTCAATACATCCCACAATCTTCTTTGTTGTAACATTTCCATTCTCGGGTTCCCAAAAATTTAGTTGTTCTTCAGTATTTGAATAGAAAGGAAATATTGTCCCTCTGCTTGGTGTGTCATAAATCAAAGATCTCTAAGAAACGATCAACTAGGTATTGTCTATATTTTGCGACTATCGTATTTCCTTTTTTTTTTGTAATTTAAATAGGTTATAGATTCTTGAATTGTGTTCTAAGAATATATTACTCAAATATTTGTCTCATCATCTGGAGCTTATTGCAACAAACAACTATGTTTTTTAAAACATCTAAAACTTCCTTGAACACTACATTTCTTAAGCAAGAATTTATTTAAATTACTCTCTAAAGCGCGCATAAAACCAAACAGAGTTGGAATTCTTTACTTTTTACCGGACCAGACATTGTAGATACATAACCTCAAATTATAATTTTATAAGCTTTAACAGTATTAGACACCAAAAAACAGATTTCCTTCGAAGGAAATGTTTCTTTAACTTTAGACTCTTTTAGAAAATATATTTTTAAATGGCGGATCCCAATCCCAAGTGCCCCTTAGATGAAAGACTGATCCCACGGCAAATATACTAAAATTTATTGCACATGGCAACTCTTGAAAATTACATAATAACTTCACATTAACCGCTACAAAAGCACGTTCACTTGCCCGTCACCCCTTGAAGGGGTGTTTAATCCAGCAAATTGATTTCGGTGGGTGTTTAAACAAAATTTCTAAGGATACGTACAAGTGCACACACGCTTCCAAACACACACACCCACACCCAACAATGAGGGCAAGTGGCGAAACCCAAAAATGGCAAATGGCAGCGTTTAGTACAATCATCACCATCATCATAAGCACCCAGCAGGAACAAAAACAACAACAATAAGCTCACACAACGAAGACAATGGCTGGCAAGCTGCCGACGGCAATCAACGGTTAAATGACAGCAACAACAACAACACCAATAGTAACAAGTGTTAGTGTAGCAACAACAATGCTAATGTTAATATTGTTGTTGTTGTTGTTTGTCATTCACAGTGCATTCGCTGCCATTTCTAACTGTTTCAAGGGTAAGTGGCAACAAAGTGGCGCCTTTTTACTATCAACTTGGGAATTGCGCAGAAGGAGAGCGCAGTAACGGCACTTTGCGCTAAGTGAGAGGGTGTCAACCGGGTTTGACGAAGGTTTGTTCTTCCACTCGAACTCCGCTGAAGGTGCTGCGGTGGGTGGTTGCAAGCGCTGAGTGCAGAGCAGCTACTGACTCGAGGATGCTATGTTTGTATGTGTGTGTGGGTTTAGTGTTGCATAGTGGCAGTTGAATATTTTTCGCTAAAAGTTGAACTTTCTTCTCACATAACAACAACAACAAACATATTTTATAATCCATTTCAGTTATTGCGAAAATATGCAAATATAATTTCTGCATTTCACTTCTTGCTTTCTTTCGGATTTGGCAAATGGCAAAAGTGAGTTGATGCGATTTGGCGTGACTTTTGCCAATGATACGTCGTGAAAGGACCCCAACAGCAATGGCTTAGCACAAGGTGAGCTAGCTATTTTGGGTTCGCAATTTTAATATATTTTTTATGTATGTTATGTGTAAATCGGAATTACTGTTATGTCTGCTATAAGTGGCTGTGATTTGAAGGCTTAACATATATTATAAGTAATGTTTAAATAAATTTACATAAACACTACTGTGAGAAGGGTTGAACTTTCATTTACATTTAAATTTATTGAAACATGATAGAAAAATAAATTTAGTTCTTTCTCTCTCTCTTCAAAGAAATAAGACGGACAATTGTGTGAAAAAATAGGTATGTAAGAGTTTTGTTTGAAAACTATGTCAAAAAGCCAATTTTTATACGAAGCATTTGTAATGGACAATGACCAAACTTTGACATATTTATTCCCGGTGTCAAAGCAGACATCATTCTGATTCTCAAATATCAAAATTCAGCTAATGGATGGAATACATTTTTTAAAACCAAGTAATGATTTGAGTTAAGGGGTTACGCCTCAGTGAAACTTTCAAAAAAATAATTTTTTTTCTTGCTTAATTTCAAAGTTGGAATATAGACGAGTATTTTGAGATGTCTACGTAAACAATGTCTCAATAATTGCGAAAGTTATAATCATCAAAAGTCAGCACGACGGGAGCGAGCGAGACTACATTTTTTTCTTCTTTTGCGTTTTTCTCAAAACCACATTTTTCGAGACGATGTACATATACGATAACTCAAAAACTATTCAACCGATTGACTTGAAAATTAAAATACATCTTCCTAACTAGATTTTCCACAGAGTGACGTGAAATTTTTTCGGTGTTTTTAGAACAAAATATGAAATCAATTTTTGAAGTGCTTCCAATTGCTTACACCATCAAGGAGTGCTCCGGAAAAACTGATCCACGTCAATGCTTATATCTCTGCCATTTTTAACTGTAAACAATTTTTTGTATATATATAAAACTTATGATATGTATTAAATTAGCAATAAATGTAAATAAGTCCTACCTCAAATATTTTTGTCAAAAAAATTCTTAAAAAACATCCGATTTTCACGCGTTCAGGGTGGCGTAACCCCTTAAGTTAGAAGAACGAGAAATCGCCTCAGAGATGAAAAAAATTATATTCTTGTTTTAGAGTACTGTTAAAATTTTAAGACATTTCTCTCAATCGCCTTTAAGTTATTGTTTTCAAAGTGACGAACGACTTTCAAATGACAATCTGATTCCGAACAAACGATAGAAACGAAAGTTTCTGTGCCGATATCTGACAATGGACGTATCCATGTATACATCATTGCACACCTTAGTCGAATTGGAATCCACTGAGCGATTGTTGCCAGGTGAAAGTCGTCCAAAGCAATAATACTCCACCCATATGCCAATAAAAGAAAGAAATGGCTTTTGTCCACAATATTACTGTGACTTAAGCCAAGTACACTCATTTGTTGAAGAGATATTTGTTCTTTCGCCAAGATGATGTCACGGCACATTCAGTGAGAGCAATAAATTGTGGGAATTATGCTATGGTCTAGCCCTCCAACTTACATATTTGACAGTTTTGGTTCCCACCGACTATTTTCTCTTTCACAAACCTTAAAAGTGCTTCAATGGAAAAGGATTTCACTCAAATTAGAAAGTAAAGATGGAAACAAACCCATATTTTGAATGCCTCGAAGCTTTACTATCGAACTGATATCAAAATGTTGGAAGACCGTTACAACAAAAGCATTATTCTAAATAGAGGTTATGCCGAAGAATAAAGGCATAATTTTATTAAAAAAACTTTCATTGCTAATATAAAAAAATGTTCTATCCACGTACTATTTATATTCCCGTGATGTTTGTCGGCCCTCCCATGTATGTGCAGCATGCTCCTTTCGAACTTAAAAGAAGACGCAAAGTGAGCTTGCACCATAACTAGCAGGTCCTTTAACTTTTTTGTGCATAGCCAAGGACGCAACGAAATCTCACTGCAGATGTTAACTCAGTTAATATCATCTGGGAATTTGAAAAGGCGGAGGACTGGCTCGCTCATAGCCAGATGGGATCGTAGTTTCCTTAAGCTGCGCTAGACCTTTCAGCTCTTTCAAACGCTGCCTAAAGCAATGGATGCTGTAGGAACACCTCTAGTCTTGGAGCACTTGTAACACGAGTCGTACCACAAAAATATTATCGAGTAATAATGACAGTGGTATGTCCAAAAATAATTTTACTTTTGAGTTAGAGGGAACTATGCAGTATCACAGGGGTCACAACAAGGCACTTACCTCTAAGAGACCACCTATTGAGACTTGGCAAAAGGCAAAATGCATGGCATGCATGGACTACGATGAGATGAAAGAACATTGTTTTTGTGAATGCCCAGCCTTCAGTCGGTTAAAAAGGGTTACTTTTCATAACTCCCAATACTCCAACCTAAGACAAATTGGGATGGAAAAAACTTAGAAGTTTCGTCTAATCAACCAAGTTCTTTAAGTGACGCTTATTAGATAACCTCTGTGGAGCACATTGGACATATGGATGACTTAAATGTACCCACTTGCGGTCAGACTCACCTTGCCTCACTTTGCAACCAATCAATCCTTTCGAACTATTAGTTTGTTTTACGCAGTTGAGTCAGATCGTTGCTGATTTTAATCCTGAGTCTCACGACCTTTCGTCCGTCTCTCCTGGGTATAACGTTATATTTTGGAGCTTAAGTGCAATTATAACCGATTCAAGAGCAAGGGTACTGAACCGCCTTATTGTGCCATTATTCCTCAAGTGCCTTTCTGGTCAATGTACTAATTTTTTAGAACTTTTGAATTGTTTTTGGATCAAAACAGAAGACTTTAAAATATTTTATTTAATAATCACAGAAATTAATCTCGTTTATAAAAAAATTACGACTTAAGTATTATTGAGTGTGAAGCTTAAACCTCGTAAAGTAGAGGAGTGTCCTAAAAATATTTATTTTCCTATGTGTTCTTTCTGTTATTTCCAAATTTCTAGTTAGCTTTCAATTACGTTTTTGTGTTTATACTCCCATTCGAATTCGGAATTAAATACAACAGCTACCATTTCTTTGTAATAAACGCATTAACGCCGCTATAAAGTCATATGTTACAATTTGTTAGTAATAATCCCTCGGCGACAACACGCTCCAATCTAAATCTGTTTAATATTCCGAAACAAAAAAAAAGCCGAAACAAGAGCGAGAGCAGCAACAACAGCAAAACACACAAATGACAAACAAACAAAAATATTACATTGTAATCCGCTTAAATTAAAACGTATTAGCCCTAATTTGCATAATTGCCTTGACGAACCGGAAACCGACAACAAATTAAAGTAAATACACCCTTCAAAGTTGAGCTCGTCCCCGTGGAATGTGCTGAGGAATACCAACAGCACGTGATGACAATATTTAAAAATGTTTAACATAATTAATGTGAAGAAAGATAAATACCTACGAATGTGTGTGTGTGTGTGTATGTAGTGGACCCTGGCAGCCCGAGTTGAGTAGCAACAGAATATTCCCAAAACGACGCAAACAAAAGTTTCACAACTCACTTTCAGCGGTGTACTCACGAAAATTAGGCCCGACTGCCGAGCCGTCAATTGACGTGCTTAATCAACCCTTAAATAACGCTAATTTGTAGCCGTACCCTCACCGCTGCGCCGCACAGTGGTGCCGCTTCATACAAGCCGCGGCAAAAAATAGAAGGAATCGAGGTAGGGCTTTGAAATTTGGCACACATCTCTCATATTGCCAAATTAGATGAAAAAACAAATTTTGTTAAAATCCGCCCACAACTACGCCCACCTCCCATATAACATAACCAATAAATATTCAAAAATGATCATATATTATTAAATATTTATTCAACAAGTAATTTCTTAACATCATCGTCCAATTCTAAAGTTTTATTTTTGGGATTTGTTCTGAAACCATTAATAAAAGGATCCGATGAAGCTAAAAGCAAGTGCATTACATCTTGATTTGTAGAAATTCTGTCGCATTTTCTAGAATGATTAAGCCTATATTTCTTGTAATCTTTATTGCGAGCTTCTTGAGCCTCCTCTGATAGCATGCCCAATGGTAAAATAGAGGATGAAACAATTTTACTACCATGCATTAAAACTTTATGTACCGTCATAGGCATATAGTAAAATTCATAAAGGCTGACATATAACCTAGCAGTTTCCATGCAATAAATTTCAAATTTTTGAGGATCTATTGCTGCTTGACTATTGATTGTATTTAATATTATTTTAAATCTATGTATCAGGTTTTCGTCAACGCCAACAATATCGGCAGTTTTAGCAGGATTCTCAAAAAATCTTCGTGAGGTATTGCCATCATTTGTCGTACCCAGTCCCTGCTTCACTACATCAACATTTATTCCCAAGGATGACTTCAAATCTGCTTGAATACGTGCTTTTTCATCTGCCTTCAGTTTTTTGGTACGATCGTCAGTTCTCCATTTGCAAAAATGTTTGTTGTAAGCAATATGCAGAATACACTCCATAAACTTAATTCTTGCATGCAAGGGAGAAATTCCAAATCTTAGGGAACCTTCGTTTACTGTTCTCCTCAATATACCATCTAAATCATTCATTTCCTTTGGTTTTGCTTTACATATGAAACATACACTCATTGCTGAGGTTTCAGTTACGGTATTAACAACTTTACCATCAATCATTGTAAGAGCAAGGCAATGACTTATTTCGAAAATTCGGTTTGAAATAATTACTACACTGTTATTTAAATTACGAATTTCGTTTTCAACACGGTTAACTTCCTCAGTAATAACATTGGCTGTTTCTTTCACAAACTCGAATTTTATTGGTCTACAAAATCTAGTGGATGATGGTGTTAAATTTTTCCAGTACAGTAATTTCTCCTCATTATTTTCAGTTAAAGTGAGGGCACAAGAGATGTTAAAAACATATGTTTATCAGTCATATTTCCATCAGTGAAGCTTTGTTGGTATACACTATGTCCTGAAGAGCCATCACATCCCCATTTCGAAGTCAGCTTCAAATTTTTTGGGATATCTTTTAAATCATTTTCAGATTTGGACATTAAAATTCTCTTAACTGTGTGGTTTAGCAAATCTTGCAAACCAACTTCACTGTAAGTTTCCTCTGATCGCAAATTCTCAGGATAACATTTCTTCTTAGCAGCAAGAACCTACAAATGTTTTTTGAATTTATTGCAAAAAATATTCAAAAAACCATCAACATGAACCTATTTTGGCAAAACATTTATGAAAATACAACTACAATTTCATTAAAAAAGTACGCAAAGGCAAACATCAAAAACACAAAAATTGACAACTGCTAATATCCACAAAAAATACCTCTTTATATGGTGGAAAAATATCACAATTAATTTCCTTAGCACTATTTCGCAATATTTCATATTGATGTTTGGATAACGAAGCATCAAGTATAAGACTAAGAGCTTTCTCTGGAGTAAATTTCATTTGTTCATTTTTTCTATTTTTTCGCAGCTGATGTTATAATATCAGCTGAAGTGGCGCTGCATAGTTGTTGGATCTTCATTCTTTTTGATCGCGAAGAAGAATCTTCAAAACTTTTAATTGGACGACCACGCGTTGCTGCATTAGAGCAACATGGATCAGAATATTCCAATGAATTACGAGATAATGTATAAATGTTTGACAACCAGCTTTCATTTTGATTTAAAAATAATTGTTTGGTACGACTTGACTTTTGCCATTTTTGTTTAAAACGCGGGATAAAAGTTTTGTTGATAAATTTTTTAAACACTTCTAAATCATTGCTTGATAAATCACTATAATTTATTGATATGATTTCTAAGAGTAAATTTTCATCATTATTGCAGTCAATATAAATTTCTGCAATATCACAATATTTTATTTCTTTTGACATTTCAAAATTTCGTGTTTTGTTAATTATTTTTCTCCCGTTTGCACTTCTCTCGGTATCACATACGACACATACGATAGCAACAAACCGAACAATCAAAAAAACAAACAAAACAACGAAGCAGGCAAAAAAACAAAGCAACGAATCAAGCAAACAAACAACGCAGTTGTAGTAGATTAAAATGCTAATTACTCATGAATTGGCAGCTAATTGCAGCTGATTTTTTTTTCTATCGATTAAGGAGATTTTAAAGTTTATTTTGTGTAAGTGGCTAACCTGCGCGCTCCTGCGCACAATAGTTATATTCTGTTGAAGTTGTGATATATATGATTTTTTTGGACCATGAAAAAACATCATGTAAAAAAAAATCTTGAAAAAGAAAGTATACATTTGATGATATAAATCACATCTATAACATTGGTTTTAATAAATAAAAACTTTAGAATTGATATTTTATGGTTAACTTTTGAGTTTTAACCTTTGCAATATTCATCACATTTTTCTGAGTAACTTTGCGTTGATACTTTGTTGGACTTTGAAGCTCTCCCAACAAAAAACCATTGAATATATCAAGCCCAAGTATTCGGATAATGTTATTTGATTAGTTCTTAGCTTAAATTGAAAAGATGGTACAAATTTGGAATGATAAAAAAAATCCTTTTTTTCCGCTTTGGCACCACTGTGCGCCGCACACACTCGTAACCGCAACGTAAACAAAAGCCAAATGCTAGAAATTATCACACATCTCGCCATGCCCGCCGGTGCCACTCGCAAGCATATATTTGTTATTGTTATTGTTGTTGTGTCGAAACGAGGTGTGAATCCAAGTGTTTGCCGCTTGATCGGTGCGTCCCTAGGGCCAAGAGCGTGAATTTCAATTTATTATTGCCTTATCGCCTCTAATTGGCTGAAATGCTTGCGGCGAACACGCAAAACTTTCACAAGCTTACGTACATCGCTGTGTCTGTATATAAGTGTATCTGTGTGTATGCATTAAAGCTTAGTTATATCCAAATGTATAATACATATCTCTATGAATAAATATGAGTGTATTTAGATATAAGTACATACATATAAACGCTTACCCAGTAATGAAGGCATTCATGCGTCCTCTTCCGCCCATACCGAACTTTCTTGTTTAAATGTTTTCTTATTTCTAATTTGATTTATCTTTTACTTTATCAACAAATAAGAATCATTAAATATTAGAAGCCCCTCTCCTTATTTGCGAAGAATACGGACAGCCACTTTTCACAAGCCTCTTTTGAGTTCAAATTTATACCTCCAATGGCGTTCATCGTGGACATGAACAGGTGGTTATTACTTGGCGCTATGTCTGGGCTATATGGTGAATCCGATAAAACCTCCCATCCGAGCTCCCGTAGCTTCTGACGAGTCATCAACGAAGTGTGTGGACTGGCGTTGTCCTGGTGGAACACTACACCCTTCCTGTTGGCCAGTTCTGAGTGCTTCTGGTCGATCAAGCGGTCCAGTTGTTCGCAATAGATGGTGAAATTAAGTGTCTGGCCATATGGGAGCAGGTCATAGTGGATGATTTCCTTCCAAACCCACCAAAAACACAGCAAAACCTTCCTGGCCGTCAATTCTGGCTTGGCCACTGTTTGGGACGATTCACCGGCCTTCGACCACGAAGGCTTCAAATTGTCGTATATGATCCAATTTCGTCGCCATTCACCTTCCGCTTCAAAAGTAGGTCGAGTTCGTTCCGTTTCAGCAGCATATCGCAGGCGTTGATTCGGTCCAGAAGGTTTTTTTTGTGTCAAATCATGCGGCACCCAAACAGCAAGCCTTTTTGTGTATCCAAGTTTAAAATGTTTTGGTGACTCATTCCCATCTCCTGGGCGATGTCACGAGATGCCACATGTGGGTCTAACTCGATGTTTTCCATGATTTGATCGGTTTTCGGCGTCACAGGGGAAGACATGGTGTTTTCACCCGCTCTGAATCGTCGAAACCATTCCTCCGCAGTTCGAAGTGATAGCCATTAATCTGACGGAAGGTTTCTCTAGTTGATTTGCCTTTAACGAAGGAAAACTTAGCGAACTTCGGCGTTAGTGAACGTCTATAACTGTTGAACGCAATATCCAAACTAATCATCCATAGCGTCGTGTAGTTTATGCAAATATCTATTGGATTTTTGGGATACCTCTGGAACTCCTTTACATCAATAACTAAGATTAATGCTTACATACCAATCAAAATAGTTCGTTCTTATCAACTTGAAGCCATCACATAAGATAACTGAAGATTTTAGTAAATATATGAGAATATATGAATAAATAATGAAAGATTGAGAACCCTCAGAGCCTTCTTAAAATCTGTTACTCCAAGGTTCCAGTGTAGGGAACCTTAAAAGAGATAAAACTCTAGTCATAATGCAACAGTTAAATTCTCGCCGACCTGAACCAAACACATAAAATGCCTGAAGGTTTAGAACTTTTTCTAAGTCAAAGAAGCTGTAGAAATACTGAATCCTTAGTCAGAATAATCAGTATAAAGAATCAATTGTTATTAATAATGTTTCGCAGAGAAAGTTTAAAACAGCCCATATTCAGAGAAATCAGAAAGTGCCGGATTAGCGAAAAACGAAGTATGAAAATTCAATCGGGTCTAAAGCAACGCAGATAAAATTCAATTTTGGTCATAGTCTGTGCAACCTGATTCTAAACTTAATTTACTCCAACGAACCTTTTATTTGGGAGACTAATAAATAAAGGATTTTTCGTATTTGTCCCGCTCTTTTGACATTTCTCTTCAGTAAGCTTTGTCATTTCATCATTGAAAAATTAAAGAAAACGAGTCGAAATTATTAAAATTTACTACCGATACCCGGAGTCAGTGGCCTCAACTTTAAGAGCGCTACGTCCAATTTATGATCGTCATAATCGTCCGAATATTTTTGGCCCGTATTGGATGATATAGGCTTGGACAATATGTGGTTCCATCAGGACGGCGCCACACAGCGAAACAAAAATCGAGTTTGGTGAACGTGTTATCTCATGAAAATTTGGTTCAGCGTGCCCGTGGTGACAATGCAAAAGAAATCGAGTTCCATACATAATGGCATCGAATGTACTTGCAGAGGATTAAGGAATTTCATTGATATCCCAAAGCGTTTTGTTTTGTTGCGCTCTTATTGAAAACCCCTTTATTTGTAATACCTAAAAGAATAATTATATCTACGTAAGTCTGAGAAGATTTCGGTTAATAATGAAATTTCTTACTAGTCTCATTTGAATGTCAATGTGTTTATGTCCTATTCAACTAGAATTAGCCTTCAACAAAACTTTTCGAAAAATTCTCCGCACTAATTTCACACCATTTTTGTTTTCCTAATTTCAAATCAATTTCTCACCCTATATATAGTTATTTTGTAACTCAAGAATATAACTCTCTTTCTTCTACAATTGGGTAATGTCCGTCGGTGGCAATTCGGTTTAAAACTGAACTGCCAAAGACTATCAATCTTTTTCAAGGCAATAAGCTCACATTTTCGATCCTTTTGAATATCACGACACTCTTATTGACCTACTATCTCTGGTGGCAATGAACAAGATAATATAAATTAAAATGTTTTCTGATCTGGGTTTATTTAGTATCGGAACCAAGCTAAATTTTTCATATTTTAAAAGAAGCGCTTCTAAGTTTATTGAGAAGACAACTCACAAAAATTAGCATAATAAGCAACAGAGCTTAAGACTAGCTTCTTCAAATGAGTCGTCGATACATTCCAATTTGGGATCTTCCAAGCATATGTTTAAATGAGTCTCACTCAACCCCCAACTGTAACATTCATCCACACTCACTAAGCATCCACATACCACACTGGCACACAACATTTATCCAAATCCACACCACTGATACATAACATTCACCACACTCACCACAGAACAGAAGAAAACTGTCACATCAACACATCAACACACCCACACACATAACAACACCGTACACCACACAAAAGGGAATAGAAAGGATCGTCAATTCTACCCGCGATTTCTTCTTTTTCGACCTGCGTTCTGATTCACGTATATTCTTTCGTTTTTTCACCATCCATCCGCAGCATGCATTTGATTAAGTCGACAACTAAAAAACTAACTAACAACTGTAAAACTAACATTTAAAATATAAAATTAGATAAAACATTTAAAATCGAATAAAGAAAAATATTATAAACTGTATCAGCGGAATATACGTTTTTTATTGTTTTTTATATGTATATTAACAGAGTGCGTACAAAGGTAGTGAGAGGCTATGCACCCTATTAAACACATATGTAGTTTTAATTCCATTCGGTTTGCTTGTTAGAAAAAGCAAAGTTCTCAAGTTTCCACGAGCAGTCTTGCAAGTCAAGAACTGAGTTACTTTAGACTCATTTTGCAGTTCTCGATAGTGTAGATAAACTAACTAAATTTAAGAAATTCGTAAAAGTTGTAGCAATTAATAAAAATAATTATGCTTCAAGGACACCCTAAAACTAAGCAACACTGAACCCTAGAGCTCCACTTGTCTCAGCTACCCGAGTTTCCTTCGTGAAAAATGCCAAAAATTTATCACTTAGCCAATTCTATTAGACACATTCGCTGCTAATGTTTGTCATCATTTCATTAATTACCCAAACATAAGGTTTACTAATTTCAATTCACGAACGAATGCTACAATTCATACAACAATAAGAACAATAACAGCTGTATAGATACTGCTAGTACAAGTATGTATGGCAAAATATGGGCGGGTAAAAACACTTGATCGCCAGAATAAATTCAATTAATGCAGTCAACTGAGCAGGACGAGCACCCAGGCAAGTGCACACACAGACATATATATGTATGTATAGGAAACGACACTTGCAGCCACCCTGCCAACAGTGCAACACCAGCAATCAGCCAGCAACAAAAAAATGTTTGAACATTTTCGCTGCCTTCATCAGCATCAGCGTAACGGTATTAGCCGTGGCATTAGCGTGCGGCACACCCTCTACATTAGCGACGTGGTCAATTGTTTGGATTATTTGCTGGTGAATTATTGCGTGTTGACGCATATGCCAACAATTTCCCTCCGCTCCCCTTCTGCCTGCCACACATGCGTTTATATGAGTGTTTGTATGGGTTCATCTTTTAGGCACATAATTGCCGAATTTTCAGCCAGTTCTATGATGGCAAATGCAAAAGGCAAGCGATTAATGCGCTTAGTGACAAAGACACACTCTCACTTATACACATATAAACACTCACACACACACACACATTGGCGCATATTTGTCAACAATGCCGCCGACAATTAGCGATGATATTAGAGAATTGTGATTGCAAAATTTCCTAACGATTAAATCGAAATCATACCAATGGCACTTGTCTGTCGTCTATGCGCATTTTCCCCCCTCTCTTCCTTATTTGAACGCGAATTTTCAGCAAATGCAGTGTATTTTCTCTATGGTATGTACCCCTATATATGGATGTATGTGTATGTCTGATGTGCCGTGGGGGTTGGCGATTGCTAATAAAATGCGACAGATGGATTGTGTAAACAAGCAAATTGCGGAGTTAAAATGAAATATGAATTGTGATGAATCGGTCTGATTTGCGCTAAGTACACATACAGTAATTCAATGAAATATCGAAAGTAAAGTCGGCCACATGTACAATAGATACATACATATGTGGATAGCAAAGGTCTATTCTAGTAAAAAAAGTAACATATTTACCATAAATATTACCGAAATTAAGCGGATTTTTATGATTTTCATATTCCAACGATGAGTTGGGTTGCTAATGACTGATTACTGTTCGCTGACTGATTACAGTGAAATTATGTATAAAACTAGATGATCTCGAAAACGATTTTTTGAATTTATTATATTTTATTGTGGAAAAGCACTAACTCAAAAATAAGCGTTTTGATATCAAGTTGTCTTAAAGAAATATTTGCTGGGACAAGTCTGCTCAGACAAATCCCCATCATATTCCTATTCATAACAAATACTGACAGCTGTTAAATCTTTACAGACAATGTCAAAACTCCACTGTACTTCTGTTACATCAAATGGTTTTCAACCAACTAAAATGCCAGGACATACAAAATTTGTGTTTAATTGGTATTTTTTTGGTAGCTATTTTTTACAAGCAAATACAATTCCGTTCGATGGAACCGGAGCCGATTTTTTTTCTTCAAATCGTATTTATGGTTTCATTTGGCTTAAATTCAAGCTATTCTTTATATAGTCCTATAACTCCCCTCATTTATTATTCCAAAAAGTTAGTTTTTTATAACATTGCCGACGAACGTCGATTTGAACAACAAGTTTAGCAGACTGCAGGCCTAATATATCTACAATCGTAAAGACGTTCTTTCGGGGAAATCTCGAGTATGAGAAAACTACATTTATTCATATCAAACATGGTCACTAGGCTAATGTAATAATTTGACAACTTGAATTTTTCATTAGAAAGTGTTTAATCTACAACATATTAATGACGTTTATAACCGAGTCAACAAGAACAACACAAATATGATCCAAAAGTCAATTTTGTCGCCGATGTATATTTTAGATTTGTGGCTGCAAGCACTGAAATTGAATTTTGTACCAGATGCAACCCCATCCTAGCTAAAAGATAAGTCCATCAAACTATAGCAGATAAAACTAGAATATATAATGGAATCACGTGAAATAACATTTAAGGAATCGCAAATATTTGACGTTTGTCAAAATAGTTGCCTTTTTCGAATATCGATTACTTCCACGCTCTATTCTATTATCTACAAAATTATGGGACAAGGTGATTCCCTCTCGTGCGTATTCTTGCTGGAAAAAGTGATACGCGTCGTTACTCTGAACCGCAGTGCCACTTCTATTCCAAAAGCACCATGCTACTGGAATACGCGAATGACATCAACATCATAATCCTTGTCAACAGAGGCGCCAGCGCAGCTTTTTCCAGCCTAGAAAGGAGGATAAGACAATTCTAACCATCAGGTGCTTCTTTGGGATTGGAAGGCAATTAAGAAGCAGATCTCTCTCTCTCGAAGAACAAAAATTACGCTCTATAAGTCTCTCATCTTTCCCGTCCTATTCTTAGGTGTAGAAATATGGACGATAGCAACCCAAGATGAGATGGTACTTAGAGCATTCGAGAGAACTGTTCTCCGTATAATCCGTCCGTGGAACCGTTCGCGTGATCGAGGAGTACCAAAGAAGATGGAACATATATGAATGGATGAACTGTATAAGCAACATGGAGATAGTTAATCGCATAAAAATCCAACGAATGCGGTGGTTAGGCCATGTCGTGTGTAAGAAAGGCGATTCTCCAATGAAAATATTATATCTTTCGATTCGAGAGCCATAGGTGGACAACGGAAGCAAGGGGAGTTACGCCTCCAATGGAAGAACCAAGTGCATAAGAACCTGTCTGCACTTGGGATGTACCACTGGCATGACTTCGCAAGGGATAGAGACAACTGGCGAAATTTTGTGTTCTCGGCCCAGACCAACTCACGTCTGTGGTGCCAAGGAAGAAGAAGAAGAATTCTATTGTATTTATAATACTTGTTTGTTAGTTTCGCTACTCCCTAATCTCCAATACTTAGCGAATCGAAGATCTATTTTATTCATTTTACCAAAATAGTACCGATATACTGACAATTAAAGCCTAATCACCTGTCTTCATTTAAGAATAAAACACACTAAATCGCCTTTGAACCGAAAATTAATGTCCAGATTCCACAAACAAATACAAAAACACACACAAATTTCTATATTTATCTAACGCATAAATACAAATGGTCCATTTGCAACACGCCATCTGTAAATATTTCTAATAAACTATAAATTGGCGAATAACAGTAAAATTATCGAAAACACAACATTTGAAAAGCGCGAACGCCAACGACAGCGACAGCGCCAACACAAGCTTATTGTTATTCAAAGGCGCAAAGCGGCAATCACAAATGTAAATAAAGCAGTTCTGGCACGTCATCAACTCAATACCCAGATGAATATGCTTAATCTAATATCTACATGCTGTGTGTATGTATGTATGTATTCATGTGTGTATGTGTGTGTGTGTGCGAGGGTATAAAGGCAGTTGTGAACTGAATGTGATCATCTGTGTTGACATGGAGATCAGCGCATGTTGCCAATTCAAAATCAGACGGAACTGTGTTTGTGTTATTGTTGTTGTAAAAAATGCAACAAAAACAAATTTCATAATTGCCGTTGATATTTAACGCGCTCACAATAAATACAATAAATATATATGAATAAAAACACTTTTGTGTAATCCACTATTGTTGTTGTTGTTGCTCTGGTTTGTGCCTCTTTCATGTCAACACGCACCAGTTCAGTTCAGTTCACTTACCAAAAGTGGTATTACCCTCCCCTTGGCAGAGCAGCCTTTGCGCCCTTACTGTGTGCGATCACACTAAACTAATCCGTTTACATTGAACCAGTCGAGGTGGTTGTTGTTATTGTTGTTGTTGGTGTCGTTGGCTGCTGCTGGTGTTAGAAGTCGCAATTGAATCGCATCCGCCGTGCTCTGGGTGTGCAAAGCGTAAAGTGCGCCGCAAAACAGCAGCGGATAATGCCGACACCCCGCCATGCCATGCCACAATCGGAGCGAGTGAGCGTTAACCTCAATTTAATTTGCAACAGATGCGGCAAATAACATTTGTCATCAACAATAATATAGGGTAAAACCGGGATAGATGCCGCGCTAGGATAGATGCCTCGTTTCTAAAAACTCAACTACCAGAGAACAAAACAGCAAATTCGTTGTTTACATACGCGCCACATGCACCCCCCACCTCAGTGACGCGCGAATTGTTGTGCTAGACGGACGTTTCTCGCTTATGTGTCGAATTACATTCGTAGCGGACGCGACGAACGCTTCAAAGTTTCAAACGTAAGTATTCACTATTCCATATCTTTATAAACAGTTAAATGATTACATTTTATTTGAATTGTTTTAATACATTGGTTCTTTGAGAACACATTTAAGAGTCAATCACTGATGTTTGCATTTATTTCATTTATAAAATATTGAGAGGCATCTATCCTTAGTGAAAAGGATAGTTGCCCCGAATTTACAAGGGATAGTTGACTTTAGGGGCATCTATCCCTCTATACTGCAAGAGCCTATCGAAGTATTTAAAAGTCATAGTCGTGAATATTTTCGTATTTCCTAATAGTAGAATATTAGAAAATACCAAAAAAAAAATGCATCCAACTTTAATTTCATAATTCGAATATGATGAAATAAGGGTAGATATTGTTTTAATTATACTTACTTTGCTTATTGTAGGTGAGCCATGCCAAGGAAATACAAAAGAAAGGAGGGCGTACGAGCTCGAGTAGTTTCTTGGACAACAGAGCAGCTACAGTCAGCTTTCCATGAATTGGATAAAAAAGAATTGGGGATCAATGAAATATCCAGACAATTTGGGATTCCATCCAGAACATTGAGAAGGCGTTACGCTATTAAAAACCAAACTAAGCTGACTTTGGGAAAACATCCTGTCCTGGGTTTTGAACACGAAAAAAGTCATAAAGAAAATGATTATTATTTAAAAGTAAACAAGGATCGTGGATTACGTAAAAGACTAGCTATTTATAGCTCAAACAGTGAAAATGAAGATCACCTCTCACCTAATGCTGAAAAAGGTAAAAAAACCATAGGACTACCCGTGAAAAAAACTAAAAAAACAAAATTTGAAGATACTAATTCTATAGATGAAAATGTTTGCGTAGAATGCTTCGATACCTATAATAACACGAAGTCCAAATCTGATTGGATCCAGTGCATTATCTGTCAGAAGTGGCTGCACGAAACATGCACACTTTTTAAGAACTATTGCTCAAGATGTGGAAAACTTCAAATGTCCGGTTCCACTTAATGAAGGATAATTCCTTACAAATATGTTGATTTTTTTAAATGTTTAAATAATAACTAAGGTTAAACGAAATTATTATTTTTTTTCGTTAGAGATTCATATGAATGTTGATTTTTTTTTTATTTTAAATAATTATTTCTACGTTAAAACGGGAATGTTTCATTTGAGATGATTCTATATGATAGTTTTAATATGTTATCGCTTAAACAGACTTTTTTATATAAAATATATTAAAAAAGTCTGTTTAAGCGATAACATGCATAAATATAAATATGGTTAAGCATTTTATATTACCTACACATGAAGATAATAAATAAATATTACATTTTGATTACGTATTCTTGTTAATTATTTAAAAAGGCATCTATCCCTCATCATAGGCATCTATCCTCCTAAGTGATTTCATAGTGGGGCATCTATCCATATAGGTAGGCACCTATCCCCAAAAAATGTGTTTCGCAAGAATTACATTTTTGCAAAACCAGTAATGATTAGGTAAATAAATACAGTTTCTAAAGCTTTATGAATGATTAAACTAACTATATTACAGGGTCAATCTAAGCAAATATGTTTGGTATTCAAATAATGAGACACTTTCGAAAAGTGGGGCATCTATCCCGGTTTTACCCTAATAAAAGTGGTAAGAGGGTGCTGGGTTCGGGTGGAACCGAATTTTTATACCCGGTGCATATTATGGGATCTCTGGATTCTCATTGACCTGACGTCTTACTACTCTATAAAGGAGGTCATAATACCAACCCTGATAGCTGTAAGCTCTAATACGAGAATTGGAGATTATCTAATACTTTAACGAAATCTTCAATATAGACAAGCTTGAGACCATAAACACTTGTAAGTTGGGAGCTGTTCCCATTGCCCATAACTATGTTCTATTTTGCTCAAATAGATATTGCTAGACAGATGATAGCTAGGAAAAGTTAGACTAATGCGAAAACATGTGGGGTTGCCAGTTCTCTATGAGGTATTTTTTTGATGGGCATAGAAAGCCGTAGCTGGTCATAGAAAATTTAAACTTTTCGAAACCGGAGTTCTCGATGATAGTGAGTTATTTAGCAACTGATCAAGTGTCGAATCCAATTGGATTAAATTGGACAAAGTCGAATCTATGATAACCCTATATCAAGTAAACTTATCACTGAAACTGAAAATAGATGGAATGACCTCTTCTGTTTCGTTTGGTAAGAAAATAAGGAGAAGAGCCCATATGCCAAACATTTTATTGAAGTGTCTTGAATTCTACATATTTAGCTGTGGAATTTAGGCAACATTGTTGTTTTTATTGTAGTAGCAGAAAGCAATCCTCAAGTAGTTTTGAGATATGAGGGCGGATTGACAGTCCTTGGTCGGATATAAATTGGTTTTTGTTCCGATTACGCAAAAATGAATACACTGTAAAAGTAGGCGTGGCATTTATCCTGATTCCGCATTTTTCGCAGCTTTCTTTGAAGAACGAACATTAAGATTCAATGAAGTGTTGGTAAACAAGTAAGGAAAGGCTAAGTTCGGGTGTAACCGAACATTTTATACTCTCGCAATTTATTTATTTAACTTTATTTATATTATATAATACACAATTTGACCCACATATTCATCATATATATTGTATAAAGTCCATTGAAAGTTGGAAACCCTAATATTAGGTTAGAAGCACCGAGGTCCTCATGTTCGATACATGGGGCCTTGAAAACCTATGGTCCGATTTCGGCGATTTTTAGAATGGGGCTTCCACACTATAAAGGTAGTATTTGTGCAAAGTTCTGCATCGATATCTTCACTACTGCTACCTTTATAACGGGTGATTTTTTTGAGGTTAGGATTTTCATGCATTAGTATTTGACAGATCACGTGGGATTTCAGACATGGTGTCAAAGAGAAAGATGCTCAGTATGCTTTGACATTTCATCATGAATAGACTTACTAACGAGCAACGCTTGCAAATCATTGAATTTTATTACCAAAATCAGTGTTCGGTTCGAAAATTTTTTATCGACAAATTTTGTTCAGCGATGAGGCTCATTTCTGGTTGAATGGCTACGTAAATAAGCAAAATTGCCGCATTTGGGGTGAAGAGCAACCAGAAGCCGTTCAAGAACTGCCCATGCATCCCGAAAAATGCACTGTTTGGTGTGGTTTGTACGCTGGTGGAATCATTGGACCGTATTTTTTCAAAGATGCTGTTGGACGCAACGTTACGGTGAATGGCGATCGCTATCGTTCGATGCTAACAAACTTTTTGTTGCCAAAAATGGAAGAACTGAACTTGGTTGACATGTGGTTTCAACAAGATGGCGCTACATGCCACACAGCTCGCGATTCTATGGCCATTTTGAGGGAAAACTTCGGAGAACAATTCATCTCAAGAAATGGACCCGTAAGTTGGCCACCAAGATCATGCGATTTAACGCCTTTAGACTATTTTTTGTGGGGCTACGTCAAGTCTAAAGTCTACAGAAATAAGCCAGCAACTATTCCAGCTTTGGAAGACAACATTTCCGAAGAAATTCGGGCTATTCCGGCCGAAATGCTCGAAAAAGTTGCCCAAAATTGGACTTTCCGAATGGACCACCTAAGACGCAGCCGCGGTCAACATTTAAATGAAATTATCTTCAAAAAGTAAATGTCATGAACCAATCTAACGTTTCAAATAAAGAACCGATGAGATTTTGCAAATTTTATGCGTTTTTTTTTTTTTAAAAGTTATCAAGCTCTTAAAAAATCACCCTTTATATTGTAAAGTTAACGATTCAGATCGTCTTCAAAGTTCTGGTATATAGGAAGTAGGCGTGGTTGTGAAGCGATTTGGCCTATTTTCACAACATATCATTGGGATGTAAGAAAACTATTACAAACCAAGTTTCATTGAAATCGGTCGAGTAGTTCCTGAGATATGGTTTTTGACCCATAAGTGGGCGATGCCACGCCCATTTTCCATTTTGTAAAAAAATCTGAGTGCAGCTCAGTGTTTCTGACGTTTTTCGTTAGTGAGATAATCCACTTTTAGTAATTTTCAACCCAACCTTTGTATGGGAGGTGGGCGTGGTTTGTTGTTGCGAGAGTATAAAAATATTAGGTTGGCAAATATCTCCCTTCCGCGTTTTTGTCTTTTGAATTTCGCGGCTATGTATAAAGCGCTACAGAGCTCGTATCTGGCAATACTATACATCTTTGAAAGGTCTTGACATAACCTACAAAACGACGCTATGCATGATTAGTTTGGATATTGGCCAACAGGAAAGAAGTAGTGTTGCAACAGGGCAATGCCAGACCACACACTTCGTTGATGACTCGTCAGAAGCTACGTGAGCTCGGGTGGGAGGTTTCATCACATCCACCATATAGCCCGGACATAATGCCAAGTGATTACCACCTGTTCCTGTCCATGGCGAACGCCCTCGATGGTGTAAAGTTGAACTCAAAAGAGTCTTGTGCAAAGTGGCTGTCCGAGTTCTGCGCAAATAAGGAGGGGGACTTCTACGAGGGGAGTATTATGAAGTTGCAGTCAAGATGGTAATAGATTATCGAACGAAACGGCGCATATTTTAACTAAATCCGATCACTTTTTATTGAATAAAGAGCAAAAAAGCGGAAAAGCAATAAAAAGTAGTGAGTGCCACGCCTATTATATAATAGCTTTAATCAGAGGCGTTTGCTTCTAAAATTAACATGGTGCCCATTCAAACTTTTTATATATTTTATTTGCATGTTTTTTAATTAGGTGGCAACAATATGAAGCTATCTAATTTTAATAATTTCTACTTAAAAATCATATATTTCACAGGAATATCGTATATTAATGGTTTTGGCTCTAATATTTGTTTAATATTTTGTGAATATGGCAACCCTGTTCAAAAAAATTTTAACATTTTAAAAATGAGAAAATATTCAAATGTTTACTTTGTTGAAAATATTGAAGTTATAATTTATTTTCACAAATACAATGTTCAAAATCAGGTGGCAACTCTATAAAATAAATTATTTCTTGTTTTAATTTAACAAATGTTTTATATAGTAATTGGTTATTATCAAACTGGGAAATAATCGCTACCAAGCTCTTAATATACCCTTTTGAACATTTGATGCTCGGGTATAAAACCCAACAGACTAGCATTCATCTCTTTTGGTACATCTGTTTGTATGTAAGCATTCACCAAAAAACACCGTATGCCAGCGTATTCACCGAGCGCATTGTATTGTATCGGCAAGCGAAATATTCAATGCAATTGTTATAATTTGTTCAATTTAATTTGATTCATATGGAACGCCCCGGAACAACCCTTTTGCCGCGTCAACTCATTTCCGCGCCTGGAGTAATTGTGGCAAATTACCTGGCAAAACGGTGCTTTGATTTTAAACATTAGCGCAAACGCTGAAATCAATCATCATTATAACTATTTAAACTGTCATCATGCGTTTGAATGTCAATCACTCTCATATTTACTATTTACTAGTGTTGCTGTTGTTGTGGTCGCACCTCAGTGCCGTGTAAATAGATAAAGCAAAGCAGAAAATTTGTGGCATGCAACAAATGTGTAGCAAGCATACTCAAATAAAAGACACTTCAGCGATGATAACAATTTCGAAATTTGAGGTTATGTTAGTTCATATATGGATGTGTATGTTTAAGGATATTCCCGAATGTGTCTGTGTGTGTCTGTGCGTGATTGAATTGTTCCTTAATGAAATTGCCCATCATTGTCATTTATCTACAAATACTCACACAATCATAACAACATAACCATCATCAACTATAACTACAACAACAACAATAGCAACATTCTTCTAAACACCACGCTGTACTCTTTGCTTATTCAACGCAAGATGCCACCAGCGAAAATATTTTCTTTGCGTGCTGTTGCGCACATTTTCCGCCTGTGTTTATTGTTGTTCCATATTCCGTCTTCCTTTGTGCTCATTTCACAGCTAAACGTTGTTCGAGTGTCACTCGAGGTTACTGCATGAATTACGTGCTAAAGTGCCCATATATGACTGGTGACAATGACAATAATTCGGGTGCAACTCGTCAGAATGATGATGATGGCAATGATGTTGAGTTTGATGATGACTGTGATGTTTTCGGCATTTATGTGATTTGATTAGGATGAATAGTTTTTGTATGCTCATTGTATGCTCGGATTTCAGTTTGGTTTTTCTAATAAGAATGTATTTTTCCTTTACAGCTGCTTCAAAAAAGTGTATCCCAGGTTTGAGACCGATAATTACACAGCCACATAAAACAAAAATTAAGTAATGACCTGGGGGATCTTACTATGTGTGCTATATATTTTTGTGGTCGCTGAATTCAAATCTGAGGTCCATTTAACCCCATCAGATCATGGTTTTGAGATAATCCCAGTAAAGCAATATGGCGAACAGTGATTTTTAAAATTCGTAGGATTCGCTCGAATTGAAACTAGCTACTCGAGGGGTTTTCATATTACGAATCCGGTGTCGGTTTTTCAAAATTCAAAATGGCGGTCGCTTTTTTGAAATATTCATCGGAATCGCTTGAATCTCGTTATGCGGGAGTTCTCGGGATCGTCCTTGCGTCATATGTGCTGAATAGTCGAAGTAGCGAGTAACAAAGGATAGCTACATCAAAATGGAACAAAGAACAAAGAGTACAGCTCAATGACCCTTAATGTATTATTAATCCCAACAGAAAATTTATTAGAATACTTTTTAACAAAATTTTTGAGTTCATGCTTACAATTCGAATGGTCATCAATGAGCTTTATCTATCTTCGATAAATTTTATTAATGCACTTTGCAAATAAAAAAACTCGGTTTGTAATTCTCGTAACCTTTTCCTTAGAGACAAACGACAGTAGTCGACCTATGAATGTTCACAAAATAAACTTGCTCATGTATCTTATTTATGTATTTATGTCGACTATAACTGACGAGTACTTGATCCATCCTACTTGGTTGGCCCGTAGTTAGTTCCTTATATCCTTCCAATAAGTTCTTAAAATATGATACGACCAGTCGCTTCGATTCTTGCAAAATAGTACGGTCTTATTATTGAATAGAATGTTAGGAATTGTTCCGACTCCTTTCTAAAAGTTGATCTCAACGCGTGGCTGACAATCCATGGCCGGATATAAGCCCCGATTATTCCTATTACGTAGACCCAACTATCATGGCGAAGATTCAACACAGTATTTCTTTTATAGAAATGTCAAACGTTCATACGTATAGCAGCACATGCTGGGCTAATCTTCTAATCAATCCATGAATGTATGTGATTGGCGTTGAAACCGTTTAGCCGGTTATAGCCGAATCAATAATAGCGCGCCACTTCTATCTTTCCTTCGCTGTTCAGAGCCAGTTGGAGATCCCAAGTGTGACCAGGTCGCTCTCCACCTGGTCCCTCCAACGGAGTGGAGGCCTTCCCCTTCCTCGACTTCCTCCGGCGGGTACTGCATCGAACACTTTCAGGGCTGGAGTGTTTTCGTCCATTCGGACAACATGACCTAGCCAGCGTAGCCGCTGTCCTTTTATTCGCTGAACTATGTCGTCGTATAACTCGTACAGCTCATCGTTCCATCGTCTGCGGTATTCGCCGTTGCCAATGTTCAAAGGACCATAAATCTTGCGCAAAACCTTTCTCTCGAAAACTCCTAGTGACGTCTCATTGGATGTTGACATCGTCCAAGATTGTAGAGTTTGATTTTGGTTCGCCGAGAGAGGACTTTACTTTTCAATTGTCTACTCTGTCCAAAGTAGCACCTGTTGACAAGAAAGATTCTGCGCTGGATTTCGAGGCTGATCCATGCACCATAGAAGAAGTTGGAATTCTAGATGAGCGAGTCATTTTTTACACTTTTCAGACTGAAAGAAATTTAAGCAAGCCATCTACAGTCGATTTTTTTGATGAGTTGTCAGCATGTCAAAAAAAAAACTCTTTCATAACAGATATTCGTGAGAAAATTGTGATCCATTGTGGAATATGTTCACTCGAACAGGCAAGATAGAATAATATATATTTTGTTAAACAAAATTTCGAAAACTGCCATAAATCGTGAAAATTTTGAAGAAACAAACAAATTCGACTTTGGATGAGCTGCCTTCACCCAAAACAAGAATCAAGAAACCCAAAATTTCATTAAACATTTTTTGTTGTTATATTTCAAGTTTTATAGTAAAATTCTCTACAATTACATAATTACAATTACAATTACAATTACAATACCATATACACTTAGCTATTTACAAAATACACATCGTTTACATCCTACAATAAATACTATAATTTGTCGTATCACACAATGCAATTTGTTGTTAACGAAAGTCAGAGAAGTGTCCACTTCGTGCTTCCGTTCAAAACAAAAACAACAAAATTCAGCACACACACACAAACGCTTCAACTTTGAGATACTCCTGCTCCGCTTTATACCAAAAATATTGAATTGTGAGCATAATCAAACAGGCGTCCTTACTTCTCACACGCACTCATACACACGCTCGCTTTTTTTCTCTCAGGGA
This sequence comes from Zeugodacus tau, assembly GCA_031772095.1. NCBI lineage: Eukaryota > Metazoa > Arthropoda > Insecta > Diptera > Tephritidae > Zeugodacus > Zeugodacus tau. The sequence continues at coordinate 55,481,034 of CM062653.1, read as the reverse complement.
CGCATTTCGACGCCATCGGACTAATTACAAAGCAAACAAATGCAAAGGCATTGCCGAGCGTCGCTGCACGTCCAACAGAAATGCAATTGATGACGGATGCCAACAACAACAACAACAGCGGCAGTAATCGCAGCTTCCTTGGCAAACAAGTGCCCGTTATCCATCCATACAACAACAACAACCTGCTGAATTAGCCGATTGCTTGGCTACATTGCGCCAAGTTCATTGGCCGACGACGACGCCGCCTGAGTTTGACTAGAATTATAATTACGAGCATCCCGAGCGATGGCGGAGTTCATGCTCGAGGGGTGGCGAGTGTTGTTGGCAGTGCCGTTGTCATATGAACCGTTAGCTGAATATTTGGCATAATGAAGCTTCGAGTCCTTGTGTATCCCCCCTTTGGGTGGAATTCTGGCAACGTTCCGCAACTAACTGTTGTTGTTTGCACTCTGTTGTTGTTGTTGCTGTTGTTTGGCACGTTCCTTCGCCTCTTGTTGTGCCTTCTTGGAGCGTTTCCACTTCATACGTCTATTTTGGAACCAGATCTTCACCTGTGTCTCGGAGAGCATCAATCCACTGGCCACTTCGAAACGCTTCGGGCGGGATAAATATTTGTTTTGCTTGAATTGCTTTTCGAGTTCGAGCAGCTGTTGTGATGTGAATGCGGTGCGCGGTCGTCGCGTCTTCCCCAGTATGGCGTGATGCGGATAGGCGGCCAGTTCGGGTATGCGATGGTGCAACATGCCGGCACGAGCCAGAAATTCGAATTGAAGGTGTGAAGGCATGAATGCGTGACCCATGGAGAGCTGAAGAGAGGGAGAGAAAAGAGTGGGGGTTTGTTCGTTAGTTAATTTGTTTGATGAGGTGATGTGGAAATCATAAATACTAATTGTAGATTTTAATAATTGAGACACTTCAATTTAATTACTATATAATGCTAGTAACATAGGAGTTTTGAAAAACCTACCGGTATCGGTTTGCCTGTTGGATCCAGTGGACGATGAAACGCCGAACCGCCTTGTGCCAACAATTGGTATGGATGTCCGCCGGCATAGAGTGGAAAGTCTTGCGGTCTAATTGGACTGTGTGGTGGTATCGGTTTCTTGAATTCATCATGGAAATCCATTGGCATGCCTATATGATGATGTTGATCCTCGCAGCCGGGACTTATGGGCGGACTAGAGCGGTGTGAAGATGTGGGAGATTCAGATCTGGAATAATAAAAACAAGAATAAGTTAATATATTTATAAATACTTAAGGATGTTTACAAACAATTTTGATGAAGGCGCTTTGGAAGAAAGTTCTTGTTTAAAGTATGTCCTAAAAATCATTCCATTAACTCTCTAATTATATGTTCGTTTTAATGGGGTCATCCCATGCGTCGGTCTGGTTTTAGTGATTTTTTAGAATTTTAAAACGAACCCGACGACCAGTAAATAGATAGAGCTTTAAGTATAAATAATATATAAAGTGTAAAACATGAGTTACAGCGTTCTGAACACCTCCGCTTCGAAAAAATGAGTACGCACTTCCTCCACGATTCCATGATTCAATTAGCGGCGTTTTAATCGGTAAGCTTGAGGAAGGCACTCCGACCAAGTGAATTTACCAAAAAATGGACTTTTGGTAGACATTTGAAAAAAAATCGACAATTTTGAGTTTTTTTTTTTTAATTTGGGGAATTTTTGATTTATAATAGGATGTTCTATGTTTACATGTGCTGAGAGCCCCCAACAAATTTCAAGTCATTCGGTCAAACCGTTTTGGAGATACGTTGGAAAAATTTTCTAAATTTTTTTCTGTATCTTTAAAATAATTTCGAATTTTTAAAAATCACTTTACTACCATTTCTAGACATATTAAATAGGCATTTTATGAAAAAAAAAAACAAAAAATCGATTTTTTTAGTCCATCACATTGGGTGACCCGCTTAAAGAAAAATTAGTGACAATCTCTGATTAAATATCTTACAGCTTGCTTTACAGATTCATTTAGTAATAGTAGCAACACTTTTACTTTATCAATCACCAATTGCTCTGGTTGGAATCGTGTTATCGAAGCAGGAGAGACAAGATCAACATTTTGGGTGGCCATTCCTAATGTAAACTCACTGCTCCTTTGAGACCTGATGCATCTTATATGTGTACCGAATTTCTTATTCATATCTACTCTTATCTTAGTCCATCTAAAGTAACGATTTTGAGCAGAGACTTGGTATAGTAGAAACGGCAGAATGCAGGGCGTGCGCAGGATGACGAGACGCTAGATCATTATCTATGCGAATGCCCAGCCTTCAGTCGGTTAAGAAGGGACACTATCCATGGCTCCCAATACTCAAACATAAGAGAAATGGGACAGCTGGGATGGAAAAAACATAGAAGCCTTGTCAAATCGACCGAGTTGTTTAGGTGACGCTTATCAGGGTATCTTTGGGGAACGCAATGGGCGTAATGATAGTCTAAGTGAGGCTGCTTGCGGTCAGGATCTCTTTACTTCCCAATATCAAAGTAAAGGTTTTTGTATACTTCTTCGTCTGAAACCTCAATTTACTCAAGTTCTTTTCGGAGTTCATGAAGAAGTTAAATTATTCGTTACCGCAGGGCAGTGTCTTAGGGCCAACTCTATACATAATATATACAGCAGACCTTCCAACAGCTAGTAATGTTTTGACATCAACTTTTGCGGATGACACAGCTTTAGTGAGCCGAAACAAATGCCCAATTATAGCATCAAGAGTATTAGAAGATCATTTGATTTTTGTCGAAGAATGGCTAGCAAACTGGCGTATAAAAGTAAATGAACAAAAGTGCAAGCATGTTACATTTTCCCTAAGACCAAAAACGTGCCCGGCAGTAAAAATGAACAATATTCTAGTGCCTCAAGCGAATGAAGTTACCTATCTTGGTATTCACCTAGATAGAAGGCTTACGTGGAGAAAACATATATCTAGTAAAATAACGTGCATGAAGATAAGAGCTGCAAATTTAAATTGGCTTTTAAATAAAAACTCTAAACTTAGCTTAGACAACAAAGTGCTTTTATACAATGCGGTCATAAAGCCGATTTGGATGTATGGCATTCAACTGTGGGGTACGACCTGTGCAACCAGTATCGATATAATTCAGAGATTTCAATCAAAAATGCTTAGAACAATCACGTGCTCACCATGGTACATGCGTAATGAAAATATCCATAAAGATCTTGGTATTCTCATGGTAAAGAAAGAAGTAGAGAACAGCAGACACAAATATTTATCCAAACTCCGAGATCATCCAAACCCATTGGCTAACGCTTTAGTACATTCTTGCAATCAATCACGTCTAAAAAGAAGAGATATGCCAGCACACTGATGAGCAACGTTTCACCAAAACAACTCAATCACTTGGTTGAGCTTGTCTAGTTTTAATTAGAATTAAGATTTTATAACTTATTGTTAGGCTCCAAAGAGCAGATTCAATAAATAAACAAATATTGAAAAAAAAAAAAAAAAATTCGTTCAATTGTTTTCACTGTACTATAATGAATTCCTCTATTTGATCAAAGCTGAAGTACATTGCTTCGGAAGAGAAGGGAAATCTATAATTCACTAGACGTAGGAATCCATAAGGAAAGTGTTTTCATAGTATGCTTAACGTGAAGCTCTATAATGGGTCAAATCCAAGTACAATCTAATAATTTCAGAGATCTTCAACCTCAATGACTAAGTTTCATTGGCTGTTAAAACTCTGCTTTGTCAGACACATTGCAAGCTCGAAAAAACATCTTTACTGTACTGAGTTTAAAAAAAAATCATAATTTATACTAAGAGTAGTATTTATTTTAGCAATTGCTGTCCAATTTCGTCACACCAATTATCTAAACTCAAAAGTAAACACTGATTTCTCACGCTAACTTGCGGAAGCATTTTACTCTTTCAATTATCTCTTATGAAGAGTGTTTTGGCGACCTCGATCCGCTTAAATTGATTGACATTAAATATAAATTAAATAAATGAACTACAATTTGACGAGAAAATATGAAAAATCAAAGCAAAGAGGATCCTATTTTCTTGTTAAATATTATTATTAGGGTGGTAATCAAATGTGTCCGATGGAGGTCAAAATTCACAAACGATTTTTTTGAGATATTTTCTATCAACATGACAGACCTTAGCCATACTTCTACGAACAAAGAACAAATCCTGATTTATAATTTTTAATTTCTTGTTTAGAACCACCCTGATGTATATAAAAACTTAAAAAAGCTTTATAAAAATTCATTAACAATAATATTACGTAAACACAGCCTTAATATCAGCGTCTGTCACCGCACTGACTTCATATTTATAACATTTGCCTTACATAATACTTTATATATGTACAGCTAAAAATTAGTTTGTTTGTTTGAAAGCTTATTGCCAGTTAAATAACAAGCTTTTGTCAACTATCTAATAGTGATGTTAAAGCAATTTTCAATTGCTGCATTAGTTTTGTAAATATTTTTTTCAGCCGCCGTGTTGAGACACTGAGCACTTGAGTGTTATGTCAGTTGTATGCGAGCCATTAACCCACTTGGCACTTAATAGCCGATATCAAGTTGAAATGCTGGTAATTAGCAATAATAATATTATAAACAATTTTTAATGAAAAAATTTTAGTTGAGTGGCTGAGTGAAGCATCTTATTTTGTAATTCTTAACTATTTATAATATAAATATATTTATATATTTCCTTATTTAATAATTGTGAAAAACATGATTTATTCTTATCTATTAATAATTGAGTATGTTTTTTATAAATTTTGCAAAATAAACTTCAATTAAATTACTTAATTTAAGCGCTAATGTTGTGTTCTTTAAGTTTAAAATATCTTATCATTAACTGATTTTTCGATTACAAGTAATAAACAATGTAATTGAGGTGCAATAGAAAAGCTAAATCTAAATAAGTTCTCAATTTTTAAAAGGTGTGTCGATACTTCGTCGATGTAGTTTTTTGTATTAGGTCTACAACTTTGATTTTGCCGTTTTCCAATAGATGTCTCTAGGGTCAAGCCCTGCTCGATTAAATCGTTTTATATCGATCTTGGACATTTGTGTCAACATTAACCCAACAAAATATTTCTCAACTGAAAAGGTCACTTTTTGAGCCGAATTCTCGACATTTGCGGGAAACTTTGCTTTTCTTTTTTAATTCCAAGAAAAGTGCGGCTGAGGCTCATCGACATTTGTATTTAATTTAAATTTACAAAAAAACGGTTGAAGCAAAGTTGTAGACCTAATATGAATTAGCATAATTAGTTAAAAATTCAGCGTTTTCTCAAGGCATAGAATTGACAAACTTTAATGCCAACCTATTTATATTAATAGCTATATTTCGGGATAAAAATCGCAATCCAAATAGAAGTCTCTCATAACTCGGAAATCCTCAAAAGAGGCAAAAGAACAGCTTATTTTATTTTTATGTTGTTGCTGTAAACAAAAATATTCCTCAACAATTTTTAAGGACAGATGCCGTGTTAACAGTTCTTGTTGATCAAATATAAGTCCGTATTCGTTCCTGTTACGTAGACCTAACTGTCGAGTCAACGGAATAGTGTATTGATCGGCAGGAGCTTCGGAAAATGTTGAAGCACAGCCGATGAAGTAAATGTTTAGTTTTTCCAGTTTGGGACAGTTATAATTTAGAGATGAAAAATTAACACATCTAATTTGAATGAACGAAAGTTTTTTAAGGGTTTTGAATGGAAGAAATCAAGACCAAACTTTTTTATCTTAAACAGTAGATATTTATATTTCAAATTTATACTTAAAGGATTTCGAAGAGATCCATAAATTAGGAATTCATATCCATTCATTAGATTACTCCTATTTTTCCGAAGCCTCTAGATAATATTATTGACGTACAACTACTTCCGAATAAACTTCCGACGGCTAAAAAATTAATTGCATGACTTTGAAAAGTATTAGAGCTTTTTTTCCGAAAACCCGGGAAAGTAAAATTGAAAAATTTTAATGATCTGGAGGGTTAAAAGAAGGAAATGGAGAACATCTCATATTTTTTTGACCCAAAAAATTAATAAACCCTCGTGGCCATATATTAGGCCATACCATTACAAAAGGGATTTTAATGACAAAATTATTTCTGTTGAAGCAGAAAAGTTCTAAAAAACTTAAATCATGGAATTTAAGAAACGCTTTCAGAAAAGGAGACTTCAACCACTTCGCGTTAGAAATAGATTTTGTCGAAAAATCTTTATATTGCCAGAATTTATGTTTTTAATCTTTTTTTTAATAATTTTTTTTTTTTTTATTATCAGATATGATCTGATCAGTTATAGTATAATAGTATAGTAGTTAAATATTAAAGCTTCTATACATATGTATTTTCATACATAACTCTTTACAATGCAATGTGATTTTATATTCTCTCGACAGTCTGATATTATGTTCGCAATCATTTTTCATCAGCCCAAATGCAGGCAACATTGGCGTTCAGCTCAGCTTTCTTAAAACAGCTTTATAGTGTTAATTGCGGCCTACAATTAGGCGAATTGCCAAATTATAACCTAAACCATTTAAAATATCAAGCAAATATAATGTCAATATTATTTATTCTCCAAGTGTCCATGGACTTGACAAATTTCGAAGAATTGTATGGATTATTATAATCTAAATTGTATTAAAATATATTCATATACGAACATAGGTGGTTCAAATAAACAGCGAAAGACAAAAAAGTGTTCAATATTAAATATCCTGTATTCGTCACTTAATTTCGGAACCACTTAGAAACATCTACAACTAATAATTTATCTGTAATCTAAAATTTTACTTCAACTTTAGTCGGAAGATTTTCGAAAAACCGCGCAAACTAGTGAATATATTGCGGATTAGAAGTCAAAAATTCCTGTATATTTGTAGTAGGGTCAGGGCGCTTTGTCGAATCTTAATACTTAATCAAGTTTGTGATCCTGACTTTGACCTGACAGATGACTGTTTCTCATAGTCTCAGCCTGTTTCCCACTGGGGCACAGTCATACAACCTAACCTAACCTAACCTAGTCTGAAGATTTTGAAGAACCAAACAGAGAAAATATGATCCTATCGAGTTGTATATATTCCGAAATGATCAAGATCATGAAAATAGAAGCAAATCTCACTACAAAACTTTCACTTCACTTTCCTACCGCTCAAGCATAAATTTGCTTAAAACAAAAAGATCTTCCAAATAAAAATCATAACTTTAAATAGTAATCTTCGCACTCACCTCGACATGCCATCGGGACTGGGCGTGCCATACTCGCGCGAATCACGTATGCGCTGCAGCGCCTCCTGTTCGCTTATGCCGGCGGCAAAAGCTTGATTCAGCTCCGCATTATCACGTGCATAATGAAAGGCCGCCAAACGATCCTCCGTCAACGGTTTCACAGCAGCGCTACTCTCCACCGCCTCATCACTGCTCTGCGTCTTCGCCAATAACGCATCAATGCAAAAAGACTTCTTCGGCTGACTCTGTGTGGTGGTCGCCGTTGTAACGGGTGGCGAAGCGGAGGCGTTTTGTTGCGCCAACATCACATTGCTCAAAGGCAAACGCGGCATGGGCGGATAACAGCCGTTCACCAAAGCCGCATGACCGACGGGCAACGCACCGGGCGCGTATGCATCGTAGAGACGTGGTGTGCCAAGCGCGGGCTGTGGTGCTGGCGGTGCGGCTTGTGCGGTGACCAAAGCGGGGAAGATGCGTTGATCGCGCAACCCGTTCGCCACCGTTGTGGCTGTCATGGGCGGCAAGTGTGGCAACGCGGGCATTGGTGCAACAATTAGTGGCAAGCCAGTGTTGCTGCTGTTGGGCGGCAGGTGTAGGACAGCATGAGCGGCGCTTTCCGGTTGCGGGCTACTGTTTATGGCGGCGTAACCGTTAGGTGGTGAATTTGTAGCGGAGCGTGGCGAATGTGATGATGAGTGTGTGGGACTGGAATGTGCGGGCGAACGCGGTGATAGCGTGGAGCTGGTGTTGTTGTCATTTTGGTAATCACTGCGTTGTGGCGAGGCGTTTTGTTGATGTTGTTGTTGTTGCTGCTGTTGCGCGGCGGCAATGTGATTGAGGAAGTGTGAGATTTGTTGTTGTTGCTGCTGCTGCTGTTGTTGTTGGTGTTGCGCCTGCAACGTGGGCGGTTGCGAGACTTGGGCGCTGGACATTTTTTGTAAATTTTTTAAAATAAATTTCACTTTTAAATATTTTTAATTTTTTTGTTAATTCACAATCACTTCGAAATTATTCTGCACTTGCTTTAGCGTTTCTTCTCTCTCTTTATATGCTAACTGTTATTTAACAATCAACTAAGTAATTGAGTAATTAAGCAATTACTTAGATTTTTCTATCCCTAATTCTTTTTTTATTTTTTTTATACAGTTTGTGTTCAAAGTACGTTTATCGGCGTGCTTAAAGACATTTTCAGCGTTTAACCGTGGCGAGCGTACAATACGAACTGTGCGACAACGTGCCTCGCTGGCGAGTCATATACCTCGTTGTGATAATTGAACGTAATCGAATTCGGCTGCTCACTGTGCAAGCAACCGCGATTGAGCCAACGCGCCAGCGACCCTTCAACCACAGCAACGCGGTAGTACGCTCTTTTTGCACTCACGCGCGCTCACTTGGCTCTCCGCCAGTAAAACACACACACGTACGCAACTGCTTGCTGTGTCTAGCGCTTAACAGTATTTCTGATTGCCTTTTCAAAGATGGAGACTTGCGGCAGCAGCCATCTCGCTCTGCACACATTATGGCGCGTGAGCGAGAGCTGCCTGTCACGGGGCGTGTTCGCTGCGGCGCTTAAAATGTCGTCTAGCATGCCAGTGGCTTATTGTGTGGGCGTGGCTGTGCGGCATGGCACTGGCGCTACGCTGCTGCCCGCAACGCCATGGCTTAGCATCTGCCTTGTGACAATGGCGTAAGTGGCAAGGGTTTGTGCGGCGCTTTCTTTTTTTTGGCTCTCTTTTGTCGATTTTTTTGGTGTAACGCATTGCAAATTGTCGAAATTGTTGGAAAAACGAGGGATAATTACCATCATTATGGAGTGTAGCCGCAATTGGTGAGGCCAGCGCTGTGTGTTGTGAGCTTTGGTGCAGGCAAGCTTTGAGGCGACAGCGCGCTGGCATTCAGCTAGTGTGCGCTTTACGGCTGTCATTAGGCTCCTCGTCGTCATCATTAGTTCGAGTACCACTTCCTCGACAATTTTGCAGCAGTCGTCAAGTGTAGCGCTGCTGTGGCTGTGTATTCATTAGAAATCATTGTATTTATTGTGCAACAAATTCCTGCTAATTACCAAAGCTAGTTTGAGTATGAAATGTGTCTTTAACTGTTGCAATTGCTATATTTGATATTGAGAAGGTGTGAGGCAAGAATAATCTTGAATAATTTTGGTTGTGTGGAAATATAGATTCTTTGAAGTAATTTCGGAAATAAAATTGATAAACGCTGTAGTGTTAGGAACCATCTGATTGGTAGTCAGACATACATTCTGCAGCCCATGAATGAGTTAACGACTTTCCGAAGGAAAAGTATAGATAGTTCTAGTTCTATATTAGGGACTGCGGCTGGATGGTTTAACAGATTCGTCAACGAATGAGATTCTTAAAACTTAAAAATTTTGATGAAATATTTCCAACTCAAACGAATTCTCAATATTTTTTTTTAATTTTAAGGACTTTAAACAAGCCTTTCGAACAGTTTGATAACCGAAAATTCCATTCCATACCGAAATATTTCATCGGCTTCACTTTTCTATAAATTTATCTGTGTATATCTATATTAATATCTATATTGTTTCAAAACGCCGAAATTTTAAGAATTCCCTCGAGCCATTTGTATTATTTTACCAATTACTGGACTCAGTTACCCATTACAGACAATCAGTGTGCTAGAGACGGTCTTTGAAAATATGTCTATATTTACTTCGTCTAAAAATAGAATAATAAAATCTAGAAGACGTCAGTTGAGACAAATAGTGGGACATCCTTCATGCAGACTCACTCTTTAGACGCGCTATTATACTCAACTGCCGCATAATTCTGTAATGGAATGGAAAATGGATACCAAAACCTATGGCAGGTGATTTCATTATCTTCGAATTTCTCCCTGCGCTCGGTGTTGAGTAGATTCGAACTTGTCTACCCTCAAACCTCATACTTTTTTCGTGTCTCCTGCATATGATCTCACGAAAAATTGATTGTAAAAAAAATTGACTTTTATTTCTTAAAATGCCTAAAATTTACCCTTAATCGATTGGATTTTGGAATTTTAATTTTTTAAATAGAATAACCTCACAAATATTATAAAAATTCTGAAATCTCCAAACTTTAATGGAAAATAAAAACCTCTAAATATTTGTCAAACATCAGCTGAAAGGATCCTTATAATTTTGACCGTGAAGGAAATAAAAAAAAAATTTAGAGAAAATAGTCGGGTGGCAACTCCAAAACAAAAAACTTTGTAACAAATAGTCTATCATATACTGCACTTGATTTCCCAAGTAGACTACTGTCACTACACACACCCAGCGACATAGTAGCATAATGAGGCATTTACTTTTCGCTTAGCAGCATAATAAAACCAAGTGAATCGGAAACAAATCGTTACAAATCGATAAAGCCAATCAATAAAAATGTCTGTGAGGATTTAATGTACGATTAAGTGAAATTAAATTTGTATTGTGCGCACTTAAAATTGTTTTACTCATTTCACAACGATTACGAGCACATGTGAGTGTATGAATGAATGTATGCATGTGTGTATATAGATGGAAGATGAGGTAATTTAATAAATAGCTTGGTAGGTAGGGTTCAAGTGCAGGTACAATTGTGTTGTAGAGTTTGTAGTTGTTGGTGGAGCTTACTTATTTTTGCTATAGATGTATGTATGTATGTATAAATGTATGTATATAAAAATAAATGAAAGTGCTAAACTAGCTATATTATATATTTATTTTAACAATACTACCATGGAAGAAGAAAATCAATTCTAAATACTTTATACATAAGTATTATTGACGAAAGTTGTTAAGCTTATATGACAGATGTTATAAGGGGTCCAGTATTTTTCGATACATAATTTTTTAATTTTTTTCGAAGATCAAACTCTGACCCTTCATGGCATCTGTCATATAAGCTTGACGAACAACTATACATATACAGTAGTTTTCCGAAATAACGAACACATTAATTGTCAGGCCTGATCGTTACATCGAATTCTTCGTTAATTCGAGTACTCACTTAGAGGTATGTTTTTCAATAAAAATGAGTTAAATATCCTTAAATTGCAGTTTAATAGATTGTTTTATAATTTATTTGTTAAAAAATGAAAAACTATATCAAAGCAACTCAAATCAGTTAAATCCTTCCAAAATGGACCAATTCTGATTCTTGTACTTCTATTTGGTGCTGATCAATAATTTTAAGTTTTTTTTTTTTAAATTCAACATTTTTTCAATTTACACATTTCTTTTAAATTTTTTCAAGTTTTATTTTTAATTCTGGTTCGATGTTATTTGATTTTTTCCTCTTTCTTCATATGTCTTCTTCATGTTGTTCGTTAAACTGAGTACTTACAAATTCTCGATGTTCGTTATTTACGGTACTCAATGTAACAAATTTGCTTGTTCGTTATAAGCGGTTTTCGTTAAAACGAATATTCGTTATTTCGGAAAACTACTGTACCAATGAATTAAGAAGGAAATTTAGATTTTGTGTATATTTTGTATTTTCCAGTAACTATATTCTGAAATCAATAATAATTTTTTGAAAATTTTTTTTCAAATTTTTTTTCGAACTTCGAATCCAAATATTTCAAGGAGGCTAACTTCGAAAATCGGAGAATAAATATTTTTTTACTATGACTCAATCTCCTGGAAAAATTTAGGTTGGTACACTACCTAGAAAAAAAGTAGATTTTGTCGTATAGAGTAATTGATGAATATGACTTCGAAACCCGTTTAACATGATCTTATTTTAAATCATACCTTTCTCTGTTCTCTGGAGAATTTTATATATCTATTTTATTTATTTCTAGTATTTGAGCTTACATTTTCTTTGAAAAATATTTGTATTGTTCGCATTGTTGTAGTTATGTTTTAAGTGAAACCAACTACGACATTCACCAGACAGATATCTTCTGCCAGAAAATCTCAATCACTGAACGCTTCCTTCCTTATAACTACGACTTTCACTTGGGTAATGGAACAAAAAAATTCCGAAACCTCCTTTTAGAAACAGTTAACATATAGGTCTAAATCTTATTCGAACATTCGTTCGTTAAATTCTCTTAGTCAGCTGAGACAGGAACCACATTCAGCTAGTTAAATATGATGTTAGAAAACTCTTGAAATTAGATCAACAAAGTCCCTTGAACTCATCACAAAATTATCAAAATGGCTAGTCTGACTATTGTAGGATTTTAGAGAAGTAACTTGGCTGGGATTACTTTGGGGTTGAAAAATGTAAATGAAAATATATAAAAAGCGTTGTGATAGCGAGACTAAAGTGTTTTCTTATATTAATTTCAATAAAATTATATTCTGCTTCTTCTGCGAAACTCCACAGTGTAGATTTTTATGAATGAGTTTTGGATATTATAGCTTGGAATAGTATTGAGTAAGATTCTCTAAAGATCTACTTATATTTTCCAAGCTGATCAATCTTGTTTTGATAAGCTGTGATCACAAAGAAGGTTCTATTGGTCGCTAATTACATATTTGTGAAGCTCCCTCAAAATCTAAGTTGTGATTTCTGTTAAATTAGTTAACTCATAAATATTCTCTAGAACACCTCTGCAGTCAAAAGTTCTATATGCACTTATCTACATATCTACATATTTTTGTTGTTGTCTCAGCTTTAAAATCTTTAAAGTATACACGAAAAGATGAATTTAATATTTGACTGCATTCAACCGTTATTCGAACGTGCTGAAGTGTGTTTTATTTAGAAGTTCTAATTTCCTCCGCTTTGTTTGTATATTTATCTTAGATTTTTCGCCTCACACACACACGCACACTATTTGTGTCCAGCCAAAATTCAATTATATTAAATCATCGTAGACAAAATAAGAACTCACCACACACACACATACACAGGGAGAGAAACAGTTAGTTGCATGCATTTTATATAATGCGAGTATTTATTTATTCATTCACGTGCATTTAACCAACATTTACCGAACGAAAGACGAATTTAAGTACTGGGCGATGTGTTTGCTGTTGGTCCCGTGCTCGCGTTTTCCACTCTCCCCCATCCCCCTCATGTGTGGCGTGTTGCTCCAGCTTTCGTCGGCGCTGCCTGATTACGTTTACTTAGTGATTCTGTTTTTCTCTTGTTTTTTTTTTCTTCTTCTAGTTATGTTGTTGGGATGTTGTGCAACAGCAAACAATCTAAAACAACACAATACCAAATGGACCAAATATTTCATATGTGTGCGTGTATATACTCTTATGTAAGTAAATATGTTTACATATGTATATAAATTGTCCAAAATTTTCCAAAAAACAAAAACAATACCAAAGCTTAGACGTCCAGCGTTGTACCTTGATTCGCCTGATCTTCCCAAATGGATACGTAAACACACAATTAAGTTGTTGGATTTGGTTGGAAGCACTTCCAAATGCTCGCAGACCACGTACGAAAGCTGGATGACAGCTTGAAAATGTCTTCACTTAGCATTAATTTCGATATTATGGATTTATTTCGTCTACGTGTTGCTTTCAAAAGAATTTGTTATTAAATTAGAGAGAACTTTTCTGAGAAAATGGAGTTTTCATTCAATTACCGTTATAAACCGATTACTTCTTCAATCAAGAACGATTTAAAACACATTACCGTTAACTACGCGTTATAAAGACCCGTCCCACGACAGTCGGGTCTACATAACCGGAATGGACTCCGATTTTATTCCGCCCAGAATTGTCGGAAACATTCATCAAAATTATTTCAAGAATGTTTTCTGGCGCTATAACAACAACAACAACGACCAGGATCAATCCAGTCACTATTCTCCAAAAGCACTTTATTCGAGAAAATAGAGCTACATAGATTGACAACATGAGTAATTCTTCGTACCTATTTCTTTCTCCGTACAGTACTCAGTTGACCTATATATGTGTCTTCGAAACGAGAGAGATAGAGAGATTGTGTAGGGATGAAGGTCCTAGAATCTTCGATATAAACTTGATTCCTCGACGTACTTAAAAGTTTAAAGTCCTAGACAGTTCCTGCCTTTGATAGATACATCTGCTGATATTCTCAAATTCGCTTCTTCATAATGAATTTCATCGTCGACTGAATGCTTAGACATTTTGATAAATTAGGTTCTCTTCAAAAAATCTCAACTGGGGGTAGATATCTCATCAATGGTTTATCCAACTATAAATGGATTAATGGAGAGACTCAGTTCCATTCACAAAACTCGAAAATTTCGATAAGATCTTGACTGATGATCAAGAACATGACTTGTTTATTGTGTTTAATGGGATCTTCAGAAGTCTGGATTTATACTCTGATAAGTCCATTTTCGAGTTGTCCGGTAGATTTTCTTTATCCATTTGAAGTGTTGATCTACAAGATAGACCGTTAAGGGGCAAGTTATCGTTAAGATCAATAAATAGTGTCTCGATCTAGTCTATTCGGACATATACTCGTACCAGTAGGCTGCGAGATCTTTCTGGCCTGAGGTGGATCGCAGGAGATCCACTGAGCTATTTACTCTTTATAAGATTCAGTTGGCCGTAATGATAGGAGTCATTGCCCGATGGAGTTACATGCCGTGAGGCTAAATATACTGACGAACGTCAATTGCCAAAGTTGCATGGAAGAAGGGGATATTGAAAAATTGAGACACTTTCTCCTTCGTTGTTCAGCTTTCGCTAGACTGCGAATACCTTGGCAGGACAAACTTCAAAGAACTAGCTCAATTGTCTCGATTACAAATTAGTTACCTGCACAAAGTCGTGAAGGGCTCAAAGCGTTTTGCGTTAATGTCTTGTTGAGTGTCTTGGGCATCCATTTTATGGACTTTGAACTGTCCAAGTGAGATCTCCTGTAGCTTAGAAGATCAGTCACTCTAACCTAACCTAGTCTCTTCGAAAGTCCGGACTAAATGGGCTACGCAATTTAAGGAACCAGAACTCCCCCAATACTCTATCACCTCTCCCCTTTTATTCTAGTTTCACTTCATGCATTGTTTGGTCGAGTTCTATCTGTTTATCTAATATTTATCTAAGTAATAATCCCTGTTCTTGTCATTGTGTTGTTTGCAACGCTGCCGGCTGTTATCCTGTCATCTCCGCTTGGTCGACAAGTGTGAGTTATTATTGTTCACTTAGCGAGAGAATTAGCACGCTAATAAATACCCAACACCCCTCCCCTGCACTCACTCACCGCACCGTTCGCTGGCTCCGGGGTTTAAGCGCAAATTGGCAAAGGGGCGTAAAATTATTTGTGTCGTTGCGCAGCGCATTCGGCAATCACGTAGTTTGGCTTTATTTACATTTAACCGCATCCCTGCATGTAACGGGTGTATACATAAATATGTATGTACATTAGGGTGGCCCTTAGTTGTATGGAGGATAAAAAAAGTTTTAGGATTCTCGATCGCACCCCCTAGAAAAATGCGAATAGCCCAAAAACTAGTATATACAAAGTTTTGGGTCAATCAAAAAAGGTTTAGAGGCTGCGCAAGGAGCTTGAAATCCTGAAAAAATAAGAATTTTTGCCATTTTTATGTCTCAGACTTGCATATTTCAAAGTCACACTATCCCTTACTGGTTTTCCATACCGTAATAAGATAATAAGAATAACATTAGAACCGTTATAACGGTATATCACGAGCATGCGACGCTTGAGAATGCACCACATTAAATTTACTTTCATATTTGTATTTCTGTAACTCTATCATCAATCGACCGATTTTTAAGATTGTGGTAATTTTGGAAAGGTAATAAAATGCAGATCTTATTACGGTATGGAAACCAGATAGTGTGGCTTTGAAATATGGAGACATAAAAATGGCAAAAATTCTTAATTTTTCAGGATTTCAAGCTCCTTGCGCAACCTCTAAACCTTTTTTGATTGACCCAAAACTTTGTATATACTAGTTTTTGGGCTATTCGCATATTTCTAGGGGGTGCGATCAAGAATCGGAATACTTTGGAAAATAAGGGCCACCCTAATGTACATGTGTGTGTGTAGTTGCAGGCACTTTTCTGCCTTTTGTTAATATTCTTCCTGCAGCATTTCCGGTTAGAGGGAGGATGCTTGTTGGTTGTGTGTTGCATTGTTGCTCTTGTTGTTCCTGGTGTTTGTATATTAATTGTTTGTATTCTATTTTACTAATGAAAATTAATATAAATTACTCGAACATATGTGGAAATTTATTGGTTTCGTTTTAATCGTTGATATTTGGTGATTTTGGAATGAAGTCCTAATTTTTCATTTAGAAATTTTTTACTTCTAATTATTTTTGATTACATAAGTAAGCCGGACGTACGTATATATTTTTATTGAACTGTGTCTAATTCCCTCACATTTCATCTTACAAATAGTTGCTGGATTCGAGCAACCAAGGCCCAGCAATGTTACAAAAACACTGTTCGGCGAGTCCTAACGTATCCATAAATCGTCTACTGTTCTATACTGAGATCCCCAGACAATCTATTTAATCATGCGTCATGATTCTATGAATACTATTAGGTCTACAACTTTTTGTAAATTTAAGGCTTTTTGGCAATTTAAGGCAATTTGGTATGAAGGATAGTACTATTAAGGGGCATATCTGGATGTAATTTTTTTGGGGAAGTGGGCGTGGCCCCACCCCCTACTAAGTTTTTTGTATATATCTCGCAAGCCAATAGAGCTATATAAACCAAACTTTCTGCAGTCGTTTTTTTATCCACTTCCTAATGCAGTCCAAAAATGAAAGAAATCGGATCATAACCACGCCCACCTCCCATACAAAAGTTAGGTTGAAAATTACTAAAAGTGGGTTAACTCACTAAAGAAAAACGTCAGAAACACTAAATGGCAGATGGAAGCTGCACTCAGATTTTTTTACAAAATGGAAAATGGGCGTGGCGTCGCCCACTTATGGGTCAAAAACCATATCTCAGGAACTACTCGACCGATTTCAATGAAACTTGGTTTGTAATAGTTTCCTTACATCCCAATGATATGTTGTGAAAATAGGCCAAATCGCTTCACAACCACGCCTACTTCCTATATACCAGAACTTTGAAGACGATCTGAATCGTTTGCTTTACAATATATAAAGTAAGTACTAGTGAAGATATCGGTGCAGAACTTTGCATAAATACTATATTAATACTGTGGCAGTCCCATTCTAAAAATCGCCGAAATCGGACCATAGGTTTTTAAGGCCCCTTATATCGAACATGAGGACTTCGGTGGTTCTAACCTAATATTAGGGTTTCCAACTTCCAATGGACTTTATACAATATATATGACGAATATGTGGGTCAAATTGTGTATAATATAATATTAATAGAGTTAAATAAATAAATTGCGAGAGTATGAAATGTTCGGTTACACCCGAACTTAGCCCTTCCTTACTTGTTTGAGATGAGAATAAGTTTGGGATGCAAACAGATCTCCACAAATATTTTGTTGGGTTAATGTTGACACAAATGTTCAAGATCGAAATAAAAAAATTTAATCGATTTAATCGACCAGTGCTTGACCCTAGAGACATCTATTGGAAAACGGCGGAAGCAATGTTTGTAAAATTGTATTCGACTCTTTCAACGTCGAATAGGCTACGAAGAGTCCCATCGTGATCCACGCGTTCAGATTAAATATTTTATCGGATGCTAGCTGCAGAAATTGCTTGGAAGAAGACTAGTTGGAATCATCAAAACACTTTCTTCTTACGTGCCCCGGCTTCACGAGTTCTAGTTTGAAATTTCTTGAAGTTTTGAATTCCCTAGCGAACTAGCGGATATAGAAGTAATAAACCTATTCGGATTTGGAGTTGGTTCAAGACGCTTCATCGAATCTTAATATGCAATTAAGGATTTTGCTATTCTGGCTTCGCAAAGTACTGTCTCTTATAGTCTAAGTGTGTTCCCCTTTTATGAAGAACAGCCTTAGATCCTAACTTAGCCTAATCCAACCTAAGGTCCAAAGACCAAAAGGCCACCAATTAACTTATGAACCACCTATTATCAATTATCAATGAACTTTTCCAACGACCCTTCGAAGCTGTGCGGGGACCAACACGTAGAATCATCTATTAGCAATGTTCGCTTTAATAACCTCTACTGAGGAATAAGCAGACCACAAATATGATCGACTTTTTAAACGAAGCTCATATTAAATAGAACTAAGCTCAGTTTTGTTGAAGTTTCTCTGACTACGTGACTATCAGTTTGATGAATGACGCCATTAAAAATAAACTTCTTCAGAATTTTTCTTTTTTCGACGCTAAAACTTGCAATATTTTTTATCAACTCAACCACCCCTCTTCTTGAATTGCTTTGATTATCCATTAATAGATTGTGTTTCGTGAATGAATGTGAAATTATCAGTAATTTTGATTTCTAACTTTCTAACAATGAGCATGAGAGTATATACGAGTATGTGTCTAATCTAGAACGACTCGATTCTTTGTGGTCAATAACGTCTAAAAAACGTCATTCAGTTCAACTCACTGAAGAGAGGGTAAATTTCCGTTCGCTCCTTCCCGTGGCTATATATGGATCCTATAAATTGTGGGAATACCAGCCCTAGTTTTTAATACCACTTGAACCCAGAAATCTGTATTATAAAACTGTCCTGATTGTTATTATTGTTATTATTTTAACATTATTGATGACTTCTTAATCGCTCTCTATCGTTCTTTGCTTATCAGACAATCAAGTGGAGAGAATCTTTCACCTTCGTAAAAGAGTTTTATTTATTAATTGGAAAGTACACACCTCCTAATCGGTTCAGAAGTGATAACTTTACTATAGTTTTGGTCACAAATATCAAGTTTCATTGCAACGAAATCAGTTACTGATAATAAAAAGAATGCTCTTGAGCGAAAAAAAAACAAAAAATAAAGAATTTTTCAATTAGACACGTGGGGTAAGAGTAATAAAATGCATCGAGCGATAACTGAGAGCTTATATATTATATAGCTATTCTATATAGTATATATATATATATATGAGTGTATGTATATTAGCGTTCCTAATCATTTGGAAAGCATTCCAGTTGTATTTCTTTGCGTACAAAGTACTACGCGCTTAAGTGTTTGCTCCCGTCGATATGAGAAATGCGAAATTAATTTCATTAACTCATATTATTTATTGCATGATGTATTTTTAAGTATTTGCACCATTTGATGGTGATGGCATATCAATGAAATTAGTTTTAAATGATAAACAATTTACGCAGAAGTGTGTAAATCAGTGTTGTCCAACGTGACTGTGTGCACATTATGCTTGTGTTGGTTATTAGCGTACACTCGGAAAGCTACGAGCAGACAACACGAATACGGAACAGTGCGTACAAATAAGTAAACGTACTTTTTAAAAATTACGGTCAACTAAATTATCTATATTTATTTCTTTATTATATTGCTTAATTCTAATGAGATCAGAAATGTGATTGGTTGATAGTATAGCTGAGAATTTAATTGTAAATAAAATTTTCTTTTGTAATTATCAAGAAGACTTTTTCGGGCGTCTCCCTCGATATTTACAAGATTTTTGTGACAACGTTCATAATGTCTTTTTATATCATGTTTGCTACAACGCTTTATTTTTTTTAACAAATTAAGCATTCTGCATGCTTTTCATTGTTCTCAATAAAAAAATAACATATTTCCCAAATTTGTTGGAACATTTTTAGCTGGTTCTGTTTTCTAGCGTCAACTGATCGCAAAATTCTGCTTTGCTTGCCTACGAACTTGAATACAGTAGCACAATCGTGCTTTCACAGACACTTGTCGCGACATGTTGGTGTGAGGTGTCTGGCTTGTCCGTGCGCTATTGTGCGCATAGGCCGTGGACAACGCTGGTGTAAATACATACATATTAACACCTATCTATGGTATGTACACATGGTGCTACTTGTGGCTGAGGCACTTCAAAAGCCATTACGAAAATATATTATGATATTTTATTTTTATACCATTTTCAAGTGCATAATGAGACACTGTGCACGTACGCAATTCGTACAAACTGGTTAGATATGGATTGAAATAGTTATAGATAGTTTGTTGCTTAAGTCTTTTGTTTTTATTGATTTATATGTATATAAATTTTTACTAATCAAAAAAATCAAAACTGTTTTCTTGTATGTTTCTCGAAAACATATTTTATGACGTCATGCCATTTTTCTGAGGATATACAGTATCCGACAAAATTATGGATACCCCACCACATTTTGTACAATTATTTTAATATATCTTCCAAGAGTTCAACAAACAAAAAAAATTAAACATACTATTGAGAGATACTTTAAGCTACCAAATAATAGTATAATATAATAGTATAATATTTTTGAAGATCACCTAAGATTTACACACGACAAAAGTATGTATACCGTTGTGATATTTGCGCGTAGTGTTTCAGTGTGTGAATAATTTGTATAGATATCGCTAAATAAACTTGAGAAAGGTTAAATTTCATCACTTTATTCTCAATAAAGTGTTTTGGCCAATACTTACAAGTTTTGTTTTAGTTAAATGCCAAATTAGCATTAATAATCTTTGACTTGTTAAAATTTATTGGTCAGGAACATCACGGAAAAATACTGCAGGAGCAAGACCACAATCCAAAACGTGATAAAAAATAAATAGGAAAATAGTGGACTATAGAACGCGCCAAGATCAGGCCGCCCAAAGGGCAACCACAGCTCGCGAAAAGATAAAAATAATCATGGAAATGAAGAAATTCAGCCCAATTTATTCAGAAAACTTTACGAGCAATGTTTCTGAGCGAAAAAGTCATCTGAAAATCCGAGAAGATTGTTATTCCTGCCCCAACAAGATTAAAAAGCGTTTCATCCATACCTTTGTCGTTGTTATTATTTGCCTTTTTCAGATGATCGCGTGTTTTGCGACAAATAATTCAAATGCACACTATTTAAAATAATTTTTTTTAATATAAAATACCCATAAGCAAAATAGAAAAACAATCAAAACGATAAATTTCACTGCCTTAACGGTATACTCATTTTGCTGTTTACATTCAAGGGGTGTACAAACTTTTGTAGGACACTGTATATTCTATATTAAGTCTACCAAACAAGATGAAATTGAAATCAAAGAGATCTCTTTCAGAAAGCTAAAGTGAAACTTTTATGGTTTCCGGCTCACAATAAGCAATCTAATTATACTCTATAGACGATGACTTCTAGCTCCGAAATCATTTTTGATAAGCTTAAGATTTAGTATTCTTATTGGGCACTGTGTGTTACGTATCTTGCTTTATCGATTTCCGTTTTAATTTATTTTATTTCCATATAAATTTTGAATTGTCTGGAGGCAGGCAACATAGTCCGTAGAGGGAGTACTTGGATAAAGATATAATATAATTTTCAAAATTTCTTGGCTTACCTTGAATATATGCTTTAAAATTTTATTGAGAGCGAGAGTTGTCACAAGGACTTCGTCGAAACAGCAGATTTCTTCGAGATTTCTTTTTAGACTTGTCAAAATCATTACTTTTGAAGCATACTACCCAATGCTCGCGGGCTAGAATTAATAAGTTTGATATAGTTAAGCCTTATGTCAGTTAGAAATATACCAGTCCTAAACTAGTTGAAAATAAATTTTATAAACACTAGTTTACTTAGGATGGATAGTCGGTATATGGAGGCCAATGGAACTGATGTATATATTATGTGAAGGATCTATTATTTATATGTTTTTGATTCTCATTCCCCTACTGCTATAGCTTCTTAACCAAAGGAGTGAAATTTGGTAGACGAGTATGTTCAAAAAATAACGGGAATTTTAATTTTTGAAAAAAATATTTATTCATTCATCTTCATAAATGTTGTAGCCTTCAAAATAGTCCCCATTCGATATTATGCATTTATGCCAGCACTTCTTTCTATCTTTAAACAATTCTCAAACATCGATTGGGATAGTCTTCATCTTCATAGTCAGGCTCTTTCAGCGATTTCTCGTATGCTTCTAAAACGACGGCCCACTAATTTTTCCTTTTTGTTTTTGGAAAAAGGAAAAAGTCTCATGGAGCTGAAGTCTGACGAATATGCAGACTGGGTCATCATACAGTATTGTTTTTGATCAATAATTCACGAACAAGCAACGAAGTGTGGGCTTTAAACAAACGAGAATCGCCAAGCTCCTAAAAACAAGTTTAACTTTAGCGGCTGCTACGGACAAAGTAAGCAATGAATACAGCAGAAAATTTAATTTTATCGTACTTCCAAATTCCCGTTATTTTTTGAACACACCTTGTAAAGTCAATCGAAGAGACTGAAACGATTGAAAGGGTCAGGACGATTCAAAGAGATTTAGTTGAGACAGTTGAAATAGTTTATAAGTTAATTGTGTACATTAATCCTGCTAATGAGCGGCATCACACCCATTTTGAACACTTTTGTGACAAATTGAGCTAAATTTGCTTATTATTATTTCAAACTAACTGAGTCCAGAATTATACCACTTTAGCCATTTATTAATACCATCTCGATTAGTTATTCAACACTGGAAAGGTGTAACAAAAATGTGAAACATATTGGATTAATTTAAGAATCTCATATGAAATGAGAAAAAATGTACCCTTGGATATTAAACTACATATGTATATTAAAGAAATAAAAAAACTGAAGCACAGTGTAGTAAACGCTAATTGTTTTTGTTGCGATTTAATATACAATCAAAATAGCAGCGTGTTGTACGCCACTCGACATGTACGATAACAACAACGCAACGATAACGGTATGAATTAATTAAAATACAGCAAATAATGTAAATGGACACAAATAAAAATATAGTAAATTGCTACAACACAGCAAATACGTTGAATATTTTAAGTGCCTAAACAACAACAACACACACACATATACATATATATATATATTTTATACATGCAGCAGAGTGTAGGCGAGAGCGCGTTTATGCAGGTAACTAATTTGAAGTGAGCGCGTGCAATGCGGAAACGTGTACACGGCAACGTGAGATAAGCAATCAGCATGGACTGGGCGATGGGTAAGGATCCACACCCACACACAACCATAGAGAGATAGAAAGGCAGGCACCTTCGCCGGCGCAGTGGAAAGTGAAATGAAGGGAAAGGTGCAAACGGAAAAGGGCTGGCGTTCGGCAGCGATTTTGTCGTCGATGGCAAACATCATTATCTCAGCAATTCAGTTGACATGACAAATACTCGTCAGCAAATACCCAAACACACACGCACACACACACACATACATATATACGAGCAATCAAAAACAAATTGCTACAGATACACGTGAGTATATAGTTATGCATGGATCATCGAAATACCAACTGATAAACAAATAAATAAACAAGTAGGTGCTTGTGCCATTCAATTGGAAAATTGCACACTGAAACAACAACAAATGCATGATGCAAACACAAGCAAATGCGTTTTCAATTCCACATACAACACAGATGCACCGCATGCTTACTTGCAACTATACTGTGTGTGTGTGTGTCTGTGTGCGATTTGTGAAAACAAATCAAAATGCGATTTTCTCGCGGCAAATTTTCAAGCAATCATCTCGAAGTCAATGGTGCTTGAAGAGCACTCGGCGGCCTGCAATTGCTGCGACAGCATCTTGTTGCATGTGTGACAATATTATAGAATACAGACATACATACATATAAAAGTACATAAGACATCTATATAAATACTTTCGTATTTGAACTTGAATTTCACACCTTCCATCTAAAACAACATAAGTTGATTTAACGAATTATTTAAAAGCCTAATTTTTTAAAAAATATTTTGAAATATTACAAAATAATTTTGTTGTTTTAAAATCATTTTGAAAATGGCGGCTCAAAATATTTTTTTTCTGCTGCCTTCGACGCGAGGTCCCAAACTGTTCTATTTATAACTCATCAACCATTGATCAGAAACAAAAAAATAAAGTGTTGTTTTTTATAAATATTAACGGAAAGGATAACACTATAAAATGGAAAAAAATTTATAATATACGGTATCAAATAAACTTTTGAAATAAGTCAGAATTTAACCCTATTTTTTAAATTTTGTACCACAAAAAATTTTATGAATCCGAAATATCAGGTTTATGCTGCTGATAGCAATATAGAGAGAGAATTTCAGACAAATCAGTCAATCACTTGTTGAGTTATAACACGAGCATTTTTTGAAAAACTTACATGAACTTCCTCCCCCTTTAAGTTATACTATGTTCGGACCGACACTGAAAACATGTTTTCATAGAAAAAATGGGTTTTCTTTCAAAATCTTGTGTTTTCATCCATGCAAAATCTGTCAAACGAAATCACAGTTTTTGTTGAAAACTAGTTGAAAACTTACGTTCCGATCATTATAACAGATGCCCGCTCTAGTTTAGTCGATATAATTGGACGATATATTTTGCCATTCTCAGTTAATATTTGTTTAAATTTTCAAAAGAATGGAGAAAAAACAAAAGTACACAAAAAGAAATTCGTGGGGTTAGAGGGAGGAAGCGCTCCTAATTGAATTGTGGCAAAATAAGGTTCCAGAAAAAATAGCTATTAAAATAAGCAATCAACTCGTCTATCTTTTTTGCAAGGCCAAGGTGCTGGGTAGTAAGAGTCTCTATCAATTCTCTTGAAGAATCATCGTTGCGCAAGATATTTATCTGGCCATCATTATTAAAATTTTCTTGTCGTGATTCTCGAAAGCAAATATTAAAGATTCTAAAACTTACTATTCTCGCTGCTCAAAATGTAACCAAACAAATAAATTTGTGAACTGTCAACGAAAACGCATGATGGCGATCAGATCGACTTTGGTTCCACAATCCACAAATTGTGTTTTCAATGTCGGTCCGAACGTAGTATTATACTGAGTGAAAGCACGTCGATAAGCTTCCCCAAAATAGAGAGGCAGAGAACTAATGGGAGCTCCGTTGTCCACTTAAGACCTTGCACTAGATAACAAAACAGACTAAAATTGTTAGGCTCAAACCGCTACGTTTATGCTAAAGAGTATTTTGATAGAAAGATGATGACTTTTTTGTCATCAAAAAGAAGCGATGCTCAACTATCCTTGAGCTTTCCCCAATGGAGCTGAGATCCTATAATCTCACTTTGGCTTCAAAATAAGAATATTGAATTGCTACTCAATATTAATAATCCGATAAAAATCATGAATTCATTTAAATGAGAGAAGACTATTCATTTAATACATACAATATAGTAGAACGCCATTCGAACATGAATTGGAAGAATATTCATATCATCATAAATAATCCTGTATTTATAAAAGATCTCTATTATACGATAGACTGTTATAACACTCTCCACAAACAAAGTAATACAAAATCTGAACTTAAATATCTTACTCACATATTGGCCGTCTTCGATCCAATATTTTTCCACTCGCTGTGTTGAAACTCTGTTTTCTAGTTAAAAAATTGCATTTGAAAGTTATATGGTTGAACTCATGTATATACGTACAGATATCTCTATTCGATGGACCTATTACTGACAGTCTATGTGATTTATTATATACCAGTAGTCTTTTCGATTCTCTGCTCCACACACTGACTTTTAAAGTTTAAGGCTCTAATTTGCCAATTAGGTTGGTAAAATAAGATCTAAATGCAAATATTATACGAAATAGAGAAAAAAGTGCTCCGTTAAAACAAAATTGAAGATTTCAGCATCGGTTTTAAGTGATACATATATTATACGCGAGTTCGTTGGTTCACGTAAATCTAATATACTCCTAAAATCCTTGAACGTCTGCTGAAACAGGAGATTTCTAATAAGAGAAGACACTATAAACAGTCTATATGTACACGAAAAAAAATATATATTTTTATCATTCAGCACACTTCTCAAGGCGCCCATAATAATTTTCACTTTCACTTTTTCTATTGAATTGAAACACAACAGGTAGGCGAGAAAGTGTCAATCTCTTTCACTTTCCAATAGAATACACACATACAGACATATGAATAAATACATACAGACATATGTGTATATTTGCACACATATGAATAAACATTGAAAGTATATCAACAACTAATCAGTCGATATAACTATTTGTACGCTGTCTACCATTTCTACGCGGTACACATATGTGAGCGGCGTGTGTGTGTGTGTATGGGGTTAGACAAAGCCATAAATCACACGCTTCGGTAAGTTTACGAGCAGCTACTTATCGCACCTTTTGCACTCTGTCAATAATCGATTTTAAGGATGTGCGACCACAATCAAATTGATGTACTTTAAATGTGTAAATAAATGATAGACAACAACTCGTCTTGGGACAAACAACAGCGCGAACACAGGAACACGCAACTCCACACATACATACACAGATAGCATAGCATGTAGTATGAGTGTGTGTGTTTATTGACAAGCTGGGAAATTATTAAACGTGCATACATATGTGGAAATATAGTACAAATAAATAATCATATTATGCTATACATTATTATCTATCTGTCCTGGAGGGGAAAGGTGACATAACTGCTTATGGCTCAATTTGAGGTTATTCGTATATATTTAATGGAGTTCTTTCGTGCTTTTACTAGAGTTATGTATTTTTCTATTGATATATGCATATACATATATAAAATAATATTATATTTTAAACCATTTCTTGTATAAACTGCTGATCGGGTTTTTGTATTCCCTTAATCATTTGAATGTAAAGGTTGCCATATTTATATAGTTATGAAAATTTAGCTAAAAAAATTCTAAAATTACGTTAATGAACGACATTTAGAAGATTTATAAACAAAAAATAATAAGTTTAAAAAAAAAATATGGAGTTGCCATCTCATTACAAGTTCAATTTTTTTGTTTAAAAATATTAATTTACTTTTAATTTTAATATATGTTTATATAAAGGTTTAAGTTTGAATTAATATTTTTCAGTTTAGCTAATTGCTTTTAAATAAATTAATGTACTTTATTTCAAAATCTCCAGCAATCCCTATGCTATCAAGCAATGTATGGTAACTACTGTGCTAAAATTGGCATTTTGAAGCAAAGTAAAACCGAAATACAGTGGAACTTCTCCAATTCGATTGAGGGACTCTTTTAAAATTCTGCGTCGATAGTAAAATTTTAAATTTTGTATTCTGGTCGAAAAGTTCGATTTATTGAAGGAAATCTGTAAGAAATTTGACTTTTATGTCCAATTGAAGAGTTCGAGTTATGGAGAACTTCGAGTTATAGAAGTTCGAGTTATGGAAGTTCCACTGTAATACAAATTATGGCTATCGAACGAAAAACATTTGAAATATCAACAAATTAGAAATATTTTATTGTAGGATTGCCAACTTTTCACATAAAACTGCAAAATTTCAGAATTGAATGCCGAATCAAAGGCGCTTAAGAAGAAATTCCGTTAAAATAGATTGAATGGGCATCAATTCAAATATCATTTGTTACAGATTTGCCATCTATCAAAAAATTAAAATTCAAATTTCACAAAATATTAGCGAAGCAAAGCAGTTTAAGAAAACCTTTGCGTTAGTATTTAAGAAAAATATAATTTAAACAGAATATTGAATAGGGTTGCCAACTATTTAACAATATTGAACTTAACATTTTACTAAAGTATTGTAAAAACAAAACTGATTTTAAAAGAGCAGAGAGCTGGAAGCCTTAAAATTTAGATACATGTACTTTTATTCTAGGTTCATCAGAAGAAATATGCTGACCTTGGCGTAATTAATAAATCTACAATAGTTTTAATAACAATAATAAATAACTGAGTTGTAGAATTGTTTAAATACTCAAATATGAATTTACAACGTTGCCACCTGTTTATAAAATAAAAAGCTTATTTGAAAGTTACATTTACATGGTAAATGGAAAAGAACTGTTTTGTCAGAATTTTAACCAAAACAAGTAAGGAAGGGCTAAGTTCGGGTGTAACCGAACATTTTAAACTTATTGATGTAATTTTATAAAGATAACAAAATTCGAACCATATATTCGGTATAAAGTTTTATAGAATAACGAAAATCAACATAAATGGTATATGGGGACTGAGGTAATTCCTAAACCGATTTCACTCATATCTACCGCCAAGATACAATGTATCGAAGACTATACGCTCACTTAATTTAATATTACTTATAATTAGGTATATGGGATCTGGGGGAAGTTATGACCCGATTTTTACCATTTCAGGTACAGAGAGAAACTGTTATGAGAAAAAAATTCAGAGGGAATGAATTACATTAAAATATCTGAGGGATTTACCTAAGAATATTTTCGGGGAAAATTACCCTTAGGCACTGAGTTCTAGATGTTCGATATCAGGGGCCTTGAAAAGTCATGGTTCGATTTTGACAATTTTTTCACAAGTGATGCAACAGATCATATACAGGGTTTGTGTAAAGTTTTATTTCGCTATCTTCATTGGTTCCTAATGTATATATTATAAAGTGAAGGAATAAAATGAAATTCAAAAATGAGTTATATGGGAAGTTGTCGTGGTTGTGAACCAATTTCGTCCATTTTTCACACGTGTCATCAGGGTGTCAAGAAAATATTATATACCGAATTTCATTGAAATCTGTCTAGTAGTTCCTGAGATATGGTTTTTGACCCATAAGTGGGCGACGCCACGCCCATTTTCCATTTTGTAAAAAAATCCAGTGCAGCTTCCTTCTGCCATTTCTTATGTAAAATTTGGTGTTTCTGACGTTTTTCGTTAGTGAGTTAACGCACTTTTAGTAATTTTCAACCTAACCTTTGTATGGGAGGTGGGCGATCCGATTTCTTTCATTTTTGGACTGTATAAGGAAATGGCTAAAATAAATGACTGCAGAAAGTTTGGTTTATATAGCTTGGTTTGCGAGTTATATACAAAAAACCTATTTGGGGGTGGGTTACGCCCACTTTTCCAAAAAAATTACTTCCAAATGTGCCCCTCCCTAATGGGATCCTATGTTCCAAATTTAATTTTCATAACTTTATTTATGGCTTAGTTATGACACTGTATAGGTTTTTGGTTTCCGCCATTTTGTGGGCGTGGCAGTGGACCGATTTTGCCCATTTTCGAAAGCAACCTCCTCAGAGTGCCAAGGAACATATGTTCCAAGTTTCATTAAGATATCTTAATTTTTACTCAAGTTATCGCTTGCACGGACAGCCGGACGGACAGACATCCGGATTTCAAATCCACTCGTCATCCTGATAATTTATGTATATATAACCCCATATCTAACTCTTATATTTCTTGGTGACACAAACAACCGTTAGGTGAACAAAACTATTATACTCTGTGCAACAGGTTGCGAGAGTATAAAAATCCCATTTTTGATCAAATTTTCACTATATATTGGCTCAAACAAAGTTGATAAACTCATTTCATAAGTTTTCGAAAAATCGTGTCCACCGACTTAAACTATTGAGTTTTGAGATAAACGTGTTTAAAGGTTTATATTCATATTGTCGTGGTCCGATAGGCGGAACTTCCAAAGGGGATATCTCTTAGAATAATACTCGGATTGATTTGGTATTTTGGGATAATATTTTCTTTGCACTATTCAATAGAACACAATTTTTTTCAAATTTTGAAAATTTTAAACCCACCAAAACACCTTAAGTGCAATGATTATGTGAAAAACATGAAAATCTTAAAATAGTGGAAATGGGATTTTTGGCTATATTGTTATAGGAAATTATATTGAAACTAGCCCTAAATACATATTGTAAATAAAACTCTCACAAAATTTACAATTGGTCAAGGAAATTTCCTATAATTATCAGATAATTAAAATAATTCCACAAAACTGATTTGAATTGAATACACACACTCCTACATACATACACACATGAATACAAAAATAAGCATTTAAACCCTACAGTACATACAAATATTATCTTAGTTGTCGCACTTAATTACAGTTATTATGAAAATACTACCCACTATCGATATCAATTGCACAAACAATGCAATTAATTACTCATGTGTACTTATGATTGCATGTGTATGCCGTTGTTGTTGCCGTTCTTTTTTGCCTGCAACTATTTAATATTTAATTTAACAGTGAAAAACAACAATTTGTTATGCCAACAACTGGGCATAACTGGTGAAATTTATTAATGCAATAATGTCATATTTTTTGCAATAAAATACAACACAATTGTAAATTTTGTTGTTGTTGTTATTATGTAATGCAAATTTTATTGGTCGAAAATAAGTTATGTAGTATGCTGGTTTTTAAATTTACATATTTTATAAAACGCATAATTACTGTACAGTTATGTATTGATTGTAGGTTTGTATGCGAAAAGACAGTAGATAATTACTGACACATAAAAGAGTGATTAAATCAAATTACTTAACGGTTTTTTAATGCATGATTAAAGCAAAATGCAAATATGTAAATCTGCATCGATTACATAATGTAACCACTAGATTTTAAAATGGTTTATTATTACGGTAATTTAATTGTGATTATTCATTATGTAATGTTGGTACACTGTGCTAGATATTCGAAATGTAATTAATTTAAAATTGAGAATTATTTTCAAGTAATGAGATCTAAAATATAATTTTTAT
Source organism: Zeugodacus tau (assembly GCA_031772095.1). Lineage (NCBI taxonomy): Eukaryota > Metazoa > Arthropoda > Insecta > Diptera > Tephritidae > Zeugodacus > Zeugodacus tau. Next base: position 55,450,293 of record CM062653.1, on the reverse strand, counting down.
TATCTTCTTAGTAATGTAGAGTTGTTGTTGTAGCCATAAAAACTATTTCTATAATAATTTTGATTAATGCCTCCGTCTCTGATAAACCTTTGTCCAGTTATAAAATTGGGTCCGCTCTGGTTATAGAGACCCGACTGTCGATTGAACAATCTGAAATGTGTCATGGGTGGGGAAGGAGGAACAGAAATTTTCGCATACAAATGTTGTACCATATAACAAGTCCAAACAAAATTTGGTATAAATATAGCAGATAATGGCATAATTAAACGAAATTGTGTTTGAGTGAGAGAGAAAAGAGAAAAAGTTGTCTTATACGTCAAACTTACAAATCAAAACTTAGAGGGTGGCGAATCGAATAACAACTGGTATAAATATAGCAAACTGGTATAATAAAACGAAATTATTTTTGAGTGAGAGAGAGAGAAAACTCACACAAGAATTTTGTTTCACATCGTACTTATATCTCAAAACTGGTATAAATACATCAGACTGGTATAACCACACAAAATTAATTTTGAGAATAATGAAAAAAATATTTTTTATCTAAGACATCAAAACGTAACGACTAGCGAATCGAATAACAACTGGTATAAATATAGCAGACTGGTATAATCATACGAAAAATTACTAGACAATTTTTTGAGAATAATAAAGAAGAATGTTGTTTCAACCAACACATCAAAACTTAGAGAGTGACGAATCGAACAGAAACTGGTATAAATATAGCAGATTGACATAATCAATGGAACTTTTTTTTGAGAATAATAAAGAAGATTTTTGTGTTGTGAATCGAATAAGAACTGGTATAAATATACCAGACTGAAAGACTAATTTCAAACGAAATTATTTTTTTATCTAAGGTATCAAAACTTAGTGAATCGAATAAAAACTGGTATAAATACAGCAGGCAGACAAAATATTACGAAATTATATTTGATGAGGAATTTTTTTTCATTTAACACATCAAAACTTAAAGAGTGACGAATCGAATAAACATACGAAATTATAATGAGAGAGAGAGAACTGCCACACAAGAATGATGTTTCATATAACACATCGAACTTAAATCTCAAAACTGGTATAAATACCGCAGACTGGCACAATCTTCCGATATTATATTTGAGAATAATGAGGAAGAATTTTATCATCGAAGTCGTCAAAATTTAGAGAGTTACGCATCGAATAAAAACTGGTATAAATATACCAAGTTGGCATAAACACACGAAATTATTTTTGAATGAGAGAGAGAGAGAGAGAACTGCCACACAAGAATGTTGTTTTAGATCTCAAAACTGGTATAAATATAGCAGACTGGTATAATCATACGAAATTATATTTGAGTAAGAGAAAACTTTGACACAAGAGCGCTCTTTCATCTTTGACGTGATCACAACTTAGAGAATGGCGAATCGAAAAACAACTGGTATAAAAATAGCAAACTGATATAAACACACGAAATTATTTTTGAAAATAATGCAGAAGAATTTTTTACATCTAACACATCAAAACTTAAAGAGTGACGAATCGATTATAAACTGGTATAAATACAGCAGACTGGCACAATCTTACGAAATTGTATTTGAGAAGAATGAAGAAGTATTTTTTTCATCTAACACATCAAAACCTAGAAATTGACGAATCGATTAAGAACTGGTATAATTATAGCAGACCGACATAAACACACAAAATTATTTTTGAGCACATGTCTTTTTAAAAATAGCTGCCTAAATTGGGCACAAATTAAGCCATAAATAAATCGGACTAAACCCAGACGCCATAAAACGAAATTCATATTAACTGGTGTCTGGAATTTATCATAAAAAATACCCTTTCTGTGGATTTATTACTCTACAGCTGCTCATTTGTCCATAAATTGTAAAAAAAATAGATAAAAATTATAATTTATGTAATTATTAACTAATTACTTAATTTAGTGCCAAACTCACCAAACTTAAATCCAACGCGTATCTTTACAGCTCAATTGGCACTTCCAAATATTGCTGATTACAACAGTTGTGCTGCCAAATCAGGGAATTTCAATTTATTGAGCAAAATAGAGAACGACGAAATTAAATTCTTTTATTGTGCAATAAAAAAATTTAATTTACAATTAGTAGCCAAAGGCACATGACACAAGGTTTCGAAATACAAACAAAAACAAAAGAACGCTTATTCAATTTCAGTAAATTGCTTTTGTTGTTGCTATAAACGTGTTTGTCAGCGATAACACTTGAAATCAGCAAATATAATTCATTTATAATCTGAGTTATTTCGATTTTGATTTAGATTAAAAGCTCAACAGAAGTCAGAGAACAATACATATGGGTTATTTTGGGATTAAAGAAACCCCTAACACCGCATGCGAGTGATTCTAATCTATTGATAAGAAATTGATTAATCGATTTGTAATAATTTTTCGATAGCTGCAGCAGATGTTTGACGGCCAGTGTTTTAAAGGAATGGAAAGGAAATGGCTTATTTAATCACTGTTAGCGCAATTATAAATTTTGTTTCGAGTTAAATTAATAAATTATTCTTTTTATGCGCCTTTGGTAATAATCGATTATAAATACCTTGTGGAAAATCCTTTAATATTTTGAGAAATTCTGTAGATAACTAGATTAAGATATATAGATTTATTTTGATCTTCGATGCCTTTATTATAGCTTTGAGAAAATCTATGAAATCTCGGATAAAATACCAAAAAAAATAATCATATAGTACAATTTTGGTTTATATCCGATTCGTCATATACATATATGGTATAAAGTCCATTGAAAGTTGGAAGCCCTAATATTAAGTATATGGGAGTTAGGTTATGACCCGATTTCACTCATTTTTTGCACGGAGACATATAATTAAATTCCCTCCGAATTTCTTCAAAACATCTGAGAGACTTGCCTATATTATCGGTAAAAAATATGTTCGAAGCACTAAGGTCCTCATGTTCGATATATGGGGCCTTGAAAATTTATTATCCGATTTCAACGATTTTTAGAAGACCGGTGCCACACTATAAAGGTAGTATTTGTGCAAAGTTCTGTTCCGATATCTTCATTAGTGCTTACTTTACATATTGTAAAGTAAACGATTCAGATCGACTTCAAAGTTCTGGTATATGCGAAGTAGGCGTGGTTGTTAACCGATTTGGCATATTTTCATAACATATCATTGGAATGCCAGAAAATATTACGAATCGAATTTCATTGAAATTGGTCAGGTAGTTTCTTAGATATGGTTTTTGACCCATAAGTGGGTGAAGCCCAACCCATTTAAAATTTTGTATACCAATTTGTGTGCAGCCCTTTGTATCTTTATAATAAAACTTTAGGTGTGTTTTCTGGTGTTTTTCCTTACGGAATTAAAGCACTTTTAGTAGTTTTCAACATAACCTTTGTATGAGAGATATGTGTGGTTATTACCCGATTTCCTTCATTTTTGGACTGTATAAAGGTAAGTATCTAAAAGAAACGACTCTATAGAGTTTGGTTGAAATAGCTATAGTAGTTTATAAGATATGTACAAAAAACCTAGTAGGGGCGAGGCCACGTCCAGTTCTCCAAAAAATTACATCCAAATATGCCCCTTCATAGTGCGATCCTTTGTATCAAATTTTACTTTCATAGCTTTATTAATGGCTTACTTATGACACCGAAGAGGAGCTATAAATCCGTTATTTTCCAAAGAGTTGACTATGTATGGCGGTCACACGAGTTTTCGCAATGCTGCATGGTCCGAATTTCCATCTGCGAATCGCTGCTGAATTTCAACAAAATCAATACATTTCATAAGTGGTTGGATGATGTTGATAAAAAGTGTTTCAACGAAACGAAAATGTCAAGCGAAAACGGTCACAGCCGAGTACAAGTGAGACGGAGCAAACGATGGCCAAGCAAGAATTGACGGTCAAGAAGGCTTTCTTATGTGTACGATAGGTTTGGCAGAGAATAATTGAATCTGAATCTGAAGGAAGCAATTGCCCAGAAGCGGCAAGTTTGAGACAGTAGGAGAAGACTTGTGTGAAAAATTCGTTTCAGTTTTTTTACAAGAGCAGTGAAGGCTTCAACAAGATGTTGAACAAATCTACTGACCGATGCCGATGCCAAGGCCGATTAATTGGTCGGACTCTAGTGGCATCATAAGCTCCCAAATAATATTAGTGGTTTTAAACATCCGATGGGATTTATTGCATGAAGCAAAATTAAATAAAAAAAAAAATGAAATTCAAACTAAATGTTTGAAAAAATATAGTAGATACTAATTTTAACCATGATTGTCACCTGTTTGAATTTTGTTCTTTAACAATCATAAATATTTTTTGAGAAGGTTTTTCAAAGGTTTAAAATTTACAGTTTAAGTAATATGAGAGGTGTTGCCACTTGTTCAAAAATTTAAAGTTAAGTAGAATTTAGGGATGAAAATTTAAACAGTGAAGAATTTTCATTAGTTATAAAAAATATTTTTGATAATGCAGTTGTGAAATATTACTAATCGCTCTCCTTATTTAATCAAATAATTGAGACACATGACTAAATATGTGCGCTAAACTGTGTATATATGAATAACAAAGCTTTAGTATTTTAGTATTAGACAAAGCTTTCTGCGCGTAAATAGTTTCCGGAAATTAGTAATAATAATCCAATTAAACGTTATGATTCAAAATCAATATCTCCTGATAAATAAACAATAAAAATGCACCGTTATAAAGTCAAAAATACCCTTAGCATGACTATTTCATTAAACTTGTAATGCCAAAAGTGATTACATTGATATACTTGAAATACACACACACATACATACACAAATAATCCATACACCACTCTGCGAAAAACATACAATTTTCCTACCAATTCCAATTTGTAATCATGTGTAATCATTCGCACTTGTAATCGAATCGGCATTTTTCGGTGACACAATGTCTGGCATGAGTGGTTGGTTCGCCTTGAAGCTCCACAATTTTCAATTCAATTGTTTGACTGTCGGCTGATTCAAAGTGCTTCAATAGCGAAAAATACACCCACTAATACTACCGGTATTACTCACACCTATTTACCGTTAAACTACATATCAAGTGCGCGAGTATTTGCCTAGAATTCGGTGACAATTCCTCAGCATTTTTAATCAGAATGTGATGACTTGCCACTTAATGTAGTCATTGCCAATTATAAACAACTTTTCAACTCATACACAGGAGCTGATACACCACAGACGATAAGCGCGATGTAACCGAAATCAATCAAATTGCAATTAATCACTGTGGAAATCAGCAATTTTTCTGTGAAATGAACTTTCTTTGAAACAAAACCCCGAAAACCAGGAAATCTAATGAAAAAAGGAAAGAGAGGTCGGTCGGTTAGTGACGCAGAAATGTGCGTAAGAATGAGTTTATGTTTCACTTGTACTCGTTTAACGGTGTTGTTCACCGCACTGGTTGTTATCGCGCTGATTTTAATCGCGATTGCGAATCATTTTATCATTTAGAGTGAAATGAAATTAGTTATGTGTATTGGCGTATTTGTATTGTTCTCACGAAAATTGGTAATCATGTTTAAATTTACTTTTATAAATTGCTGTGTGACACAATTGTGTAAATAGTAGTACATTAACTCATATTTACCTAGCGATCAATCAATATTGTTGTTGCTGTAAGCATTTAGTCATATTTATTGCACGCAATTAAATTATTACTGTTAGCTGAAAATTACATTTAATTCGATTGACCCATTAGTTCTCTAAAGTAATAAAATTGAAGAAGAATTTGAGGTTAGATCATTAGTAATTCTACTCAGAAAATAGACTTAGACATAATGAGCCTAATCATTGAATTCGTTTCGATCGAAAAATGGTTCGATACGATCGAAAATTTTACATCGAAATCATTGAAACCGTATCGAAAATAAAATTTATGATCACATTGAATACATTCCGCAGCTAATTGATGTCGCTAATCATTGTATCCGCAAAATCGAAAATTTTGGTCGAAATCTATCCGTTGATGAGTGAGTTGCGGAAATTTAAAAGAAGTTAATCAATTGGAAGTCGACAAAACGGTTTTATGTTCTTACTTTGTGGTAAATCAGTTTATCGATGGAATAAATGATTGCATGAAAATTTTCGAACGCAAATCTTTATCGTATCGAAATCGAATTCGCTGCGGATTCATTGATTAAGCCCAATATATTATCTTGATGCCACTAAAATGTACCAGACAAGACGTTTATAAGATCATAAAAGAAATATTTGAAGAAAGTAAGAATTGAATAAATAAATCTAACCTATATGAGATGTGTTCAAAAAATAACGGGAATTTTTTTTAAATTAATGTTGTCGTCTTCAAAATAGTCCCCATTACATTTGATATTATGCCAGCGCTTTTTCCAATCGTCGAAACACTTCTCAAACTCGATTTTTTAAATAGGTTTAGCTCTTTCAGCGATTTCTCGTAAGTGCTTATAAAACGACATCCCTTTAAGGTTCTCTTTATTTTTGGAAATAGGAAAAAGTCATACAGAGTCATGTCTGGCGAATATGGAGGTTGGGGCAACGTTACAGTATTGTTTCGGCCAAAAATTCGCGAACAAGCCACGAAGTGTGGGCGCTTAACAAACAAAATTCGACAAATTCATAAAAATACGTCGTATTCCTGGTAGAGAATTATCTAGAAAGTCACATAATTAAGACACAATGTACAATAGTGAGACGATTATGAAGAGGCATCACCCGAAACCGCACATGTAAGAGGTTGAAACGAGCAAGATGGTTCAGGTGAGGATACCCTCTAGACGCGAATGGAGAAGATGAGCAGATTGCTGTGTAAAATAGCGAAGGTATACTCCAAAGATCTTGACATCTCTCTCTCTCTCTTTCCGTCTACCAAACTCATCTAGCATCTTCCAAGCGGAAGTATTAGGTATAGAGAAGGCCTGTGGTGCCATACTGAACCAATAGGAATAGAGAATATTTACACAAACAGTCAGGCGGCATTAGCTTAGTTAGCTTTGGAATCACCAAAAATTCATTTGAGCGCAGTCAACAACTGTAGCAAGGATTTGAGCTCACTGGCAGAAAAATTCCACCTGTCCATAATATGGGTTCCCGTCCACCATTATCAATTAAATAGATCCAGAAGAAGCATATATAGACTTTCAACTACCATAACGCCATTGACCATTTGGAGAACAGGCTCTGAAAATGGATCTGTACTATAACGATATTTGTCGTTCCTGCAAATTAGAAGGGAATAAGGAAACGGTTTTACACTTTCTCTGTGAATTCATATCACAACCCAGACATAAAACTCTTGGGATCCGTCAAGTACCAAACCTCGAATTGATGTCCACAAAAAGTATTACGGAAATAAGTTGTGTCATTGATAGCACCAAATAGTTTGACGATGAAACGAGATAGGAAGCTATAAAAGTCGCACAATATTGCATCAAAATGGTGCATCTAGCGTTAATTGAACTGGTATGCCTGCACTCCTACCTACATCAATAATCAAATAATCAAAGGTATTTCAGATATTTTAAGCAAAATTGCCTTATGTGAAATGCGAACAATCTTGAAAACTCTCTAATATAGATTCCAACGGCAGACGGCATTATAGTTTCACACTTTTTACAAATGAATATGGAAGATCAGTAATAAGGCCTGATAGCGATATAGATTGCGAAAACCAATCACAAAAGTCCGCAATCTGAGTAATTTCAATTTATTTATCTTACTTTAAACCCTAGATGTCTTTGGACGCTTTGGATAACTGATCTCTAATAGTTAATAACTCAACTTTTTGGTGGTTCATATAAAGATTAGGTTGAAAATAACTAAAAGTGGATTAACTCACTAACGAGACACGTCCGAAAGACCAAATTTTACATTAGAAATGGCAGAAGGAAGCTGCACTGAGATTTCTTTACAAAATGGAAAATGGTCGTGGCGTCGCCCACTTATGGGTCAAAAACCATATCTCAAGAACTACTCGACCGATTTCAATGAAATTCGGTATATAACACTTTCTTTCTTTCTTTCGTGACATCAGGGTGGTCACGAGGGTGGAATATGGCGAAATCGGTTCAGAACTACGCCTACTTCCCATATTACTCAATTTTGAATCCTTCTGATTCCTTCACTTTATAATGTAAACATAAGGAACCAATGAAGATATCGGAATAAAACGGCTGCGACATCACTTGTGGAAATATTATCAAAATCGGACCATGACTTTTCAAGGCCCCTGATATCGAACATGAAGAACTCAGTGCGTAAGGGTAATTTTTCAACGAAAATATAGGTAAATCTCTCAGATATTTTAATGTAATTCATTCCCTCTCAATTTTTTTCTTATAACAGTTTGTCTCTGTACCAAAAGTGGTTAAAATCGGATCATAACTTCCCCCATATCCCATATACCTAATTATAAGTAATATAAAATTAAGTGAGCGTATAGTCTTCGATATATTGTATCTTGATGGTGAAAACGAGTGAAATCGGTTTAGGAATTACCTCAGTCCCCATATACCATTTATGATGATTTTCGTTGTTCTATAAAACGTTATGCCGAATATATGGTTCGAATTGTGTTATCTTTATAAAATTACATCAATAAATTGCGAGAGTCAGTCCGACATTTCGGCCCCACAGTCTAATTATCAGTTCAACTATAGATTTATAAAAATCAGTTTAGCCTGGTAGAAATGCTGTGTAGAAGGTCTGTTTGGGATGCATAACGAAGTTTCAAGCCGTTTCAACAGCTTTGGCATTAGGTATCGTCGTCTTTGGTTTTTGTTGCTTTCTGTATACATTCTTAATTTTCTAGATATTGGCACATACCTAGATACCTTCTTTCTTTACAGTCATGTCCTAAACCCGCTAATATTCTTTAGCAATACCTTTCTTATAAGATACGCATTTTTATAAGTACCGTCCATTAAACTCAAAACCTCAATAATTATATTAGAATAAAAGCTTATGTTTCACTTCAACATCTGATAATAGACCGCGATAACAGTAATATATGGGCGTGCATATATTTAAAAATGTTAATCATTCCTTCGAAATTTTTAAACAATTATTCATTACTGTAATATTATAAATAATATTTATGTCCAAATAATTCCATTTCAAGCATTTCCTACCAGCGATAAGACAACGTCACTTAACGACGTTGTAATCTCGGCCCATAAATTGGCAAACTGAACAAATAGCACTATTATTTTAGATTTATACAGTCGAAATTCCAATTCATAAGTCACGATTTTACGAAATTAAAAATAAATCATAATGCTCGATGAGCAATAAATCGTTCCAGAAGCCATATAATTTCCGACGCAACGCGACGTGTCGCATGCGCAGTCGTCGCGCAATACGCGTAATCATGATCGTAAACAAACGGTAAACGCACACACATACTCGTATATTCACAGTCGCAGAAGTATAGTTTGTTTGATTATGTCAACGTCTTAATGATCAACAGTAGCCCCAAAAGAAGGGTCTAATCAGCGTGCGTTGTTGTTGTGTGAGATAAGAAACACTTTAATAATATTTAATTTGTGCAATTGCTTACATTGAGCTTAAGCGATAAAACCGATTATTACACATAGCGCCCCGAACACTTACACCTTTCCTGTGAGATGGAGGTGATGTCTATATGCGTGCTAAGGGTGGTTCATATGGTGACATTATCTTTTTTAACACAATTTATCAATTATATAATATATCGGGCTATGTAGATATAGAAAATGTATAGAAATGACAGGCAGAGACTACAATAAATATAGACTGCGGGTTCCCCGAGTTCCTTCATACTCGAGGAGGATGGTTAAGGAATGGGATCGCATAACTCCACTTCTAATAAGTTTAAAGTGTGAATCTCATGAACTGTTAGAGTTATGGCAGTCCAATGATAGGGGAAACATTAGCCAATAACACCTTCGTCTTCTGCATACTGGTGCTAATAATTTAAAAATAAGTTCTGATTAAAAATTCGTTCATATTGAAAATTATTGAATCGTTCAATTTCACATCCTACAAACCACCTGACCTCTTTCAATCTATTCTTTATCCTCTCGCAATATGTTTCAAAGAAAGTATTATATAATAGTTTTGTTCACATAACGGTTGTTTGTAAGTTGTAAAACTAAACGACTTGGATATAGGGTTATATCAAATATCAAAATGATTAGCTTGACGAATAAATTTGAAATACGGATGTCTGTCTGACCGCCCATTCCGTCAATTTAAAGATGGTACAAAAAGGTTACACTCGAATTGGTATAGAAAATTTGAAATGGGCGTGGCTCCGCCCGCTAATGGGTGATCTCAGAAACTACTCAACCAATCTCAACGAAATTCCGTTCGAATCATTTCCTTGGCATTCCAATTCTATTATTTGTAAATGGGCGAAATCGATTCCTGCTTCCCATATACGACAATTTGAAGTCCAACTGATTCGTACACTTTACAATTTTTAAGTTAAGCACCAGTGAAGATATCGGAACAAAATCATTATCAAAATCATTTCATCAAAATATAGACCATATAAAAATCATTGAAATTGGACTATAACTTTTCAAGGCCCCATGTATCGAACATGAGTACCTTGAAGTTTGGGGTTAATGTTTTTTTTTTTGAAAATATCGGTAAATCTCACAAATATTCTGAAGAAACTGAAAACAGAGGTGTTTCTTCTAACAGTGTGCGTCTGTGCCAAAAATGGGCTAAATCAGGCCAATATTTCCTCAAGCCCTCATATACGTTATATTCTGATTTTTAAACTTTCAGTGGACTTGATACCGTATATGTATATCCTTAAACGTAAAATCTTTTATATAATGTAGCTTAGTGGCAAAAATAGTTGGAATTGGCCCAGGCATTATCCCAGTCCCTCTCTTAATAAATAAATTGCGAGAGTAATTTAATAGTAAAATGTTCGGGTTCACCCGTACTTAGCCCTTCCTTACTTTCTCCTTTAAAATAAATGCATCATCAATAAGCGGTTTAAAAACAAAAACTACGGGACAATTCTCTTCAGAAAACCGGTGAATTGTGAATACATATATCTTCCCAGGACCTTTATGTATCTCAAATAAATTATGATCTCCCAGATTCTGTTCGAGATTATACGAAATATATTAGATAGATCATCTTTAGATGATTAGATTATAGAAAGTAGTAATGCTGAACATGACATTGTTTGGTACAAACATTTGATGAAACCGGACTTTATGACTCTCTAACTATTCTACTGAGTGCCATTTTATTCAATAAGTAACAAAATTTGTTAGAAATTCTTCGCTTAGATCATCAAGTTCTGGAACAAAATACGGATGAAGACGTACCATAAGATATCTTACTTTAAAGCATAAACAAAGACTATTTTTCGAGATATCTTAATGAAATTAAGAGACCATATTATCTTAAGAGCTCTGGTATTATCATATCAAAATTTTATTATATTGATTCAGCTCTTCCGTAACCCCTCCACACACGTTATATAAAGATTTTCATCTCCCTATTTGATTTTACTCCGGATAAATCGGCCAGTCAGCGTGATATCTCAATCAAATTTAGTGATGATTTTTATCATAGCATAATGTGATTTGATATGAAAAGAAGTGATATCGGTTCCTAATTTCTTCCGTCCCGGATATGATTAATATACTAACTACTGTGAATTAGGTAGACTTAAGAGTGTATATTGCGAATATAAAGCCGGAATTTTTAACAGAACTAAGTGGCACGTGACCTTTCAAGTTTTAAAAGGCAATTGCCACATTAACCACCCTGTACATACTCATTGAAATAAGTCGTTTTTAAGGAGACCAAAGTGTGAATATAAAGTTCACCACAGTTATCCAAATCTTATCACTGTCTTCAGGTCTTCCTGTATACATTGTATATAAATATGCAATATGTATTGGTAATATTTACAGCCCCTTGGGTGCCAATCCGAGTAGATATACAATATTTGCTGTCGTCACTGCCACCTCGCAAGACGCAGTTCCACAATATGCAGCATATACTCACTTCTTTTTGACGGTTATTATGATGGATTAATTTTCAATTATAGCATTTATGTAGAGATAACGGTGCGCAGTGGTGGACGTAGCGCATGTGCCGCGTAGATTTCTTGGATTGACTTTGACTTGGATTGCTTTCATACATACACATCTGAGTGTGTGTGTGTGTGATTGTCCTCACACACAGTGGCAGCTTTCATTCAGCTGCTTCGCGCGCCGTAAGAAGCCAATAAGTCTTATCGGTTATTATCGTCAGTTGCTGGCGATATCGCCAACAATCAAATTTCAATTAGTTTGCCTCGTCCGGTGGAATCTCAAGTGTTTCATGTTGTTGCTCTTGTTGTTGTTGTGGTTTCGCTGATTGATGATTAGTTGGTTTGGCGGATCATTGGTATGTACGCTTATATTGTTGTTTTTGTTACGATTTATTTATATCTTTATTGTTTGTTTTTTGTTGTTGTTTATCAGCGGTGTGAAATACTAAATTAAAATTTTTGAAAATTATAATAGCAATATTAATTATAAATCAAGCGCAAATTGCACTTTAAGCGATACTGTCACCACCATCACCGCTAACTAACTAATCTTATCGCATGCGATTTAATTTATATAATGGCAGTGTTTTCATAATTAAAATATTAAAATTTTGTTGCTTTCGTTTGTTGTTGTTGTACTTGTATGTATTTGAGGCGCTTACGTTGGCCTACGTGAGGCTTCCAAATGGTAATATCATTTTTATGGCGTAATCATACATTGCAAAATACCCTCTTTGAATTGCGTAAATAATATATGTACATGCTACATACAGTTATATACAACAAAATCGATTAACGGCAATAGAGTGCATATTTAGCTAGTTAATAGATTTAGTTCACAAATTGCTTTCTTTTTTGTACTTTTTGTTTTTATGTTTTTAAGTAGCTCGTGATATATGATAGCCCACTACGCCTCATATAATATATGTATATGTATATACATATGTACATGTATATGTATAGGTTGGCTAGTTCTGCCCTCGAAAAGTTTCATTTGACAGTTTAACGATGCGCTTAAATTCGATTAAGTTCTTATAAAGCGTGTAATCTCTGATAAAAAAATTGAAACCCACTTATACCACTAATATGTGGTAATGCCCTACAAAGTGGAGTAATATTTATAACCCATTTCCTGCTGAAATGTTTGTTTAAGATTTGTTAAATACCGTAATCTTATGGCATCTTAGTAGGTTAGAACATTTTAGGTTGTCAAATATCCGCTTTCTTGCTCTTTATAAAAAGTGTTATAGTGATCGGATTTAGTTCAATTATGCGCCATTTCGTTCGATAATCTGTTTCCATCTAGACGGCATTTTCATAATACCCGCCTCGTAGAAGCCCCCCTCTTTATTTGCGAAGAACTCGGACATCCACTTTTCACACGCCTCTTTTGAGTTCAACTTTACACCACCAAGGGCATTCGCCACGGACAGGAACCGGTGGTAATCACTTGGCGCTATGTCCGGGCTATATGGTGGATGTGATAAAACCTTCCATCCGAGCTCCCGTAGCTTCTGACGAGTCATCAACGAAGTGTGTGGTCTGGCGTTGTCCTGGTGGAGCACTACACCCTTCCTGTTGACCAATTCTGGACGCTTCTGGTCGATCGCCTGTTTCAAGCGGTCCAGTTGTTCGCAGTAGATGGTGAAATTAGTGGATGATTTCCTTTCAATCCCCCAAACTAACAGCATAACCTTCCTGGCCGCCAATTCCGGCTTGACCACTGTTTGGGACGATTTACTGGCCTTCGACCACGATCGTTTTCGCTTGATATTGTCGTTTGTGATCGATTTTTCGTCGCCAGTCACCATCCGCTTCAAAAATGGATCGAGTTCTTTCCCTTTCAGCAGCATATTGCAGGCGTTAATTCGGTCCAGATGGCGTCAAATCATGCAGCACCCAAACATCAAGCTTTTTTATGTATCCAGCCTTCTGCAGATGGTTTAAAATACCATCTCCTGGGCGACGTCACGAGATGCCACATGTCGGTCTAACTCTATTTTTACCATGATCTGTTCGGTATTCGTCGTCACAGATCTTCCGCCGGCTGGCTTATCCATGGTGTCGTTTTCACCCGCTCTGAATCGTCGAACCCATTCCTCCGCAGTTCGAAGTGATAGAGTACCAACCCCCAAAACACCATTAATCTCACGGAACGTTTCTCTAGCGGATTCGCCTTTAACGAAGGAAAACTTTAAAATAGCGCCAATTTCGGCGTTAGTGAACTCCATGTTTACACGTCTATAACTGTTAAACGCAATAGCCAAATTAATCAAGCATAGCGCCGTTTTGTAGGTTATGTCAAGACCTTTCAAAGATGTACATATAGTATTGCCAGATGCGAGCTCTGTAGCGCTTTATACATAGCCGCGAAATTGAAAAGACAAAAAGGCGGAAGGGAGATATTTGACAAACTAATATTTCACTCATGGTTCAATTATTCAAACGATATGTACTATCATGTAGCAAAAAGCCGAGTAAAGATGACTTCCAAAATAAGAGATCTGTAATCCTATAGATAGTTTCTCCCGAGGCTACCATTGCCTCTTCATTGAAACCCGACGCCAAAACTTCTCAGAGTTCACTGAAACTCACAACCCTAAACCCAACCTCGCAACCATTGGTCACAAGAGTAAGGAATATTTTAATTGTAATTGCTTACCCCTAAAAGCACTGCAAAAATCCTATTGTGCACAAAAAAAAATAATTATCAACCGTAAATTATCAATAAAAATATTATTTATAGGCAGCAGCAAGCAATTAAATTGACTTAAAACAAAACAACAAATAAGTATAATAAATAAAAATGTGTGCACACATAAAGACACCCTATACCAGTTATTCTTCACTTTTAATGGCATTTTTCGAAATTTGTGAAAAACACACAAAACCGAAATTATTTAGCAAAACCAACATAAAACAATATTAATCTTCATTAAAATGGAATTTCATTGAATTTATTATTGAACCGTGGACTCGATGGCGCCAAGCTACTTACTTACGCTTACAAAGAAGGCAATATATACCTTCATACATACTTACATACCTATATACATATATACACACATCTTTTAGATTTTGTTTACAATAAATTACTATAAGTAGCCGCAACGCACAGTCTTCTATTTGGAGACCATTAAATATTGGCTCATTCTTTTTTTGTTTTCCATTTTTTATTTATTCGCTTTCGCACTTCACTCGGCAATAATTTGAGAATAAATAAAAATGTAAAATTTTTATTATTATTTTAATATTTTCTTGAAATATTTTTCAAATGCCGGCTGTTGAGTGATGATTGGACCAAACACAGACTCCGCATTGACACCCACTCGAGTGCCAGCCAATGAACACACGCACACACATACATATATACAAGCATAAAATGTGGCAGTCCGCAAGGTAAATAGTACAAAGCCACCATCTTCTCTTCACCTCTCTGATGGAGAGTTAACGCTAACGGTTAAATATTCGCGGCATCAACACTGAACCGAGGTGTCGTCTTGCTGTAGACATTCCAACAGCAGCAGTTCTATAAATGTCGTGTAAATATTTTAGCGTAAAATACGGTCTTTGCTGTTGTTGTTGTTGTTGCTGTTGCATAGACATTGCCGTCGTGGTCGCTTCTACACCTTTTTGGGCGAAGTTCGATTTTAAGTCCCTAACGGATTTACACGTAGTAAATACCACACCGTCTCAAAAGCGAAAACGCTAATGGGTAAACACGAGCTACGCTCATAGACACACACACACAATCATAGAAATTCCATTGGTAACTGCTGTTCATACATCTCTCGTATTATTTTCCGTCTTTTTGGTTTGCGAAGAGTTACTTACTAAGTACAAATATTTTACCGCTAAGTAGTTGGAATTTTGTGTACTCAAGCGTGGTTTTTGTAATCATTTCTGGTATTTGGTAATTGCCATTCCAGGCAATGTTTTAGCGGTAAATGCATTAAAAGCTTTAATTCGCTGATTTGTTGTTAACAATTGCTTAATTGAAACTTTAATTTTTGAGGTTATGTAAATTTGATACTTCGATATTCTTGGTTCTTCACCAGACTTGTCTCTTTCTTTATTTTTAAATTGAAATATTGGTCCATCTTGGAGGATCGCCGAAGTATTATTCCTTACGTACAAACCAAATGCAATACCAATAAATACTCGGAGAGGAGTTCGCAAAGCGGAGAGAAGCCATTCCTCTCAACCCAGCTATTTTCATTGATATACATAAATTAGTTATTATAGGCTATAACCTACGAAATATCTCCTGTCATCAAACAAACAATCAGCGCATTCGCGTCTTGGCTCCCACGTCACTGCTGACAGTCATAACTTTGAAGTTCCTGAGAATTTCGTAAACCTTGGAATCAGCATCAACACCGATAATAATGTGAGCTTTGAAATCCAACGCAGAATCACTCTTACCAACAGGTCCTACTTTGGACTGAGTAGTTTCGACGAACAAAAACTAAACTCTACAAGTCCCTCATCATTTCCGTCCTACTTTATGGTGCAGAAGCGAGGACGATGTCAACGTCCGATGAGACGGCACTAAGAGTTTTAGAGAGAAAGGCTTTGCGGCTATGTGTTATTCGACGCGAATAAAAAGACAGCGGTCACGCTGTCTAGGTCATATTGTTCGAATGGACGAAAGTGTTCCAGTTCTGAAAGTATTCGATGCAGTACCCGCTATATAAGCCAAGGAAGAGGGCGGCCTCCACTCCGATGTAAGGTCCAGGTGGAGAAGGACCTATCTTCACTTGGTATTACCAATTGGCACCAAACTGCAAAAAGGAGAGATGCGTGGCGCGCTGTTGTGGACTCGGCTATAGCCGCGTAAGCGGTGTCTACGCCAGTCAAGAAGAAGAAGATAGGCTATAGCTCCTTCCATTTACTAATTATCCCTAAACACGAGTCCCTTTTCATTATAACTCTGTCCTAGTCAGAGAGCAGGTAGTGGAATGCTGTTACCGTGACTCTTCTCTTTCGATGGAGACCGCGTAAAATAGGTTGAATATGATCCATATCTTAGTGACACGAAAACGGCTATCACAGAGAAGAATGTTAGCGGTCTATAAAAACAAGCGGAACCGTAAAACCATGCAGTGTTCGACTCTGTTTAAGATCAATCCGAAGGAGTTTCTGAATCGTTCGTGGCAGTCGATAAATCATATAATCACTACCACACACCAAAGACCAAAGCTGGTTTAACTCCCCGAACCTTCCCCCAAGAAGGCGAAGATTTGCTTGACACATTGACCACTTATAGAAAGCAAAACAGTCGCAGAACTCTACCATACCGGATTATGTATCCGATTCGATACTGAATTGAAGAAAAAATGGTTCCATTTGGCGAAAAAAATACCATTTCATCTTCAAAATACACCTCTGTCGTCCGGCACTCATAGAACCAGACTACCTTTTGCTACACCATCCACCGTATGCCCCACCTTGGAACGTCCCGACTTAAGATCACTCGACGGAAAGAAATTTGAGCCGCCATGGAGACTTACTTTGCAAGTAAGTATACTTCATATTTCCAAATGTATTTTGCAAAGGGGTTTGATAAGTCACAGAATGGCTGAGCCAAGGGTATCAACCTAAAATGAGACTATGTTGGCAATAATCCACCATTTTATTTGTTTTGTTGACTAATGAATAATCGGACTTCCCGCATGCATTTGCATATTTAAGTATATCTATAGGCTTTTCAATTTCCGATCAGACCCAGCGTTAAATTTTCAGACTTAACTTTAAATCAGGAAAACCTCTCAAACAATTTATGGAAATCACACTGCCATAGCACACGTACGATCTATGCCTCAACTCATATATATTTACATACAGAGGTATCGGTGTTTATGTGCGCCAAGTATTTGATTGATCTTCAGTGGCGTTGATGACATCGGTAAAGATCAAACTCAAAATACCGTTTCCCATGTCAATAAAAACGCATTTATATGAATGTTTGTGTGTATCTCTGTGTATGTGTATAAGTGCCTGCTTCAAAGGCAACGACACTGGCTAACATCGCCATTACCACTTTTGCTTCTGTTCGTCGGCGACAAGGGCCCTCTGTCAGCACAGTTTACTTTAAACGGTAGCTTAACAGTTGCTAATGGCACAATTAAGCGCTGCTTATTTGCATAAATGAGGTGAAGTTTGATTTCTTGATTTCTGTTTGCATTTAAGATTTTAAAATGATTTACAAACATACCGAGAATGTGGACAATTATTTAATGGTAATGGTTGTGTATAATAATCGCAACGCTCTGATGTCTACATTTAAAATTTTATATTTACACACTTTCATACAAACATACATAAAAACTTACACATGTTTGATAAGATCGTAAAGATAGATGGAGTTGAGAATTTAAGAACCACTCTTGTACCTATAACACAGCCACACACAAAAAAATTTTGGTAATGACCTGGGGATCTTACTATGTGCACCATATGTTTTTGGGGTCGCTTGAGTTCGAATCCGAGGTTCATTTAATCCCATTAGATCAGGGTTGTGACAAAACTCCAGAAATCCAATATGGCGGACAGCGATTTTTAAAATTCACCGGATTCGCTTGAACTTCGAGACTTGGGGGTTTTCGGGGTCACGGATTACGAATCCGGTGTCGCTTTTTCCAAATTCATAATAGCAGACCCAATATGGCGGACTTTTTTTTTTGAAAATTCTTCGGTATCGCTTGAAACTAGTTACTCGGAGGTTCTCGGGGCTTCTCGGTGCCACGGATTACGAATTTGGCGTTTCTTTTTAAAATTCAAAATGGCGAACCAATATGGCGGACACATTTTAAAAATTCGCCAGAAGCATTCGCCATTTTGAATTTTGAGAAACTGATACCGGATTCGTATCAATAATAATGAGTTTCAATCGAATTCGATGAATTTTAAAAATCGCTGTCCAGGGGTTATGTCAAAAACCCGATCTTATGGGGTTAAATGGACTTCGGATTCGGATTCAGCGACCCCAAAAACATGTAGTACAGTAAGACCCCCAGATCATAACAAAAAAAAATTTTGTGTGCCTGTGTAATCTGTTCACTTTTTAGAAGGGGGGTACATTATATACTTTCATATTTCCAAATATACATGTATGGATCTTAAAAATTCATCGACTATTAGGAGTAGATGAAGCTTCAAATTAATATGTAAATAGTTTGGTCATATACTTTTTTAAGGTTACTCAGCTTTATTTTCATTGAGAAATTTAATGATCACACTGGGTTGCTACGACTATAAAGAGTTGTAAATCGAGATACATAGCTTTCATAAATGATTTATTAACTTGGAGAAGACTTGAAATCAACCTTAATTGAGTTCCATAAGTTTTCTCGATGTTAATAAGTTAAGATATCTTTGACCTTAATTGGGAAGGAGACGCCTCTTAAAAGTGACGTTGCTTTAGATATGTTGACTTAGTTGTTTTCTTCGATATCTCTATAAAATAAGGCCCGGAGAACTGCTCTAGGTTCTCATATTGTTATATTATTTAGCTTATTGATCAAAAATAATAAACATCTAGCTTCTGGATATCGCAAAACATGTTTAAAACGTAATATCCTTCGACCTACCGCAAAATCGCTGGAAACTGTTCTTTTGGAACACAGTGGATTGAAAACGGTCTTCGCAGCTACTGTCGCTCGGTAAGGCTCATCTCTCCGCGATCATTGGAGTGCTTACTGGTCATTGCCCAATAGGCACACACGCGGTGAGGCTAGAAATCATGTCAGACAAAGCTGTTTGGAAGAAGGCGAAGAGGAATTATCCAAGCACTTTCTTCTTCAATGTCCAGCATTCGTCAGACTTAGGTTAAAGCACCTCGGTAGGCATATTTTCTGCGAACCCAGCGAAGTGACTGAAATCGACTTTAGCCGGGTGTCACAATGGACTGTCGAATCTGTCTCAGTGTGATTCTCTGCATTTGCGAAGATCTACCCCTTAACCTAACCTAACCTTCGACCTAAAATACTTCAAAAATGTTTATATGGAGCCCTTTCTCAACAATGATCTTAAACTCATTCTATTCTGTGACATCTAGCTATTTCACATGGACATTTTCTAAATATAACCGGGTTTATTTGATAGACTTCTATGCACCAAGATTTAGTTCCAATTGAACCAACGCATTTCATCTGTAATTTTATCTGAAAATTTTGTGAAAAATTTAGCGAAGCTTCCTCTACAAATATTCAAGGCTCTTCTAGTTGTGAGACGCCATTCCCAACTTATATTGTTCATGAAAAATCTTCTGATATCAGTGATATTCAAGGCTTGTTCTCAAATAGCTTTTAGTAAAAACTAGTCGAGAGAATTGTATTTATATTTTTAGATTTCAGTCCGACCATGTTGAGAACCCTATACATGACAAGTGGCTATCACGCACTTCGTGCACTCGACTAGCGTGATGACATTTCGAATAAAAATATATCAATATTTTAAAGCTTTCGAACTAAGCTTATTGAATTTCATAAGTGGATCTACATATATGCACATTTGCACTTAGAACACTCCACAAACAATTTACAGTTATGAAAATTAACATGTAACGACTTGACAATCCAACGGACTTAATTTATAACTAATTGTCATATGACCACAATTAAGCACACATTTTAGTTGCGGTACTTAAGTGCGGACTTAAGTAGTTAGAGCACATTGTGGCAATCATGCGAGCAACGTGAATCTTAAGTGCAACTATGCATGGCGCAAAGTAGTTGAAAAGCGCATTGGCGCATTTAGTTTGGCGCGCCGTACCGTTAAGTATGGCGGTTCGATAGCGAATTTCTAAATGCCATAAGTATGCTCTATAATTAAAGCTTCCGCGAGTTGTAGCCGTAATTGAATAATAACTGTGCTTAAATATATTTATAATTGTTGACAACATTCGCCTACACACATTGCATTGATCCCGCTTTTCATATCACCCACATACGAGGTGAGACTTGTGGCGATAATTTGCGCCATAAAATGAAGTAAAAGCACCACAGGCACTTAACTAAATGAAGATATGGTTGTACTGTACGTAATACTAGTAGCCCCTTATTTACTTACTACGCTTCGGCGAGCCTCCAACAACACCTACATATATGTATGTAAGTAAGTATGTATGTAGCAACTCAAAAAATAAAGCTCTTCCAGTGAGAGAGATAACCTTTGTTGTGTGAAAAAATGTCAATATTTGAAATTAGTTTAGCCACCCGCCATAAAAAAAGAAATATGTAACTCTATCTGTCATAATTATTTATTACTCGAGAATCTACTACACACTACACGAAGCTGAAGTTGACTAAACCCAGCAGTAAATTGAGTTAGTTGGGTACCAGTAAAGCACTAATCGTCTTTGAATCGATTTACACTCTACTGGCTTTGAAAACAGCAACAAAGTAATTTTAATGCGATAGCTCATGGAGATTCCTTGTTATAAATTTATTATAAATTTTTACTGGTATAAAAGTTGTTTGTTCGATTCGTCACTTACTTAAGTTGTGGCAAATCGAAAACTATTAACTCATTCCATTAAACCATATTTCTAAATATATTACAACACAATGCTTTCAACTATATATGTTCTTCTACTCTACAATACTTTAAAACGCGATCTTCACGCCTAAAATGTATTAAACAATGTCTTGAACTACTGTTTAAAGAATATGTTGGCACTTCTATTTTGCAGAATGAAGCGCAGATTTCGAGTAGCTCGAGAAGCTCGTTGACTTTTGACAATTTCCTTTAAGGTGTTAGGGGTAGTCAGGATTTTCAAAAAATCTATTTTTTTTTTGTTTTTAGCATTATAGTTAAGATTAATATCTTAAAAATGTTCTCTGAAAATTTGCAGTTGATCGTATAATTGCTTTTAGAGTTATTCGACAAATAAAAAAGAGCGCTCGGGCACTCCAACACGCTAGCGTGAAACTTTAAATGTTTCTTTTCTCAAAACTATGTTTTTTGAAATGGTGACAACTGTAACTCGAAAACCGCTCGGTAGATTTTAAATGAAATTTCTACAGCTTTTAGAATACATAATAAACTCAGGCCTGAACCAAAGATTTTTTTTTCAAAAATTTCGATTTTTTAAGACCAATTAACTGTTGATTTTTTCCCGAAAACCTAGAAAAAAAAATTACCTGAGACAATTTTGTTAATTTCTGAAAAAAAAAAGTTTGGTTCAGACCCAGGATTATCTATTTATAAAACAAATTTTTTTATCAGATTGATTTTAAATGAATCTCCAAGGACTTATGATTGTCACCGCAAGGGCTTTTTTTGAAACTGGGTCAACACAGACAGCTATAACTTTGGAAATTATTAATTTTTGTTTTTCAAATTTTCGTGACTTTAAGTCACAGTTGTATAATAATGCCATATTATTACTTTAGGAAAATAACATGATTTAATAGCAAAAAAATACTGAAAATTCTCATTTTTTCATGTCTATGACTACCCCTAACTCCTTAATCTCAGAATTGCTTTTGATATCGTTTTCATTTAATGATTTATTCAACGGATTCAGGGAAATAATATAAAAAAAGTAAACAGGAAGGGCTAAGTTCGGATGTAACAAAACATTTTATACTCTCGCAATTTATTTATTTAATTTTATTAATATAATACACAATTTGACTCACGTATTCGTCATATATATGGTAAAAAAACCTATGAAAGTTGGAAACCCTAATATTAGGTACATATATCGGAGCTAGTTGAAGTTATGACCCGATTTCACCAATTTTTGTCACGGAGACATATTATTAGAAGAAAAATATTCCCTCTGTATTTCTTCAAAATATCTGTGAGACTTACATAATTTTTCAGTTTATTAGAAGCACTAAGGTCCTCATGTTCGATATATGGGGGCTTAACAACTTATGGTTCGATTCTGCATATTTTTAGAATGGTGATGCCACACTATATGTAAATATGCAGTATTTGTGCAATGTTCTGTTCCCATATCTTCACAAGTGCTTACTTTATATATTGTAAAGTAAACGATTCAGGTCGACTTCAAAGTTCTGGTATATGGGAAGGAGGCGTGATGATGAACCGATTTGACATATTTTCATAACATATCATTAGGATGTAAAGAAAATATTACAAACAGAATTTCATTAAAATCGAGTAGTTTCTGAGATATGAGTTTTGACCCATAAGTGAGCGGAGCCACACCCATTTTAAATTTTATATACCAATTTGAGTGCAGCGCTTCTGTACCATCGTTGTTATGAAATTTAAGAGTTCTGGTGTTTTTCTTTGTTGAATTAAAGCATTTTTAGTAGTTTTCAACATAACCTTTGTATGGGTATAAATTTCATACAAATTTCCTTCCCAAACACGAAGTTTTCCATAACTCGAACTTTTGAATTGGCATTATAAGGCAACTTTAATACAAATTTCCATTCATAAATCGAACTTTTGGCCCCGAGGATAATACAAAATCTAAAATTTTACTATCGAGGCAGAATTTTAAAAGAGTCCGAACAAAAAATATGGTGTTACTCTTATGAATTTCATAAATCATATAACAAAGGCATGGGATAGAGATGCCAAGAGCAAACTGCAACAAACAAAATGACAGAATACATGTTTTAACCTAATTATATAAAACTATATGCGAAGTAAATATAAAAAACTGTGTATAACTCTATAATTTACAACTTTTTCAAAATTGTATGTTTTAATGAATCTTTCTATAACTCGAAACTCGAAGTATTTTGGTGATTTATGGTGATTCGAGTTAGGAAAATTCAACTGTATATCCCACGAATTCAGGGAAACAATATTAAAACAAATTTCGAGTTCAATTCCATTTCAAATTTTTAAATAGAAATGTTTAATAATAACTTATATACTTTGGGATTACGAAAGAACTAATTATGGACGTAAGGTGGTCCATTTTGAACCAGTTTTAAGACTTTGCCTCACTTAACAGTACCACTTTTTTGACTACTGGATATATACAACAATACACCGAAGCGGAAAATATATAATACGATTGCCTTATTAAATTTCTGTTTATTTATTTTTGAAATTATTACACCATAGGCTTCAATAATTAATAATGCTATTGATAATTGAAAAAGTTGTTATCAAGCACTAAACTAGCGTAAACAACAACAAGAATTTTATTGCCGTAATACTAGTATACCATTATAGAAGTAGAGAGGAACTAATGTGAAAATTCGGTAGCTACTAAATATATACAAACATACATATGTATCTGTAATATAGACATACATATGTATATGTAAGTCCAAACGTACGATAAACATGTGTCATAGGATTTATTAACACCTTGGTTTTCGTTGAGATACTCTAAAAAAAAAATAGAGCACTATTTAAGATTGAAAACTCGATGCGAGTTCTTTAAGGATGGATGGAAGCGGAATAAAAATACGCAATAAGATATATTATTATTCCTCCACTTCAGCTTTCAAAGCAACTGAAGACTCTTATTTCGAATATTTGCGAAGTATTCTATACGATGCGTGGCAGAATTGCAACAGAGGCTAGAGCATTTCTATCATCATCGATGACTTTATAAAATTAAATTATATTCTCATTGACATTTTATGATAAAAACCGTCTTCTCGGATATATTTATTCAGAGAAACGAATAAAACATTATTGTACTATCATCCCGATATTAAAACTGACCTTAAAACTTAAAAGTATCTCTCACATAAAACAACATAAACACAAGAATCCACATCAAATAATCAACATCCGTCGTGGAGTGTACATAAACTCGTTATTACTAGCGAAAGCCAACAACAGCTTCATGCCCTTTTACAAAAGAAACCAATAACGATGGCACAGTCAACAATACTGTCACATTAATAAATACTCTCACCTAATGGGAAAAAAGAGAGAGAGCAAACTGTGAATTTAATGAAATTAAGAATCGATAGAAACACCGGTCGAAAAGCCCATTGATGTGGCCGCTGCACACCTGCAAGCCAACAACTACAATTGGGACTAGGTAAGTGGCTTCCGGTGTTGCCGCCAATATGAAGATTGTTCCGCTTGGGCAAGACCTTGAGCACTGGTCAGATGGCCAAACAGTAGTTGACACTTCCACCGGTTGAAGTTAATGCGCAAAGTGCTGATCAAAGCGCCAAACCGGCGATCATGCTGTCCACTTGCCAACCAAGCATTTATCATCCCACACTTACAGTGCTGATGAAAGTGCTTAAAGAGAGTTAATAATTGCAATGGATGTGTATATAGCTCTACAGAGGCGTAGTTGTTATGGAAGAAAAGGTGATCGCAGCCGTCTGATGATTTCGTTATGGGATTAACACGGTAAATATTTTGGGTTCAAATCCTGATTGAACCAAAATCTAAAGTAATAGTCGCCTATGAACTCCTGATTGGGATCAATATTCTCATAAAACTCATTAAGTGTTTAGTGGCAGCACAAATTGCGTATGTTTCTCAAAACGTAAGACCAATTCTCCTCCATTTTTCACCCTCTACGTACATGACAAAGTAATTTTTAAGTACTTACTTGTGATCAGTAGTGTAGTATGTATGTAAATAGCATCGATAACTTGCAGATGTAAGCTACCGTCTTGATTTGATCACTCGCGTCGCACGCTGCAAACAAAGCAACTCCGGTAGCAACTCATAAATGCACCACACACATATTCACTGCCTGGCTTTATGGATTCAGATTACTTTAGGCAAGGCTTGTTCATTTTCGACTTCGAGTTGTGCAAATAATCAATATTTGTTTTGGCATCATCATTCGTCACCTTCTGCAGTTAATGATCGTTGCGACGACTCTCGATTAATGGTTGCGGCGTTGCATTCTTTTATAAGATGTATGGATGTACATATGTATACCTGCATGCATATGTTTATATGTATGTACATATATTTAAATATTTTGGTAAAAGTAATATTGAAGTGAGCAGTTAGGTGAATCAAAGCCATGATTCCTTCTCTCAATTTGATTGAGATAGTGATGTGTTTTTTCTACTTCAATGAAAGGGACTAATGCTGTTTTCTTGAACTCGAATGCTGCTTGCCACTGCAGTTGTTTTAACTGAAATTAATATTGAAAAGTTTTGGTAAATATTTATAATAATTGACTTATATCACAAATAGACTATAAAAAGTTGTTATTATGGGTATCTTACTTCTATACTATGAAAATCAGCGAAGCATCCGGTATTTGGTGTGACATAGTTTCCAAAAAAGTCAGCTTTTACTTCGCTTTCTTTACCGATATATTTGCCTACGATATATTAAATGTCAATAGACATTAAAATTTGCTGTAAACATTGGTCATGATAGTATACCACTCCTTGGTGTGTTTAAAAAACAGACTTGACTTGAATAATTTAAATACACTTTTCCAATATCCGCAACTGAGCTTCCTCCACTTTAAAAGTCAGCGGATATTGTTATGTTCTGGTGTTCTCATGATGCCATTGAAAATATCACCTCCAGATGGCGCAGTGTTTGGCAGCAACAGTTGCACAGCGGCTTTCTGAGGCACTAGGAATTCTAAATTGTAAATGTAAATGTGTCTACGTAACTGTTATGGGCACGAATTCACATTCTGCCAAGGAAAACTAACTCGGCTTCACTTCCAAATACTGATTAGGAGATATATCAGTCGGTTTCTTATAGTTGTACCAATGCCGCTTACACTTGGTTCCTCTTGAATCTTCAGCTCGTTTAGTTTCTGAAACGAGTAATGTGTTTCCTCGTCAGTTCTCATAACCCTCCGTTGCTTACTTTCTGCTATCTGAAAGTAAATATGCGCTATATATAAATATATTTATACAAACCTTTAAAATAAGCTAATTAATTACTTGAAGCAAAAATAGACGCTGTTTCCTATTGCTATTTCCCTCCGCCAGTGATAAAGGGATGTCCAACTTATTCCAGTGTGAGAGCGCCTCAAAATAAGCGTTTTTTATAACAATTGGCATTATTGCCAGACCAGACAAAATACAAATTTTTGGGCATTTAAATTAAAATTCCCAACATTTATTACGGTTAAAAAATATTTTATATTGAATTTTTAATATAAAAATTACATATTTAAATTTCTTTTAGCGATATCAAGATATGTTAAAATTGCTTGTTTTCGAACTTTCAGTAATAAATAAGGTAAATTATCACTTGTCAACTGACAATTGATATTTTTTTTACAATTTTCCATGAAAAATTAATTTCCCGATGCTGCATATCATAAAAAATGTCTTTACCCTCTTTTAAATTTCGCGTTTACATTTATATTTATTGTTTTAAGCTCTTATAAGTAATCTTGCACGGCGGTTAAAAATGTCTCTGTCGTGTAATTTTTTTAGCAACATTTCAATCTGGCCGTTCCAGTTTACCAATTGCGAAACGTCAAAACCTCCTCCATCCAGTCAACTGTCAAAGTCGAGGAGGTTTTGACGTTTGATATTGCGCTCTCACTTCCAATGATTTGAGAGTTATATATCTCCTTATCTCTGCCCTCCGCTCTGACGCTTTAAATCACAATAGAGGCATTGCCAGCTCGATCTTTTGAATATTCACAATCTGCACTAACAGCTGTTATGTTACTTACAGATGAAACTTGAGATACGTCTCAATTAAATGAAAAGTCGATAACCATAAACATCTAAAGAAAATTTTCAAAATTTGTCACTTGAACGTGTTATTATCGGTTAAACTGCACTGTAATTTGATTATTGTTGTTCTTTTATAAGCTTAAAAACAAAATCGTGCAAAGTTTTACTGCCGTAAAAATTCATACGAAGTTTTAAGAAAGCTCAAAATCAAATCGATAAATCTATATCATCACTACATTTAATGAAAAATAGAAAACCTTTGTATATGTCATCAATAAGAATAAACAAATTGTAATTTTTGCATAAATAAACATGACAACGTACTATTTCGTCATCGTTGGACACAATGATAATCCAATCTTTGAAATGGAATTTAGCACAGTCAACAAAGAGTTGCGCGTAAGTAGCGGAGAGTTAAAATCCAACTTCCTGCAATGTCCTTATTTTGTAATCAACTTATTCACTACAGAAAGAAGACAGTCGTCACTTAAGCCAATTTATTGCACACGCCGCATTGGATTTGGTAGATGAACATAAATGGAGAACGCCCAATATGCAGCTGAAGTCCATTGACAGATTTAATCAATGGTTCGTGTCCGCCTTTGTCACTGCCAGTCAAATACGTTTCATCATTGTGCATGACAACAAAAACGATGATGGCATCAAGAATTTCTTCAATGAAATGTACGAAACTTATATTAAACATTCCATGAACTCGTTTTATAAAATCAATACGCCCATCAAGTCGCCAGTTTTCGAGAAGAAGGCGCAACTTTACGGCCGAAAGTTTCTGCTATCATTATAAGTGTTGAGTAGTTTAATAAATGTAAATGCATATTATTTATAAGTAATTAAAAAAGTGTATTATTTTGAGTGTTGTTTTATATGAAGTACTCGATTGCTAGCCCAGTAGAAATGTATAATGTCCATTCGTTACTTATTAACCCTTCTAAACAATGGAAGTGGATCTGTAATTGCAGCACAATTTCCTAGTAGTGGTGAATATTTAATATATAACCTACTTGAATTTTTATAATATAAGTTTGATTCTTGAGAACACGTAATTTTTCTTGGACCTCCATATCCATATACCACGTTTGAGCTTTCGACAACAATTTGATTTTACAACAACAACGACAGCAACTATAATTACTTTAAACTATCTAATACATTCTTAATCGTATTTTTTGGTATTTGTATTTGTTGTTCTAGCCTAGAAAAATTCCTCGCATAATTTTGAGGAATGCTGCCGAGTTGACAGTTCTTAGTCTGATAAGTCAGTTCCGATTACGTGGACCCGAATGTCTTGGGAACGAGCCTATAGTCTGATTTAGTTGTTATTGTTGTTGTTGTAACGGTTACCTAAACCTGATAAGCCAAACTAAATAAGCCTGGTCTAATTGCCATCGAAGTCATCTAATGGGAGGCCCAGGAAACGAGCTGTTTCGAAAGGGGCGGACCAAAAGGAAATGGGTGTTAGATTGGTAGGGTTAAGGGGGCATGCAAAAAGGTGGTTAGTGTCATGCGGTGACTCTTTGCGGGCAGGACATATGTTAAGTATGTCAGGGTCTAGTCTGATAAGTAGGAGTTTAACCTGCTAAAGTATCCAGAACGAAGTTACGCGAGGGTCACTCTAATTCTAAAAAGCAACTCGAGCTCGGTGTCTGCGATTTAGTTCCTGTAATATGGTTTAATAGGTTCGGGAACCTACACACTCAACAGTGCGGTCTACTTAACAGTGATGGATCAACATTTTGACTGTATGTTCGGCAGTAGTTCTCAATTTGGGTTAAGATAACCGTTCCAACTACAAGAACAACTAGAGTTTTATAACATTTTGAGGCGCAACAGGAGTAATGCAGATTCTACAGTCTTTTTTTAATAATTATGAAATGTTAACGTAATTACGGCATAAACTATGAACTATTTTTATATATAAAATATACCTTTGATCTACTAATGAATTTTTACTGACATAACCTAAATTATATTATATTATCATTTAAAAAAATATACAATCCAAATCAGTTTAGTATTAATGAAATATTTATTGTTGCACTTCATCATGTGGAATACATTGAACATCTAATGCAAATGTTTACGTTTTAAAGGAAACTTACAATACATATGTATATATATATATATAAAGAAACAAAAACGCTTAAACTTCATTAGATTAAAAAATATTTTTCAAATACTTTCTCATTGGAGTGATTCTTAAGAAAATTTTAATTCAATTTCAAATGGGTTAAAACAAAAAAAAAATAAAGCGCACTACTTGCTTGTATACAAACAGAAAATATGCTTAAACAACAAATTTTATATTATTTTTTTCCTTCAATTTTTTTTTTACTTTTTTTATAGCATTTTCTTTTGCGTTTATCGTTCTTTTCTTTAAATTCTAAGATATTTTATTTATACATCACGTAAATTTATCATTGCTTAACATCAAATACAATTTATCATTTATTATTAGTTTTATACCAAAGAAAAAGAAAAACGAAAACAAAAAGGAAAAATTCATTTGCACACACTAAGTATGTGAGTGTGTGTGTGTGTGTGAGTGCACTACTCTAACTGCAATAGCAAAATGTTAAATTAGAAATTGCAACTTTCTAGCGTTTAAATCTACAAATTATGCACACACTCACGCATGTTGTTGTTGTGTTGCAATAGTTTGTTATATGTATATATATACATATACGCATGTATACACAACTGTACATATATATATATATATATTTCTTTATATATATAATTAAATATAAATGAATCAATCTTAACTGTGTATAGTAAGTGTTTATACACATACATACATACATACATAGTTGTGTTGGTTTCTAAAACCGTTTTCGAGCTTCTACAAATACATACTATCAAATAAAGCGCGTACATATGCATATGTATATGTCGTATGCATAGTGTGTATGTGTCACTCAAAAAGCATTCAAAATTGCAATTTACCATTCGAAATATAAATATTTGTTGCCCCGGACAGTACGAAGTACGAAATCAATCTACGCATGAGTTAAAATCGCAAATGCATTCTTATTTACAGAGATTTCGTTTCCGGCGCACACGATACTACTTGGACTTCTTCCCCGTAACGGCATGCCGCTTCTGTTGGATCTTATCTTTGAGATTTTTTATTAAACTTTCAATATCTTCCACATTGTATGCGTAAATCAGTTTGCATTGCTTCGCCTGTATATTGCCATTGTTGAGGTTCTTCAATGCATGTTGCAGACAATAGACATTGCCCTCCTCCGTTTTCACCATTGAGATATACAAATTGGCGCGACACAAATCACACTCGCTCTCAATGGATTTGTGTGGTGGTTGTTGCTTTTTAGCCTTGGAACCCTTCTCGTTACCCACTTTCTCCGTGGAGGTAACTCCAGCAGCCTGGATAATGCACAGAAGAAACATTATTATTCACTATTTATAAAGAGAGCGATTATACGCCAGACATACCTTGAGTTGCTCACGCGCGGCCAACTCCTTCTCGTATACCTCCTGCAGCATGGGTAACATCTGCTGCAGCGTGTCAGAGGTCACACGCTGATCGTAACCCAAAGCGAAGAGTAGTTGCTCCAAAGAGAACATGGCTGGTTCGCAGCTATCATGAATGTCCTTGAAGAAATTAAGATATTTAATTATTTAAAATTTAAATAAATCTAAATTTCCCAGTCTACTCACTCTAAAGTCATCTTTGGCCAAATCCAGCCATGACGTCGTGGCAAAGTACACACTCTCCGAGACCACATAGCCCGTGGCCAAGCTCGAGGTGTAGGCACGTGGAAATACAACAATGAATTCGCCCGGTTTCTGTTCGATGCGACATAGCGATACGCCGCGATCGGTGAGCATGTGTGGCGGCACCATAACCGTGTCACAAGGCAGCCATATAGTCTTATTCTGACAATGTGTGGGAATGAGCGAAGTAAGTGCCGATCGGAAATTGGCGCTCTGGTCATCTGGAATGCCGTACCACAATTTTGAGGCGCCTGTATGTAAGTATTCAATCCAGGAGAGCCCATGTGGATCGCGGTACCAGCAGCACGCAGAGAATAACATGCCTACATGCAGAGTCGGTACTGTTACGCCCATTACAGGACCAAGCGAGCGCAATACCGATCCGGGATTATTTGTTAGCACTTTCAGATTCCACGGGTGACGCGCATAATTCGAACCTTTGCTCTTTGGCCCCGGACTGGGGAAGCCATAGCCCCAACCGGAGGAATCGATAGAACCAGAATGCACACACACATGACTGTCACGCACAGCTACATGACGCCAAAACTCAGCCTCGACCTCATTGACAATCGGTTCGGTGTTCTTAAACCACAACGCCATTGTATTGCGCGCAATGCGATAAAATTGACTAAGCGGCATGCTGCGGCCTTTCACAATGCACTCCATTGACACGCCGTCCACCTCCTCTTCGGACTCCTCATCATCCTCCGAGGAGACATCGTCTTCTTCATTCGATACACTTTCGGTATTCACGAAGCGATCGGCATTACGTCGTGCACGCGCCTCCCGCTTCGCCCAATCCGCTTCGACTTCGTCGAACAGTTTCTGACGCTCGGCTGGCGATAAGGTATCGTAAGGTAGCAAATACTTGCAGTAGATATCATCAAGTTTCGTAACACGATCTTGTGCCAACTTCGGAATGCACATCTCTTCGGCGACACGCGCCCATTTCTTCTTCTCAATCACCTCCTTCAAGCCGCCCAGCTCTTGCACTGTGTGATAGAGACGCGGTAGATCAACTTCCATGCCGCCAATCCATGGTGGATGATTCATAACGATGCTCTGTGTGGCTAGATACTTTTTAATTGCACTTAGCTCCTTGGCGCTGGGTCCCCAGCGATGGAGCATCTTATGTACGTATTGATTGTACGCCGTGAAACGCATTTCATCCGATATGCGACACTCGGGTTTGAATGTGGCCGGCGGTATTATCTTGCAAATACCGAATCGCGCAGCGATGGGCGTGATGCGTTCAATGAAATCAATGGGATCGGCAAACTCTTTCTCGGTTGGCCGGAAGATGGGCGCCTCCACCATTTGCGTGGGATCGTCGTGACGCGGAAATGCCGTATTATTGGACATTTTGATGGGTGTGTCATCTTTGAATTTCTTATTCGCGCCATGTCCACTTGGACCGGGACCAGCCCCGCCCATGCGTGATTTAGCCGAACCTGAGAAAAGCGAAGAGTTTGAGTTGACACGCACCAATGGACCACCGGCCGCACTATTGGCATTTGCCGCAGCCGCCGATGTTGAGGGCTGATTGCTAGCATCTGCGCCTGGCTTGAATCTGGGCTGTACGGTGCCGATTGGTACATTTTTCGAACTATTCGAAGATGATTTATCAGCATTTGCTGTTGCCGCATCGGAACTGTTCGTGTTTGTAGTGCTCGACTTCTCCGTCTTTTTCGCGCTATCTTCGGCTGTATTCTTTGCACCTGTTGCCAAAGCCGACGCTAGGCTTTGCGTACTGGGTATTAGAGTTTTCACAATATCCGCCACATTCATGGACTCGGGTAGTGGTTTCGAATTGGAACCCATTTGCGCTTTTGTCACCAATGTGGCGTGCATTATAACCTTTTGATTCGGCCCATCGGGTCCCTCGCGTCCCAATTTCACCGCTACTCCTTGTATGCCACCTTCGCCATCACCGCCGGTGCCCACACCTTGCAGTGGTATGTAGAATGTATGACCCTCTGAGTCTGAGTCTGCATCATTATTTGCGGCCTCCTGCTTCTTACCGGCTTTCGCAGATTTTGCTGCGTTAGCTTTATTGCTGCCACCGGGTTTCTCAGAGTCTAAACTCACTTTCACGAGCTTACAATTCTCCGAAGGACTTAGTGTCAAGGAAACGGAACTATTTTGCGCCTTGCCAGCTACTTCTTTGCTAGGCTTTTCACTAGACGCGGTTGTTGTTGACGCTGCTGCTGCGGTCGCCGACGTACGCTTCTTACCCGGTGAAGTTTTACTGGTTGGCGTATTTGGCGTGGACTCTTCATTTTGTGAGTCGCGTCCGCTTTGCCGTCTAAACGCTGGCGTTGTGTGCTGCAGCTTGTTGCCATCGGCTTCATCGTCATCCTTGTCGAAGGAATATATGGATTTCTCGTTATCCGCTGAAAATGCGCTGTACGAAAATGGCGCACTCTTCTTGTGACTTGTTGTTGTAGTTTCTTTAAGTTCAATTTGCTTTTGCTGATTCTTTTGATTGTAGACAGGCGTTCGTTTGGGCGTTTTTGTGGACGTTGAACTACTGAGCGGTAGCGTGTTTGGTGTGGACTTGACAGGTGTTGTGTTCTTCTCCTCGGTGGCTGGTGGCACCATTGCGTTGGCGGTGTTCTTCTTACGATTTTGCTTCGACGTTGGTGTAGTCTCCGCCGCGGGTGTTTGTGTAGTTGTAGGCGTTTGGGCTTGCGCCTGCTTGCCAGCAGCAGTTGTTTTGGAGTTCACACTGGAGCTTGTTGGTGTATCCTTTTCCTTCTCGTGTTTGCTTTGCTTATTGTCCTTACTCGTCGTCTCGTTTGCTGTTTTATCCTCTTTGAGTTTCTTAACGGCCGCGGTTTTCTTTTCTGCCTTCTCGGCGCGTGTTGTCTTGACTGGCGTTGGTGGCTCGCTTCTGGCATGCGCATTGGCGCTTGTCTTTGCACTGCCCTTTTGCGTGAGATTTATTGCTTGCGCAGTTGTTCGCTCGTTTTCGGTGGCGATGTCCATGGGACTAACTGTATCCAATAATTTGCCTTCATCCTTACGGTTGTTCGTTGCAATTACTGGTGTGGCCTTCAGAGAAGGGCCCTTAGCCGACCAGGCGCTTTCGCTCTTACCAAGATCGCGTGTGGCCTTCGAAGACGAGCTGAAGGATGTGCTCTCCTTGTCATCGCGTGTTGGCGGCGGCGTGGTCGCAAATAGATTCGGCCGCAGATTATCATCGAAGTCATCGTCCAAGTCATCTTGTATTTCATCGGGATTTGACGAACACTCAATTAACCACTTTTGTATTTGTTCGTGCGTCATATTCACTTTTGCTTTGCGGCGTTCCTTGCTCGACAACTGATCACCGATATAACCTTCGGTGGGCACTACAGGTCCCAATACTGGTTTGTGTATGGAACCGCATTTACCCAGCGTACACTTGGTGTTGTCCGGTCCCGAACTTTGCGCCAGACTAACACTAGCTATGCCAAATACTTTGCCCGACTCCTCCTTGCTGGGCATGAGACTGGCTGTGAGTATGCTGCCTATTTCATCTTTCAAAGGGTCGGCGGATGCGGCTGCCGCGCCGGCAGTAGCCGTGGTAGTCACACTGGCGCTCGCTGTTATAGCTACGGATGTGCCGGCACCGGGTATGTTCATTTTCGTTGCCAAAGACGAATTGCCAAGTCCGCTTTTGTTAACGGGTGAGAGTTCGAATTTCACTGGAGATGGTGATGGGAAGTTATTGGTGCGCGGTAAAGTGGTACGATCGAACTTCGGTGTTAGGAAATTCGGATTAATTTTCGGTGATGGATATGCTTCGATTGGTGGTGGATAAGTTGTGGGTGCCGCTGGGTACTTCAACGGTGACTGTGGCGGTAGCGGTGCCTGCAGATGTGTGCCCGTGGGCGTTGGTGGTGCTGTGGGCGACTTGGCGGTCGGAAATGGTAGCGCTGCTGGCCGCACGTGTTGCGTATGATAGTGCGGGGAGGCTGGTGGCAAATAATTCGGTGTTTTATTGAAGCCAGCATTGAGCGCGATATTCACATTAGCGGGCGTCGGTGTCACCGTAGGTATTGCATAAGTCGCTGGCACATTTAATATTTTTGATGTTGGTATGGGTGATTTCTTTTCAATCGTTTTAAATGGACTTGGTATTTGTGGTGTCGCACTCTGTGGCACTGTTGCTGTTATGGGGGAAGCGCTCGTCACTGGTGCGGCGGTATTGAGTGGTGGTGTTGACACTGGTTTCGTGGTAATTGGTAACATCATCAATTGATTCGGTGGCACAAAGTTTTGCATTGTACTGTCACATTTCCGCGAATCCGAATGTTCAGAATCTTTATCATTTGATTTTATATTCACTTTTATCGCCAACGGTTCGTCATCGGAATCACTGAAACTTTTCTCAAGTTTGCGCTTCGTCTCATTTAACTCTTTATTCAACAGAAAATCTTCGTCATCGGTATCTGCTTTACTGATATCCGATTTTTGCTTGCTACTTGTTGCGCTCTCCACCGTTGTTGGTATTTTCGTGATGGCGCCTTTCTTCACAAGCATACCTTCAATTTCACGTTTAACTGGCGCTTGTTTGGGTTGCTTGGGTGGACGGCCGCGTCTTGCAGTCGTTGGTTTCTCCACAGGAACTACTGGTTCCACCACTGTGGGTTTTGGCGCCTCTTTTTGCGTGGTCGGCGCACTAACTGTTGTATTTGTGTTGACAACTGTAGTAGCGGCATTGCGCTTCAACTCATTCTCCATTTTTTCCATCTCTTTCACATTGGGCCGATCGGGAAAACTGTTTAGTGATAAATCATCATCTTCATCTTCGGCTAATTGTAGTTTATGCCCTATGATGCCCATATAAATTGCAGCTGCCTCTTTTGTTTTTCGTGACGGTCGTGATCTTGCATTTCCACTTGTGCTAGTCTCCTTTTCGTCATCACCATTTAGTGCCGAGATGTCTGACTTAGATTTTTTACTTGTTAATTGACGCGCAGGTGATTGCTTTTTCGGCGATTGTGGTGCAGCAGGTTCCTTTTCTATCTCGACCTCTTCTTCTGTTTTCCGTTTAGCAATTCTACCTCTGCCCCTACCTTTTGGTTTTTGAGGCGCTAGCTGCTTTTCTTCCACCGCTGCCTTTTCATTGCCATTGGCTATTGGTTTTGTTTCGACCTCGTCTTTTGTTTCGACAGCCTCAGCTACGGGCGATTCTTGCTTTTGCTCCGAATTTGCTTTTTTGGGTGTAATTTTTTTCGCCAATTTTCCCGCACGGCCGCTGGCCTTCTTTGGTGAAGCCTTGGGTCCCTTCTTGATTTTCATAGATTTTGCCAAGGGTTGTTCGTCGTCGGACGAAAAGTCAAAAACATTCATTTTATCTTTACTCTCTACATTCAAATCTTCATCTACGTTTTTGATTGACTTTTTAGAATTTTTGTTTGTTGTTTGGCGTTGTGAACTATCGGCAGAATCTTTGATTGATTTGTTATCGGCATTTTCTACTTTCACATTATTCTCAACAACTGCTTCGTCTTGCGTTTCTTCGGTGTGTATCACTTTTACTGGTTCAAAAAAGGCGCGTTGCCTTGTCATACGTCCTGAGGGCTCAGGCGATGGTATAAATATTGGTGACTCTTTTTGTCTAGGTCGTTTTACTGGAACTTTGTCTTTAGCCTTTGGCTTATCTTCAGCTTTTTGTGTTACTTTTGTATTTTCTTTGGAATTCAATTCCGTGTGTTCATCCTCCAGCACAACATCTTTACCCTTCTTCGCCGTTGACGGAGGTCTACCTTTGCGGGAACGCCCCGTTTCACTTTCCTTCGAAGGCGTTTCTGATTTACGCTCTTGTATTGTAGGCGTTTTTGATTTCTTAGCATCGTTTCTACGCACTGCATAGGATTCTTTTTCGGAATCCTCAATTTTAGTCGCTTCATCTTTTGCAGAATAGAACTCATCGTCTTCTTCACTTTCATGCTCATTCGCTTGTTGTGTATCCTTTGCACCAGCCCGATTCGGACGTCGTTTTGTATCCGTTGAATTATTGCACTTATCAGCATCGGAGGTATTGTTGGCCGGTTGTTCGCCCGCTGGACGATTTCGACGATTACCAACAGGAACTACTTCGGCACGTTTTCTCACGGCAAATGGTATAACATTATTTTCAGTAGTTTCAATATTGTCTTCTGTTTTCGTAGCTACTTCTGTGTTACGTGCACCCGTTTTGGCGTCACTATTCTCAGGCGCTTCTGCAGCATTGGTTACAGCATTCTTGGATGTTGACGCTTTGGGTTCCTCCTTCTTTGTTGTGCTGCCTTTTGGTCGTCCTTTTTTGCCTTTTTTTCCACCTTTAACTTGTTTGACAGGACTAATCTTTACAGTATCCTCGGGTTCTTTCGTCTTTCCTTGATTCAAAAAGTCTAAATGCGCTGGTAATGCCGGCGTTCCACGAAAGCACAAAAAGGTTAGAAAATCTTCGGTTTTAGGACGCTTGTTTGGTAAAATTTCCGTTGGTGGTTCACGGCTCTCTGACGATGTACTGGGGCCAGTATTTGACGAAGAAGAAGCTGCAATCACTGAGTTGTATGATGACGTGGGCGCATTTTGGCCTTGTGCGAATTTCCGTTGGGCTTGAACTTTGGTTCTATGGGTGGAAGAAAGAAGCATACATTTGCCATGTCAATTTCACAGTTTAATTTGTTGTTTTGATTAATTTTTAAATAAATTACATAAAATTAGATGGAATGTATGAAACACATAACTAGTTAACAAGTAAAAACTAACTTACAAAATTCGGAAATATATGTTTATTTCTAATTAGTTTACATTTTATGGATCTTGAGATCAACATTTATCTATCGCCAACATGCAATATTGAATTGCGTTTAATTAATATCAGGTCAGGTTTAATTGTGTAAGCGCATTTTTACCGAATTTAATAAGACTTTATAAATAAAATAAAAAATAAATATATGAATAAATCCCAAAGTAATATACTCCATATTCTCTACTATATGTTTGGCATACAAAATATGAATTTCACATTAAAGGATTTTACATTATTTTGTTAAAAAAGAGTTTTTATAATTTTATTTGTTGGTTTATTTATGAAATTCATAATTCATAATAAGAATATATATGC
The DNA here is from genome assembly GCA_031772095.1 of Zeugodacus tau. Lineage (NCBI taxonomy): Eukaryota > Metazoa > Arthropoda > Insecta > Diptera > Tephritidae > Zeugodacus > Zeugodacus tau. The sequence goes on along the minus strand of CM062653.1, from coordinate 55,411,790 downwards.
TTGAAAGTTATTACAAATGTATTTATTATTTATATGAATTTCAATAAATTTTTATATTTACATATTTAAATGCATACACTTTCAAATGCTTCCTTTGGTCATTATTACTTTAATATACAATAAATGACTTATGCACTTATGTCTATCCTATATAATTGCATGTATATATAAATAATTCCGTGAACAGGTACATACACACATACATGCACATACATACATACATACATACGTGTACAAACATATATGATAGTAAATGGATGCCCGTTGTTTTGCTACGTTATTTGAAATAGTTATTCATACACCCCACACAAATTACTATATGCCCTTTTAGTACTAGTGTATGATAAAAATTCCATATTGATCATATAAACCGGGGCTTGTTACAAATAAACATATTACGTACCGTTTAGGCATTTCTGGTGACGACTCCACTGCCGTCGGTTGAGGTGGCGGTGACTCTTTGCGTTTCCGCTTAGAGTCTTTGGATACGACCATCTTTCATCCACCCCTTTGGTCTCTTCTCCCACTTGGAACTTTTTCAATTCACACTTGACTTCACTTGGGAAAATATGTGCGTCGTTTCTCAGCCGGTTAAAAAATTTATAAAAACGCAACACGTATTGACTTCTTACGTATAACTAACTTTGTATAAGGTTTTATCAGTTTTTGTAAATTTTTATTAAATGTGTACAAATCGCATAAATTACTCCAATTTACACACACCGCCACCGCAACTACCCATTTTTTTCATTTGCAAAATTTTCATCGACGTCGTAACTAGAAAACTGAACTCCATTTTTATATTAATTTCACTGCATTTTATTACGCATAATTATTTGCATTCATTAAAAATCAGTTCACTGCAACAATTTCCAATAGTTAGCAAATTTTTTGACACATTTTTATGGGGGAAAATAATATTTGAAAATTTCTTATTTTCTTCGATTTGCAATCGCTTTGCGTTTACTTCAGTGACTCCGAAACTGATTGCTTTGTGTCATGGCGGACAAATAGCAGAGGTGTATTTCACCGCACTACGTTTATTTCAATAGTTTCAAGAGCGCTGTAGTTTTACTATGGTTGAGTGAACTACAAAGAATTTATTTGTTTTAATGATAGAAAAAAAAAACAAATTATAGATACCATGGGACCACACAGATGTTTTATCACAGAGTATACTGATCAGCAACGTCACATCTGTTGAAAAATTGTATAAGCAACACTGAACATTTGTGTTAATACTCATATATTGAGGTATTATTTTTTATATATCGCGCTTATTTTGAAATATATATATAACTTATCGAAAATATTAAAAAAGAAAATAATTACAGTATATTAAAGCAGAATTAAGATATATATTTATTTCTATACGAAAATTATTTAAATATTAAAATAATGTGTTCACCAACACTATTTTTTACTAATTGGCGTCGGTAACCCTGTTTTCAACTACGTTGTGAATTGCATTTTTTTAATTTTGGCAGGTAAAAATATATTTGTGTCAAAGAATAATTGTCAATACACCTATAAAGTACAATTGCGAGTTCACTACAATTTATAAATATTTAACAAATAAATAAAATGTCGGACGGTGCAGGAAGTTGGTGTTTGATTGAGAGTGATCCAGGTGTATTTACGGAGCTTATTCGTGACTTTGGTATGTAACTTTGTTGGCGTCTTTATTTACCGGCTTCTATGCATGTATTTTACACAATTTACAATTGGGTTAAGTGTACAAAATAAACAATTTATTGCAAAAGTGCAGTATCATCAAGATTTGTTATCGATTGCTTATTTTCCTGTGTTCATGTATATTGTTCTTATAAAGTTATTATTTATATTATTCCTTCAAATATAAATCTTTTGTATACTTTCCAATTGTTTTTAGGTTGCGAAGGTGTGCAAGTAGAGGAAATCTGGAGTTTAGATCGTGACCTGTTCAAAGAACTCGAACCAATACACGGGCTTATATTCCTCTTTAAATGGGTACAGGACGATGAATCCGCTGGCACAGTCGTGAAGGACGATCGTCTCGATAACATATTCTTTGCAAAACAAGTTATTAATAATGCTTGCGCTACACAAGCTATACTGAGTATACTACTCAATTGTAATCATGGTGATATAAAATTGGGTCCCACACTTAGTGAATTCAAAGAATTTTCACAATCCTTCGATCCATTCAACAAAGGCCTAACACTAAGCAATGCGCCAAAAATTCGTTCGGTGCACAATTCCTTTGCGCGTCAAACACTCTACGAAATCGATACTAAAAACCAAAATAAAGATGATGATGTTTACCATTTCATTGGTTATATACCGATCAATGGTCGCCTGTATGAGTTGGATGGCTTGAAGGAGGGTCCAGTCGATTTGGGCGCTGTAGCAAGCGATCAGAATTGGATCGATGTTGTGCGTCCAATAATCGAGAAACGCATGCAAAAGTACAGCGAAGGCGAAATACACTTTAATCTTATGGCACTTGTATCGGATAGATTGAAGATCTATCAGCAGAAAATAGATAAACTTATAAGCACGGCCGACGATGCCATGGACACCGATGAGGATAGACAGACTGAAATAGCTAAATTGCGTTCGAAAATGGAGTACGAAGTTGATAAGCGGAAACGTTATAAAGTGAGTGAGAGTTAAGAATTTTTGTCAGCCAAATTATATATTTTTTTGGTTATTTATTTTTTTATTTTTGTTTTTATTTTCGCGTGTAATAATTTCGTTGTTTGTCGTGCTTATTGTAAAAAATGTTTTGCAAATTATTATTTTTTTTTTAATATTTTTCTCAATGAGTAGTTTTCATAAGTACCTTATTTATTTATTAAATAAATTAAATTATTAAATTTAAAAAAATAATTAAATAAAAATATTAAAAAAATAAATTAAATTATTAAATTTTAAAAATTAATTAAATAAAAAAAATAAATTAAATCATTAAAATATTTTTTTTTTTTTCAGATTGAAAACATTCGCCGTAAACACAACTATTTACCATTTATTGTTGAATTACTAAAAATGTTGGGTGAACAAGGCCAATTAATGCCTATCTATGAGAAGGCTAAACAACGTGCTGCAGAACGAGAAGCTGCCGTTTCGAAAAGCAAATCTTAGAAACTGAGCCACTGTCGTCGCCATTCACAATTCTTAAACATCGTTGACGCATTTTTCTTTAAACTTGTAAATGCTTTTATTAAAAAAAGAAATTAATGAATAAAAACAATCGTTTATATATATATATATTGCTAACGGAATGACTGCCGAGTAGAATATGTAGGATTCCCCTACAGATTGTTTAAATTTTTGAAAATTAAAAAAATTTTGAAAACTTGTAAAAATAGCCCAATAAAACTAACTTGTGCTATTGCATGTTGTCAGTGTTTTATTTGAATAATATAGTTTGCTGGTATTTCTAAAAATTTTAATTGAAAAACAACTTTAAAATTTTTGTTTTATTACTTGTAATATATTTCAATTAATAGCATTAATATATATAATATATAATTTAATGTATATATAGTTGATCTTTATTACAATATGTATACTATATATTCAGATTTCATTGCGTTTTACCTTTTATTATATGTAAGTATTGTATATAGGAATATTATGTTAATCAGTGATTTTGTCGGTTTCTAGGTTGAATCCACATTTACATGTTATGGATTGATTTTCAAGGGTTTTGATTCTAGTTTGGTGTTTTATATGCATATTTTACGTTTACGGGTGCGAGTATTTTTGATTTATGTAGTCTTTTTTAACTTTTTTTAATGAAATTGGTACGCTAATGAGCTTTGATTGTGCAAAAAAATAAATAAATTGCATAAATTAAAAGGCAAGCACAAATAATTGCATAATTTATAAGAAAAAATTTAGAAATTATTTAAATTAAATTTAAAAATTTTAATCAATTATTTTTATAGAATTGTAAATGTTTTAGCAAATAATATAAAATTGCTTTGATGTTTTTAAAATTTTTTAAAAGTAATTTTTAAAATATTTTGAATTAATTATTTTTTAATTTTGAAAATTAACAAAATATTTTGAATTAATTATTTTTTAATTTCGAAAATTAACAAAATATTTTGGATTAATTATTTTTTAATTTTGAAAATTAAGAAAACATTTTGAATTAATTATTTTTTTATTTTGAAAATTAACAAAATATTTTGAATTAATTATTTTTTAATTTTGAAAATTAACAAAATATTTTGAATTAATTATTTTTTAATTTAGAAAATTAACAAAATATTTTAAATATTTTTTTTTTAATTTTGAAAATTAACAAAATATTTTGAATTAATTATTTTTTAATTTTGAAAATTAACAAAATATTTTGAATTAATTATTTTTTAATTTTGAAAATTAACAAAATTTTTTGAATTAATTATTTTTTAATTTTGTAAATTAACAAAATATTTTGAATTAATTATTTTTGAATTTTGTAAATTAACAAAATATATGGAATTAATTATTTTTTAATTTTGAAAATTAACAAAATATTTTGAATTAATTATTTTTTAATTTTCAAAATTAACAAAATATTTTGAATTAATTATTTTTTAATTTTGAAAATTAACAAAATATATTGAATTAATTATTTTTTAATTTTGAAAATTAACAAAATATCTTGAATTAATTATTTTTTAATTTCGAAAATTAACAAAATATTTAAAATTAATAATTTTTTAATTTTGAAAATTAACAAAATATTTTAAATAATTTTTTTTTATTGTATATTTTTTTTTTCAAAGTTATATGCTATTATATTTTGATTTCTTTAATATTTCTGTATTTTTTTTTTTAATATGAATTCCCATTTATGCATAATTTCGCATAATCCACTACATTGCTTTTGCTGTTCTTAATTTTTTGATTTTATATTTTCTTTTAATTTTTTGATTTTATATTTTCTTTTAATATTTTTATTTTATTATTTATGTTTTTGTTTCTGTGTTTGTATATAGTATGTATATTAACGTGTGCTTGTCTTAATTTGCATATATTTAGTTTTCATTAAGTAATTTGTCTTAATTCTTTTTATCAAAAAACAAATTTTGAAATTATCTATCATAACCTCTAAATTTAGCACTTACGTATAATGTTTTTTCTTTTCTTTTCACATTTTCACTTGTTTTCATTTAATTGTTAATTAACATAATTTTTTGCATGAATTTTTGAAGACACAACAGTTTCGGGTCCAGTTCCAGGAAGTATAATTTCAAGTTTAACTCTTTGCTCATTTTCGCCGCGCTCCAACGCCACATCACGCCCAGCTGAAGCGCCACATTATAGCACTCATACGCATGTAATGGTTATTGTTAGGTCTTGAAGCCTTCAAGAGGCGTCGGTTGTGCGGTTGTCGGTTGAGCGTTGTGTGTCGTTTGCGACGTCGGTTCACTACTTTCTCGTTGAACTGTAATTGAATAAATGATTGTTTTTTGTTTTTGTTTTTTTCTCTGTTTGTTGTTGTTGTTTTGCATTTTAATGTTTTGCACATTGTTGTTGCTTTCGCATTTTGTAAGCATATCAAATTGGTATTGTTAGATTTGGAAAAAATTGATTTGTCTGATTGAATTGATTTGCCGAATTGATTGAGTTTAACGAATAGTTGTTGTTGGGATTGTAAGATGCAAAGCAATTATTTGGCGTTGTTATACCTGCAGCTTGCATGCGATTGTATAAATTCTTTTTCTTCTTCTTCAAAATCATATCCAAATTGTAGCCACCATCAGTGGTTGTTCTGTAAATATAATTATTAATTTATTATTATTAATTTATTATTTTCGTAAAATTAAAAAAATCGAATTTCTCACTTTTCAATGCGATTCATTCCCAATAGATCCTTGAAGGATAAGTATATCTTGTTGAGTGTCAAATTTGGTAATCCCTGCCCCAAATATCGTACAAATTTGACCTGCTCACATTTGGGTAAGCCACTCTCATGGAAGTCCAAAAAGGGTCGATGATCGGAAATCTTATATTCCTGCAAATTGTGTGGAGTGTGAAAAAAGAAAGAAAATTTTAAGGTTATATTGCTTGGAAAATGTGAGATTATACATTTTGCTGCGCTGTTATTGCTATTAGCAGCGTCTAAGAGATCCGGTGAATTAGAGATTTAATAAATTAATCTAAACTATGTTTCTTATACCTTATAAAATCAGTTAATAATTTGTATACTCTCGCAACAAAAGTTGCTAAGAGAGTATTATAGGTGGTTTGTTAGGCATAAAACTAAACGAGTTAGATATAGGGTAATATATATCAAAATGATCAGGGTGACGAGTAGAGTTCAAATCCTGTCTGTCTGTCCGTCTGTTCGTTCGTGCAACGAATAACTTGAGTAAAAATGAAGATATCTTGAGGAAGCATGGTACTCCTGTTTCTTGCGACCGTAGGAGGGTTGCTATTGAAAATGGGCGAAATGGGACCATTGCCACGCCCACCAAATGGCGAAACCCGAAAAGCTCTAAAGTGCTATAACTAAGCCATAAATAAAGCAATAAAAGAATTTATAATATAAAATTTTGTATAAAAGACCGCACTAGGAAGGGGCATATCTGGATGTAATTTGTTTGTAATATTTTTGAAAAGTGGGCGTGGCCCCGCTCCCCAAATAAGTGTTTTGTGAATATCTCTTAAAGCAATAAACCTATATAAACCAAACTTTCTGCAGTCGTTTTCCTAACATACCCCATTACACACCATAAAATAAAATATATTGAAATAATCGGATAAGAACCACGCCCACCTCCCGTACAAAGGTTAGGTTGAAAACTACTAAAAGTGCGTTCACTCACTAACGGAAAATATTAAATTTTACAGAAGAAATGGACGAGGAGAGCTGCACTCAAATTTAAAAAAAATGGAAAATTGGTGTGACGTCGCCCACTTATGGTTCAAAACCATTTACCAAAAACTACTCGGCCGATTTCAATGAAATTCGGTATATAATACTTTCTTGGCACCCTGATGACACGGGTGGAATATGGTGGAAATCGGTTCACAACTACGCCTACTTCCCATATAACTCAATTTTGAATTCGATCTGATTTCTTCACTTTATAAAATATACATAAGGAACCGATGAAGATAGTTGAATAAAACTATACACAAATTCTGTATATCATCTGTAGCATTACTTGTGAAAAAATTATCGAAATCGGACTATAACTTTTCAAGGCCCCGAATATCGAACATGAAGAACTCAGTGTCTAAGGGTAATTTTCAACGAAAATATTGGTAAATCTCTCAGATATTTTAATGTAATTCAGAGGGAATTTTTATCTTCTAATAATGTGCATTTTGGTTAAAATCGGGTCATAACTCCCCCTGGCTCCCATATATGTACCTAATTATAAGTTACAAAAATACCGTGGGCTTTATTCCGCTTATATCGGTTAATATGTGAAATATCTGAGCCAAATTAAGTGAGCATATAAATAGTAGATTTAATGTATGTTGGTGATGAAAATGAGTGAAATCTAGGAATTACCTCAGCCCTTATATACCATATATGATTGATGATTTTCATTATTCTATTGAACTTTATGCCGAATATATGGCCTCTCAGAAATATTTAAAACAAATGTTACTACCCCACCAAATATATGGAAATTATTTTACAACATTTTAATGATTTTAACATTAAAGAAAAATAATAAAAATCAGCTCATATGCTCTACAGTACCCCCACTCAAAATCTTAATATGTACATAGGTCTGCATATGCAATAAAATCGCATTAATGTAAATGCGTAAGTACTAAAATCAACCGCTCTTGCCGCCATAAACTCTAAATATAAACGCAGCCAGCTTATATAGGCCAAAGAAAAAATGTATAACAGTTTATGCATATTTTGATAAATGCCTCTGTATATATACATATGTATGTATGTATGTATGTATGTATATGGTTCTGAATGCAATTTACGCTTCCTTTGTTTGCTCACATTGCAAAATTTGCTGAAGTTTTCGACGATTATGTACTTTTCGTAAAAGGTTACCGTTTGATTACTCTGAATACCGAACTGTTTGAATATTTCCTGTTTTTTCGGCGGCAAACGTGTTATATGTGTACAGACCCCATCCTCGACACGATGTGTCTCGTGTACATCGAAATTCTCGTAAATCATTAAATTCTCCAAAACTTTGGGCATTATGCAACGCGCTGGCAGCGTATCAAAGCCACTGCCTATGCGCGCACCACCACTGCCACCATCCAATGCACCGAAGTCCATGCCATCACTGGATTGCTGATGTACCATGTTTTTTAAATCTGTGGAAGATATGTAAATATTAATTATTGGTGGCATGTGGAAATTAAAAAAAAATAATAATAATTTTTATAAAATTGGTAAATATTTTAGTTTTTTGTATTAATGGTTGAATTTATCGTAGTGAAAAAGATAAAATTGATAATAAAAATAAGGAAAAGTATTTTTGTCGCCCTTTAATAAATTTATGAATTCAAATATTAAACATTAAAATAGAAAAAGAAATAAAAATATTATAAAAAAAAAATAAATATAAATATAATTCATTAATAAGTACAATTTATTTTTGTAATTAATTAACTTTATAAATTTCTTAAAATCTTGTGAATAAAAAAATTAAATAAAATAAAAATAAATAATAAACAACTAAAATTTAAAACAAATTATTAAATAAAAAATAATTTTCTTAATAAAATTGTACTAAAGCGTTTTTTTGTGTTATTTGGTAAATAAAAAAACATAATAATTAATTAATATATATAAAAACAAAAATGTGAAAAAAATAATGTATTAATAAAAATAAATCAAATCGCTTTCCGGCAATATTTGTATCAAATAATTTATAAGTACGAAAATAGTATGAAATTAAAAATATGCTGTAAAAAACATAATGCATGTAAAAAACACAAAGGTATGATATCCAATACAAAAAATTTATATAATTTTTGTTTTAATAATTTAATCAAATTAAAAAACAAATTTGAATATGAAATTTGTTTGAAAAGCTTTAATTAGCATATAATTTATATTCTTAAGGGGTTAGGGGTAGTCAGGATTTCTAAAAATTCTATTTTTTGTTTGCATTTTCGGTAAGTGTGATATCTTAAAAATATTCTCTGAAAATTTGAAGTTTATCTGATAATTACTTTTCGAGTTATTCGACAAATAACAAAGAGCGCTCGGGCACTCCAACACGCCAGTGTAAAAATTTAAATTCGTTTTTCTCAAAACCAGGATTTTTGAACTGACGACAACTGTAACTCGAAAACTGATCAGTACATTTTAATGAAATTTATACAGATTTTAGAATACATAACTATAAACCTTTTTAGTTTTTCACAAATTTCGATTTTTAAAGACCAATTAACTGTTGTTCTTTTTCCCGAAAATCTAAAAAAAAAATTCCTAAGGCCGCAATTTTGTTAATTTTTGAAAAAAAAGACAATAAAGCTTCGTTCAGACCCAGGATTATCGATTTATATTACTAAATTTTCTTATCGGATGGATTTTACATGAATCACCAAGGACTCCAATGATTGTCATCGTAAGTAGCTTTTTTTGAAACTGGGTCAACACAAACAGCTATAACGGTGAAAATTATATTTTTTTTTTCAAATTTTCGAGTCAAAACATTGTGTAATATTGCCCTATATTATTACTTTTGTAAAATAACATGATTTAATAGTAAAAAGATACTGAAAATTCTCATTTTCTCGTTTCTCTCACTACTCCGACCCCTTAAGGAATTGAAATAATTTTTTTTAGTAATATTCTTAATTAATATATAATATAAATATTCTTATATTATATTATTTTAAAATATTATAATATATTATATAAAAAATTAAAAAATTTAATAAATAAAAATTATTAAATATTCTTAATAAAAAATAAATAATTTATTATTTTAATAAAGAAAGCAAAAAAAAAAAACAAAATAATTAAAGTATAATGTACTATTTGTTTTTTTGCGAAAAGTAATTATTGAAAATTATTAAAAAAAAAATCATGGAATATTTTCATAAAAAAATTGCTTTCAATAATAAAAAAGAATGTTTTTAAAAATTTTATCAATCGTTAGATTACACTGTTATTGCGCAACTTCGATCTGGATATTGTAGCAGGTTAAACTCCTACTTATCCAGACTGAACCCCGACATTCAAAATACATGTCCCGCATGCAACGAGTCCCCGCATGACTCTAACCACCTCTTTGTATGCCCAATGAACCCTACTCATCTAACACCCCTCTCCCTTTGGTCCAACCCTGTCGAAACAGCACGTTTCCTGGGCCTCCCGTTAGATGATTTCGACGACAACTGGACTTAAGCTTCTCTTTTCAAGCAGGGACGGATAACCGTTACAACAACAACAACAACAACTGTTATTGTTAAAAAGTTCTTTAAAAATACGGAAATTATTATATACATAATTATTATTTTTCTTACTACATTGAAATTATTTAATGGAAAAATCCCCAAATCTAAAACAAAATTATAAAAATTAAAATATTTTTCTTTTATTTTTGTATTTAATGTAATGTATTTAATGTATATACATTTTCATTGTCATTAATTTTTTTTTATATTTATACTCCACCACTCTAGGTTATGTACGCCACTTAACCTCAAATTGTACGCTAAACCAAAAGTTGACTGGGTGCTGTCACCTAGACAGAGCCAAATACACAACATAGCTGCCCATAAAAATATATACACTCATTTACATATTTTTATATTCGTAAGTGTGTATGTATGTATGTTTCCAACTAAAGCGCTCATAATTTATGGCAGAGATAAACCAATTCATTTTCATAGTTTGGCACGAGAGTGTGCGTGAATTAAAATGGGCAGTTAGACCAAACCAAATGAATTTTTGCGATCATTTAGCATGCTCGGAACGCTATGCTGCCAACTATTTTTAGACGCTGCAAGTGAGCTCGATCCGTCATAGTAATCCTAATAACAACAACAACACAAATTATGACTACAAATAAAGAATAAAGCAATAAAACAAAATAAAAATCAAAATAAAGCAAAAAAATTAAAAAAAATAAAAATAAATACAGAATTTTAAATAAATAAAAAAAACAACAAAAATAAAAATAAATAAAAATTAAAAATTTAATAAATTAAAAAAAAAATTTAAAAATTAAAAAAAAAAATTCAGATTTGAGTGACAGCAATAATATAATTAAAAATTGAAAAAATTAAAAAAAAAATAAAAAAAAATTTTAAAAATTAAAAAATAAAATAAAAATAAATAAAAAAAATTAAAGAAAAAATAAAATTCAGATTTGAGTGACAGCAATAATAGAATTAGAAATAATGCGCGCGCTGAAGATAGTGAAAAATTGCAAGCAGACAAACAAAATTATTTCATTTCGCATGTAATATAGTTTTTATTTTATTTTCAATTATTTATTTTAGCTGTTTTTGCACACACATATATGTATGCATGTATGTGCTAGTTGGCATTTCATTATAATACGTGCTTGCCATTGCCGTTTGCTTCCGACAAATAATCTTTTAATTAATACAAATCATGTTATACTCTTGGCTAATATATAGATACTATACTATATAGATAGTCAACACAAAAAAAAAAATAAAAATTATTACAAACGCACAAAAATACAATATTTAGCGAGTGATTTGATTTTTTTGTACATAATATAAATGTATATACAGTAGAACTTCCATAATTCAAACTTCTGTAACTCAAAATTCTCCATAACTCGAACTCTTGAATTGGCAATCGAAGTAAAATTTCAAACAAATTACCTTCTATAACTCGGAAGTCTCTCTAACTCGAAGGTTTTTTGTGGGTTATGTTGATTCGAGTTAGGGAAGTTCAACTGTATATAAACAGTTAGATATTTAGTATATAAGCATAGATATTTTGTAGGAATATCTAAGCAAAGGTGCTTGAGTGTGTGTGTGTTTATGTTTATAACTAAATTAATTTAAATAATCTCATTTCAAGGAATAACATTGTTTATATATGTATGTGTTGTATATATATATATTTATGTATATATTTATATATTTTTTGTGTGTATATAGCGGAAAATCTTGAACTGCAATTTCCTCAAATTAAATATAAAATATATTAATATTTTTTTTTGTTTTTGTAATAACTGAAAATGTGGCACAAAGCATATTTCTGCAGTCGAGTATTATTTTTTTACAACAACAACATACTAATTATTTATAGACACACATATACAAATATAAGAAACAAAATATGCTTCTGCAGAGGAAAATTATATAAATTACATACATACATACATAATTACAATTTTAATAATTTTTTATTTATTTTTATTTTTACTTTAGATTAACTAATATCTGCTCGACTTAAAAACTGAAACGTTTAGGAATAGTTTGTCAACAAAATCATTTGGATAGACCCCTTGACAATGACAACGGCATGTGTAAAGGTGAGTGTGGTTGTTGTTGTTGTTGCTGCTGTTGTTGCAGCTGTAGCTGTTGTAGATGGTGGTGAGGGTGACCTGGTGGTAGTGGTGAGGCTGGTGTTTGTAGCAACAACTGTGGGTGTGTTTGTGTTTGCAGTGTTTTTGGTGGTTGCGGTTGCAGTGGTTGTGATTGCAAAGGATGTGGTTGCAACGGTTGTGATGGCAAAGGATGTGGCTGCAACGGTTGTGATTGCATAGGATGTGGCTGCGCTTGGAAGGGATGAGGTTGTAACGGTTGCTGCTGTTGTTGTTGTATGGGATGTGTTTGTAATGTTGGCAACGGACGCGATTGCAACGGTTGTGCATGCGGTGACTGTGCACGCAGCTGGTGTGCGACAGCCAACGATTGCAATTGTGGTGATTGTGATTGTAATGGATGTGGTTGCAATTGTTGTGATTGTAGGGCTAGTGATTGTAAAGGATATGCTTGCATTGGATGTGTCGGTGGTAAGGGTTTTAGCTGTATGGGTTGAGTTTGAAGCGATTTTGATTGCAGCGATTGTATTTGTTGTTGCTGCAACTGTGAAATTTGTTGTTGTTGCGGCAATTGTGATGGAGGTTGTTGTGGCTGTGATTGTGGTATTTGTTGTTGTTGTTGTAAGTGTGGTGGTTGCGGTGATTGTGCAAATCGTTGTTGTTGTAATTGTGGATGAGGTTGCTGTTGTTGCAATTGTGGGGGTGGTTGTTGTTGCTGTGACTGTGGTGGAGGTTGTTGTTGTGATTGTGATGGTGCTTGTTGCTGTTGGGATTGTGGTGTTGGCTGTTGTTGCTGTGTTTGTGGATTTGCTTGTTGTTGGGATTGCAATGTTGGTGGTTGTTGCTGTGTTTGTGGTGTTGATTGTGTTGTTGGTGGTTGTTGTTGTTCTGTTTGGACTGTGGCTTGTGACTGTGGCAGTGACTGTGTTTGCGAATGTGACGAGCTAGAGTTGCTTTTACTCGGTGTATTGCCTAAAAACCAAAAAATAAAGAAATTAAAAACGAAAATGATGAGCAAAATAATAAAAAAATGTTTTCAGGTTTTGAAAATATTTAAAAACAATATGTACATATGTTGGTGTTTTTGTTTTAGTGTGTATATAAAAAAATAAAAATTTAAAGTTCAAGTCACTTTTTTAATAATTTTTTTGAACGGTTAACGAGATTGAGGGGAATATATTTAATATTTGAAAAAAAAAAATCAAATAAAATATTTTAATATTAATTTTTGGTTAAAATTTGAATTTCTCCACGATATCAAGGGGCAAATTCGGAAAAAATATTTAAAAAATAATATAAAAAATATTTTAAAACAGTGGAACTTTAGTGCCTCAATTATCTACTAATAGAAACTCGATTTTGCAAAAAAAAATATATATACTTTATTACTATATTAATAAATAATTCTTAAATATAATGGCTTTTATAACTTATTTTATTTTAGCCAAATTTTAAACAATTTTTATTACTAGTTAGTTACTTATAAAGTTATAAATAAATAAAAAAAAATATTGAAACTAACCTGCTGTTGTATTCGATAGAAAACGTTTCGTTTTGTCCAATATATAAGGCAAATTGTAACCATCCTTTGTGTAACTGAATTATAAGAAATTTGAAAAGAATTATATATAAATTATTGTCATTAGCTAAGTATAAAATTAATTAAAAAAATATATTTCTTTTATTTTATTTTTAATAGGTTTATTAATTGATAAGTTTACTTACATTTCTGTTCGTTTGGTGCAGAAAAGATTCTTGAAATTACTATAAATGCAGAAAAGCGTAAATGTGGGCAGACCCTGACCCAAATAACGGGCAAACTTTATTTGATCCGCCTTATTTAAGCCACTTTGATTGAGTGAGAGAAATGGTCGATGATCCTGTACGTCGTAGTCCTTGAAGATATAAAAATAAAAGATAAATTTTAATATTTTTTTGTTAATTTGATGATATTATTTATGCAATGATGAGGTAATAAACAAAAAATTGTTTGTCGTTCTTGTCTGAAAACAATGTATTTAAAATATATATTTTAAAACAAACTCTTCTGGTTAATATGATCGTTCGGTTAATTGTATTCAATTTCTACTGATTGATGCTGGCATTTAGGAAAATTGTTCTAAGTTCTCTTTGAAGAAGCTCAAACTGCACTACTGCATCGCAATAATTCTAGAATTGCCAATCAAAGCTTTTAAAGCCTTTAAAGCCTCACAGATTGCGTACTCCTGACCTTTGATAACAACCTCGGCAGACAAAATCACAAAGGATCTTTGCGAAGTGTCAAGTACTTGGTATTCACAACATAAACGAATATAGAATTCCGAATAAATACCTAAAAAGAAAATTTATCCTACTCCTAGGTATTTATCGACTTCGAAAATACTCGAGATTAGCATATAAAATTCAAAGTCGATTCTGATAGTACAATTCCTAGGAATTTCCCCAAAGTCGTTTGGTGTTTTAAGGGTATACCGACAGGGCGATCATCTACTTTATACTAACATTACTATCATGCTTGTTTTCTCGAGAGTCAGGTCTATAGTACTTAAAAGAAAGATGCTCAGATTTACAGCCGACTAAAGAATAATAAGAATAAATCAACACGACATAAAATAAATTTAGTGTTATTTAAATTGAAGCAACTGGTAGTTGATAGGGACCGTTTTAAAAATTAGGTCCAATAAATTTTGAATTCAATATTATTATAGACAGTCTAAGTTGTTAATTAGTTCGACTACTCGTTTATTGGCTAGAATCGCATTACCAAACTTTTTTGTTCAGTTTTCCAGGATCTTGATAATGGTTATTAGGTCTCGATTACAAAACGCAGAAAAGATCGACTGTTTTTCTGCTAAAAGATCGTCCATGCCTTTGACTTTCGTACGCTGGAAGTCGTTCCGATTTTTTATCGGATTACTAGTCATAACTTCGAAGTCGTAGATAATTTCGTCCACCTGGGAACCAGCATCAACAACAGCAACAATGCCAGTCTCGAAATCCAGCGCAGAATCACTCTTGCCAACAGGTGCTACTTTGGGCTGAGTAGGCAATTGAAAGGTAAAGTCCTCTCTCGGCGAACCAAAATCAAACTCTACAAGTCCCTCATCATTCCTGTCCTGATTTATGGTGCAGAAGCTTGGACAATGTCAACATCCGATGTGACGACACTAGGAGTTTTCGAGAGAGAGGTTTTGCGGAAGATGTATGGTCCTCTGAACATTGGCAACTGCGAATACCGCAGACGATGGAACGATGAGGTGTACGAGTTATACGACGACATTGACATAGTTCAGCGAATAAAAAGACAGCGGCTATGCTGGCTAGGTCATGTTGTCCGAATGGACGAAAACACTCCAGCTCTGAAAGTGTTCGATGCAGTACCCGGCGGAAGAAGCCGAGGAAGGGTAAGGCCTCCACTCCGTTGGAAGGACCAGGTGGAGAGCGACCTGGTTACACTTGGAATCTACAACTGGCCTCCGAACTGCGAAGGAAAGAGAGGAGTGGTTCAACGCCAATCACACACATACTAGTGAGATGAGAGCTGTCACTGTCAAAATTGGGCATGGAAATATGTAAGTAAAGCTACTTCGATTTAAAGACTTCGACATGTACCTTCCGGTGAACTGAATACAATTTTCATACAGTTCTTTCATTCTATCTGATAATTTATCAAAGGTTTCGCTGTAATATAACATTCGGGACTCGAATAAATTGGTAAGAAAGACTAAAATTTTACTCATTAAATTAAGTCAAATTTAAAATATCACCATGTATCATGTATGATTCGTGGATTGGGGCTTTCGTTATTCACTTTTACGAATCCAATTATATCTAAATATCTAATCGTGACATTACTGCTATGTGCTAGCCTAACCTCCACAGCAAATTTATGAAAATACTGTTATAATTCTCAATTTAATACCGGCAACTTAGTATGCAAATATATAGTAAATACATACATACAGCAATTGTAGGTACAGTTAGTTGCCGTATACGTCAGATAACAAGCCCCATTGTGCATATAAAATTTATTACACAAATATTCCAAAGCAAATATAGTTTTATAACATAAAATTTTCGAGAAAAAAAGCTCACTTTATACTATTTGAGTTATGCATGCAGAGGCGCACTGGTCCACCCTCCAATTGCTATTAAGTACATATATAATCTCTGTATGTAGTTAAACCCAGCAGTAAAAGAGATGCGCTTGTGTCTAAAGCAGAACTAATCAATTGGAATTGTATAGTGTGTGCCATTAAAATATAGGTATGTATGTATGTGTGGGTGTGTAATTTCCGGAGTGCCACAAACTTTGTGTTCACTCGTTGCTGTTGTTGTTGTTGAGGCACACACACGTTGATTTTAATTTCTGCTGTCGCTTTCTATCAATTTAAAATGAGCTACGCAATAGTTGCTTTGAAATTATGCGCTTCATAATACCGTTTCATTTTTGCCACACACATTCTAATATATTTATGTGCATACATACATATATATTTATTTAAGAGCAGCACTTATAAATTTATATACTCACACAAGTTTAACTATAATCATATATTGTATGTGTGTGTATGTAAATTTTATAGTATTAACAGGTATGTGTGCTTTTTATATAATGTATGTATGTATGTATATATGTACTTGCATAAATCTAAATTACATATATACATACAATATAAAATTTAAATGAGTAAAAGTACTGGGTTCAAGGAGGGCCGCATACATGCATTTATTATACCCAGCACACGACTATGTAAAGCTAAAAATTTTCTACAAAAAATGTTGCCAACTGTTTATAAGAACATAATTTCTAGCTTTAGATCTAACCTAACCTAAAAATTTAAGTAATTATTTTTCATTATGAATGTATTTTCTCACATAAAAGTGACCTCTAAAGACCTTATATTACGATAATTTCATAAAAAATGAATTGAAGCATATAGCATTATGTTGCATAACCTCTAAAAAACAGCAAGAAAAGTGATTTTCAATCCTAAGTCTCAATTAATCCTTCAAGCCCTATTACTAATTACAATTATTGTCCGAGAACGGTTCCATAAGTACTTTATCGCTTCGATAGATGGCGCTACTATCGCTATCGAATTTACTACACTACCGAAAAAAATTAAAGGATAAAAAAAAAATTCGAAATTTTTAGGCAAATTTCAACAGGCCGTAACTTCGAAAGAAATGGTCGTACAAGAAATCGATACAGTAGGAAATTATAGCTCCAAGTGTCTAGTTTTTGGATTAGAACTTTAAAAAATTTTAATCTCTGCGGTTTTTGAGTAATCGTAGAAAAACCAGCAACAAAAAAATTTTCAAAATTTTTTTAGTTTTTTTTTTTTGGTCTACGGGCGTGGAAAAAATCTTTTTAGCTTAACCATTATAAGGATCGGATACTTTGTTCATTTAGCTTTAATTTGGTTTTTTGAACACCTCGATACGTCCACTTTTCGCCGATATATCGGTCTTCAAATGGAAAAGGATCCTTTTGTCTTTGATTATCGATATCTCAGCAATGATCGCACAGAAAGTTAAAGGTGGGTTTCAAGAACTTGAATGAATTCTCCTTAACGACTAGCCATTGCTTTTCCGATATTTTATTTTTCTTATTGTCACATGAATTTGAAAATGCAACAAAAAAAAAAGGCTTTTGGTGGTTTTTTGGAAAATCGAGCGCTAGATCGAAAATATTGAGGAAACCACTAATGTTAAGTGTGCCTTTTACAGTTCAATATGCCCACAAAAACCATACAAAAAAATTAAATTAATCCAGCCAGCCGATTTTTTGTTTCCCTCGATCGAATTTTTTTAAAAATTAAAGGATCACGTTTTTTGCTCTGAAAAGCTCATAATTTAAAAAAATGAGAAAAAAAATCGTTTTTCCTAGCTATTTCTACATTTTTGCTCCAGAAAAAGCTTAAATTTAAAACAAACAAAAAAACAAGTTAAGGACGACATTTATCGGAGGAAAGATCGTTCTTAAAATTTCAAATGAATCAGACTACTCGATCTGTTTTGACCGTATGTGGAAGCTAGAGAGTCCATTGATTTCAGGTAAATGAATGTGAATTCACTCAGTCGGTGATTCGACCAGTTTCAACCTGTGTTATTGGCGCTGCTTAAAAAGTTTTTGCTAGGTTTTAGTACCGCCGACGAAAAATAGATCCACTGGTACACATTAAAGAACAAGGAACAGTCGAGGCAGTTAAATTCTTTCAACGATTCTGCCCAAAAAATTTAATGACTCTGCTAATAGCCTTTTCACATAGCTATATAAATTGATCAATTAAAATTTGGATTCAGGATCGATTAGCTCTTTTGTGAAAAGGCCATTAGCGTTTTTAGACAGCCAAATAAATTGATCAATTTAAATTTAAATCGAACCTTTTTTGCCGTTTATACTGCCGGCTACTCGATTTACGATCAGCTGTTTTACTTTTGTGTTTTTGCTTTTCATGAGAAGTTGGTAATTTCATCAGCTGATTATTATTTTTCAGCAGCGCCGTCTACCATCTAGTAGCATTAATGCTATTTTATCAAAAAATTCAGCCAATCGCAGACAAAGAACGTATATCGTACGTCTTTGTCGCAGAGTTCCATTTCATTTTCGAGTAGATGAAAATTCAGTTAAAATCAATGTAGATTTTTATTTTGTAAGGTTAATCGATTTTAATCAGCATTTTAATCGAGCAGAGGCCTGTTAATTGATCAATTAGATGCTGTGTGAAAAAGCTATAACGGCTATAATGTTCTGGGATTCTCAACATAGGATCTACACCGACTACCCGCAGGACGGAAAAAACGACGTCGCATTATTGGTCTCATTCGAACACATTTGACAAAGAAAAAAGTGATCTTCCACCATGAAAACGAGGTGTCTCATACCTCTGCCGTGGGCATGGTTCAGGTGGAATTAGGCATTCCAAGTTTTGGTCCCATTTGACTTCCTTTTATTTCATAACTTGAAGAAGCCACTCGCTGGAAAGAAATTTGTGACTTTGTATATAAAGGTAGTTATCAAGGCAATGGAGGTCTACTTTGTAGATTTCAAAAAGCAAACGATATATTTTTGATGGGTTAACGTAGTGGAAGCGATGGCTGGTCTTGAGATTTAAAACGCCATGTTTGCAAAATTTTCGTTTTTCTTTTTAATAGGTTCAGTTGTTTTCGGAACGAACTCGAACTTAAGATATGATTCTACAAAAAAATTAAAAAATTTAAAAAAAATCCCTCTCTATGTGCGTTGGGTATAAATTTGGCAAAGTTAAATGTGCCTAATATTTCATGTGCATTGTTGAAAAAAGATACCAAATATGTATTTCAGAAAACTTTTAATGAAGCTATTACGCCAGCACAGCAACAACAACGATAACAGTGAACCCTGTAGAGTAAAGGGTTGCTACCACCACGCTGACACACACATACATAAGCAGGCTCACATGTACATTTTATAAATATGTCCATGTATTTAAACATGAGCAGAAGTTCGTATGAGTTTATTTGAACTTAAAGTTCAGTTCGATATATATGAGTGTGTGTGAATTATGGTAGGCTCTATACACACCCTGTAAGCACACCACCTACTCATATGTGTTTGTGTGTAGTGCGCTGCGCCGAAAACTGAGCTGTAAACTTATCATATTATTGTGAAAATATATTTACATTCATATGTATGGGTGTGCATGTGTGGATGTGTGAGTTCATAAAGGATATGTGTGTGCGTATTTTGGGTTTTGATTATGTTAAAAATCAATAGCATAGAGTGAGGTTAGGGTTTCCAGGGGTAATGTTGCTGCTGCTGCTGCTGTTGTCTACGTGATGAGTGTGTAGAGATCGGGTTTTAGATAAAATGCATTAGAATGTGATGTCGAGTGTGCATGGGTTGAATGTAGAAATCCATACGCACAGACATAACGGTGTATATTTTAAGTATGTATGTATGTATGAGTACAAATAGAAATACGAGCGCACGTAACTAGGATAATGCATGAGCATACGAGCAAGCAGTCAGATATTTTTACATAGATATGAGGTGTGTTCAAAAAATAACGGGAATTTTTAAATTTTTGAAAATTTCAACTTAAATTTTTTTTTTTGCTTTTTTATTATGATGATGTACATTACGCTGAGGTTAAACGTGTTTTGATGAGCTTGGCGATTTTCATTCATTAAAAGCTCACTCTTCGTATCTCGTTCGTGAATTCTGGACCAAAAACAATATTGTAACCATGCCCCCATATTCGACAGATATGACTCCATGTGACTATTTTCTATTTCCAAAAATAAAAAGAATCTTAAAGAGCACTCGTTTTCAAGCATACGAGAAATCGTTGAAAGAGCCAAATGTCAATTCAAAAATCGAGTTTGATAAGTGTTTCAAGTATCGGAAGAAACACTGCCATAAGTGAATAATATCGAATGGGAACTATTTTGAAGACGGCAACATTAACATAGAAGACTCAAAAAATAAAGAAAAAAAGAAGAAAAAAAATATTTTTTTTCAAAAAAATTTCAAAAATATAAAAATAAAAATTCCCGTTATTTTTTGAACACACTATAAATACACTACATACATATCTACACACCCATACAAATTGAAGTATCTACATTCTGCTCTTTATGTGCATATGATTACTATAAGTTTTCTATAACTTAAGGCAAGTGCTTCAACAACTCTTTACAATTGTAAATATGTATATTTGTATGTATGTATATCTGTTTGGCTGAGCTTAGAACTTCTTAGCACAAAAACTAACTAACCGAACAACCACCTTTAATTTGATATGCATATGTACATATATGGATAGTACGTGGCGGAAGTTGAAGACGTCTGTGGTGGCGCGGATAACAGCTTCAACTTCCCCACAACAACAACCACAACACATCTACATACATACATACAATCCACACAAGTGATTACACGCTATCACACTCCACCGACCGATTTCCAAAATTCAAACCGAAGTCGAAACTGACTTCGACTTTGGTCACGACTTCATTCGCCATGCCGTGCCAACACCTTCCATCGTCTGAGCATCTCGGACTAACGACGCCCAGCAATTTGTGTTTATTTGTTGTTGTTGTGAAGATGACGATGGCGTTGATGCTGATGCTGAGATGCTGACGATGATGATGATGATGCATTGGACGTGTGAACGGACGCGCGCCGTCAAGTGTTGATGCCATAGTTCGCAATCGCCAAACACAAACGCAGCAACAACAACAACAACAATAATTTTGGGTGTTGATAATGATGTCGAGCGCAATGTATGTGTGAGTGAGTGTTGATGGCGCTTACACACACACACAAGCGCACATAAATTCACAGCTTATCCACATATGCACATACATACAGACATATTTATCTGCATTTCGCTGTGTGTACGCACTGATATGATTGTTGTTTGGCGGTGGAGGCGATGCTGCTGCATGTGTGTGTTGTTTTTTTTTTGTGGATGAGCGCTTGGTGGCCCGCTATCAGCGTGTAGCACTTGCGCGTGCGGTATTTTGGTAATTTAAACCCTTTGAATATTTAAATAACGCCTGTAATGGTCGCGATTATGTGATAGAGTAATATTTCGGGTACACTGGCTTAAATGATAAATTTTAGGTAAATATGTACAAATATACAGGGTGCACCAAATGATTTTTTATTTCATACTGTCATAGTAAAACCAACAGCCTTCGCGATTTCTACAAGTTAATGCAGGATGTCATATCTGCAGACGCGCCTTAAACAAAATCATTCTTTTGGCAAAATAGCTGTCACTTATAACTGTCAGGCTGGATACACAAAAAAGCTTATTGTTTGGGTGCCGCACGATTTGACGGAAAAAAACCTTCTGGACCGAATCAACGCCTGCGATATGCTGCTGAAACGGACCGAACTCGACCCATTTTTGAAGCGGATGGTGACTGGCGACGAAAAATGGATCACATACGACAATATCAAACGAAAACGGTCGTGGTCGAATGCCGGTGAATCATCCCAAAAAGTGGCCAAGCCGGGATTGGCGGCCAGGAAGGTTTTTGCCGTGTGTTTCGTGGGATTGGAAGTGAATCATCTACTATGAGCTGCTCCCATATGGCCAGACGATTAATTGTACCATCTACTGCGAACAACTGGATCGCTTGAAGCAGGCGATCGACTAGAAGCGTCCAGAATTGGCCAACAGAAAGGGTGTAGTGTTCCATCAGGACAACGCCAGACCACACACTTCGTTGATGACTCGTCCGGAGCTACGGGAGCTCGGATGGGAGGTTTTATCGCATCCACCATATAGCCCGGACATAGCGACAAGTGATTACCACCTGTTCCAGTCCATGGCGAACGCCCTTGGTGGTGTAAAGTTGAACTCAAAAGAGGCTTGTGAAAAGTGGCTGTCCGAGTTCTTCGCAAATAAGGAACTGGGCTTTAACGAGGGGGGTATTATGAAGTTGCCGTCTAGATGGAAACAGATTATCGAACGAAACGGCGCATATTTGAATTAAATCCGTTCACTGTAACACTTTTTATAAGGCATTGGATAAAGAGCAAAAAAGCGGAAGTGCGATATTTGACAACCTAACATTTGCGACTTAGAAAAATGTATGGTCCACCCTGTGTTATAAAATTATGCTTATCTTATATGCATATCTGCATGCTCGTATTTGTTTGTAGAAGCATTTGTGTACAGAAACAATTTTATTATTCAAATTTCTAAAATTGCGCAAATCTATATATTTTGTGGTTTATAATGCCTTTTTTAATTCAATGCAGCCTAAAGGCCTTACTAATATGAAATTCAAATTTTTATTTAGTTATTACTCTAACAGATCATTGGAAGTACCTCATTAGAGCATAATTAATAATTGATACAATGAATGGAATGGAATATAGTTTATTGATTCTAAGGTATACGAAAAAAAGCAATTTATCCAAAAATAATATTTCAAAAAATGATAACGATCTCTTAGGATGCCGTTCTCAATAAAATTACAAACCAAGCCACGATCAGTGCTGCCAGATGGTGTCTATTGGTCACTGTATACAGAGAAACCTCACTATTTCAGCTTGTATAAAGTGATATCTGGTTTGATTTGGGGTTTCGCATGTCTAACCACATCAATAATAACTAAATATCAAAGTTATTCAACCGACCGATAAAGAACAAGTAAGGAAGGGCTAAGTTCGGGTGTAACCGAACATTTTATACTCTCGCAATTTATTTATTTAACTTAATTAATATTATATAATACACAATTTGACCCACATATTCGTTATATATATTGTATAAAGTCCATTGAAAGTTGGAAACCCTAATATTAGGTTAGAAGCACCGAGGTCCTCGTGTTCGATTAATGGGGCCATGAAAACCTATGGACCGATTTCGGCGATATTTAGATTGGGGCTGCCACACTATAAAGGTAGTATTTGTGCAAAGTTCTGCATCGATATCTTCACTAGTGCTTACTTTATATATTGTAAAGTAAACGATTCAGATCGTCTTCAAAGTTCTGGTATATAGGAAGTATGCGTGGTTGTGAAGCGATTTGGCCTATTTCCACAACATATCAGTGGGATGGAAGGAAACTATTACAAACCAAGTTTCATTGAAATCGGTCGAGT
Source organism: Zeugodacus tau (assembly GCA_031772095.1). NCBI lineage: Eukaryota > Metazoa > Arthropoda > Insecta > Diptera > Tephritidae > Zeugodacus > Zeugodacus tau. The sequence goes on along the minus strand of CM062653.1, from coordinate 55,387,715 downwards.
AGTTCCTGAGATATGGTTTTTGACCCATAAGTGGACGACGCCACGCCCATTTTCCATTTTGTAAAAAAAATCTGAGTGCAGCTTTCATCTGCCATTTCTTATGTGAAATTTAGTGTTTCTGGCGTTTTTCGTTACTGAGTTAACTCACTTTTAGTAATTTTCAACCTAACCTTTGTATGGGAGGTGGGCGTGGTTATTATCCGATTTCAACTAATTTTATGGTGTGTGGTGGGGTACGTAAGAGAACTGACTGCAGAAAGTTTGGTTTGTATAGCTTTATTGGTTTGCGAGATATATACAAATAACCGATTTGGGGGCGGGGCTACGCCCACTTTTCCAAAAAAATTACATCCAAATATGCCCTTTCCTAGTGCGATCCTATGTTCCAAATTTTACTTTTATAACTTTATTTATGGCTTAGTTATGACACTTTTTGTGTTTTCGGTTTTCTCCATTTTGTGGGCGTGGCAGTGGTCCGATTTTGCCCATTTTCGAAAGCAACCCTCTGACGGTCCCAAGGAACGTGTGTTCCAAGTTTCATCAAGATATCTCAATTTTTACTCAAGTTATCCGTTGCACGGACGGACGGACGGACGGACAGACAGACATTTGGATTTTGACTCGTCTCGTCACCCTGATCATTTTGATATATATAACCCTATATCTAACTCGTTTAGTTTTATGACTTACATACAACCGTTATGTGAACAAAACTATAATACTCTCTTAGCAACTTTTGTTGCGAGAGTATAAAAAGAGGTAAATAAATATTGAAGAATGATGAATTTGGAGGGAATTAATAAACTGGTAGGATATCCAAAGTTTTGAAAATATTATTTTTAATTTTTTTTTTTTAATTTAATTATTTGGAACATAAAAAATTGTTATAAAACGTAAAAAAAAGTGTTTATTAGAGAGTTTTCTATAAACAGTTAAGTAACTATCACATTTCATAGTATAAGATCACGAACCCATGGTATTTGGATCGAATATAGTGATTCATTCCATTGCTCGTCGATTGCTCAATTATTTAAAAATTCATTGTTTTGAATCCGGATCTTTGTGTTAAATTATAAACCGTACATTATTTATGGTTATTTACTTTAGAAACTAAATGTCTAGTTTTAGGATGATCTAAGCGGTACAATTAGTTTACAAAAAAAAAAAAAAATTAAAATAAATAATTTTTGGATCAAGGTAATATTACCTAAAGAAGATAAATCTTATCAGAGAAGCTTCGAAAGACATAGTTATGATTCTTATTGTGTATAGATCTTATTGTCCCTAGCGTTGAATATTTCAATGTGGCGAATTTCAATCAGTAGTAAAGGGGTTTTCAAAAGAGACGCTACAAAAGTAGAACGATAGGGATAGCAAACCCGTTCTTTTGACCTTTTTCCTCAGTGAAGTTTGCCATTTCATCATGGAAAGATATACGATTTACTACCGAAATTCGGAGTCAGTGGCCTCAACTTTAAGAGCGCTATGTCAAATTTATGGTAATAATAATAATAATATACGTCTTGTCAGATTACTGCCGCTAGCGCAGCATTTGTGGAAGACTCAGTCTCTCAAATGTCGTTCTCAAGCGTTAGCCATTTCTGTGACGAATTTTGCGAAAAGATCTTGACCGCTTGATCACCAGAATCGTCGTATGTTCGTGACTTGAGCTGAGCAACGAGTTGAAAAATATCCGGAAAATCATCTTCAGCGATAAGGCTCATTTCTGGCTGAATGACTTCGTCAATAAGCAAAATATGCGTTATTGGTCAGGCAGCAATCCACACTTACTTCATGAGTCACCATTGCATCCCGAAAAAATTACGATTTGGTGCGGTTTATGGCCCGACGGCGTCATTGGGCCGTACTTCTTCCGTGATGATCAATACCGACACGTTACTGTGAATGGGAATCGCTGCCGCTCAATGATAACCGCATATTTTTGGCCTGAAATGGATGATATGGACTTGGACAATATGTGGTTCCCATAAGACGGCACCACAAGCCACACAGCGAATGTCACAATCGTTTCATTGAAATTTTCTCACCATTGTTAGAAATTTTTTTGGAGAATAAAATGATCTTAAGAATTTTGGTTACTAGCTTTCTACGAGTAAGGCTTCTGGAGGAATTATTTTAATTTAGTATTGTCAATTTAGCAACTGTGATTGGCTCAGAATTCAACACTAAACGCATCAGTACTCAAGAAAGTGAATCATCTTGTACTCCTTGCAGGTGAATTATCAATGGGGTAACTAAAATGCTCCATTGCATATGACCATTATAAAAGAAGGTTTACAATGTAATGGAAAGCTGGTGCTATACACATACATAGAAGGATACAGATATGAAGGATAAGGATATAAATATACAGATGCATAAAAATACATAGTTTTATTGATGTTTATATGTAGTTATACGAGCACTATCTTTCGAAACTACAAATAACAGGGAAATAAGCACACCCCACCAACAATATAAGTATGAATATATGTATGTCTGAATTTATATAGATTGCACGCAATTTTAAAATTATTCGAAACGTGTGTGAGTAAATTGCGTAGATTACAAAAACACACAAGCGAGTGAGTGCGAGTGCATGTTTTCGGGCATAGTTCAAAATTTAGACACGAAGGATGTACGATGAGTAGCACTAAAAAGTGTACATCTATTTAGTTGTGTTAGTGGGTGGCGTCTAACACATTCGAAATGTGTGAAAGTGCTGTATCTGTGTGTGTGTGTGTTACGTCCTTTCGTCTGTCACATGAATATTTAGTTTAATTTTGAGGGTGGCACTCATGTGCACAATGAGGCCAAATGACTTTTTGCACTTCACACTGCTGCATACTACCGCTAAGCTAACGCTGGAGCTTTCGAATGCCGAACACACACACACACCAGCTACAGCTAGTTAATATTATATTTGCACAAGTATGACTTGTAGCTATGTTTGTGTGCCTGTGTGTTATGGTCACCGTGTAGTTAAAGGAATGTGCTATGCTGATAATCTATGGGTGTTGATGGGTGGACGAATGCTGGGTAATGCGGTGGCATGTTGAATACGTGTATTTGTATGTTTGTATGCAGTTTGTACGTGTATGTATATTGTCTGGGGACTAAAATTTTGTAACGATTTCACTCATTTCAGCCACAAAACTTTTACAAATAAGCTTATTATATAGGTATAGCTGTGTGTATATACATATGTATATATATGTATATAATTTCATACAAATTTATATAAACATAAATTATTTTAACACAGCTCTACCCCACCCCACACTTTGCAAAGCTTTAAAAGCCAATGAGAGCGATACATACATATCTACAGTTATAAATATGTAGCACAAATAGCTACTCGTATGTGGCATACAATTATTTTACACACACATATACATATATATAGTAAATACATACACACTTGCATTCTATATTAGTTATTGCCGATATTATTATTACTATTATGAAAGTGAGGTTAGGTAGCAGGTTGGTTGGCTGGTTGGCGATTCAACTGAGTTGTTGTAAAATTTTGTATAACAAATATGCAGATGATGATGTGTATGTATGTAAGTATGTATGTATGGTAAATGGAAATGCAAATGTAATATGCAAAAATTCATATTTTAAAACATACAGACGCTTGTAAATTTTGGAAGGTGTCTACACGGTAGCACACATTAACTATTAACACAACTACAATGTATGTAAATGTATATTTACAACATCACCGGTATATATATACCACTATATACATATTTATATGCATATTTTATACATATTGCGAATCAAACCGAGTCTCATATTCACATGAAAGCCATATTAATACCTATAATAAATATTTTAAAATGGAAATTGTGAATACTACTACATACACATCTTCACATATTTATATGCATAACTGATCGATTACATAAGTTTACAACATTATATATATGCACATACATATATTCGATATGCAACAACTAAGTTGATTTATATATAAATCTACATATATAAGACCACCATATACCCACAAATTATATAATATAACGGTATACAACTCATCTGGGTGCAAGTACAGTAACCACACTAAATACAGGTGAATATTGTGATTGAAAAATTGAGTATATCCACAGGGTGGTGCCAACACCTGACCAGCATACCAAACCACCTAAAACCACATCGTCAATAACGCACAGGAATCCATATAATATTCAAGATACATATAAAAATATAAAATTGTAGACTATCGATTGATAGTTTCGCTAAATTTACTTTATTGTTTTTCTCAAAATATGAATATTTACTGGACTACCGGTCTCTTCTTAGGAAAATAGATTTTTTTTTCACTTAAAAAGAGACTTGATCTCATAAAAAAATATTTAATCACTAACGGTAACTCTGTAACATAGTTGGAGTTCTGAGCATATTAAACCCCTGTGAATGACACTCTTCAAAAGAAGAAACGACAAAAAAGCTCTTTATGAAACCACTTGAGAATCTAAAAATATTGAATTAACAAACTCGACGCATTTTCTTCAATTCTTACAAAAACTATTCCGAAAAAAAAACGAGTTCCAACTTAAGGGGTTATATACAGTTAGGATTTGCGTTTTCTTAATATATATATATATCTAAGTATATATATATATATACAGTCAGCGTCATATTTCATCGTACGGTACTCTAAAATGAAAATTTCCGTTTTTAATCCACTCAAATGAAAAAAAGTTCTTCTATAAATAAAAGAAAGCTTGGAAATAGTATAATTTATATGCAAATTGATTGAATATATTGCAAAATAAAAATGATAAATTAAAAAAAGCTTAACCTGAACAAATTTTTTGCGTCATATTTTATCGTACGTTACACATTTATGTAATCAATATCTTCACTATTATGTTATACGCGATACATTTGTTTAGAAACTTAAAATATAGTAGTTTGTGGGTCTTTCATTCTATTTAGCATCAAAGAGATGAGTGTAGCTGTAAAAGTAGTCGATATTTTGTTCCACTCTTCTTTTAAGCCCTTTTTTGAAGTGACACATACGAAATTGTATGTTTTTAAAGATTATTTTCCATATAATCGCTTAAGTATTCAATGGGATTGAAGTGCGAGCCTTGTGGAAAGGTGTGATGCTGTTTCGCGTATTATATAGCATCCATTCGCGAACCAAATATGCAGCATGCTTTGGATCGTTGTGTTTTTTTTTAAACATAAGCATCAGTTGAGCCCATTTTTTTCAACTGACTGCTTTAAATTTTGCTTCAAAATTTCTAAATATTTTTCATTGTCAATTTTCTTCTAATAAAGATCAACTTTCCAACTCCAGAAACTGTCATACATCCCCTAACAATCAAGTTTCTTAAACCATATTTAACAGTACTTCGCAAATTTTTAGTAAGAAGCGTTGTGTCCGGTTTTCACTAAATTTTTTATGGTCCATCATCGCCGAAAAGATTAAATATGCTTTCGTCTGTGAAAAGTACAGTCTGTCAAATGTCAATACCCTTCCTCAAGCGCTGATTTGCGAAAGTTATGCGTTTTTGACTGTTCGATTCAGATATAGGCGGTGTTCGTCTCGCTGTTGGTGAAGATAACCATTACGCCGTAATGTTTTCTGAATTGTATACTTGCTCAACCATATTTCTGAAGCTCTTTCCATTTCACTGCCTATTTCTGAATAGCTCACACAAAATTTTTTTCGTACCTTATCCCTAATTATGTCTATCATTAAGTGTTCGCGCGCCTCTCGATCCATTTTTTTATTCTCTATTATTATTTTTATAAACGAATCTAGTATGTGCTGTATTGTAAACTTATATTTAGAGGTAGTTTTATCAATTTCGCTCATTGATTTGGCTCCTTTTCGTTATTATATCATCATTTCTCTAAGATCTGAGGAAGTTTCATATTTTTTCTCTATTATTGTCAAAATAGGAAATAACCACTGGTCCACTTCACAGCACGTTATAAACTGATTCCACTTCTATGTTGAAGCTATTTTCTTTTAAAATGATAACAAGAAACTCTTAAAAGTAACGATAAACAATGCCGTACGATGAATTATGACGCAGCAACTTTGAACATTAAGCCAATTTTTGAATTTTTATTTTTAGTTTGCAAATAATTTTTGCAACTGTAATATTAAATATATTTTGTTTTTTATTTTGATCAGTTCATAGAAGAACTTTTTTCATTTAAATGGATTAAAAACGGAAAATTTGATTTTAGAGTGCCGTACGATGAAATATGACGCTGACTGTATATATATATTTGGCGTAGGAACCGCTTTAAGCGATTATAGCCGAATCTAAGTATACACACACAAAATTTGAAGTCGATCCGACGAATATTTTCAATGTTATAGACACATTAGTGAAGGCGCGCCGACTACATGTAAAGTGCTTTCAAAACTTTAAACTCGTTTTTCTCGAAACGGTGTTTTCAAAGTCGGTGAGCAAGATTTCTCAGAAACGGCTGAACCGATCGGTCTGCAATTTTTACACAAGCTTCTTAACTATATTTTTTAGTAATTAATCGAAGGATTTCCCCATCCGATTTCTTATTTTTATAAACAATTGAAGACCCGAATTTTGGTCGAAAATCGAACCTTTTGCTTTGAGTAGCCGCCATTTTGTCAAAAAACTTTTTTTTGCTAATTCTAATTCGATCAATCACTAGATTATTTATTATATTAATGAAATTTATTTGGTTTTTGCATTTGATGATCCAGTCCAGAGATATCGTGCTCACCACAAGAGGCCTTTTTTTGCGGACTTCTGCAAAATTGGCAATATCAACGTTCCCGATAATTATTTTTGGCAATAAAAAATATGTGAATATAGTTTAAGGTTGTCATAATATATCTGCCAAGTTTCAAATGAATAAACCAAATAGTTTGCTTAGAAAAAATTCTTGAAAAATTCCTTTTTTTCGACCACCTAACTGTATATAAACCCCTTAAAGGTTATCGGTCCAAGAGAGGTCGCTGCCACTTCCAAAAAAAAAATAAAGTTTGGTTATGGGCAACATTCTCTCTTCTCTCTCATAAAATCAACACATAAAGCGGTACCTCTTAAAAATCTCTCATTTCCACGAAGAAAGTGGTTTTGTTGAGATTGGGGGAAATAAAGGATTTTTCAATAGGGACGCAACAAAAGTAGACCGATAGGCCGTATTTTTCACGCTCTTTTGACATTTCTCTTCAGTTTGTCATTTCATCATGGAAAGATATATGATCCAACAACGAGTCGAAATTATTAAAATTTAGTACCGAAATTCGGAGTCAGCGGGCTCAACTTTAAGAAAGCTACATTTTATGGTCGATTCATTTCTAGCCGAATGACTTCGTCAATAAGCAAAATATGTGTTATTGGTCAGGCAGCAATCAAGACGTACTCCATGAGTCCACATTGCATCCCGAAAAAATGACGGTTTGGAGCGGTTTATGGGCCGGCGGCGTCATTAGGCCGTACTACTTCCGGCACGTTACAGTACTGTGTGCTACTGGAATCGCTACCGTTCAACGATAACCAAATATTTTTGGCCCGAATTGGATGATGTGTACTTGGACACTATGTGGTTCCAACAGGACGGCACCACAAGCCGCAGATCGAGTGCCACAATCGAATTAGTGAAAACCAAGATAGGTGAACGTGTTATCTAACGAAATAACCCCGTCAATTGGCCGACTTGGTTGTGCGATTTGACACCGTTAGACTATTTCCTGTGGGGTTACGTCTATGCCAAAAGCCAGCGACGTTTTATGAACTTCGTACGAAAATCGAAATTCAAATTGCAGCAGTATCGGCCGATTTATGCTTGAAAACTTTTGAAAATTGGGTTCAGCATCTGGACTTCTGCAAGCGTGCTCATGGTGGTAAAAGAAATCGAGTTCCATAATAATGTCATCGAAATCCCGCTTCTGTAACGCTCTTATTGAAAACCCCTTTATATCACAGATTAACTTATTTTTAATATGATCATTTTAACTTTAATATGACGTTATACTAGCGATGCTTTTTGCAAAAAAATCGTCAAGTAGACACCACGACGTGCTTCATTTGCAAGAAAAAAATTTAAATTTGATCTAAAATCTAAAAATCCTTACAATAAATGCATGCTCACCTGACAGAACTTGATAAAGTTTTCGACAACGATCGACTTATCCGAGAGCGTCATTTGCCCAGTGAAACGCACACCTAATTGCTTCAAATTCTCCTTCTTCTTCGCTGGCAACTTATTCATATGCTGGAATATGCCCTCCTCCACCTTGTGCGATGGATGCACATCAAAGTTGTCTTTGATGGTGAAGGTAGCCAGCGGCTTGGGCGCGCTAGCTGCGGAGCCCGATTGTAACATAGCGAAGTCCGAACTGCCAGTGGCAGCGCCCTCGGAAGAAGTATTCGAGTTGGAAGCGTTGAGGTGTGAGCTGGGAAAGGCCAAATTGGATACCTCCATGGAGGATTCATTCGAGTTGGAACTATTCGTAGCCGTAATGTGATGCATATCGAAAATGGTGTGTTTCGAGTCATGATCGAAGACGTCCAGCGCGTTGGCATCAAGGCTATTCGAAGTGCGCGATACGGAAGACAATAGAGCGGCGGCTTTGCGTGACGAGCGTGACTTATGCGATGTACTACTATCCAAATCGATTAAGCTCGATGATGATGATGTTGAGGCTGGCGCTTGACCAGCTGACGCACCGCCGCCGCCGCCGCCACTAGCAGCAGCATCACCTTGCGGCTCGCTATTTTGATTGTAATCGTTGGAGTGACGCAGGTATTTTAGGAATTCAAAGGAACCATCGAAATGCTGTGCACCATTCGGATTAGACGCAAGAGGCGTGCCCGGTTGATTGCTATTCTGCAATTGCGATATCGGATGCGGTGTGCCGGGTGTGGCGCTAACCATTGGGCTCGCACCTGCTGCTGCTGCTGCTGCGGCGCTACCCCAACGCTGTGGCGTTGTCGGATAATTGGGCGTCGCAGCTGTTGACATGCCTGGCGTGAGGTGCGGCGAAGCGAGGTGACTGCTGTGATGAAAGGCATTGGTAGTAGTGGCTAGACTGCCAGGTGTATGCGGTGCATGACCGGCATAGGGATGTGGCGCATGTGGATGTGCTGCATGTGGCAGATGAGTGGGGTGTGGTGTATGATGCAAATGTGCGCCATGTTGTAGCTGCTGCTGCTGCTGCATGCCGGGCTGTGCCGCATTGGGGGCGTTGGCAGGCGTCAATGCGGAAGTGTTGGGCGCTTCCGCACCACAATTACCAATGGCATTCATTGGTGCCACACCATTATTATATTGCTGTTCAATGCTACTTGGCAACCCCGTTGTGTTGGCGCCAGCGCTGATGTTGGCATTGTTGTTGCCGCCACTATTACCACCAACGCCATTGTAATACTGTTGTTGTTGCTGTTGCAATGCTGCCTGCTGTGCTGCTGATGATGATGATGTTGGTGCGCCAGCTGATGGTGATGGCGGCGCTTGCGATGTGCCTGGGCCCGCACCCGTGCCAAACACTTGAAAATCCTCGAAAGACGAAAACTTTAACTCGCCATTGCTCAAATACTTGGCGAATTCTGATGAATCGTTGAGGGAATTGAGAAAGAAGGAGCTAAAATTGCTGGATATGCAGGACATTTTCGTTTCTTTTTTTGCGCTTATTTTTGTTGTTTTGAGTATATATATTTTTTTGTTATTTTTCTAATTCAAGCTCACACTTTTTCTGTCTGCGTCGACACGCCACTTGCCGCTTGCTACACGGTGCGTTTTATGTGCCTTTCGTTGACTGTTATTACCAATGTTGTTGGCTTTTTTTGTTTTTGTTGTGTGGGTTTGTCGCGTCGTGTTTGCGCGCTCTGTGTGGCACCGTGTGTTGTGCACTGTTGCTTTATTATGATTGTTATGTTGTTGTTGTTTTTGTTTGCTTTATTTTTTTCTACTACTCCCTTCGACGTTGAGGGGGTCACGCGTGTTTGTTTTGGTTTTTGGTAGGTGGAAGTTTTTATGTGTTAACGTGTTAATAATACTGTTAAGAATACCGATGACCTTGTTAATTTCCACTTGTTTTTTTTCTTCTACTTATTTTTGTTGTTTTTGTTATTGTTGCATTTTTAAAGCTTCTTTGTATGCTAGGAAATATCGCTTGTTTCACTAATTTTAATTTTTTTAATTTATGTGTACTTGTTGTAATTAGCACATTACGCTTAATATGTAAATTTGTTGTTGTTTTTTTTAACTTATTAAATTTTATAATTTTTTATAATTTAATTTGATTATTTCGTATTTTTATTTTGTATTTTATGCTTTAGTCTTCGTTCGACTGTACTAATTAGTTTAGAAAATGGCACATAATTTGTTGGTCTTTCCGTTTATGGAAAGCGCGTAGACCAGTTTTTTGTTGTTGTTGTAATTTTCAGCAATGTTTTCAACTTATGCTATTGAATATATATTTTTTATAATTTTTATTAGTTTACATATTTTTTATATTAAATTTTCAAATATATTTTTTATAATTTTTAAATATAATTTTTATTATTTTTATATATAATTTTTATTATTTTTATATATATTTTTATACACTTTTGAATTATTTTTTTATTTTTATATATATTTTTTAATAACTAATATTGTAACAACAGCACTTCACAATTATTTTAAATGAAAATGTTGAAAAAAAACAAGTGCAGTCCGCTGCTCATGCCTTACAACTTGTGACGACACAACACATACATACACACAAAAACACAAATCTTTGTAACCAATCTAAAGCCAGTGCTTAGATATACCCCATACGTCGCTTTAATACGATTTTACTTTTGTATTAACTAAACACACACACACAGTCGCATGTGTAAGCACAATTATTGTTTTTGTTGTTTTTGCCTGCGTTTCCTTTGCCCCGCCTTGACGTATTGACGATTTGCCGTTTGCTTTTTTGAGCAAACAATATTCAATTGCACTTTCTTGTGCAGATATTTCGATATTTCCTCTATACACTAATACACTATCACACACACAACAACAACTACAATTGCTGCTATCTATTTTCGCTCAATTTTCATCGCTTTTCTTTGCGTCTTCAATTCGTGTATGCGTGTGTATTTGTTTTCTACTTTAATTTTAAATATTAAAAATTATGAATTTTCTTTCGCCACTTTTCTTCTTTAGCTCTTCACAACCAAAACGGCTTCGTCTCGGCATACCGACGCGTCTCTGACGTCGCTGACTTGTTGTCGCAATTGCTGAAGTGTGCCGCTAGCTGTTAGCTATCGCTATTTCCCCACTACACACCACTAGACGACCGTTTGTTGTTGTTGTTGGCGTTGCGTTGCTTTGCTAGTCCGGCCGGCCCAGGCGTGTACGGCGCAGGCAGCGAGCGTCAAGCAGGCAAACAGGCAGTAAACGACAGCGGCGCAGCGTGTTTTAGTTTTGGATTTTCACTTTAATTTTCTTAGTTTTCTTTCCGTTTGCTTGCTTGCTCGCTTGGCGATTTACTTGTTTCTTGCCTTGTGGCTTTGAGGTTTCCTTTGCTTTTTCACTTTTCCACTTTTTTAAATATTATTTTTATTGCTTTTTTCACATTTCTACGCGTGTCGTATTCTATTACATTCGTTCTATGCCGTTATTTTATTTTATTATTTTTACTTAGCACTTAGTTTTCGGCTAGTCTTTCTTCTCTTCTTTAATTTTGTCTAATCTGTAGCATGCTAGATACTATTTCCACACGCTCATGCCACGCCGTGCGTTCTTCAAATGCTTGTTGAGCTCGTATCGCACGTATTTTCTGTCGTTGAGCGTTTAGTTGCCGCTAGTTTCAAGTCCTTCAACTTCAGCTGCGTCTATACCATGTAGTCTACATCTAGTATGTCGCATGTGCTACTCAATGTTGCAACTTTCTATGCGCTGCTTACCTTCCACAACTGCTTTTCTGCGTCATTAGTTGCCGTGTGTTGTTGTTGCTGTTGCTATCCTCCGTTTGTACCTGTGTATAGTGACGACCTGCGATACCGCACAACTAGTATGGCCACAAGTTTCTCCAATAATTTTTTGCACTTTTTTGTTGTATTATTATTATTTTTTGTTTCTTTTTTTGTTGTATTTGATTCTTGTTGACCACAGCAGCAGCGCACTGAATCAGCAGTCTAAATCGTATCGCAGCGAAACGAACGATTTCAATCGACCTCCGTCGACTTCGTAACGAAATAAATTCGTATTGTGCCGCTTAAACTACAATTGCCGTCACGCACCGTACCGCACAGATCTCGTACTAAATGTGAAACTGTCTGGATGTGCTGAAGGAAGTAGTTAACCATAGGCAGGCAGCGACAGTTTTGAGGATTTTGATTTCACGCACACACACTCAAGTGGCGCTCGCACACATCCGACGATAACGACGACGACGACAGCAACAACGTTGAGTACGACGAGTTTTCTTCTGCCTCCGGCTCTGCTTCTCTTTTTGCCACCAACGGTTTCCACTTCCTTCGCAGTGTGTGATGACTACGCGTAACAGGCAGGCAGGCAAGCACGCAGTCAGGGAAACAACAGGCACACTAGCTTACGAAGTAAGACGTTCCGTCCGTCCGTACAACCGTTCCACCGTACTCCTGTGCGTCTATCGTGTTGCTTAAAATTTTAATATTTGGGTAGGTAAGCGTCGTCGTCACACTGCGACGCCAAATAGTAGAGGCAGTCAAATTCGTTGATTTTACACGATGTTTTGTTGTCGTTGTTTTACAGTCGCGCCGTGCCGTATCGTCTGTCTATTTCACTGTCCAAACATAGCTATATAGCTACATAACCATATACAGTCGAACAGATATCCATGTGTCTGTCTGTGGCTGTGTGTCCGCAGCCCGCAAAGGAAAAACGTGCTTTGATTATGACGTCGACAGCGACTGCGACTTCGACCGTCGTACGCTCGTCGATCTCGCCGGCCGCAAAGGGGTGTTGCTCAAATAGAAATTTATATTTTAAACAATTCTTTTTTTGTTTTTGTTTTTGTGTTTAACCCTTAAATGCCGCGCGCATCGTCACAAGCGGCCATCACTCGGCTGAGCAAATAAATACCGACTGACTGACTGACTGACTGTATGAGTGGAGCGCCACAACGTTAATTTCAAACGCTTTGCAGTTAACTGAGCGCTGCAGCCGAACCGAAACTGGCCGCTCAACTTGCTCAAACAGCATAGAAATGCTCACAGCTTTGTAGTTTAGTTTTAGCTAGTAGTTAGTGCTCTGTGCCTCTGCTCTGTGTGTTTTTATTGCTTTCAATGTGTTTGTCGTTGTTGTGCACTGGGGGATACGTTTGTTAGTTTGTGCACTCATGTGGGGGGACCTCATGCGTCAGGCTATTCGGCGCTCTCGCTTTTACCGTCTCTTCGTAGACACTTTGTTTTGACGCATTCGGCTGCCTTTTGGGGGCTTCTCTGCGCGCACATACGAAGTCAGTGCCTCTGACGACTCTCTCTCTTTTCCACAGCGAGCACGCTCTGTCAATATTATTAAAAATGTGAAGCTGCTGCCCTCCTTTGGCGTTCGCACTCATTCACTGTTTTGCTACGTCTTTCGTAAGGTATATCTCGGCCTGTACTCCCGCAGTAGTATATACAGTTATGTTGATTGTGTAGTTTAGATATTTCAAATATGAAATTCCGAGGTGGTAACGCAGTATGATTTGTCTGGCCTAAGCAGATAACAGGAGGAGAGTTGCCATTTGTACCTTGTGATGGCGGCTAAGTGCTGCAATGGGAAAAGGAAGAAACTATAATTTTGTACTACAAAATAATATTCAAATGCAGAGTTTTTCAATTTGGGGCGGGTCGTTGTTGATGGCGTTATACAATAGATGAATCAAGGTATCAACACACCCAAAAGTTAACTATATTTTCAAAATTGATCTATGTAGCTGTCATCCTCGAAGACCAGTTTTATGCATTACGTCCCCAAAAGTTCATTAAATAATTAGCTAGAAACGGAAATAGAGCATGTAACTTTTATAGTCTTCTCTCGTTAAATCCAAAAGCCTACTGTATTATTTGGAGCCTAAATATGTATTGGTCCAAAGTTAACACAAAGAACATGGACGACCCCACATAATTAGGGTATATCGGGATCTCTTCGGTAAGGGTGGGTATACTCAGAAGTAGATTTCGCGGCTGTGACAGCCTCCTTGATTGGTTTGAGGGATTCACGGGCATATGATGCACCTATTAAGTCCCTTTCTTAAGGCCGCAGCACCGATGGGAAGTGATTGAGGTACTGGCGAACCGCTTAAGCTCTGAAGAACAACTGTTTAGATCAGCTGCTCGAAGTTGTGTGGCCATCTAAACAATTGGATATTAAATTTTACCCCAGAAATATTGATCGAATAACGTCTTTGTTAATTTAATGGAAAAATCTGTCTCTTTTGGAGATAGCTTAGATTGTGGATAAGGATTTTCATATCGTGCGTCATGATTGATGAAGCTTTATCCTTTAGAATCGGTTCCAACTAGGATACCGGCTCCCTCATAAAAACTTTTACCGGAAAGCTGTTCTGGAAATGAGCTTTGCGGCAAATTCCGACTAGATCCTAAAAATGGTAAAAATAAGCTATCTAGTTAAAAATCTAGTTTTCATAGTACAGTAATAATATCGCTAGATCAGTTAGTATATTTATCATTTAGTAGCTACGTACAACAAATTAGCATATATACATATATGTAGGTATATATAAGAGGTTTTATTTTTAACTGCAGACAGATTAACAGTATTCCAACATTAAGCCCTTTTATCAGTTAGAAATGTATTTTAAAGTATCAAATGCTGTAAATGATAGCAACAGAGTAGGCTGACTTAAGGTCTTATCAACGCTAGATATCTAGACATGAATGAGTATGTATAATTGTTTGAAACTTTGTATATTTTGTTATTACTAGCCACTAATACTTGCTTAATTAAAAAAATATAATTTTTTTCTTATATTAGGTCCGCTTTTTGCTCTTTATTCAATGCTTTATAAAAAGCGTTACAGTGTCGGATTTACGTAGTTCAAATATCCTCCGTTTCGTTCGATAATCCGTTTTAAAATTATCCTTAGTAACTTCATAATACCCCCCTCGTATAAGCCCCCCTTCTTATTTGCGAAGAACTTGGAGAGCCACTTTTCACAAGACTCTTTTGAGTTCAACTTTACACCACCAAGGGCGTTCGCCATGGGCAGGGACAGGTGGTAATCACTTGGCGCGATGTCCGTGCATATGGTGGATGAGATAAAACCTTCCATCCGAGCTCCTGTAGCTTCTGACGAGTCATTAACGAAGTGTGTGGTCTGACGTTGTCCTGTTGGAACACCCTTCCTGTTGGCCAATTCTGGCCGCTTATGGTTGATCGCCTGCTTCAAGCGGTCCAATTGTTCGCAGTACATGGACGAATCCATTCCAATCCTACCAAACACACAGCATAACCTTCCTGGCCGTCAATCCCGGCTTGGCTACTGTTTGAGACGATCACCGGCCTTCGACCAAAACCGTTTTCGATATTGTCGTATGTGATCGATTTTTCGTCGCCAGTCGCCATCCGCTTCAAAAATGGATCGAGTTCGTTCCGTTTCAGCTGAATAACGCAGGCGTTGATTCGGTCCAGAAGTTTTTTTTGCGTCAAATCATGCGGAACCCAAACATCAAGTTTTTGTGTAATCAGCCTTCTGTAGATGTGGGTCTAACTCGATGTTTTCCATGATTTGATCGGTTTTCGGCGTCACAGGGGAAGACATGGTGTCGTTTTCACCCGCTCTGAATCGTCGAAACCATTCCTCTGCAGTTCGAAGTGACAGAGTACCATCCCCCAAAATTTCAGCGTTAGTTAACTCCATGTTTACACGTCTATAACTGTTGAACGCAATATCCAAACTCATCATGCATAGCGTTGTTTTGTAGGTTACGTCAAGACCTTTCAAAGGTGTATAGTATTGGCAGATACGAGCTCTGTAGCGCTTTATACATAGCCGCGAAATTCAAAAGACAAAAAGGCGAAAGGGAGATATTTGCCAGCCTAATACTACGAATAAGAATATAAATATGATATGCTCTCTTTTATAGATTATATAGGCTTATAGGATTCTATCAAGATCTATACTTGAATCATTTCATTTTTATTTGTTCATTGCCAAGTTCACTCATGTTTAACTGAACCGATCTTACCCGCTCTACCAAAAATATTATATAATATATGTACTATATCTTTATAGATTATCTTGCCTTACGAGTCTAAATTATCCCAGAATAAAAAGCAAAATACTATTTATTGGCGATTCTGAAATTTCCTGGGATGAAAGCAGTCATCGAAGAAGGAAAGAATTATTTGAAGCCTCAACCTCGGAATATGTGTCTGGTCTATTCGAATAGATGAAGTATATAGGTTATATAATTGATAACTAGCCACTTTTATAGGGAAATAACACCTGAGTTTCAATGGAGTACCCACTACTCTTTCATTGTATCTTATCCGCACTTGAGAGAAGGTAGGATTGTCATTTCAGCGAGTTTCGGCAAAAGTTGCTTTCTTAAATGATCTGTTAAATAAAGTGTTTTAAAGAACCTAACCTAAAAATGTCATTTGAAGCTTTAATAGAAATTGAAATTATAAAAAAAAATTGTTTTAAATCCAAATTCTATGGCTTTCGAATTTTCTAAAAAACGCCCTAACATTCAATTGTATGCACTTCAAATGTTTATTAGCAGGTTTCTATGCAAATACATATACGTACATAAGTATGTATGTGCGCAAATAGAAGAAAGTAAATAATGCCACCGCACACTTTTCACACAACGCCCAATCAAATATTTACCGTCAACCCTTGCCATATTGAGCTGCAAATTGCGGTTTTAACACATTCAAATTTTACCTTTTCCGCTACGCTTGGATTTTGTTTTTGCTTTTTTTCGAACTTCTCAATTATGTTTATACGTTAATCAAACACAAGGTAGACACACACACACACACACACATTATTAGTACTACCACTACATGCACATCAATTTTTATATTCACTGTGCGCACTGTGGCCACCACTAAAGCGCTCTGCCAGTCTCATTCATGCTTATTTATTCTTCACTTAGAAAAGCATTTAAGCATATGTAATTTTTCAATTAATTTTAATTATAAACTTAATTAGGAAATATTTGAAAATTGTACACAATTGGGGAAAAGCTCCGACAGCATGCACATATATTGCACGCGCGTTTGCATATGCAGCGTCACATGAGCGAAAGTGATGGCAGATAATATAGTGAGCGTATAAAAAAAAAAATAAAGACACTTTGTTTAAAATCAAAATTAATTCACACACGCTATTTGCCGTTGCTGCTGCTACTGTCGTCGTCCACCGTCGTCATCGACAACAAATCGCTAGCGCAGTGCTCCTACCGCAACTGAATCGAATTCAACCAAAAGTCAATCCGACGATTGAGCAAAATGAGTGGCCGAGCAGTGAAGCAGCAACCGGCTCCGGCAGCGCAGCGACGACGGTCGGAGTAAAGTTTAGTATATATGTAGAGATTTACACCTCTCTGTTAATTTGTTTATGTAGTTGGGGGTCTCTTGGATATTATTTGCAACAAGAGTAAGCTTTGCAGCTATTGAGGTGGGTCGAGTCAGCTGGTGACATTGTTATTATCACCCACTCTGTGGCCAAACGCCTTGTAAATATGCTTGTAATGTAGAAATTTATATTTTATATTCTACAGTTTAGTGAGTAAAATGTCAAATTTCATTTTTGTTAACTTCTTGCAATTTTTATCTGCTTCGTATTCGATATAAGATACTATTTTAAGACTATTTTTATAATGATTGCTCTTCACGTTCTACCAAAGAGAGAAAAGCATTCCAAAACTTATTTTTGTATTATGTTTTCAAGGAACTGGATATAATTTTGCTATATTTCCGATGTCTAGACATTGGTGGAGAATTCGGAGGCTAAAAAGTTTAAAAACGGAAAGGAATTATTATTCGCAATTATTTAGAGCCAATTCAAATAGTGGTGCTGCCGAGTTGCTAGACCTTAATCTCAAATAAACTTGGTCCATTTCAAATAATATTTCAAAAAATATTTTTAAAATTATTTTTAAGTTAATTGATCTGATTTTACGTTCTCAAAAACAAAAAAAAACAAAGGAATTATTTTACATATATATTTGTGATGTCTTTAAACCAGTCTCAAAAACTCTTGAATAAGTTTGTTAAGGCTATTTCATAAAACATAAAATTTTAAATATTTTAGCTTAGAATTTACTAAAATATAATCAGCATTACTTATATGTTCCAATCGTTTTCTAAAATAAAAATAAATAATAATTAAAACAGCATTTCTGCAACTGGCAGCACTACGAACAGCTGTTAAATTATGGAAGAAACATACAAAAAGAAACGTCAAAAACAGCGTGTCCGGCAAAACTAAACATTTCATTTGAACCATTTTTATATTAAATAAATATTTCTGTTTTAAAAATGAAATTTGTTATAGAAAATATAAGCAAGTCTTCTGGGCGACTTGGGCATTTAGTACAAGCGGAAACGGAAAAGCGTTTTCGCACACCATTGTTGGTACAAACAACTAAAGTGAGTGCTTACAGAAGATTGCCGCTGGCAGTATATGACTTGAAAATATACATACTTTTAATTTAAATTATAGGCTGGAAGCATTCCATACCTTAGTCGTGAGGTGTTCGATTATGTCACGAAAGAGATACCAGCCTTGCAGTTTTCATTATCCACCATCGATCATATGACGGAATCGCTTAAACTATTTAATGGCACATTTGGCGCATATGTAGGCTATCCAGAATGTCTGTCATTATTGCTGGTGCGAGACACTTGTACGACAACGCCGAGCGGACATAACGACAAGGATACAGTGCCACTTTTCACGAGAAGGGGCAAGGAAATGCTAACGACGACGCGGTAAGTCAATAACAAATACACAATAAATATTAATTATTAATAATAAATACTATTTCTTTTAGTTATATGGACGCAGTTGAAGTGTTGAAACCAGATATATATCAAGGCCTTTGTGATGCTGATACAAATATAGCAAGTGCTAAAAAACGCATATCAAAGTGTGTCGATCGTACAGCAAATTTTATGGAACTCTGTTATGAGCGACATCAAAACTCTAAAGTATTAAATAATAGCGCGTTATTTGGTAAATATGTTCTTTTATAATTTGAGGTTCAGAAAAAAATTATTAAATTTAAATTTTAGTACCCATCGTTGGTGGCTACAGCACATTTGCGCGTTCCGATTCTATTAAACACGCCAAAGCGAAAGGTGAAAATATTTCGAGCGGTTATATTTTTGAGGGTTTCCACAACAATGGACTCACTGCGACAGAGGTAGATGCTGATGAGCTTGTAAAAGTGATGACGCATTGTTTGAATGAATTAAATGTTGAAAAGCCAAAAATGATGCCTGGTGCCTACACACCACCTGTAATGTTGGAATTAATATCTCTAGGTGTGGATATGTTCGACACATCGTATGCATTTTGCGCTGCTTCCAATTTTAAAGCGCTGACGTTCAATTTTGATTTAACAAAAACTGAAAGTGTTAATTTTACGCCATTTTTGGACATAACTGAGGATAGGTATGTGGACGAGCGTTGTAAATTAATAAATCAGTTTTTAACATTTTGAATATTACAGTTTGAAGGAGGACTTTACACCAGTGCTAGCAAATTGCGCTTGTCTAACGTGCAAGAAACATACGCGCGCTTATTTGTATCATCTATATAACACAAGGGAGATGGCTGGACCCATACTGATTATGATGTACGTATTAAATTTATTAATTATATATGTAAATAATTAAATTTTTATTTATTTTTAGACACAATTTGCACCATATGTTGCAGTTCTTTAATACCATTTGTAATTGTATCGCAGAGGACAAGCTACCTGATTTGCTTAAATTAGTGAAATATCAAGCAAACGAGGCTGCTGTTGATTATAGTATTAAATTAAATACTAAAGCAATTAGTAAAAACGATCAGGGCAAAAGTTTTACAGTAGCTAAAGATGAAAAATAAAAAAGAAATTTTACTAAATTTAATACAGATTTGAGCAATTTAATTTTTAAATTTTATCACAATAGAAAAAAAACTTTTGATATGACCTTAACGCCAACAGGTGGTAGTACCCTTTCAGTGTAATCAACGTTAATCTAAATGATTATACACTTTTACATATAAATAAAATATATACTGATCACACTCTTATGCACTTACCAAAAATAATTGCTTGATATGGTTTTTACGCTTTGAAATACTCGTAAATTTCTTTATACACTTCGCCAGTTTCACTTTGTATTTTAGCTAGCACTTCTTGCTCAGTGAGACTTTCATACAGTTGTTCATCTATAAAAAAAAAATGTTTAATATTTCAAAATGTAATGCTTACAACACATACCTCCCACAGTCACATAACCAGACACCTCACAAAATCCAATATTATAGGTATTCAAGTCCTTTACGTAGCAAAATGATTTGCGACAAAACACAAAAACTTTCAAAACATTTCCTAAACTCGCACTTCGATTAGGCGTTAAAAATAAATTGTGCGGTATATCGTGTTCACACAGCCATATAATGAAATTAAACAGTTTTTGTATTTGTGCATTTAAAGCTGCTTCGTCAGTAGTTTTGTTGAAAATAAAGCATATAGCTTCTGTTGGCATTTTATCACTTAAACGGTAAATATTTGTGCTTTGCAATAATTCCAATTCCTATAACAGAATTTGAATTTTTTATGAAATTTTACAAAAGTGATAATGTAACCTTACCGCTTTATCAACATACAAATCTGCAGTAACATAGAGTATATGTAAATGCAAGTGATTAACCGATGCCAAGGCACCAGGACTATTGTAACCAATACGAAATGCTTTTTCCTCATCCGCTAAGTTTAGTAAAAATTTTACGCAAAAACTCAAAGCTGGCAGCGTCAAGCGTTGGGGTTGTCCTGCCGCCACATCGGGACATACTAATGTATGATAACGTGTTAGCGGACTCTTATTGATTATCATTGAAATAACTATATCCTCATATGGTATGCTCATTAACAACTCCAAAGGTTTAATCTTTTTGAAATTGAAAGCCTCTTCATTGAATACGGGTTTTAAACTGCTAATAGTTTGTGGTAATCTTCTTAGCTTCGTGCGCTGCGGATTATACTGAATGCGAATATTATTATTTGTATAAAAACTGCTTAATTCACGCTTACTTCCATGTAGATTATTTTATGCCCCGGCAGATATCTAGATTTTGTTACATTTAAGTTGTATGCAAATACATTGTCGGTGTTTTGTAGCATTAACCATTTCTGTTGCAATTCAACAAGGTAACGTGTAGCTGCTGTTTTTAAATCCATATCCAAATGGGGGCTACGTGTTTAATTCAAAATAATTTCCTAAAGTCTTATCACAGCAGTTTATTTATAATTTATAAGCAGCTGTTGCTTAGAAATATTGCCACTTCCATTAATTATTATTTATTGTACTACACACATTGGCTTCAAAATTGTGCGTAGGTTAGAATTTTGCTGTATGGAAATTTCAAACTTTGCTATTTACAGGCAGATGACGCAATTGCGGCGTCATTTATACACAAATTGAAAGTAATTCGTACATATATTTTTAAATAATGAATTGTTTCTTAATTATATAAACATTTAAGTCTATTACTACTTACAAACACTTTGTAGAGCTGCACTCACCAACATTTGTAATAGTTTTACTAAGTGAAAAGCTGTAGAGAAGAGTTCTAAGGCAGTCTTGCTTCCTGACGTTGTGCACTTATACACAACCACATTTTCACAAATCTCTTGAGTTTTTTAGTTAACAAATCACATTTAAACAACAAACTACTCTATAATTGTAAAAATCAATCAAAAACACCAATTAATCCACTAATTTTATAATAAAATCACTTTTTCCAAAATTTTTCACTCCCGACGCTGCTGCCAACACGGAACTA
The DNA here is from genome assembly GCA_031772095.1 of Zeugodacus tau. Lineage (NCBI taxonomy): Eukaryota > Metazoa > Arthropoda > Insecta > Diptera > Tephritidae > Zeugodacus > Zeugodacus tau. The sequence continues at coordinate 55,365,712 of CM062653.1, read as the reverse complement.
TTCAAATGGCGGCGGAAGTTTGACATATCAAGGGGTTGCCAGCATCGAGGGAAGCAGAAAATAGCGGATAATAGCACTTTCAGTTGAAAAAAAATCTTTGATCGCGTATTACTCTCAGCAAACTTGAAATTATTTATTAATATTGTTGCTACATAATAACAATTCTTCCAAAATACAACTACAATGTACAAAACTCCATTTTAAGTTAAAAAAATATTTCGATTTTTCATCATAAACCTTTTAAAATCAAATGCAACCCTGCGCTCAATTCACTTCAGTTGGCGTCCAACTGCTTCTGTCAGTTTCCGTTGGCGCGTGTGAAGAACTTCTAGCTGCTTATGCAGTAGTTTGTGAAAGATTGTTAATTTCATTAAATAAAAGACAATAAGTGCGGTATTTTTTCAATTGTGTCGATAGTAGGGAATAATTTCTATTGAAAACAAGTCGAAAATGTGCCCGGGCGTTAAAATGCATGTGCGTAAAAGACTCAACAATTTGCTTGGCATCGCGTTCGTGTGAAAGGTTAGAAAGTGTATTTTAGTGAAAAATATAATAAATCCATAATAATCGAATAATCGAAATTTATATGTAATTTCAGGGTATGATTTATAAATTGTGCATAATTTCAGGTTAGTGCTCTTTTCATTAAATACAAGATAAATCCAATTAGAATTTGCAAGTGCACATTGCCTGCGCAAGGGGCTCTTCTGGCCGCAAATATGTTTGTATGTATGTATACTCGTATTTTTATGTGCGTATATGCAAATGGCAGTCTATCGTGACGAATGCTTTACGAAGCTGGCTGGAATTTGCATATAGGTGGCTTCCAAACAGAATTGGAGGTACTTTTATAGGAAAAGGCATATATATGTATAATAGAAGACAAAGCTGAAATAAATTAATGTTAGCATTTTTTTAAGATTTTTCATTAGTGCCGATTATGCAGATATATGCAGACAGTGCTCCAAATAATATATTTTTTAAAATTTCTACTAAAACCAAAATTTAAAGTTCCTAATTTGCAAAAAAATATAGGTCTATATAAATATATCTTCGAAGACGATTGCTTTTAATAAATATGTACTTTTAATATATAATATTAATTGCTAATAATTAATTTAATAATTCTTGCTATTTTATCAGATCCATATTTCTATCAAGTAATTAAAAACACAAAATTATTTGATCAATAAACAATATTTTTAATGAAAACTGTTGAAATAATGAAAACCAAAATGTCTAAGTACATATAATAATTTTATGAAATTAAATGAGATGAAGTGTTTGTTGGTCAAATTAAGCGTGAATATAGAAGCCCTGGTGATTATTGTGTTCCACTTCCGGTTCCGGTTCCTTTTTCTTTTGGAAATAAGGATTGTGTTCGGGATCAGAATTCAAGCTGAAATTATAATAAATAAAAATATAATGAATTTATTAAAAAATTTATAATCCGACAGTATAAATATTAAAACTTTTTATATGCATATAACTATTTATATATATATTTATTTTTATATGTAATGTACAAATAATAACCAATTATGTATAATAAAATTACAACAACACTTACTGATAGTAGTTGGTCGCCTCCTCACACTTCACATTGTACCACCAATCGCAAGCGAATTCCTTTTGATTGAAGATCGTACCGTTAGTGCAGAGAAACTGTGCTCCTTGATGTCCCTCGCGACCATCGTGGCAAACATGATAGGCCTGACAACCCGTCTCTATATTGGCATACATTCCCGGCACGGCGGGCACATTGGCACAATGGAAGTTCGTGTGCGGCACTTGGTGGTAAATCGGATAGTCGACACCCGGTACACCGGGTATTTTTGATAAATCTTGTTTTTCTTCCCGGCGATGCTCCTCAGTTGGCGGATGGTAGAGATGGCCATAGGTCTATAAAAAATTTAAAGACATTTTATACTTTATTAAATAAATAGCATAATTATTTCAAATTCCATATTAGATAAGAAAGGAAATTTGTAGAAGAAATGAATTATATCTAAATAGATATAAAGTGTAAGAGGCAGCTGGGAACTCAATTACTAATTTACCGCTAGATTTTCGATCGATAAATATCTATTGGGTCTTTTTTGTATGACATATTTAATGGTTCCATTTGTATGACATATTTGTATGGCATATTTAATGGTTCCATTTTTTAAGAATGGTCGAGAGTTTGTTAGGCAGAAGTTTTAGAATCCGATTCGGGTTCTTTTTAGCCAAGATTGTTGAAATTAACGGATAACTTAATGTAACGGTTCTTCAACTTCAACTTTCTTAGGCTTAGTTATCAAGGAAGGTAAAGCTAAAATATAAATTATTTATGCAAATCATATTATTTATATTATGAAGTACTACTATTAAATATATATTATTAAATATATCATATTTCTCGTATTTTTTGGAAGCTTTTCACATATTGACTTTCTTCACATTGTCTCTCGAGACATTTTTCCTTTCTAAAAGTGGATTAAATGCTCCCTTATCATCAAAATTAATTAAGAAAAGTTATTAAGATGGATTCAAGATTTTTTCAAAACCTCTAGTTATCTATTTTTAGAACAAAAATTGTTGTATGTATTAAGGGCGGTTATTGTTATGTGGGTTTCAAAATTTGAGAATTTTAAATTTTTTCGTGCAATATGTTTAAAATATTATCCAAACATATCAAATCAATGCGTGCAATATTCTAAGAGATATTAGGTCTACAACTTTGCTTCTTACGTTTTCCAATAGATGTCTCTAGGGTCAAGCACTGGTCGATTAAATCGATTTTTTTTATGTCGATCCTGGACATTTGTGTCAACATTAATCCAACACAATATTTGTAGAGATCTGTTTGCATCCCAAACTTATTCTCAACTGAAAATGTCACTTTTTGAGCCGAATTCTCGACATTTGCGGGAAATTTTGCTTTTCTTTTTTAATTGCAAGGAAAGTGCAGCTGAGGCTCATCGACATTTGTAACATCGTTTTTATACAAAAATACTTAAATTTACACAAAAACGGCGGAAGCAAAGTTGTAGACCTAATATATCCTTTGGAAGTTCCACCCAATAGGCCCCGCCAGTATGAATGTAATACTTTAAACGTGTTTATCTCAAAACACTGTTTTTCAAGTCGGTGGACACGATTTCCCGAAAAGTTATGAAGCGATTTTGTTCAAATTTTGAACACATCTTTAAAAAATATTATCTAGTTTATGAACGATGGATTTTTTTTCTTTTTATTCGAACTATTCTTTTCAAAATTTTTTCAAAAATTCAAATTTTAATATTTTCTTTTTTCCTTGGTTCATTAACTAGATTTATCCATATACCTTCGAAATGTTTTTGGTTTATTAATTTTGGATGAACCAATCATGAGTTATGATATCCACGCCAAGACCTTGTTTGAACACTTCATAGGGGATGAGGTGCCAATAGTTGAGTTTTCGGATTTTTTAAATAAAAATCTGAATTGTTTAAAGGAAAATGTAAGAATACCCTTGTTTTTTAACCTCCGAAACCCACCTAACCCTTAACGAAAGTATATCTTTTTTTTAACTTAAGAACTTATGGAAAAGAATTTCGTCAATTCTGAAATTAGACAGTCTTTGAAGAGAAAGAATATACTCAAATATTAATATATATAACTTAGACACTTTTGACTCTTCAAATTAGATCCAAATCTGGTGTTTTATAAAATTTCTAACGAAGAAAAGCTTCTCTTATATTTTTACACTATCTAGGACTTTATATGTATAATTTAATATTAGAAGATCAGAAAGCAATTCGGAAGTTACACAAAGTATAAAAACAGTTAAATTTACCGTTAATGTGTTTACAGTAAATTTAAAATTTGTTATAACTATTTTAATTTAATTCCAATTTAATTAATATTTTAACACTTCAACTAATTGCTAATTTTTATTGAATTATTTCAATTACATTCACTTTCAGCGCTGCACTTTCGCTTTCAACTAACGCTTAGCGTAGAGAAATTCACATACCATACATATTCTCATAGCGGTTGCATAATCATTTTGCAAAAGAAAGAGTGCACGCGAGTGGCCCCTCACCGTTATTGGCAAATCGATATGTGGAGCACACAAATGCTCCATTCACCGTTTGGTGGTCACTTGGCCAGGCATTCGCAATTGAATTTGCAGACCGGTTCCACTGAAATGCGCAAAATAGCAATTTTTTTTTCAAATATATTTTTCTCAAATCGCTGCAATTATTAGGCGCATATCAATGAAGAATGAAAGACGAAGAAAAAAAGTTAATCCACTTTGAATTTGATCGACTGTTTTAATAGGCGTTTAATTTGTTTTTGGGTCAAAAGTGAATGCCTTTTTTATGTGCCTACTGGGCAACACAGATGTTGATACAAACGAGGTAAATCTGTACGTACTTGAGAGTATGTGCTTTATTAGTTCAGTCTTTGGCTGCTAATGTGAACTATTGTTCGTTTGTTTAACCGCAAAGGCGAAGTGTAAACTGGTTACAATTAAATAACGGTAGTTAAAGACACGCATATTTTTTTACTAAAAAAATTAAATCTATATAAATCACTCACCTGCACTTCCACCGCTATCGATGCCGCAATATAAGCGCCTGCGAGCAATAAGCTGCAGCACAATGTCACACGTTGCCCATTCATCTTAATTACAACACGTTTTTCTTAAATAACTGTATAAAGCAATAAAAATTAATATATTATTATTTTCTGCTGTATAAACCGATTTTTAAATTACCGACCGTCTGCGCGCAGCTTACAATTGCAACTGATCGCCAATGTCTACAACTCCTGCCCAGGTGCCAGCAACTGAAGTTGAACTTACCAAATAAAGTGCAAAAGTTTCTGTCGAAATCCGTTAGTTATCTACTATTCGTAAAAAGCATTTGAGTATGTGTATGTGTGGCTAAAAAGCTTTATTTGTTACAGCAAACTTATTTTTAAAGTTTTCAAATATTTCTTAAATATACATACATACATATATACTCATGCATAGATATGATTATCTATAGATTATATATACATATATATTACGCTATATTAATTTCTGAAAGCACAGCTATGTAAAATATCAAAGTCGAGTTAATTGCTTGATTGTGCGCCTACAAGTATGCAGCGTCTTTTTAAATTTACTCGAAAGACTCGCTTTTCGAAGTTAATTTTTTTATTTTTTATAATAATGTATTAGTACGATTTCAATATTTCGAACAAACATAGTGAACTTATCGAAAACCATGTTTTCGAACTTTTTCAAAAAAGTTTTTAAACTCTCTCACGGTATGTCTAGCCTAAAGAGAAGTGTTCGGCTTAAAGGATCACAAGATCTACTTTTTTTTACGATTCATGGGTATACATATACGAGGTGTGTTCAAAAAACAAGAATCATTTTTTTAAGTATTTATTCATTCATCTACATTAACTTTGTCGCCTAGTTTCCATACGATATTATGTACTTATGGCAGCCCTTCTTCCAATCGTCGAAACATGAGCCTTTGGCTCTTTCAGCGTTATCTCGTATATTTGTGAAACGAGCTCCTTTTAAGGTTCTGTTTATTTTTGGAAATAGCAAAATGTTCCACGGAGTCATGTTTGGCGCCTATGGAAGCTGGGGCATCGTTACAGTATTTATTTGGTCAAGAATTCAGGAACACACAACGATGTGTGTGAACTTTTAACAGTTCTAACGGCTGTTACAGTCAAAGTAAGCAATGAATACGTATGTACTTCAACATAATAAAAAAATGAAAAATATACAATTGGAAATTTTAAAATTCCCGTTATTTTCTGAACATAGCTCGTAAATCAATATTTCATAAAATCATAATAAACTTATTGAAATTAGCTCTATTGTACTTTAGATCTTTCCCGAATCTAAAGTTACTATTTGAAAAAATTTGAAAATGGATTTACTGTTTTTAAAAATATTCCTTTTTATGAAATTTTACGATCCTTTTGCATCGATTTTCAAGACCTTATTAACTGAGTCAATTTCGAGAAATGCATTGCGACCGCTTCTTCTGTTGTCGAAAATCGTTAACAACATTGTTTCTGAAGTCAGGGAACAAACAAGTCATTGAATACCAATTTCAATCGGCCAAATATCGTTTGTTATTCCTATATATGAGACCCCTTATTATTCCTACCACCATTATAATTTTCCAATTTTTGTAGGGAATCGCAAATTTCTAACCATACTTTTGTTGCGGAAAAGAATCTTATTTAAAGAATCTTATTTAAATCGTCCAGAGTCTGTTTAAATGCTGTATAATCCTCATTTCACCATATTTTTACACTAGACGACACGAGTGATTAGTAAACTATGATCCAGTTTGAAGTGATTTCTCCGAATTTTAATGAATTTTGTTAATTGATAAGCGTTTATGATTATTATAAATCGTCTGCGAAAATAATTTAGTTCTGTTAGACAGGTGTTTCACTGATTTATGGGGATATACCAGTGTGACACTTCGATTATTCCATAGTTTATATTTTCAAAAATATCGTGCGTGATCGGCAAAGACTGCTTTAAACGCATTTTTTTTTCGAAACGACATTTTTCCAAATTGCTGACTTCATAACTCAACGAGAAATTTACCTATTAAATTGAAACTGAGTGTTCTTGAATATATTTACGCTACAATTATCTACGATCTATTGGGTTGGTTTAAAATTGTCAATTTGGCATTCGAAAAGCCTTAATTTTTTTACCTTAAAAAACGACAAATTTGTTGCAGAACTACGCCATTTTGTTAATTTTTGGTATTTTTCAAAAAACTTAGGTCATTGTAGAGGAAATACCTTCAACTTTAATAACCTTTTTGATTTTTTTTGTTTCAGCTACTCATTCGGCCGGAATTATGTCAGAAGTTGGGGAAACTTTTTTTTTTGCACTTCCGAAGACAGCATATAAATCCGTTATTTTTCAATATTTTTATAAAAAAAACTTAAAATATAGCTTATTATGTTTAAAAAACTTCGAAACATACGATCGAGTACTTTCTTAAAAAAAAAAATCACGAAAATCGCCTAATCTTCTATGGGTTACACTGGTATAGCCTTTGAAGGGATCAGGCCAGTTTAGAATATTTAAAAACTCTATACTTTTGACTTGAAGTAAACTTTATTTACAATTTAATTTTTTTTTTCTGCCAAACATTTAACATTTTGATACATAATTCCGCCAAAACGGTCGTAGAATCACTGTTGACGATTTCGGCTCTCTGGAAAAATATAATTTCGAAGATTGCCCTAATAACCGCCATTCTATATATTTTTATATACTCAAAAACATGTTTAATAAAACCTGAAAGAGAAAAGAAAAATTAGAAGACTTCTCCTTCCTTCTAGAATAAGTTATCAAAGCAACAACCACGAGGATTTATTCGGTATCATCCACAGATAAATCGAACGAAGAAAAAATATAGAAAATCTACTAACATTTCGAGTCAACGTCGTAGTTAAAACACGCCTCTTTGCAGCATCACTTAAAATAATAAATATATTCATGCTCACCTCTAACGAAAAATTAGCTTTGCTAATAACCAGAGTTGCATACACAAAAACATTGCAAATTTTACACAATAATTAATTTATTAAATTTAACTGGAGACATAAAATTACAAATGGAATTTTAATTGCAATATACGAGAGTGATAAATGTTTTCACTTATATTAATGGAACTGTTAGTTGTGCATCGCTTGCATTGTATACAAAATGCTGTGGCATACTCTATTGTGGTTATATTTATGTACAAATTATGTTTAGATATAAATTAGGGTGGTTCTAAAATTTATGAAAAAAAATTACGATATATTTTTTGAACATCAACTATGAAGAAGATATTTTTAAGTTTTACAAAAATATAAATTTTGGTTCCGGAAAAAGGGAGTTCACATTGTGGGAAAATTTAGACTTCAATTTGGACATCCAAAAATTAAAAAAATATGCTTTTTATTCATTTAATATCTAGAACCGTAAGCATCGTAGTCGAAGATTTCACATATGAATTTGGTGTCACAACAGAATTCAGAGTCTAGACATCTCCAACCTGGGCTAAAATTGTTTATATGTAATCTTCAACGATTGAAGTATTCAAGATTGTAGGTATTATTAAACGAAAAAAAAATTAGGTAATTTTTTGGAAGAAGAATTTAAATTATTTTGATTTTTTTAATCTTCATAGAATAACTTGATATTTGACACGTCTTAATCGTTCCGGCCGGTCCCAAAATTTTTATAAGAATCATTATACTATATGTAGTAAAATATCATAAATTTTTTTCAACATTTTAAGAACCACCCTAATATGATACGCATGTCTTTAATGTGAATGTGCTTTGTGAAATCTCTTAAATTTTATGTTTAGCGCCGAAGCTCGCACCTCCGCTGTAAATGGCCGCACTGTTTTCGTGCAAATTGAAGTGGTTAAAGAGCTCATCAAAGTCGTTGAATAGCTGAAATAAAAGCGAATGCCAGAAAAAAAACACTTTCAATTCCACATCCATAGCTAATGAGCCGTCGGCTGTAATAACTCACATGTGCCGAACTATCGGCGCTCGGTGCTAAATAGTCAAATTGGTTGGCGCTCCCTGATGACACCGTCGCCGGCGCTGCGGCAGCTGTTGCGCTGGCGGGCACTAATGGTGCGTTGATAATGTTGAAATTCTGGTATGCTTGGGTCCTAAACGCATTGCCATGGCCTTTATTTACACTCGGCGTTATGTCGAGATATTGCGCTGAAAATTATTTAAAATTTTTGCTCGTTAAACATTTATGCGTGAGTGTGTGTATGTAGAAAACTAAGTTTACTCTTCTTCTTTGGCTGCAGCTTCACTTGATTGAGCTGTGAATTGTGTAACTGCAGTTGTCTGTATGTCGGATAGCCGCTCTTCGCGGGTGTTGCATCCGTCAGGTGTCCGTGTATTTGTGGGTAGAGATAGGTGGTCTCAATCGCCGGTGCATTTTGATGATTGTATCTGCCTTCGGTGGGGGTGTAACGACCATCTGAGCTGAGTGCTATCTTGAAGAGCACTCTGGAACTTTTGTCGTGGTATTGGTAGACCTAAAAATTTTGAGTAATTTTTATAATTTAGAGCATTTATATTTTTTTAACCAACTAAAGGGAACCCATATACCATCGTATCTAAAAGCTCGTATTATAGGTTATGAGTCTATACTGGAAGTATTCTATATTACTGAACGTTGTATCTAACATTTACTTCTATATGACTAATAAATTGCAAACTAGCGTTAAATTTTATAAATATGTTCCTGAATAGGTATGTCTAAGAAATAATTTATTTGGAAAAATCTGATTACACTAAAAAACAAAAATAGGAACTTCCTTGGATTAGGATGATTATTTGTTTCGCATATTCAATGAATGAATAAATACTAAAAATAATAACTACTAAAGAACTATAGAAGAGTAAAACGAAAAAATTAAGAACCACCTTCTTAACAATGCTTTCCTATAACCTAAAATCCTCGACGAATTTTAAATTTTCTTTCAACAATTGTCTAGAAAATATATGGACAATCAATATTACAGATCTATAGCACAGAAACATAATAATTTTAGGGAAAATATAAAATAAAGGGTGTTCCTAAGTAAATTTTTAATGACCTTAGAGTAAAGAATACCAAATATTTCAAATATTAAAATTTTTATAGCTACTTGTGGGTTGCGCTGCTCAGTCACTACGCCATCTGGTACAGAAATACCGTTCGATTGCAGCCGATTCAAGAAGAGCCGATCGGTTTCGAATGCTGTGTCGGGAATTTTACCACCCGCATGAGGCAAGACTTGTTCACGATAGATTTGTCGTTTCTGAAAATATGAAAAAAAAATATTTTTAAATTAAAATATTAACATAACCATATACAAGGTATGTTCAAAAAATAACAGGAATTTTTAAATTCAAAGTTTTCGTGGGTTTGGAGAGTCAAATTTTTTTTATTTTGTTATTCATGTCCCCAAAAATTGAATTTGAGAAGAGTTTCGATTCGAAGAATCGTTGATATAACTGCATAATGTCCAATGAAGACTATTTTAAAGGCGCCAACATTATTGTAAACGAATGATTGTTTTTTTTAAGAAGCGAAAATTCCCGTTATTTTTTGAACACACCTCGTAGATAATATTATTCTATTAGATGAGATATAAAATAATTTCTGAATTTTTAAAATATTTTCAAAATATTTAATATTGCTATAAATATATCATATTCACTAACATTTATTAGTAAATTTTAAACTCATATTTTTTTATTTACTATCCACTTTCAATTAAAACTTCAATTTTTATTAGGTATTTTATGCTTAACAACTTTTTTCTAATTCAATTTTAATTTATAGCATACAACTTAAATTTGATTTTGTCACTTTTAATGGAAACGTCAGTTATTATTGACTTTGCGCTGTCAGCTACTAAAATGTTTTCAAAATTTTGAACGCGTGATGGCATCAGCGCTCGTTGCCAGTTAAATTAATTTAAAAATTTAAAACATCCATTAAATGTTGATGCGGTGCAATATTGCAGAATATTTATGTTGAAACTGGTCCATTTGAAAGCTTCTTTATAGACAATTAATTGTGACGAAACTAGTAAATACTGTTTTTAATATGTATAGTATGTAGATATGTATGAGTGAATTATTGAGGTTAGCTACCACTAATAGTTTACTTTGCTATATAAGCTCAAATTGAAATCTCTTAAGCGGTATTTACAACGACAAGGTTAATATAGTTGCGTCTATATTTGTAATAAATGTTTTTTTTTACTTAGCTATATAAGTATAAATATGTTTATATATTATTTTATCTCAAAAATATTTACTCGTAAATTCTTTAAGTCGGCTCTTAATGTCTAACAATTTTTTTATGTTTTGATAAATTTTATGAAGGCGGCTAAACTGATGTTGTAGCAACAAATATCTATATTCCAATTCTATGATAACATAAGTCATATAATAAATTCATAATTTGGAATAATGCTCTTTAATTTAGGGCTGTGCTTTGGAGGACTTAAGTGAAATCGTAATAGATGAAAATACCACTTTCCTTCATATGCAACTGTGTTAAATACTGACTGGAAAGCAGGAGATTTTTTAAAGTTTTCTATGCATATAAAAAAAAAAACAAGTAAGGAAGGGCTAAGGGCTATAACAAACAATTTGACTCACATATTCGGCATATATGTATGTATATGGTATAAAGTCCATTGAAATTTTGAAAACCCTAATATTGAGTATATGGGATATGGGGGAGTTATGACCCGATTTCATTAATTTTTGGCACGGAGACATATTATTAGAAGAAACATATTCCCTCCGAATTTCTTCTAAATATCTGAGAAACTTACCAATATTTTCGGTAAAAAATTTGTTAGAAACATTGAGGTCCTCATATTCGAGATATAGGGTCTTGAAAACTTATGGACCGATTTCGACGATTTTTAGAAGGGCGATGCCACTCTTTAAATAAACGATTCAGATCGACTTCAAAGTTCTGGTGTATGGGAAGTAGGCGTGGTTGTGATCCGATTTTGACTAAGCTAGTTTATAGTTTCTAAAAAATCCAAAATATGGATACAATTTATATTTTCCTCTTAATAAAAAACTTTTCGTTCAAGTTTATATGACATATAACATCTAGGGTCCAGTATTTTTCGAGATAAAAAAATCATATTTTTTTCAAAGATCTAATTTGACACCATTATATTAAGAGGAAAATATAGATTGTATCCATAGTTTGGATTTTTTTGTAACTATATACTTTAACTGTATCCTGAAATTAATGAAACATTTTTTTAAATCCGTTTTTCGAACTTCGAAGTCAAATATTTCGAATTTGGTGGTTAACTTCTAAAACGGGTTTGTTTCACTTATGACTCGATCTTCCGGAACAAATTAGTTTGCTCCAATACACAGAAAAAAGTCGATTTTGTCATATAGTGTAATGATCCAACCTTTAATAAACAACTTAAATATGTGGGATGTTTTCAGTAAAATTGAGTACTGTGGTAATTTTAGATTAAATAAAGAAAGATTGCAATACTCGAAAATTCATGAAAACCTCCATATGATTTTATAATATTTGTATTCAAATCTCGCCTTGTAGCCTTAAACAGTTATTTACTTACAGTAACTATTATCTTCGACAGTCTTCTTGCTCATTTTGCACCGAATTTCTGTCGTCTGAATAATGACAATAATTCGGGAAAGACCTCACCGAGTGGATACTTTTTTTGTAAATGTCCCATTTAACACAAGCGAATATAATTTTGAAAAAGAGTCCGATAGGACTAGGAAAAACTTAACTCTAGCGACATCTAGCGTATGGAACTCTTTCCGGGTTTCAATAAAACAGTTTTGGAAGTTTCAGCAGAATTTCTGATGTAAATAAATACATATTTTTTAGATCTTATATCGATTTTTTAGAAATATTTGTATAAAAAACGTATAAAATCTGTTTCGTTTGGTCTATTTGTTCTTTAAATAAATTAACCTTGAATGTATTGTAAATATTTTTGTTGTTCTAGTGTCACATTTTTTTTATATCTTCAAAAGCTACTTACTTTCGGATTGCGATCCACAGCAGCCGTAACTGTTAAAATTGCAGTAAGCAAAAATACGAAGAAACACTTTTGACTGAAACACATTTTTTAGAATTTATTTTATTTTTTGTTTATTAAAATTATTTCAATATTTTTTTCAACCAAAAATTATTTTTTATTATTTTTATAGTTTCACACTTCAATGCTTTTTGTTTTATTAACCATAGAACTTGACCCTTCCACAACCACTAAAATTCCACAATCATTGCCAAATAGCAATTATATTTAGCAACAAATTTAAGCTAACGGCGATTTTATAGCTTTAAGTGTTGGTGTACAAATGAATTTGAAAAGCGATTAAATTCTTGCAATCGATTCTTGCAGCTGCAACTAAGCTTGATTTAAATATTTCACACACACAAAAGCACTGGGGCGCTTCCCAACCGCATATATTTGCATATAATAACGCTGAGAAGAGTAGAATATTTAACTGCACTGGCTGATGATGGCTTTATCTAGAATAGTTGATGATGTCTTATTTAGCATTCAGCTACTGTTTTTACCGTGATTTTTGCTGGCAGATAAAATGCCAAAATCTTAGTTTTTTAACATAAAATAACGGTATTATAACTGAAGATACACGCGGAGTTTAAAAAACTCTTGTCCGAGTTTAACACCTGAAAGTGATGTGCTCGCGACGACGTAAACTAACGAAATAAAATAGTTGGAGAATCGCATTCAACAATTTGCTAAACTTCAACAGCGAAGACGTGCAAAGTGTTCATCTGCAGTCACAGTCATTATGTATATGTAACAACAATTTCAATACTTAACAGTACCCGGAGGCAACGGTGTGTTGTCGTCTCAAGTCAGCTGACATCAAATTGCTGACGTTGGGGAGGGCTTTACGAGTTAAGTTAGTCGCTATGAGGACTGGTTAACCAGTTGACTAGGTGAACTTGTGTACCCTGTAGGGTGGATATTGGAATAAAATAAGTAGATGGAATGATAGAATCCACTTTTTTTGAACTTTTTTTTGAAGGATCAAATTTTAAAGAACTTGTTGGTATTTAAGATAAATAACGGACGTCGGATCATTATTCATAGTTTCCGACATTTGATTGAAGAGATCGGAGATTGGGGAGTCACTTGGAAGCTAAATTGTCTTTTCAATGTATCGATTGTATTCTAGGAAACCAGTCCAGAACCATTTCAACCAAGAAGTACTGACTGAGAAGTTACCGTAGAACTAAAAACTTCTGTTGAAGAATAAGGAAGAATGAATAATTGAAGAATCTTAAACGATGACAATATCGGATCTATGGACTGGACCAGAGATTTGTAAAGGGTTTATTGAATTTAAACGTATCAAAGTTAAACGAGAATCTGAAAGCTTTTTGAAGACATCGTTCTTAACAAATGGGAAACCATAAGCTTTAATGGGTAGGTCAATGCAAGATAAATCAATAAATCGCGATGGTAAGAAAGACTAAGTGGAGAACAACTTGGTATTACTTAGGTTTACTGTTTTTATAGTGATGATTCTATATATATAATGGGGTATTGATAACTTCTCGATCCTGATGGAGCTTTTGGTGTTGCTCAACGTCAGTTTACATATCCGTACTAGTTTTGAGGAGATAACAAATTCAGACATCGCGGTATAGAGGCAGCTACTTTTCGTCCTGTCGAAGGCAGCTTTAAAATTGATGAAAAGGTGGTGAGGGTCGATTCTTCTTTTACAAGATTTGGGGCATGGTGAATATCTGGTCCATGGTTGATTTTCCAGGTTTAAAGCCATATTGATAAGGTCCAATCAGTTCGTTGACGGAAGGCTTTAGTCTTTCACACAATACGCTCGATAGGACCTTGTATGCAATGTTGAGGAGACTAATACCACGGTAATTGGCGCAGATTGTGGGGTCTCCATTTTTATGGATTGCGCAGAGCACACTGAGATTCCAATCTTCCGACCATATTCTGCAAAGAAGCTGATGCATGCACCTTATCAGCTCTTCGTCGCCGTATTTGAATAGCTCGGCCGGTAATCCATCGGCCCCCGCCGCTTTGTTGTTCTTCAAGCGGGTAATTGCTATTCGAATTTCTTCATTGTCAGATAATGGAACATCTATTCCATCGTCCTCGATTGGGGTTCGCCATCTCCTGGTGTTGTACTTTCACCGCCATTCAGCAGGTCGGAGAAGTGTTCCCTCCATAATTTCAGTATGCTCTGGACATCCGTTACCAGATTACCTCATCGGTCCCTACATGATAATGCTCCGGTCTTGAGTGGAGGTCGTCCTCTTCCGTGGCTTCTTCCAGCGGGTATTGCATCGAACACTTTCAGAGCTGGAGTGTTTTCATTCATCCATTCATAGCGTAGCTGTCTTTTTATTCACTAGACTATGTCAATGTCGTGGTATAAATAGTACAGCTCATCGTTCCATCGTCTGCGGTATTCGCTGTTGCCAATGTTTAAGGGACCATAAATCGTCCGCAAAACTTTTCTCTCGAAAACTCTTAGTGCCGTCGTATCGGATGTTGACAGCGTCCACGCTTCTGCACGATAAAACAGGACGGGAATGATAAAGGACTTATAGAGAATGTAAAAAATTACAAAATTCTTACTTTCCGACGTATCTAGAAGGTGGATCCATATGATTCGACAGAAAGGTTCTCGAAATATATTGAGATTGGCCTTAATGAACCAGAACCAAAGTAATAAAGTGGGTAGAACAATGAACCTTACGATTTCATCAGATTTGAAAAAACCTCAGAGGGATTCATAAAAATTATAAGCATCTCAGACGAAGAAAAGCACTATGTCTTTTTTTCATATTATAATTAAGCCGGGATCTTTGGACGACATCTCCATTCGATATTTTCGTTTTCTAAAAAAATACAAATATTTCCTACAGGGCATGTAGGTGTACTTGACTGCCGGTAGTAGTCGCCGAATTCGAAAGGGATTGCTTTTTTTCGTTTTTTGTTTTGATTTAATTTTTTATTGTTTTTTTTTTTCGAGAGCAAAAGGCGATGGATGCTGCGCGAAAACTACGGATGAACGACCACCCGATGAAGCGATTGTTGGCAAATTGTAGCACAGCAAGCTGAGCTTCGCTGGTGGTGAATGGTGCAAATGTTTCCTCGAAAATCTAATTAATATCACAGCTATGCAAAATGTCTTGTCTTTGAATGGAGTGGAGTGAACGTGCCACAGACACCACTGCGTCGCACAAACAAACTCAGACAAGAGTGTAGAAACAGAACGCAGCAGCACGCCCGCAGTGGTTTATCAATCGAATTAGATGGATTGATGGATGGATTGATGTTTGCTTTTACCAAAAAAAAAAAACAAAAAATCACAATAATAACAACAACATGCAGACAACACTTGCAGCTATTTTGGTGGCGCAAGCTGGTCTTTCAGTAAAATTATGATAATTAATCTTGTTATTTGCATTGCCGTATTATGTAATCAGCAACAGCATATTTGACGGCTGCGGTACGGCGGTGTTCACCACCAATCAACCAACCAGCAACAACAAGCGTCAACAAACGCCGCGTGAATGCATCTCTGCGTTGTGATGTTTTGCCGCCGCCAAACCGCAGCGGGGTTAAGCGGATGAGGCGAAACGTTTTATTTAGTTGTAGACATCAACATCTAAATATATATTTCTATATATATATTATATGTAGACATTTATAGCGGTACACAGTACATACAGACAGACGGATTTTTAGCGACGCAGATCGATTTCAAGCGCTCTGCTTTGTTTGCCACGCTTACTGTACTTGAAACTTGGTCACGAGATTTTTAATGATCCGCATTCAAGCAGATTACACACAAACAACAACAACAATCACAGCAACAGTGGCATTCATTCTGTTTTAGCTTACATACATATATACTTACACATAGGTACTTGTGGGTCTACAGAAAGTGAACGTCATTGCAGTTTGTCGCTTAAGTCTTTTGTTTGCCGACAGAAAATAAATGGTTCAGGGTGTTTCGAGCGAATTTTGCGAATGTTGCAAATTTTTATTGTTTACACTCGTTTACAAGTGTATTGGGGTTTAAGAGCAATGCTATTTGTAGCTAACTGTTTTGAAGATTAAATATATATTTAATTAAATGTATATTTATATTTATTTTGGGTACTATATAAAAACATTTAAAAACAAGAAAAAACGTTAACATCGGCTGTACCGAAGCTAATATACGCTTCACAGGTGCATTTCTTTTAGTAACTACATATTTGTTTAAGTAAATCTAAAGACGTAAGAAAAAGTAAGTAAAAAAAGAAAACATTTTACTAATTCCTTTTAGCCGGGTTGTTTGCTAGAAACATTAAGGTTATTTAATAAAGAAAATAGATATTTTAACTCACCAAATTACGTGAAGATATGTAGTAAAATGCGGAAGTTTTCCATACAAGCCCTTGATTCCGATCGACAGTTTGTATGGCAGCTATATGATATAGTGGTCCGATATCGGCAATTCCGACATATGAGCAGCTTCTTAAAGAGAAAATAACATCTGCAAAATTTCAAAACAATATCTTAAAAACTGAAGGACTAGTTCGTATATATACAGACAGACAGACGGACGGACAGATAGATGGACATGGCTAAATAGACTCAGTTCAACATACTTGTCGAGGTACTCGACGTTGAGTTTCCGGTGTGCCAAATAAAATAAGATGATTAGTTTTTTATATAAATTGAATTTAGTGTATTTGGGTGAGTGGGGTATATGATATACAATGTGTGTGTGTGTATTAGTTATACAAATGAGTGGGTTTAAATGTATGTTTGTTAGTAGATCATTCGCAATTTAGGATTAATTATAAACAATATTTATAAATATAACCTTCGAGTTGGGTGGGTAATCCCGCGATGATTTGGTGATCCTCTATTGGGTTTGTTGTTTTCCTGGGGTGATCCGGTTTGGCGCTTTTTGTCCGTCCGTGGGTTCTTTCTTCCCTCTTGGGTTGTGGTTCTTACTATTGTGTGTATATTCGCGCGTTATGTTGGCGCTGTTGTGCATTATTGCATTGTCCTTTAATTCGTATTATAGGACAATGCAGGGTTGTGTTCATCTGGCATGAACATACTGATCATTTATATATATACTTTATTAGGCCTCCGACGCTTCCTTCTGGGTGTTACAAACTTCGTGACAAACTTAATATACCCTGTTCAGGGTATAATAATATAAAGAAACAAGTAAGGAGGTCTATGTTCGGGTGCAACCGAACATTTTATACCCTCGCAATTTATTGATGTACATAATGTACACTATATCCATGACTAAACGCTTACTTAATGTTGCTAAGGTATCTCACATATTAACCGATATATATGGAATAAAGTCCCCCGTATTTTTGAAAAAAAAAAAGATTAGCTATATGGGAGCTACGGGAAGTTATGACACGATTTTAACCATTCTTGGCACAGAGACACACTATTAGAATAAAATGATTACTTCTTAATTACATTAACATACCTAATAGTTGTTGCGAGAGTATAAAAATAGAAAGAATATATGTACATTTATATATAAGTTCCAAGATATTTTAGTTTGATTAATTATCGAAAAGTGGTAAGGGTTTCCCTTGATTACATTCCGTGTTAACTTAAATTATTCACGTACAAAAAATTATAATACTGTTAAAGTCCGTTATATGTTACCTCCAAAATAATAAGCTATAAAAGCATTTATATACATAGAATTTAATATGCGAAGTTTGTTAAAAAAATAACGGGAATTTAGTTTATTTGAAAAAAAAAATATTCATTTATCGCCTTTAAGATAGACCCCATTTGATATTATGCACAAATACCAGTGCTTCTTCCAATTGTCGAAACTTTTCTCAAACTCGATTTTTGGAAAAGCCTTTGACTCTTTGAGAGATTTCTCGTTTGCTTGTAAAACGACGGTCCTTTAAGGTTCCCTATATTGAATTCGGTTACAATTTGATCTCAAGAATGAGATTGTTTGGTCTGTTTTACCTATTAATCACTCAAATGATAGATATTGACATTGGGAATCACAAAGTATCGGATCATTTGCTTGGATGACATTTTCATTTTCTACATGTTTCATTCCCTAGGCCTTACTTCGGGTTCCCTTTATTGAAATCGCTGTATATTAAGACAATACTTATCGATAAGTCAAATACATGCTCTGTCAATCGTGTTCTTCAAGTTTAATGATTTGGATGAATCTTCTTATATATTAAGTTTACTTTCAATATATGGATATATTAAATATATAATTTTACATTTAAGGCAGTAGTCTGCTTTACAGGCTTCAAAAAATCGATTTTTTTTGTTTTGTCTCTCTTCCATAACTATCCAAGAATATGTCTTTAAAATTCCAGAGGCCAATTCGACATATTTTCGAAGCTAGAGCAGTTTTAGTGACCGAGCGTCGAGCAGGTGCGAATGCTCAGGCAGACTTTAAAGCGCGTTTTCTCGAGTTTTCATTTTCACAAGTGTTGGAAAACGGTGCCGGTCGGATCGAAAGAGACCAAAGTGATCTAGCTTCTTTTTGAACTAAAAAAGTTGGACAAAAGTATTATTTAAACTACTTGTTTTGCAACTTAAAGTCATTTTTTTTCTTAAAAAAGTGAATTTTTTTTCAAACTTCGAAAAAATTTGGAATTTTATAACTTTTTCGGGATTTTTTAGTTCATAAAGAAAAAAAAAATTTTAAAAATTAAAAAAAATTTGGTTCGACTGTTTCAGATGCATCGCACGACCTCCATCAGCGGCACCGATTTACAAGAGCAGACTCCAGGCGCTCCAGAAAAATACTTACAACTTTGCAAAGAATTTCAATATTTTTTAATAATAAATATTGTTTTTTAAGCCTTAAATATAGTACACTATCGTCTTAAAATTACGTTTACTGCAATCATTTCCTTCCCTTTCAAAACAAATTGCTAAAAAACGATTTTTTTTTCGGCTTCTAAAGCAGACTACTGCCTTAAAGACTTTAACCAGTACTTGAACCATCTCGGAGTATCTCTGTGCTGCTTTTATAAGTTGATTAATATGATACAAAAATAATATTTTCCAAGAGATTTAATGATTCGATACCACACATACAAAGCACAATAGCTCTCTGAAGTTTAGTCCACATAATTCTTTAACCACTAGGCCATACCCGGCCATTATAAATGGGTTATCACACTAATCCCACTGCAAAACTATATTAGTAAAATATCAAAGAAGCCAGATGTCTCCGTATCAAATAGAAAAAATTAAAAAGTCGGTGGCAAGATATTGCCATTGCCGGTGTTATTCGAAGCAAATCCTATACTCCTATTTAACAACAACAAAGACTTTTCATTAAAACTATCATCACAAATTATCCGAAATTAGCATAATTTTTTGGGTCTAAATAAAGTATATTTCATTTACTTATAATATTATAAATATTCCTTTTATATATGGTTTACCTGTTATTACACTCATTAAACAACAGTAAGTAGATATATTTAGAGTGATGCTCAAGGCAGCACGACGCAAACAATGGACCAAAAGCGCACTTGAGTGGCCACGTGAAAGAGCTTTTGCTTACATTTTTTTTACCTCGACGAAGGTGAAAGACTTTGTTTGCATTTATTGACTTACAAACACGGGCCTAAAGACGCCTAAAGCTGAAGTTAAATATAGCTGCAGCTCTCTTTTTTTAACAGCTATTGGTGATTTTTCGCTTTTAACTAATTGCATGCGTTTGTTAATTTGTTTCGTCTTTTGGCTACTGTTGCAAGCAAATGTAAATATTGTTGTTTCTGTTGTAGTTATTTTTTCAATTAAAATATTAACCACTTGTTAAAAGTGTATACGTTTTGTATTTGCTCATAACACAAGAGCGCAGAAAATTGACGTGACGAATGAAGTGTCATACTCATTGATAATTTGTAATATTGTGATACAGTTCAATGTCAAATCCACAATAAAATGTAGATCAATGTTAAGTGCAAGCCAAGTGTCTGTAATTGATGGAAAAGCAAAAGTGGAAACATGTTTTTTTGATTTATCATAACTCATTGTGTCGTACTCATTCGTTTTGGTAAGTTTTTGATGTGAGAGAAGTAGGTGCCATTAATAATTGTTAAAAAGTCCGCGATGAAATGGAAACGATTTTGAATAATTTTATTTTATTTTTTAAATGGTTTGTAGAATAGGTCTATGTTTTATAGTAAGGAGCATATAGAAAACTGTTTTATAAACCATATATCATGAACTACTCGACCAATTTTAACCAAATTTTGTACATAATATTTTTTTACATTTTAATGTTATGGATATTGAATTCCATCTGATTCGTTCACTTTGCAATATGTAAATCAAGCACCAATGAAGATATTAAAATAAAATTCGGGACAAATACTGAATTTCTAGTGTGGCATCGTTTATCTAAAAATTTATTAAAATGGACTATACTTCTTAAAGGTCCCAGATGCAGAACATGATGACTTTAGTGACTATAGCAATTTTTTTAATGAAAATATCGGTAAATCTCGCAGATATTCTATAGAAACTCATGGGACGAAAATATATTATATGCATATTTGCGAGCATATTTCAGCCTTTTTTAGTGCATATCTAAGCGCTTAAAACTGCATTTTTCGTGCATATTTTGGTTGGCCCTGATGATAACCGACTATTTGATGCCCTAAATTGAAGCTCGTGATCTCGGCCACATTTGGTTTCATCTAGACATCGCCACTTCCCACACATCGCATCAATCAATGGATTTATTGAGAGAACACTTCGGTGAGCAGATAATTTCACGTTTTGGGCCGGTCGATTGGCCACCAAGATCGTGTGATATCACACCGTTAGACTTTTTGCTGTGGGGATATGTAAAATCTAAAGTCTATGCGGACAATCAGGCTTCGATTCAGGCCTTGAGGCAAAAAATCACGCGTGTCATTCGCCAATTACCAGTCGAAATGCTCGAACGAGTCATCGAAAATTCAAGAGATGATCTTTAAAAAATAAATGCCAAAGAATGTTATTTCGAAGAATAATAAACATTTCTCATTAAATTTGAGTTTTCTCCTTTTTTATAAGTGGAATATGCTCGCCTAATTTCTTTGAGTAACCGCACCAATAGCTACGGTATTAAGTAAACTTAAAGGGACAAAATCCAATATTCATTATTAAATATAAAGGACTAAAGAAACAGATTTCCATCATACTTTATATCAAACCATATTCTAATATTATCATCTGATTTTATTGAGTTATATGACTTAATAACCGATATCTATATTAAGCAAATTTATCGATAGCTATTATATAATTAAAATGATTGTAAATTTAGTATCATTCTTTACTAAACAAGAAATGTCAATTCGAATTGCACTAAACCACTCATGAAAGCATATTTTCTGCTTCATAACATTCAACCATTTATAAAAATTATTCCACGGGTAATATGAATGTCAAAATATTGTCAAAGAAGCAGAGACTCACCGCTCTCCTCACCCGTTAAGAAAAAATGGTGAAATATAAACGATTGGAAAAACTTTCCAAACAGAATTGACATTTCTATTCATTATACAATGCTCGCATATTTTCCCTCATTAACTTCAACTACTTATTCTATAATATAATTAATTATCTCAAAGCTATTTTAAAATATACATTAAAGACTTCCTCATTAATATGTCACAGACGGTTGTATATGCAATCAATTGGCGTGATTTGCACTTTATAATTATGCACTCTACTTAAAATTTCTGCAAAATAAGTTAGAATGCTAACAGTTCTCTATTTAACTTTCGAAGTGCAGCAAGTATGTTCATTGTCAAATATACAATTCTTGCCGTCTTCGCACTGCTCGCCTTAGGCGTAGCAACAAAACCCTCTACATTAGCACCCTATTGGCATTTTGGGCCACAACAACAAGGTCTAACGCTCGAGGAAAGCATCAAGCAATATTTTGAAGAGAAAACCAATGTGCTACATGTAAGGGTTCACTTGAAAGAGACTGTCTTTTGGAAGTTTATTATTCTCCAACATCTAACGGACGCTTTACGAAATTCGACTAAACTCACTTTTCGCATAACCATCGGTGATAAGTATCTACGCAATAATAAAGATTATCTACATAATTTGTGGTATGTGGACTCGTATGAGGCGTTGAAGTAAGTTTGCAATGTTTAAGAAGTGATTAGTGTACAATTCTCTTATTATTCGGTTAATGTTGTAGTTTTTAGAAATATTTTATTAAATTATATTTACATTCTACTACGCTGTAGAAGCAGTCCTTCAAAGCTTGAATATGTAATTGGAAAGATTCCTTAGTTTGACCCCAAGGGTTTTATAATTATAAAATCTCTTCCCCAGAGAGAGAGGGAGAAAGAACCAATCTTACAAGAATGCTTAAAACAATTATAATTCAAGGAAGAGGGAGTAAAAAAGATAGATTAACAGAAAGAGAAATTGATGATAAGAACTTACAACTTTGAAACATGGAAACATATATGTGTTCCTGGCAACCAGAAATGTCAGACCTTTCTTTATAGTATTACTTGTTGGTTTAGGAAAAGACACAGTAAAAGTCAAAATTATAGGAATATTTTTAAGAACCTTCAAAAGCAAAACTTAGATGTTAACCCCCTGGAAGTGTTCTGAGATGTTTCTCATGTCTAAGAACCGTTTCCATATCTCATTAGGATTATGTCGGCTCCTTGACCTGTGAGGCATTTTACCCAAATCGTATATTCTTCTCTCCCCGTTCAGCAACATTTTACCACACAAAAAGACGGATTTCAACAGACGCCCAGGCTATTACGCGATTATCTTAGAACAATTCAAGGAATCTAATGAGCAATGGCATATACAAAAAATTCTGGAGAAAATGTTCTCACTCAATATTATCGATGTAATCATTATAAGACCGAACTCCGAAGGGAAGCCATTTGCAGTGTACTCTTTTGAAGTTTTCAGCAAAGAGCACTGTCGCATTGTGAAGCCAAAAATTATAAATCGTTTCGTAAATGGACGTTTCGACAACCGTGAACTATTTCCAAATAAATTGAGGAACTTTCATAATTGCACCATACGAGTGTTGTCACGTGATGTGCCGCCGTTTTTCACATACCATAAACAAGACGATAACGGTACTATAATAATGAAAGGTTTCGAAGCGAAACTATTAAACGTCATCGCCGAACATTTGAATTTTCGCATTGAACCCGTTATAAATCCCGATTATTATAGCGGTGACGTCTATCCTAACGGTACCACAACAGGTCCCTACTATCTGCTGGATAAAAATCATGTTGACGTACTTATGGGTTACTTTTTCTATACGGCACAAAGCATTGCCTTCTTAGAGGAGAGCTTATCGTATTTCACGACCGCTTTGGTTGTAATTGTAAAGCATCATCCACCTCCCGCCAACCCTTTGTGGATGTTGGCTCCCTTTCAGTTGGACACTTGGTTAGCGCTGCTACTAATGATTGCCACCGTTATATTATTTATGTGTATCCTACATTTACGCTATCATTACGGTAACTGGTTGGATATCATTGGCAGCATCTTTGGTGAACCACGTGCTGTTTTAACCAGAAACTATTTCGCACGCTTCGGCATCACTTACTGGTACATCGGTTTCATATTCATCAACAGCGCTTATCAAGCAAAATTATTCGTCGCCTACAATCAGCCAACACCTGGCTTGCCACACACCATAAATGATTTGGAGCGCAATAATTTCACATTTTTGGTGCACAAAGAAATGAATCTGAAATATTGGATGCCCGAAATTAATGTACCGATGAATCGTTTAAAATTTATTAATACTTCAGAGGTGAGTTCGGTACTTGAGGAGCTCCTCAATTCCACTGGCAATGTGGCAACACTGACCACCATTCCGCGTATGCATTACTTTGAACGTAAGCGACAGTTGAGTGGTGTTTTCGATCTGGTCCCCGAAACAGTGCAACTACCGGAGATTTGCGCATACTTTCAACATCATTCGTACCTCGTAAAGCCCTTCAACCATGTTATTTCGATGATGCGTAGCAGTGGCTTAATTTCACGTTGGTATGGCAATGCTCTAACGGACTCCAATGGACAATTGGAAATACAGCGAAGCGGTAATCCGAAAAGTTTGGATTTGGAAAAATTGGCTATTGTTTTCTTCTTACTCTTCTGCGGTGAAGCTATTGCTTTTATTGTATTTATCATCGAAGTGATTATTGCTCGCAATAAGAAATAAATATCCGAATAAATATGTATGTATGTTATATTATTGTGTATTGAAGAAATAAAGTACAATTATCATCTGTCTATAAGCTTTTTTCATTTTCTTTATAATGATCATATATTGAAGATTTCTAAAGTATGTTAGCGACAGTCAACTGATTGTTACTTTGAATTCGGTTCATTATACTGATTGGGCTCTGATCAAATAATACCGTTACAAAATTCGAAATACTATTACTACTATCTCGAAATTTAGTGATTTCGAAAAATTTTCTGTTGGCTCCCAATGGGTCTAACTATGAGATAATACATAAAGCAACAATATATACGGATAGCCAGACGGCACTCCTGTCGTTGTCGTCGCCCATTGCTAATACCAGAATAGTCCATAACTGCAAGAAGGCATTGAGCTTACTGGAAGATAAGCTCCACTTAGATTTGATCAGGGTACCCAGCCACAAGAACACTTTCGGTAACGAAAAAGCAGACGAGTGGACAAAGGCTGGAGCTTTTCTAGATGAATCCGAGGTTGAGTTATCACCATGTCCACAAGGATCGATCAGGAGAGAGCTCAATATACAATTTCAACAATAAGTCAATAAACAGATGCAAAATAAATAAACAGATATGGCAAGAAAAGAACTAGAGACTTATTAAATAGGTCCAACAAAATTATCTTCAGACTCACTGATATTATAACAGGCCATTGGTCATATGTAGAACATGCGATGGAAATGGGTATGCCCTTCAATAACATCTGTTCTGTGAATGTCCAGCTCTATCGCAGATCCGATACAGAATACTTGGAATCCATCAGGCATCAAACCTTGAATGGATTTCTACAAAAATCATATTGGACATTAGTAGCTTCATCGGAAACACAAAATGGTTTGAACGAAAATACGACACGTGATAGCAGTAATAACAAGCAAAAACGTTAACTTCGGCTGTACCGAAGCTAATATACCCTTCACAGGTACATTTCTTTTAGTAACTACATATTTGTTTAAGCAAATCTAAAGACATAAAAAAAGTAAGTAAAAAAAGAAAACATTTTACTAATACTTTTTAGCCAGGTTGTTTGCTAGAAACATTAAGGTTATATAGTTAACGGATCTGAACAAATTCTTCGGAGATTATATTATTACCTTAAGCAGTAATCCATGTCAAATTTCGTGAAGATACCACGTCAAATGCGAAAATTTTCCATACAAGCCATTGATTCCGATCGTTCAGTTTGTATGGCAGCTATATGCTATAGTGAACCGACCTGAACAATTTTTTCGGAGATTAAATTATTTCTATGAACAATAACTCACACCAAATTTCTAGAATATATGTAGTAAAATGCTGAAGTTTTCCATACAAGCCCTTGATTCCGATCGTTCAGTTTGTATGGCAGCTATATGATATATTGGTCCGATATCGGCAGTTCCGACAAATGAGCAGCTTCTTGAAG
Organism: Zeugodacus tau; assembly: GCA_031772095.1. Classification (NCBI taxonomy): domain Eukaryota; kingdom Metazoa; phylum Arthropoda; class Insecta; order Diptera; family Tephritidae; genus Zeugodacus; species Zeugodacus tau. Next base: position 55,339,447 of record CM062653.1, on the reverse strand, counting down.
AGAAAATAACATCTGCAAAATTTCAAAACGATATCTTAAAAACTGAAGGACTAGTTCGTATATACACAGACGGACAGACAGACGGGCATGGCTAAATCGACTTAGCTCAACATACTGATCATTTATATATATACTTTATAGGGTCTCCGACGCTTCCTTCCTACGATTAGTGTATCAAAATCACACAGCTAGTGCTAATTGAGCCCGAAATAAAACTACCTACACAATGGGTCAAAATTCTTTAAATTGAGTATTTGAGGGATGTGGGGACCGTTATTTATAATATTCCCGAGTTTGTAAAGTTGAGTTATTGAGCCAACAGACTCACTAATTCCTATCTACGCCAAACAGTGGATTCGAAATCGTTCTCTTGGGTATATGGTGTTTGGAATAAAGTATAGATCGATTTCAAACCTATTTATTTATTATTTTATTCACTTCATATGCATTTAAGTATCACACATAGTAACCTATATGAACGGTATAAAGCCAACTGGATGTCTGAAACTATATGGGGTTTAATGGGACTAGAGAAGGTCTAGGACCGATTTCATCATTCATAATATTCACTTCGCCCGCGCTTAGCTCTTTCTTACATATTCTCTAACTCTATTCTATACATTATAAACCCTAATAATCTTAAAGGTTCTTATGACTGATAATATCCGATTCATTGTTCATTTCTGTAATATTATCAAGATTTACAAAATGTGCTAACCCAATAGTCCATCTGATATTTTCCTTAATTACCTCTAATTACTTATACGCTAATTAATTATCCTAAACGCTTATTCCAAGAACGCAATTAAATATCCAATCAGTTACAGTGATTTGCATTTTACATTTTATAATTACACGTTCGGGTTTACATTTTTGCAAAAGGTATTGAAATTCTTACAGTTTTACTTAAGAAGTTCAGCAGGTATGTTAATCGTGAGATATTCAATTCTTGCGATCCTCGCAGTGCTCGCTTTAGGCGTGGCATCAAAAAACACTAAATTAGCACCATATTGGCATCTTGCGCCCCATCATCATGGTCTAACGCTCGAGGAAGGCATCAAGCAATATTTTGAAGAGAAAACCAATGTACTACATGTAAGAGTTCATTTGAAGAGAGCTATGTTTTGGAAGTATGTTATTCTACATCATCTAACGGACGCTTTACGAAATTCGACTAAACTCACATTTCGCATAACCATCGGTGATAAGTATCTACGCAATAATAAAGATTATTTGCATAATTTGTGGTATGTGGACTCGTATGAAGCGTTGGAGTAAGTTGATACTTATATATAATAATTGTCAATTTAATCGTAACTTGTCACATAACATCACTTTCATTTATGCATCGGAGCTATCCGAGTCCACGTTAAATTAGCAACATTTCTCTCACCATTTCCATTATATTTTTTCTACACATATTTAAAGTCGAATCTTGCTTTCCTGTTGCATTTCTATTATTCTGATTGGAAACTATAAAATTCTGATTAGCGGAAAGGTTCAAGATATCAATTTCAAGATTTCCAAAGTAGTTATTGATTTAATACATCATCTGTAGAATACTTAACCAGGCGAAAGGTATTCGTACATTTAACACCTATTTCATTTCCAGCGAAACTCACTCATCTAACACTAATATCGTTGTGGTCCGACCCCTAACATCTTTAATTCCTGGGACTCTCTTAGATTAATGACAATGAATTTGTCCCTCTTTGTAAGCAGAGTGCAGAAACAATACAAGTATGCTCTTCTTCATAATATACCAGAGGTCCGATTAAAAGAATTCCGAACCCATCAAGAACAAATGTCGCTTCCGTTCCAATTAATTCATTCAAAGCCTTCCAAGATTCGGAACCCTTATTATACGTCTCTCCATCTGGTTCTTCAATATTACTACACAAATATCTTTCAAAAGTATCATGAGTAAAGTAAACCAATCTTTTCTAGAAAATATGTATCGAAGGATCTTCATTAAGTTTCCATTCCCTAAAAGAAATGAATAGACAAAAAAGAAAAATAATAGACAAAAAAAATGAAGAATATAACAAAAATGTATCTATCGAGGAGAGAACAAACAGAGAGTGGGATATAGAGAGAGAAAGAGAAATTTTCTAAAATTATTCAAAGCTTGGACGATAGGGATCGTGAAAGCGAAACCATCATACAAATCTCTATCATAAGTCGATCACTAACTGAATCTTTCAAGTTCTCTATATAGGTCATTCAATATTTTGCTTAACTCGTACATTTTTCTCTTCTCGTTCAGTAACATTTTACCGTACAAGAAGGAACATTTCAGCAGCAGTCCCGGCTATTATGCCATTATCTTAGAACAATTCAAGGAGAAGAATGCCCAATGGCATATACACAAAATTCTGGAGAAAATGTTCTCACTCAATATTATCGATGTAATCGTTATAACACCGAACTCCGAAGGTAATGCGTATGCGGTATATTCTTTTGAAGTTTTCAGCGAGGAACAGTGTCGCATTGTGAAGCCAAAGATTATAAATCGTTTCGTAAAGGGGCGTTTCGACAATCGTGAACTATTTCCAAATAAATTGAGGAACTTTCATAATTGTACCATACGAGTGTTATCACGTGATGTGCCGCCATTTTTCACATACCATAAGCAGAAAAATAACGGTACTATAATAATGAAGGGCGTCGAGGCGAAATTGTTGAATGCCATCGCCGAATATTTGAATTTTCGCATAGAACCCATTATAAATCGGGAGTACTATTGCGGTGACGTTTATCCTAACGGCACCACAACAGGTCCCTACTATCTGCTGGATAAAAATTATGTAGACGTACTTATGGGTTACTTCTTCTATGCGGCACATCGCATTGCCTTCTTGGAGGAGAGCTTGTCATATTTCACAACCGCTTTGGTTGTTATTGTAAATCGTCATCCACCTGCCTCGGACCATATGTGGATGTTGGATCCCTTCCAGCTGAATACGTGGTTATCACTGGTGCTAATGATTGTCACCGTTATTTTATTTATGTGTATCCTACACTTGCGCTATCAGTACGGTAACTGGTTGGATATCATTGGCAGCATCTTCGGTGAACCACGTGCGGTTTTAACCAGAAACTACTTCGCACGCTTCGGCATTACTTTCTGGTACATCGGTTTCGTATTCATCAGCAGCGCTTACCAAGCGAAATTATTCGTCTCGTACAATCGACCATCACCTGGCTTGCCACACACCATAAATGATTTGCAGCGCAATAATTTCACATTTTTGGTGCACAAAGATATGAATCTGAAATATTGGCTGCCTGATATGAATATACCTCCAAACCGCATAAAATGTATTAACAATTCGGTCTTTGAAGAGCTCCTCAATTCTACTGGCAATGTGGCAACACTGGCGACCGTCGCGCGCATGCATTATTTTGAACATCAGCACCAGTTGAGTGGCGTTTTCGATCAGGTTCCGGAAACAGTGCAACTACCGGAGATTTGCGCATACTTTCAACATCATTCATACCTCGTAAAGCCCTTCAACAATGTTATTTCGATTATGCGTAGCAGTGGCTTAATTTCACGTTGGTATGGCAAAGCTCTAACGGACTCAAATGGACCGTTGAAAATACATCGCAGCGGTAATCCGAAAAGTTTGGATTTGGACAAATTTTCCATTGTTTTCTACTTGCTTTTCTGCGGTGAAGCTATTGCTTTTATTGTGTTTATCATTGAAGTAATAATTGCACGCAATAAGAAATAAATATCTGAATATGTATGTATATGTATTATATTATTATATATGTAATTGGTGTATTGAAGAAATATATAAATTTATGTTCGCTTATCTAAAAGCTTTTTCATTTTCATTATCCTAAATCCAGTTGGTTGTGGCATATTTTCACTTATACATAAAATCATTGTATTGATTCAACTCCGATGAGATATTTTTGGTGAGATGATCCCAACATAAATTCTGTGTTCAGGATTTTTTCAGAATCAGTCCCAGATTCTTACTCTGATTTAGTTGTATAGTACCTTTAAGTCACATAACCACATATGAAGAGAAGAAAAACGTTCCATCGAACGTCAGATCTTCGTAACGGGAACGGGCATAGACCAACAACTCGACTACTCTGTCGTTATCACAAAAAGGGAACACAGGCATCGTGAAAGAATAGGAAATCCTTTTTTCAATACAAATAGCTTTGATCTCGACACAAAACAACTAAAAACGTGATCGGATACAGTTGAGTTATTGTCTCAATGGCTTTTGAGTTTTCAAAACCTTAACACTTGAAGTTCGAAAATATGTTTTTGGACAATCAAAATTAATTTTTAAATGTTGGCTGTCCATAATTTTTGAAATCGAATTTAATCGTTAGCGTTTTCGTCGCAGTTTTGCATTTAAGGGGTTATATACGGTTAGACGGCCGAAAAAAAGTGAATTTTCCAGAATTTTTTCTGAGAAAACTTTTTAATTTATTGATCCAAAAATTTATACACATAATTTGGTATCTTTTAACTGTATTTTAAGACTTAGTACTAGTAAAAATATTTATTTGAAAAAGAGCTACAGCTGATCTCCAGGAGTTCCTCTCAAAAAGGACGTTTTGCGGTGACCACTATACCTCGGAACTGGATCATCCGAAATTAAAAAACCAAACAGATTTCGTTAAAATAATGTTAAATCTAGTAATTAATCGAAGGAATAAGCAAAATAAAAATTTTTGACAATATGGCGGTTTCTCAAAAAAAAAATCGATTCTTCACCGAAATTTCGGCCTTAAATTGTTTATAAAAAAAAAAATATTTATCGGAGAGAAAAAATCTTCGATTAATCACTAAAAAATATATTTAAGAAGGTTATGTTAAAATTTGAGACTAATCGGTCTAGCCGTTTTCGAGTAATGTTGGTCACCGACTTTGAAAACACCATTTTGAGAAAAACGCGTTTAAAGTTTGGACCTTGTACTTCCAAGCACTCTGAAACGCCTTTTCAAATTTTTCATTTGCTTGTAACTTTGAAAATATTCACCGGAACGATAAGAAATTTTCTGTGTGCATTCTTAAATATATGTACATTAAGAAAATGAAATGAAAAAAAAAATCGATTTTTTGAAAATTCTAACTGTATATAACCTTTTAAATAGGGAATTTAATGGAAAGCAATAGTCATACATTCAAATGCAGTTTTGAGTAATTATAAATCCATCACATTGTTGTTATTAAAATGTTTAGCAATTTTAAATTCCCCTATTTTTTATTGTAACAATGATGAGTAATTATATATTCACCTCATTGTTGTTATAACAATGTTTAGTAATTTTAAATTCACCTCATTGTTGTTGTTACAATGTTCAGTAATTACAAATTCACCACATTCTTGTCGTTGCATTATTGAATAATTCTATATTGACCTCATTGTTGTTGTTGTTGCAATGTTAAGTAGTTATAAATTCCCGTCATTGTTGTTGTTGCAATGTTGAGTAACTTTGAATCCACCTATGCTTTATATTAGGTTAGCAAATATCTGCCTTCCGATTTTTTGCTCTTTATTCAATGCTTTATGAAACGTTTTACACCTATCGGATTTAGTTCAAATATGCGCCGTTTAGTTCGATAATCTGTTTCCATCTAGACGGCAACTTCATAATACCCGCCTCGTAGAAGCCCCCCTCCTTATTTGCGTAGAACTCGGACAGCCACTTTTCACAAGCCTCTTTTGAGTTCAACTTTACACCACCAAGGGCGTTCGCCATTGACAGGAACAGTTGGTAATCACTTGGCGCTATGTCCGGGCTATATGGTGGATGCAATAAAACCTCCCATCCAAGCTCCCGTAGCTTCTGACGAGTCATCAACGAAATGTGTCGTCTGGCGTTGTCCTGGTGGAACACTACACCCTTTCTGTTAGCCAATTCTGAACGCTTCTGGTCCATCGCCTGCCTCAAGCGGTCCAGTTGTTCGCAGTAGATGGTAGAACTAAGCGTCTGTCCAACTCATGGTGGATGATTCCTGCCAATCCCACCAAACACACAGCAAAACCTTCCTGGCCTTCAGTCCCGGCTTGTCCAGTGTTTGGGACGATTCACCGGCCTTTGACCACGACCGTTTTCGCTTGATATTGTCGTATGTGATCCATTTTTCGTCCCCAGTCACCTTCAGCTTCAAAAATGGGTCGAGTTCGTTCCGTTTCAGCAGCATATCGCAGGCGTTGATTCGGTCCACAAGGTTTTTTTGCATCAAATCATGCGGCACCCAAACATCAAGCTTTTCTTTGTATCCGGCCTTCTGCAGATGGTTTAAAATGGCATGGTGCCTAACTCCCATCTCCTGGGCGATGTCACATGCCGGTCTAACTCGATGTTTTGTCATTGTTTAATCGGTATTCGTCGTCACAGATCTTCCGCCGGTTGGCTTATCCAGAGTTCGAAGTGATAGAGTACCATCCCCCAAAACACCATTAATCTCACGAAACGTTTCTCTAGCGGATTTGCCTTTAATGAAGGAACACTTTAATTGAGGGCGAATTTCGGCGATAGTGAACTCCATGTTTACACGTCTATAACTGTTGAACGCAATATCCAAACTAATCATACATATCGTCGTTTTGTAGGTTATGTCAAGACCTTTCAAAGATGTATACATAGTATTGCCAGATACGAGCTCTGTAGCGCTTTATACATAGCCGCGAAATTCAAAAGAGTAAAAGGTGGATTTGACAGCCTAATATTCACCTCTCATATTCACCTTGATTGATCTATCAAATGCCGCCTTTCATTCGTAACCTCAATATCTTACGCTCTGCTAATAGTTCAACAGTTCTTTCAAAGCTGCCGGAAACAGTTATAATATAAAATACCCGTTTTTATTTATTTTCAATTTTTTTGCTTACACAACCTAAAGCAATTTATTTAATATTTAAAAGATTCCATTTCATTTCTTTAATTACTATTTTCTTTTTGTTACAATATTTTAATAAAATATATGCTGAGTAATTTATTATGGATGGCTTACGGATATCGAATACTATTTAGTGAAATTTTACAAAAAAAAAGCGAAAATATTTCAAAAAACAACAAAAATAAAATACAATTATTTTGAAGTTAACTACTAACTTTAGTGTACAAAATCGATTTGCAACAATAAAACATAACGCATGCTTAGTAAACATTACATATTCACTATACATAACGACATTGAATAAGCACGTGGCAGCAAAATTAAATTTACTTAGTTGCTGTTGAAATTCAGCCTGCCACTAGCACTTCACTTAGCCCTAACTATGTATGTGTATGTGTATGTATATAGGATGCATTGAATTGAATTAACGGAAACTATTAACTACAATTACTTACAGCGCTATTGCCACAGTGGCAATGTAGCGCTAAATATTTGCTTGTATGTATGTAGTATGTGTGCATAACTGTAAACAAATGTTGTTTAGACACAAAAAGAGGCACTTCAATACATAATACACGTGTTTCCGTTGTCTTTTTTTTAATCTATCTAGAAAAAAATATATATTTTTAGTTGCACCATATTTTCACTGCCTAAACTATACATATGTATGTGGTATATATGTTGTAGAGCTACTAGCGACAAATATGTATATATATATAGTATGTATACATTATTTATTTGTACTATTATACTAATTAATTAAAATTCAATTAAATTATCCAACGGTATAGCGGTGCGAATACATGCAAAAAAAGCGCGTTCTTCTCTTCTTCTTCTTCTTAAAAACAAAAAACTCTCCACACAGCCACAGTTGGCTGTACAACTGTACATATGTATACTGAAGCTTAAAGGCTAGTTGCTGTAATGTTGCTGAGCGCATGTTGTGCAGCCTCATTAGCATTGGGATCGATCGTGTACACTTTGATAATGTCATTTATAGCGCTCATGGAGCCGAAAATCAGCGCTGCCACACCGCAGAAACCGATAATGACATTTTTCCAAAGAATCCAGTTGAAGGCACCGAAACCGGTGTCCCAGTGAGTGATGAGCTCAATCAAAACCTGCAGGAAAATAATAAAAAAATTTGATTATAAGTATTATTATGATACAAAAAAAAATTGTGTGTGTTATTGAGTACTCACAGGGAATATAAGACCAAGTATGGAGAAGCAGAAGGCACCAATGAGACCCATAAACGGCGCAATAGTGGGTACTGAGACGGCCAATACAACGGCGGCAGTGACGAGAACGGTTCTGAAAGAGAAAACAAAGTTTTTTTGTAAATAAAATGATATAATTAAAAAAATTGAAAATTATTTTGAAAATTATAGAGGATAATAAAAATATATATATTTTTTTTAATTAATTAAAATTATAAATATAAATTTTTAAAAACAAAATAAATAGATAGAATATAAAATAAAATAAACAAAATAAAATAAAATAAAATAAAACAAACAAAAAATAAAATAAAAAATAAAATAAAATAAATAAATAAAATAAAAAAAATAAAATAAAATAAAATAAAATTAAATTAAATAAAATTAAATTAAATTAAATTAAATTAAATTAAATTAAATTAAATTAAATTAAATAAAATAAAATAAAATAAAATTAAATTAAATTAAATTAAGTTAAATTGAATTAAATAAAATAAAATAAAATAAAATAAAATAAAATAAAATAGTTTATATTAAAAACAAATATTTCTTTAATTTTTATTAAGAAAAATTAGAAAACATTTTTTTATTGTTAAATTAATCAAGAAAGAAGAAATAAAATTTGAAATTTTAAAAAATAAGTCATAATATTTAAACAAATATTTAATTTAAATTTAATTTAAAAAATTAAATATTTCAATTTCTACTTAAAATAAAATAAAATAAAATTATTAAATTGAATTAAATATTTTAAATTAAAAACAAATATTTCTTAAATTTTAATTAAGCAAAATAAGAAAAAAAAATATTGTTAAATTAATTAAGAAAGAAGAAATCAAATTTGAAATGTTAAAAAATTGAGAAATAATATTTTAAAAATATTTAATTTTCTAAAAATTTCAATTAAGTAAAATTAATAATGAAATTAGAAATTGAAATTAAATATTTAAATATTTGCTTAACAAAAACAATATTTTTAAATTTCAACCAAATAAAATTAAAATAAAAAATAAAAATAAAAAAATATTTTATTTTTAAAAATAAATCAAAAATAATTTAAATAAAATTTTAATTAAGCAAAATTAGAAAAAAAGTATTGTTAAATTAATCAAGAAAGAAGAAATAAAATTTGAAATGTTAAAAATAAGTCATAATATTTAAACAAATATTTAATTTTCTAAAAATTTAAATTAAGTAAAATTAATAATAAAATTAGAAAAAATTAAATATTTCATTTTTTAATTAAAATAAAATAAAATTAAATTATTAAATTAAATTAAATAGTTTAAATTAAAAACAAATATTTCTTAAATTTTAATTAAGCAAAATTATAAAAAAGTTGTTTATTGTTGAATTAATTACGAAAGTTGAAATAAAATTTTAAACATCAAAAAAATGAAAAATAATAGTTAAAAAATATTTCATTTTCTAAATTTAAATTAAGTAAAATTCAAAATAAAATTAGAAAAAAAATTAAATATTTTAAATTTTAATTAAGTAAGATTTAACAAAAAAAATATTTTTAAATTTTAAATAAACAAACTAAAGGAAGTTATTTTAAAATTTTAATTAAAAAGTTAAAAAAGTTATAAATATTAAAAAATTAATTAAAATATAAAATTCAAAAATTAATTTTAATTTTAAAAATAAATCAAAAACAATTTAAAAAAATTTGTAGCCACCTAAAAAACTCACCTCAAAACATAATTGACCAACATTGGACGCTTTTTGCACTTATCCTTGATACCATCCCAGACAATTTCAAGGCACACATAAAATTGCAGACCGAATGTACAGTAAACAGCCAAAGCGATCAACACCTTGACAGCTTGCGCGGGCCTGAATAAAACAACAACAACAAATTAATATACAATAAAATCTCATTCATACAAACATTCAACTCACCACTCATGCACCGGCAGATTCAACGTAATACTCTCTGCGGTATCTATACCGTAGCGTAGATAGCCGAGAAAACCGAGCGCCATATAGATCAAAGTCACACCAGACATGCCCTGACTCAAAACACCGCAAATGCCGAGGAAGTGACGTGGTTTCTCCATATTATTCTCCAGTGGCATCACCACACCGATCGCTTCCATGGCGAATATGGTGATTGCGAAGAAAGCCGGTATGGTAGAGACATTGGCGAATTCGCGTGTTGTGACCGGTGGCAAATCGATGACGAGATAGTAGAATGTGATGCCCAAACCGATGCCCATAAAGACATTGGCCACCATCGAGACGGGTGCGAGGTATTTGAGATTCGGTATCCACGAGAGTAGAATTAGCGGTATGAGCAGAGCGGAGATGAGGAGGCGCAGTGAAATCTGATAGCCTAACCAATGTTCCATGACCTGTTGTGGGTTAAGAGGAATTTTGGAGTTTAGTATTTAAGTTGTGTCAATATTATAAAAAATGTTTTTTTTTTTTAAATAAATGAAATGTGATTGTGTATTTGTTATAATTATTCCTTTTGTTGATTTTATACAAAAAAATCCATACCGAAAAAAAAAAATTTCATAAAAAATTTTATAAAATTTTTCTTTATTATTTTTTTAATTATAAAATTTTTATAATCATTTTTTTTTATCTTTTATAATTTCTTTTATATAATATTTTTTGCATTATTTTTTTTTTTTTGTAAATTATTTTTGAATATTTTTTCTCATACACACCTGTTCGAAATTCTTCGCCACAATAACGGTATACACCGAGCAGGTGCCAAAGTAGGTCAAAAACAATCCGAAAAGTATGGAGAATTTGGCAACTGGCGCAAAACCACGTGCCCATTTAGGCCCATTCTGAAATGCGACTTCAGCAACTTCGGCGAAGCTCATCTCCGTGCGACGTGACTTGTAGTAGAGTTTGTGTGCGCATTTCACCTGTAAATGGTAATGGTACAAATATTGTAAATAAATCGCGTACATACAAGGGCATAACACTGCATTTGTAAATACAAACAAACACACTCGCATACTTATATATCTACATACATATATGGCAACAACAGATATGCAATTTCTTACAATTTCTCTTTTAACTTGCATTCAGCATGCACACGTGTACATATGTTTCTGCCTACCAGTATGTATGTGTGTATGTGTGCTTAACGGTATAAATTAGCAGTACTCACCAGTACATAACTGCAGTGTGTACAGATGAAAGCTGTGAAGATGGTGGCGAAAATGCCCAACACAATACCTGAGTACATGAAGGCGATCGGCATGGATAGAATGCCAGTGCCGAGCGAGGCTTTCAGCAAATGCGTTAGAGTCTCATTGTCACTAGAATAGCATATAATAAATGAAATTAATTAAACAGATATATTATATAAATTAATTTTTAATAAATAAATATTTTTTTTAATTAATATGGAGGTTTAGTGATACTCACGTTGTGGGATGTGCCACTTTGCGTTGGGCGAACGGATCGAAATCGGGTGACGCCTGTTCGACATCTTTTCGCGGCTGGATTTTATATCTGGAAAAGAAGAAATTACATATTTATTAAAATAAATTTATTTAAGACGAATTATAAAAAAATTAATTATTGATTTAAATTATTAAAAAAAAAATTGGATAAATTTAAATTAAAATTAATTTGCATAAAAAATAAAATTAGTAAATACTCAAATAAAAATAATTTTAAATTTATTTAAGGCGAATTATAAAAAATTTAATTAATGATTTAAATTATTTAAAAAAAATTGGATAAATTTAAATTAAAATTAATTTGCATAAAAAATAAAATTATTAAATACTCAAATAAAAATAATTTTAAATTTATTTAAGGCGAATTATAAAAAAATTAATTAATGATTTAAATTAAATTAAAAAAATGGATAAAATTAAATTTAAATTAATTTGCATAAAAAAATAAAATTAATAATTTTTCAGTAAATTAATTATTTAAATTGTTATATTTTAATTGTTGTTTTTTTTTAAACAAATTCACTTATTTTCATTATTTAATTTTTTATTATTTTTATTTTTTTAATTTGATTACTTGATTAGGTAAAATTATATAAATTTATTTTAGTAATTTAAATTTAAATTATGATACTTTATCTTTTTTATACAAATTTATTAATTTTCAGTATTAAATTTATTTTATAATTTTTATTTTTTAATTTAATTCCTTAATAAAGTCAAATTATATTAAATTTAATGAAGCTAGTTAAATTGTTTGTTTAATTTTTTTTTTGTAATCTATTGCCTTGAATATTTTATTAAATTTATTCACGTTAATTACGTTTAATAATTAATTTAAAAAAATTTTGAATAATTTTGATAATTAATTTTTATTATTGTTTTTTAATCATTTTTATATTAGTTTCAAATAGAATCTTTCTGATATCAACAGTTCACTTTACAGTAAACATTACTAATTTAAGGGTTGCCAAAATTTATTTTAATTATTTTATCTAAATTTATTAATTTTTTTTTTTATTTTTTTTTATTTTTTAATTTAATTCCGTAATAAAGTCAAATTATATTAAATTTAATCAAGCTAGTAAAATTGTTTGTTTAATTTTTTTTTTGTAATCTATTGCCTTGAATATTTTATTAAATTTATTCACGTTAATTACGTTTAATAATTAATTAAATAAAAAGTTTTGAATAATTTTGATCATTTATTTTTATTGTTGTCCTTTAATAATTTTTATAGTAAAAATGTATACAATTCCATAAATTTTTGTTTTTAAATATTTTCTTCATTTAAAGAAATTATATCAAAATTTATTACGCTAATTAATTTAAATTGAATTTTACGAAAAGTTTTTAGTTCCAAAGCAATAACTAATTAAAATTAATGTTTATTAATATATTTAAATTATTATTATTTATTTTATTCATATTTTTTTCCGATGCTAAATTCAGTTTTTTATTAGATTTTATTTATTCTAAAATATTTTTGATAATTTTTTTTATTTCGTTAATTTGATTATTGAAGTATTATTATTATTAAATATATTTTTAATATATACTCAAATTAAAATTTTACTACTCTAATTAATCTAAATTGAATTATACTGAAAACTTTAAGTTCCAAAGCAACAAATAATTAAAGTTAATGTCTAATAATACATTTTTATTTTTATTAAATTTTATTTTATTTTTTTTGTTAATTACATATTTTATTTCGCTAATTTAATTTAAAATATATAATTAAAAAAAATTGATAAAATTGATAACAATTTTTTCATTTAATTTTGATAAATAATTGTATTATTTTTAATTTTAATTAATAATTAATTTGAAATTTAAAATTGAATCAGTTTTTTGATGATTAATTATTTTATTAAATTTAATTTTACTTTATTTAAATAATTTTAATTTTACTTGTTGTTATTTAATTAGAAATAAATACTTTAAAATTAAAGGAAAATATAATTAATTAATAGTTTAAAGCAAAATAATTTTCTAAAATAAAATAACCAAAAAAATTTAATTTCACTAATTTTTAAATTAATATTATTTTTAAATTTAAATTTTTATTTAGTTTTATTTGATTGAATAAAAATTTTATTTCATTGAAATTAATTTTTTAATCTTTTAATAAAATTTAATGAAAGCAAAAATAAATTTAATGTAATGTAAATAATTTTATTTTCATTATTTTATTTATTTATTTTGGTGTAACATAATTAATTAATACATTTTTGAAAAAAAAATTAAAATCAATTTTTTTATTTATTTTTAATAAATTATGTAGTGATTTGTATTTTTCTATACTATATATTTTTTTATTTATAGCTGGATTTTCGACTTTTTTCGAAATTAATTAAAATTTTCATTTAATTTATATTTGAGTTCTACAATTATTGAAAACCTTTTTAAATTTATTTTACAACAAAAACAACAAATTAACTAAACAAGCACAAAATATAGCCACCTCTCGCACCTTTGCTCGAGCGTCACTTCTGTAATTTTGGGATCACGCATTTTCGTTTCTTTTCTTTTATTCACACTCTAATTCCGTTTTGCGCACTAAACACATTAAACACATATATATTTTCAGCAACGTGTGCTATCTATCGATTGCACCACAATCAATCACTTCGCCAGCAACGGAACAAGCATAATGACTAAAAAACAAAGCGCGGTCCGTCAATGTTTTATAGTGAAATTCTGTAGCTGCCCCGCTTTGGGCCTGTTGCGCGCGGTCCGCTGTCTGCGGCCGCCGCTGCGGCTTTGGCTGTGGCTGTGGCTTTGGCTTTTAAGAAATGTGCAACATCTGCAAAAAATTCGCGCTAATCACGCTCAAACTGCCGACACAAGTCGTTAATATTGCATTGGTACAAGCGCAAAGTGGGCATTAACACCGCGGTCAGCACTGGCGGGCAGTTGGTGGCGCGGCCATTCGCTTCAGCTCGAATTCAATATGGTCAAATTCCGTAGATGATCGTAATGATACACTTAACTACATAAGCACACACACACACACGCATACATGCATACATTTGTACAAATTGGTGCGCGGGAAAGTATTTTGTTGTGCAAAAACAATCGAAGAGAGTAACATAAGAGGCAAATTATTGCGCTGCGTCGCGCTTGATTCTACCCGGTCGCATAGACGTCGTCGTCCGCTTTAATTGAACTGTTTGCAATACAACAACAACAACAAACGGTTGTAAAACATAAATGCTGAGTGGCTTGCAGTGCGAATTGCATCAGCCGCTTGTGATGGTCGCCTACTGGCACATCTTCCAGCTTAACTTAGCTGCTCTCAAATCGGCAGAAGACAATTAAATTCTAGTGGTTGTTATGCTGCAGTGCGGGATTTGTGTATGTGTGATGGATTTTCATGCATGATTCGATCATATGATATAGAGATAGCATACTTTTAGGGGCATTTGTTAAGTTACAGTAGCGTCAAGAGGTTTGGGTGTATTTTGGTGCGTATAAGAAATAAATGCTTACGTCGACTCTTAGCTACGAATTTAAAAATATAATAAAATACAACTTCTGATAAATAATTATTTAAGTTCTCCCAAATACGCTCATAAGTTAACATAACCTCAAAAGTTTTGTATGAAAAATTTTAAAACTCTACTCATTCAAAGCATAATTGATTTTCTTTGCAATTTTATGGAAAATGACGTCTTTAAAAAATTTACAAATAATATTTTCTTAGAAACTGTCCACGTGTCTCTCTACTGACCATTATAGTTCATCAACGAAAATATGACTCAAATTGAGTACTCAGTGGCTGACTATGGATCAATTTGATTGATGTATACAACGCCTGTAATATTCCTACATTACTGATATATAGAGAGTACTATGGCTCCGTGGTGGAGTAAAGAGCCACATTACCGATATGGAAGTTGTCAATTCCAAAGGAGAAACACAACGTAATATACCTTGCTTTATCAAGCTAGGTCTTACACAAATACATTTTTATATCCAAGAGAGTGTTCTGAAAGCTTAATGAATTCTTTGGATATATTTCATATGGTTGTAGACATGCATATAATTTCATCATTTTATAAACACACAACCATATATGCCTTCAAATGAGGCACGCAATTTTTATAGCCACTCTAATGGGGCGTGCAAAATTACCCCGTTAATAGTTGAGTATGCATAGTCATCTTCATTTCAACTATTACATCAGTCATTGTTGCTGCCATAAATAATTATTTCAATTACAATTGTAGGTATTGAATACAACACATGAATACTGTGTAATTACGTAGATATTCATATGTATACCAAGTATCTGTTTGTATGTATTGTGCTTGCAGGTTTTAATTAACGCTCTAGTATAATACTAATATCAAGTGCAAACTTATATATATGTATATATCCAAACATAGCGCATATATTGCATATTAATTACCTGTTATGTAAGATTAGATATGCAATAGTAAGTAGGTGATGTAAGTAAGTAGATACTCATTTTTATGAAATTGTACTCATAACATACATACATGAGGGTTACTCTAATAATTTAGAATTTTCAGAAAATATTTGAAAATTTTCCGATCCGATTTTGACGTTCTTACTTTATATTTTTTTTAAGAAAGAAGATTGAAATTTCTTTAATAACCATTGGTTTCAAATAGAACCGATCTGATATCAGCAGTTCACTTTACAGTAAACATTACTAATTTAAGGGTTGCCAAAAATCCAAAAAAAAGTAATAAAAAAATATTTTTTATTCATAAAAATAATTTCGATGAAATTATATTTATAAAAAATATTTTCTAATTGACTTTCTTTTAATCAATAAAATAAATAAAAATATTTTCTAAAAAAAATGTACTCAAGGAATATGAAAGATTATATTCCACACAGCTGTCAAAAATATGTCGTGCTAACCTGACATGGTTAGAAAAAGTGATGAGCGATATTGCTATTTTTGAATCACTGTGATTTCAGTGATTGCTACTTTCGAATTGATATTGTTACTGAACAGTGACAAAGAACGTATAAAAATTATTAGAATAATAATACGTTCTTTGACAGTGATTGCTACTTTCGAATTGATGTTGTTACTGAACAGTGACAAAGAACGTATAAAAATTATTAGAATAATAATACGTTCTTTGACAGAGATTGCTACTTTTGAATTGATATTGTTACTGAACAGTGACAAAGAACGTATAAAAATTATTAGAATAATAATACGTTCTTTGACAGTGATTGCTACTTTCGAATTGATATTGTTACTGAACAGTGACAAAGAACGTATAAAAATTATTAGAATAATAATACGTTCTTTGACAGTGATTGCTACTTTCGAACTGCTACTGTTACAGTGATCGAATTAGAATTACTGAACTCGTATATGTACTGTGATCGAACAAAAACACTGAACTTTTCTATAGCTACTGTGATCGAACTCAAATTACTGAATACAGTTGCTATATGTGATCACAGTGAAAAAATCACCGGTAGTGAAATATCGCTCATCAACAAGTAAGCTCTGATTGGTCTATTCAGTAAAGCAAAGGTAGGAATGATATTTATATACAATTTTGAGATTGGTTTCAATTTTTAAAATTTTTTTGAAATTAAGTGTAATTTATCTATAGGTATTTTTAGTATTTTATTGACTAAGAGTCTGCTTCTTGTCCCGTTTTTACAACTCCGCGCTGAAATGTAGGCAATACTTTCTAATGATCCTTTCTAAAAAGTGACGACGATATACGTTCTTTGATCTAGAGTAGGAGTAATGTGTACATAAATATTGCTCTATTATAGCTTTCACTTTTAAAGTTCTTTATTAAGAGATAGGGGCTAATTATAGCATTTTTATTGTTTTCAGAGTTGAAATGAAGTTCTAGACGGCATGATTAGTTGTTACCAAACTCTTGACAAAATTAATATCTTACTTAAAAAATAATAATTCTTATTCAATAAAATTTTAAATATTTTGAATCAATTCAATTCAATTACTTTTTTTTAATTTTTTTTTTCAAAATTAAATTTTTTTTTACAAATTTATGAAAATTGAAAAAATTAAAAATTTGTTTGGAAAATTAAAAATATCAAAAAAAATTTTCAGAAAAAAAATTAACAATTTAAATTCAAGTCAAATATTTTTGTTTCTTAATTTTATTCTTTTTTCAAAAATTAAAAATATTCAAATATTGAAAATTGAAAAAATTAAAAATTTGTTTCCAAAATTGTTATTCCAAATTTTTTTTTTTAAATTTTTGAAAATAAAAATATCACAATATTTTTTCAGAAAAAAAAATTAAAAATTTAATTGGTTAGAAATTTAAAAAATTTTAAATTTTTAAAATTAAAGACATTCAAAATTTTAATTTTTTTTCAATTTTTGAAAATTAAAAAAAATTCAAAATTTTTGAAAATTAAAAAAAAATTAAAATTTTGTTTCAAAATTTTTGAAAATTAAAAAAAAATTCAAAATTCTTTATTTTTATTTTTCCAAAATTCTATTATTTAATTTCTGTATTTGATACTTCAATGTAGAAAAATGTAAAACTAATTCTAATATATTCACCAATCTCCAGTAACAACAAATAAAGCACATTTGTGCATTCAATAAAAAAATGTACGAACTCAACAGAACACAAACAATAATAAAAATCAGCTCATTAAGTTAAAATAATAATTGACTAGACTTTAGACTCCCTAAGCGGCCTCAATTCATTAATTTCCTAGACTTTTGTGCTTAAAAAATTTTTCTAAACACCTTCAAGCCTAGTCAGCGTGTGCGCTGATAACTTTTCATTAAAATAAAAAATCAATATTTAAAATAATTGCTCATTACTGTATAAAGAAATATACAAAAGAACAGACAGTCATTAAAATTGATGATTTAAGTCATTAGTCGGAGATTTTTTTTTAAGCAAGAATGCAACTAGTCTCTTATATAATATATTATTAGGTAAGTACAATGTAGTATAGTTTCAAAATTATCTATACAAAGTAGTTGTACTTGAGACTAGCGTCTAGTCAAATTCAGTCTAAAGGGCTGATTGTGGAGGTACTCGGGTATTGACTACTTTAGAATTGTATTATTTTTTTATAATTAACGAAAATAAATTTCTAATTTCCTCATGAGAGTTCATTCGTTATTTACCGACTAAAAACAGTGAACTCTGCACTACTATATTGCTTCAGCGAAATTTCTCAATTTTTATGAGATTAAGTAGAAGGTGAAAGGTTTTAGTAATTTAGTTTGTAGCTTGTAGGTGAAAGGTATTTTCAGTAAAATAGTTCATACCGTTATTCAAGTTCATTTAATATAATTTTTGCGAAATTGCTAACTCAGCTGTACTAGTTGCATTGACTTAAAATTTCTATATTTATATATATAAATATATATAATTATATTTTGTTGTTATTGTTATTGTTTATGTTAAGTGTGTGTTTTGCAAAATGCCGTAAAATATTTACTTTAAGCATACGTCAGCATTTTATTATCAACAAATTTATTTAAATGCATTTCAGTGCACTTTACGACATAATTAAAATAATATTTATTATTTGTTCCAATCTTCGAGTTTTCAGCGTAATTTAATTAGTAAATAAAAATATATTAAAAGCGAGTACAAATAGAAATAACTATAAATTCATGATTTTTATTAGAATGCTGTTTTCAATACTGTGCCAAAAACACTATGGCTGAAAAGCCAGTGAAAGAGAGATAAACAGATTTTTATTGTTCCTGGTCTCATTATGAACTGTCTAGAATTAGTTTTGGAGGTTAAAATTCGATTTTCGTTCATTAAGCGTTGCCACATTGACTGAAAAAAGTTGAATGCCATAATTTTGCACTAAAAATTTACTGTGATATTGAGCTTTTAGTTCAAAAATCTTAACTCGATATTCAGTAATTTTGAAAAATGAAGTTCAAAGCCTGATTTTAATACACCAAAGCTATGTTTACAATAATGAACTGTCTAATGTAATTTTTTGAGGTTAAATTCGATTTTCGAACATTAAGCGTTGCCACATTTGTTGAAAAAATTAAATGTTTCAACTTTGGGCAAAAAATGTAAATGTGATTTTGAGCTTTTAGTTAAAAAAAATCTTAACTGGATATTCAGAATTTTGAAAAATGAAGTTCAAAGTCTGATATTGATACTCTAACGCCATATTTAACATTATGAACTGTTTAATGTAATTTCTGAGGTTAGAATTTGAATTTCGAAGATTAAGAGTTTTAGGCAAAAAATTAATATATGATTTTTAGCTTTTAGTTCAATAACCTTAACTCGATATTTAGTAATTTTGAAAAATGAAGTTCAAAGCCTGATTTTAATACACCAAAGCCATATTTAACATTACGAACTGTCTAATGTAATTTTTGGAGGTTAGTACTGAATTTCGAAGATTAAGAGTTTTAGGCAAAAAATTAATATGTTAAAATTCGATTTTCGAACATTAAGCGTTGCCACATCGACTGAAAAAAGCTGAATGTAACAATTTTAGGCAAAATATAAAAATGCGAGTTTGAGCTTTTAGTTGAAAAATCTTAACTCGATATTCAGTAATTTTGAAAAATGAACTTCATAGCCTTTATTTTATTTTATGATTTTAAATATTCCTTATATATACTACCGTAATTTAGACAGAAGAAATAATGCAGACCGATGAGTCAGGTATGCATATAGGCGCCATCCTCAGCAAAAATTGGCTTAAAAGTGCTTTATAGCGGTATTAATAGAGCTTAAAGACCTACCTAAATAAAAATATAACAAATACTATATAAGATATCATTACCGTTAGATATCTACACAATTCGTTTACAAAATTGACTAATTCGCAAAATCGCAATTAATTGTTTTTATCACAAAATTACGAATAAAAGATAAAACTACACTCACACACACACTCTGAAGAGCATGCCTCACATATGTATGCCGCGGTTCAGATGTCAAGCGTATGCGTGATTACGGTAATTCTAGAAAGCCTTTTTGCCGCGCAATTTAGTGTCGCAACACCAATTAAAAGTGTTTGCGTTTCGCATTAAAATGCGATCGGATTCATTGGACAACAGCAATTAGTGTGACCAACTACAACTACAACTAGCGTAGCATCAAAAAACGAAGGCAGACAAAGGCATGCCATTGTAGCAATGCCGAAAGCGCGCATTCCCAATTGTGCTAATAAAGTTAATAAATATTTGACAAATTGTCGGCACAGACATGTAGCACATGTGCCGCAATTATATAATTAATTGGCACTACTACTCACTTGTTGTTGGTGCCATCGCCGGGCAGGAATTGTTCCATCTCTTGTGGTGCATGTCGGCCGCCGCTGTCCTATGGTTTTCAATGGAAAATAAAAACAAAAAAATTAATTTATTAATAAATTTTATTTTTCAATTTTTTTTTTCAACTACTTACCGCTATGTTAACCATTTTGTTGTTGTTTTAGTTTTTGAACGTTAAAAATCCGCCGAAAACCAGTCTTAATTTGTAAGAGTTATTAGCCTCAATAGCAAGCGTTGCTGTCGCGGTTTGTGGTTTGCCTCTTTTATGTAGTTTCTCTTCGTTTGTGTTCTGCAATCAAAAGAAATTGAAAATCTTAATTATTCAATAAATTCATTGAAAATGTTAATGCATATGCGTGAGTGAGTGCGTGTGTATAAGTAATATGCATACGCAGTGAAAAGTGCTGGGACACTTTCGCGTGGCTGATTTTGCATATTTAAATACTTGCATGTTTACATATATGTATGATAATACATATATGTATGATAATACATATTAAACCATAATTTTATTGAAAAAAAAAATTATAAAATTAAATTGTAATAAAAAATATTTTGTAAAATTAAATTTTAATAAACAAAAAATTTATAAAATTTTAATTTCAATTAAAAACCATTTTATAAAATTTATTTTTTAAACCTATTATATTCAATCTTGTTTTTTTAATAAAATCAATTAAATTTTCAAAATTAAAATTGTTTTTCAAATATTTAAATTTTTTTTTAAATTAAAATTTTGTAATTTTTTATTTTATTTTTTGCATTATTTCTTTTATATTTTTGCATATTTTTACCATATTCATATTTTATACAACAAATATTTTTGGTTCCAAATGTCCAACAAAATATTTTTTCACACTCTTTAAGTGTCTATTATCGATAAAAAGATCGATAGTACCGATAAAAGGTTTAGAATTGTCTAAAATTTCGGTAATTTAGTAGAACTATCGAACAGCTTTACGAGTCAGTTTGAAGCTATTCAAGTTTTGTTTGCAAGAAATCACATATCTATTCTATATGCCGTCCTTCTTTATGAAGAGACTTAATATTTAGAGAATATATCTGGTATATTGAGAATTTTCAGAAAACAGAAATTTACAAAATCCGATCAGAAATCCAAAATTGTTTAAATTATGGATTTGAATAATATAACCTTTTATTTAGTACATTACAGTCTAAGCTTTTTAAGAAATTAAGAGTATATTCTATTATATATACAATTTTGAGATCTGTTTAAATTTTGAAAATTATTTTTTAAACTAAGTGTAATGGATCTATAGATATTTTTGGTATTTTATCGACTATTTCGTCTTCTTGTCGCGTTTTTACAACTCCGCGCTGAAATGTAGGCAACACTTTTTAATGATCCTTCTAAGAAGTGATAACGATATATGTCCTTTGATCTAGAGTATGAGTTATGTATACATAAATATTTCTCTATTATAGAATTCAATTTAAATTTTGTTTATTAACCCTAGACGGTCATCCTTCGTCAAAATGACTACGAACTATTATTGATTAAAGAGTTGAAAAATAGTTCTGGATGATATGCTAAGATGTTCCCAAACTTGATTTAAAAAAAATTCCATAATCAACAATTTTTAAAATTTATCTAATTAATGAAATTATTTTTTCAAAAATAAAAAAAAAATTAAAATTTAATTTTTTTAATTTAAGTTTTTGTTTTTCAAACATTTTTTTTTTCTTAAAACCAATTTTTTTATTCAAAAAAATAATTTTTATTTCAAAATTTTCTTTTAAATTTAATTTTTTTTTTTAAATTTTTTTTTTTCAAAAATTTAATTTTTTTTCTTAAATCCAATTTTTTTTTTCAAAAATTTTATTTTTATTTTCAAAATTTTTTTTTTTCAAAATTTTCTTTTTAATTTAATTTTTTTTTCAAAAGTTAATTTTTTTTAAATTAACTGCAATAACAAAATGGCTTTAAAATCGAAAAAAATACATAAACTTCATCATACGAAATTATTTTCTAATATTTTTTTTAATAAAAACTAGTTTTCGAAGTTTTGATACTACACTATATAGTCAGACAATTTTTCCAAAACAATGAAACTCACTATACCTAGATCATCAAATTTGATGTTCCTCACTCAATTAGATATATATAATACCAGCATTCATGCATATTTATAACCAATTACATGTCAAACATTTATTATATCACACGTGTTTTCATAAATAAAATAGAACTCATTTTAGTACGCACTGAACTGAATCTCCGCTTTGGCAACGACTTAATGGGGCGTGCGGAAAACGTTGCTAATATTTAGTAGATGAATTTGATATGCAAATATATACGCTTTTCCACGAAAAGCTATACTACCATGCCCACTGACAACACACATTTGAATATCCGGTTTTCGTTGACTTCGTCATCTTCTCACCTCGGGGGAATGCCCTTTTGGCACAAATTAATAAAATTAAAAGTAAATTACTTAAGTCGTAAATAGCATTTGGTATGCATGCGAATGCTAGGCTTTCGAATCGTGTGTATAAAATTATCTTACGGCGTAATTAGTTTGTTAGAAAAAACTAAGCGGAGAATGTAGTGTAGACTTTACAATAAGAGAGATATTTTTTTGTATACTTAATAGGCGTGTGGAGAATACTAAAATAAATGAAAATACTAAAACAAATGTGAATTAAATTAAAAAAAATAGTTAATTAATATTTTGGTGCAGAGTTGCCACCTTTACATAATTATTGATTAATTTAAATTGCTAAAGATAAATTATATAGTGCATTAGGGATCTCAAACTGAACAGGTTTGAGAACGATTTGACCAGAAAATATTTTCGAAAAGGGTTGCCACCTTAAAAAATAATAAAAATGAGAAAGATAAATTCAATATTCTTATAAAGGCCACAAAATATTCTGAGTCAAAAGAACTTATAACGAAGATAATTTTTAGAAGGGTTGCCAACTGTTTGAAATATCGAATAGAAAAGATTATAAGTACATATATGTATATACAACTGTGTAGAGTCAAGCCTTTACATTTAAGAGATTAAATTTATTACTTGCTCAAGTTCATTATTAATTCTCATGTATTGTATTATAGATTACAAACACATTGATTAGCTACAAATGATCTCAGTCTAGAACCCATAAATCATCTTTCATAGCTCGTCGCACGCGGAAACAATATTTGTAATATATTAATGCTAATGCTCATAGAAACTGATAACAAGCGAATGTCTTATCTCGCTTCAAAAGATTTTTCAAAGTCAAAAATATATACTTCGACCTAAGTACTTTACAAATATGTACTATAACTATATATAAAAGGTATGTACTATATGGTACATTACACCGATTTGCATGTGACATGGAAATATTTAAATTGTGTGACGCAAAATTTGTGCCAATACGTGGGAAATTATACATTTAATCTTATCATTTATTCACGAAGTTCATGTTCTCGCTGACTTTAAGTGATAATATACCGTTACGTGAATAACACTTTGAATTTGTATATAATAATTAACAGTGTAAAAAATAGCAATTATGAGACAAAGTCTGAAAAAAAAATAAAAATTATAACAACAACTAGAGTTCAGGGAAATTACGGGGCTTCTGGTGTACATATGTATGTATGTATGTATATAAAAAGCACGTTTTTTTCTAGCGCCAATTATCGACTTTGCTCTCATTAAAAACAACATTGCGAGAGTGAAACAGGATTTTTAAAGAATATATGTTATATATTTCTTATGCATATACATTTTTTTAAGAATTATCAATGAAATAAATATTAGTTCCAAACAATCGGTGAACTACCGAAAAAAGCGTTTAAACTTTGGCTGTTGTTCCATGCGTTGTTTTAGCACAAAAAATAGATAATTATTAAATTGGTTTAATTGGATCGTTATCTCCTACGTGCGCTGTCATGCGAACATTAATTTTATACCCTATTTTTATATACATATAAACATAGTTTTGTACATACATACATATGTATGTCTATTTCATATAAACATATTCATTTTATTTTCTTTTAAACTTTGCTATTTCAATCTTTTTAATTTGTTTTTTCCTTCTTCTAATTTTTTCTAGTGTTAAACGGTGTGGAGAAAGGTGTGTGTAAAATAAAAATAAAATTAAAAATTATCCCATTTGTATTCTAGTCTAGTTCATACGGAGTTCCAGCTACATTATAGCTTCTACTGCTAACAAACTAATGCAAATTAATGTTATTTTTAACTGGTGAGTCGAAATTTTTACTTATTTTCGGAAGGCGATTCCTCAATACAGTGAAAGTCGCTGACACATTTATTTACTACGTTATAATTGTACCTATTTCGGGTATATATTGACTATTATTTTAAATTCAATCTAATTTTAATTAATTTTTAAATTTTAGTTTTAATTTTAATTTTGAATTTTAAGTGATTAATTTTTAATTTAATTTAATTTTTATTTTTATTTTTATTTTTATTTTTATTTAATTTTTAATTTTTAATTTTTAATTTTTAATTTTTAATTTTTAATTTTTAATTTTTAATTTTTAATTTTAATTTTAATTTTAATTTTTAATTTTAATTTTAATTTTAATTTTAATTTTAATTTTAATTTTAATTATTAATTTTAACTTTAATTTTTGAATTTCAATTTTAATTTTAAATTAAATTAAATTTTATTTTTTTTTTAATTTTAATTTTAATTATTATTCTCTTATATATATATATTTTTTGTTTTTTAACTTTTTGTTAATTTTTTTTTTAATTTTAATTATTTTTTATAAACGAAAGCTCTAACTTCCCACAACAAAGCTTCAAGAGCTTTACAAAGCTGTTTAAGCAACAGATCTTAATTTGTTTTTTATAAACGAAAGCTTTCACTTTTCACAACAAAGCTTGAAGAGCTTTACAAAGCTTTTTAGGCAACAGATCTGGTTTCTTCTTTATTATAAGTTGATGATGATGATTTGTACTCTTATTACGAAATAATCTTTAATTAAATTATTCTAAAAGGTTAAAATAAACAACCAACCAAGAAAAATTTATTTTTATTGCTTCCTAAAAGTTACACCAGATGGCGCTGTGGCTCAGTCACAGATAAATTCTCTGTTTATCAATACAAATATTTCTATTTCTGTTCTGTTTTCAAGACTGTTTTCTGTTTTTAAGACTGAATTAACCATTCTTATATCTCTATCTATATAAAAGTGATTTATTGTACAGTTCACTTTGTAAATTCCTAAACGACAATTCATTAGCATTAATGACGCAAGCTTTAGCTAATTTATTCGCAAAGCATTAAAGACAAAACTACGTAATTTGTGCATAATTTATGCAAAATCCCAAACTTAAACAGAAATCACCCGCTTAAAGCCTTATAGAGCGGCATAACGCAACAAGTTGACTGGCTGTCTAGGTGTCTGCATATTAACATATATACATACGTACATACATATGTAGGAACTTATGTATATGCTCACAGCTTATTCTATGACTTGAAAGCTTTGATATTAATTATGCACGCCTTTATGACTTTAAGATTATCAAAGCCGATAATAAAGTTCAAGAAACTCTAAAAACCCGTTCCACACCGATACACAGCTATTATAATTACATATGTACATATGTATGTAAATATATGTAAGCATGTTCAGCCACCGGCGCACGCTAAAAATAGCCAACATTTTTCTCTAATTTAATTTCGTTGGCTGACTAATATGGCGCACTCGACGCCGGTAAGGAATTCCTGTGACTAAAACCGTCTGAATTCGGCGCAATAAAAATAAAAAACAGCGATATACATACATTCGACTATATATGCATATAAATATAGTGCGAATTTATAAATATATACACGGATATGTATGCAGTGCCCAAGCAAGTAAGGGGGAAAATAGTAAAAAAACAGGCACGTAGTACTAAAGGTGGCTTCATTCATAAATACTATAGAGGCACTACTTCAAGTTATGCGCGCCTTTTTGGAATATTTATATAGTAAATATTAATGCAAATAAAATGCGGCATTTAGAGTAGATATGTGGTTTTATTGTGGCGCTTAGTTGCCGCGTTTTAAGATAAAAACTTACTCTGTGCTATGAGAGTAATGCCACTACTGTTCGGTAAATACCGGCTACCCAGCAGTGGCCCGCAGTTAATTGGATTCTAATTACTGATTAGATTATGGCGGCCTTCAAGTGCGCGTGCATAACCTATCTAACACAGGCGGGCACTATAACTGTTATCTTCATTCATAAATAAGCCTTATGGCATGACTGTAAGCTGCTCAAAGTGGTCAACGCGCTTAAGTGTATACATATATGCCTTCACTGTCGTATCTATAAAATATTAGATACATTTTAAATTTATGAAACGTTTTTTCTAAGGGCGCTTGCCGTCTCTAATTTTTGCCAATATCCAAAATATCAAATTTAAAGTCTTAATCAGTTAAGGAAACAGTTGGGGAATCACATTATGCTAAACATTTTTGTTAAGATATCATATTAAGCATTTGAGGTTCTCTGAGTGAAGTTCTGTATCGATTTCCAAAAAATAAAAAAAAATTAATTAAAATTAAAATTAAAATTAAAAATTAATTACATAAAATTAAAATTAAAATTAAAATTAAAATTAAAATTAAAATTAAAATTAAAATTAAAATTATAATTAAAATTAATAAACTAGGAGAAGGATATATTATGTTTCTTGGTTATACTTGACAAAGTAAGAACAGTTTGAGTAAAATATATAAACAATATATAAATATCTAATTTACATAAATACATAAGAGCACTACAGAGTCATTATATGTAATTCTAAATGTATTTATAAAATTCTTGGCAAACATTTGACAATTTCGCGTGTCTAATTTTAAACGCACAAGTGGTAATACCGAAAAAACCACTTAAAAATTCTTGTACATGTTATACCATGTACATATATACATATATATGTATGTACTAGATCTATGATTGTGCCACTGAGTACTTCAAACATGAGTGCGTTTGTAAATCAAACCATTTTGATCAGTTTCAAACAGCATGGCACTAGAAATATATGGTTCGCATGGCTTATATACATACATAGGTGGGTATCTATATTCGGTAATTTAGAGCGCTGTTGAATTTTAATGAACTTATAAGTATGTATGTATATTTGTATAGTAATTGTATTTGGCAGTTAACTGGTAATTAAAATTCGTGGGTGTACACTATCTCGATTTGATGGCGGTCATAAAAGTCGAGTGGCGGTTTTATTCTTTGGTTTATGGAGTTGAACAGAGTACAGAGTTGTAATTTTTACTTAAAATTTTATCAACTCTCTCTCTCTCTTTTAAGTTATAGAAACCTCATGGTGATTTCTTTCGAACCAATTTTTCCAGTACGGAAGTATATTTCTCAATATTTGGTCGTCCAGACAATTCGTTTCGTTTTCAACTCTTTTGTGAAACTTTATAAAATAAATTTAGCTTTTTGGTAGAGATTATTACCTTGTTTATACCATTTCCTCACGAAAAAGTGGACTAAATAAAACTTTTAACAGCGCCATCTATATATTTAAATGTGGTTAGACACTCAATTATGTATTTGAAGCTTGAATAATAATATAAAATCATAACTATCGAAGCTCTGAAGTTAAATGGCTTCGCATACACACAGTTGAACTTCCCTAACTCGAATCAGCATAATCCACAAAAAAATCGAGTTAGAGAGACTTTGAGTTATATAAGGTAATTTGTATGAAATATGACTTCTATTGTCAATTAAAGAGCTCGATTTATGGAAAAATTCGAGTCATAGAAGTTCAACTGTATTTACATAAGTCCATATGCCTTTGTGAACCGGTTAATGACTGCCAATAATAACAATTAATTAATACAATTTTCCTGACCACTCTTCCCGATACAAAAAAAGCTTTTAAATACGAACTGCTCGCTTTCTTTGTGGCCAATGTACCGTTACACATGTATAAAACTAATAATTTGCAAAAATATTCGAGAGCAATACCCGAACAATAGAGATTTCAAATCCGGTTAGAGATCTTATAAGTGATGCGTAAGCAAAAATGACTAAACTAGTTTCTCCAATTATGTATTATGTACTAATATAACCCACAGTCATCAAAAACGTAGTTTTGCATGATAATCACGCCCACTTATTAACTAACTGTAAGTAAGTATTAGAAAGTCAAAATATTTAAAAACTATTAAAATTTAAAATTCAAATATAAATAAGGCTCCTCGGTTAGCTACCAAGTATATTATTTCTTTAAGAAGCTGCTCATTACAAATATTATTTGTCGGAATACAGCTGAAAGCTCAGGTGAGCTTTCACTTTTTATTTCATAATACATGAATACAGCTTAAAGCTCAGATGAGCTTTCACCTTTTATTTCATAAGACATGAATAGAACTTAAAGCTCAGATGAGCTTTCACCTTTTATACCATAAGATATGAATAGAGCTTAAAGCTCAGATGAGCTTTCACCTTTTATACCATAAGATATGACGAGTAGCAGAAGAAGAAGAAGCAGTACAGTTAAATTCGTTAATTTTTATAAAAATCAGTGACCGAAACCCAAAATAACATTTGAAAAGTAACTGTATCTGTGCTCAAAGTTCAACTTGATACTAAACTTCTTACAATAAGCTTCTCTGCTGTCATCAATTAATTGAAAATAATTATTCCATTCATAAAAAATTATAAACTTTAACTATTGCGCATATTATATTGAAAAAAATTAAAAAAAAATTCGAATGAAAAAATTCCATTAATTTCCTACAGGGCATGTGCCAAAAAACCACATGGCGTAAGCATTCGACAAAAAAATCTAAAACGTTAAATAGAAAGGCCAAGTTAAAAGAAAGAAAAGAATAAGACAAATTGTCTGTCTAAAAAGAAAAGACAGCAGAATTGGATACCAAACATTAAAGGCAAAGCGAAATGAGCACGCATTGTTGCATCAGCCAAAACGTGTAAAAACGCTTCGCCATGCTGGTGGGATTTTATTGTATTGTGTAGGTAGGTATACAAACGTAGACATGCAATAAATGAAATTAGAGAGTGTAGACATACATATGTAGTACGAGTATATGACATCACATATGTATGTATATATGTATGTATGTAGGTGCATTTATGCACTTATAAGTGTGGGATTGCGCTATTTGATGTGTCTTTTTGCGCTTGGCGCTCAGCGAAAGTCAATAAAAAATGCAAAAATTGAAAAATACTATTGAATATGCAGAGACGTTGGGAGTAGGGAGGGTTATTGGAACTGTTAGAGAGCTCAATTAGATGAACGAAGGTATTTTTTGTGTCCGAAAATTGTAATTTTCTTACTTTTTTCAGATTTTTAGAGAAATCAGATTCATTTCATCTTTCTCCAAGAATAAATATCGTTCATTTTGGGAGGCTCTAGACAAACCTAACCCAATAGAGTATTCATAAGGACTCATTGTAATAGAGATTCAAAAAAATATATACTATAAGCCAGCCTTACTACTTACTGCAAGTCTCCTCGCTACCCACACAAGGTGTCTTATCTAATTAATAACACATTTCAACTATCTAAATTTGGTACATGCGTCTGCAGCAACAGCATTCATGCTTCTTACATTTTGTCAATTGTCAATTGTCATTGTCATGTGTGGCGCCGCAGTTTTCGTGTGTCAATAGCCTTCGTGCTTGTGTAACCTTGATTCGCGTGCTTACAATTCGCAGAAGTTAAATTCTTTCAATTTTCGCTGGCACCAACCGAATTTGCGCAATTGTAATGCTCAAGAGTGGCGGCAGCGGTCTTCGCGTGTGTGTTAAGGCATGTGAGCACACTTGGCGGCTTTTCAGTTTCAATTAAAACCAGCAATTTACTTGACATTTTTGGTACAATTAAAGAACACACTTCTTGCCGTCGTCTACACAATCACAGACAGTGGCCCTGTCGTCGAAATTGAAATTTCAATTAATCGATATTAATTCATTGTAAATGATGAAATGAAAGCGTTAGTTAAAAATCGTCTGGAAGTGTAGACATACACAGACATAACTCCAGACACTTTCGATTTCGTTAGAAATAAATATATTTATACTTGAAGCTAAGGGCGTTGAGCTGAGTACGTCAACTACTTCATTCATGCACATGACTCGATAGCCGCGCTCTTTTCCGTTAGTACAATTTTTGTATTTTTTTTATTGTTGTTTTTTTTTTCTCCCCTGCAATATTCTACGTCAAAACGTGACCACTTAATTACATCAACGGTTTTATTTGCTCTCCATGAAACATGCGGTGTTATGCGCATGTGGGCCTCCTCTTGGTCTCTCTTATTTTTCGCTTTTTATAAAAAATACTCTTTGAGAGCTTCTAGCGCCACGCCGGCAAATGAATACGACTCATAGATAATACAGAAACTCATATGTATGTATATTCTATATATAAAGCGAAAAAGTCACGTCAGTCAGTATAAGTTTACATATATACAACTGAAGTAAATAAGTAAATATATAATATCGATAGATTTCGACGAACACGTGCTTGCAATAAGAGCGGCAAAAGCTTCATTCAACTGGCTGCTGAACTGAAACCATATACTCAATATCAAACTTAGTGGGCAAGTAAGTGGTTGCCGACATATGTAGCAGAGATCAATAGCATATATGTAGCAGAGATCAATAGCCAGTCAGCGCGGCTCTTTTTAGAAGCGCAACCATAACTACATATGTACTTATTTTTAAATTCAGATATTTATGCTGACAGTTAGTCGTATAGACTACAATTTATAAATATATTTAGTAATATGATTCTTTGCGGGAATATATGTATATCTATGTATATAGCTATTTTGCTCTTGCTTGTGAGTATTAAATTTTCGCGGTTAATGTACGAAGCTCGTAAGCGCTCGCTCGTAAGAGTAGCAGTCACCTAAGCGGTAACAAAAGAACATGCCAACTCGGGTATTTTTTGGTTGATTGTGACCACTGTTATAGAAGACGCCGAAAAGTCAGTTAATTCTTTTTAAGGGGTTAGGTGGGTTTCAGGGGCTAAAAACAAGGGTATTTTTACAATTTTACATTTTTTTTTATAAATTAGGTCTACAACTTTGCTTCCGCCGTTTCCCAATAGATGTCTCTAGGGTCAAGCACTGGTCGATTAAATCGATTAAATCGTTTTATATCGATTTTGGACATTTGTGTCAACATTAACCCAACATATTAGAGATCTGTTTGCATTCCAAACTTATTCTCAACTGAAAATGTCACTTTTTGAGCCGAATTCTCGACATTTGCGGGAAATTTTGCT
Organism: Zeugodacus tau; assembly: GCA_031772095.1. NCBI lineage: Eukaryota > Metazoa > Arthropoda > Insecta > Diptera > Tephritidae > Zeugodacus > Zeugodacus tau. The sequence continues at coordinate 55,307,372 of CM062653.1, read as the reverse complement.
TTTCTTTTTTAATTCATACAAAAAAACGACGGAAGCAAAGTTGTAGACCTATATATTTCATTTAAACAATTCAGCGTACCAAAGATACATGTTTAAACAGTATTTTGTGAAATTTTTCTTTAAAAATTCCGGAAACTGAGCCGTTGGCACCTCATCTCCCATGACGCGTCAAAAAAAAAAGGTCTTGCGTTTGCATCATAACTCATAATTGGTTCATCTAAAAACAATAAACCAAAAATATTTCGACAGTATATGGATAAATCCAGTTAATGAATGAAGGAAAAGAGAAAATATTGAAATTTGAATTTTAACCAAAAAGATCACTTTTTCGGTCAAATTTGCGGCAAATATTGGCTCAAAAAAATATAATTATAATAACAATATAAAAACCCTTTGTTCATTAACTAGATAAAGCTATTCTATCTTATCTCTTATATCTCTTAGAATATTACTCGGATTGATTTGATATTTTTGGATAATATTTTAAATATATTGCACTATTTAATAAGACACAAATTTTTGTTTCAAATTTTGAAATTTTTAAACCCGCCTAACCCCTTACTCATCTGGTTGTCTAAATCCTTCACACATTTCTTTCGATAGTTCAGAGCGAATCTTTGAGTTTTGGCAACTGAAAAAACTCAAGGCAGGCAAATATAACATTGAATAGGTGCCACACTTGTACTTTTTTGTCAGGCATCTCTTATGCGAATTACATTTTGTTTATGAACCTTAGAACCGTATCAACCAAAATGTGGTATTCCAAAAGGGTTGATAAGAGTCTTGTATAACGCTCTAAGGCTGACTCGACATTTTGTCGTGCTTGTTTTTAACACTTTTTCGTTGTTATCGTCTCAAGAGTTTGGTGTATGACATTGCATGAGGTACCTTAGAACTCTACTTTGAAAAATTTCTGAGGAAAATGAGTTTGGATTTATGGGAGCCTTAGATCTCTAAAATTAATACCGACTGACAAAAAATTCCATAAAAGGGATAAATCATCAGATGGATCGGATTTATTAGCCCCAGTATTGATATAAAAATTATGTTTTATATAAAAATATATTGATTGTTGAAGGAAGTATATAATAAGAAGCTTTTAATTGTATTTATACCAAAAAAATAGAACAAATAAAAAAATAAATTGAATTTTTTTAAATTGATATTTTCGAGTTCAATTATTGAATTAGTACTTTTTCATGGAGGCACTGTTTTCCTATAATTTTTCTTTAAACTCTAGACTTCATTGTACTGCTAAAGTTCCACTGATTCCTAAATGACGTTATAAGAAGTCATACAGCCCTCAGTTTATTGGGACAAATTTTGAATTACTGAGTTTTATATCAACAACTGAGCCAGTCAATATTTGATTTGGCTCCGTTGGACAGTCTTTTGTGGTTATATTAGGTCTACAACTTTGCTTCCGCCGTTTTCCAATAGATGTCTCTAGGGTTTGTGTCAACATTAACACAACAAAATATTTGTAGAGATCTGTTTGCATCCCAAAGTTATTCTCAAAACTGAAAATGTCACTTTTTGAGCCGAATTCTCGACATTTGCACGGAATACGCATGCTGCCCGAAAGATGGTCAAAAGTAGTAGCTAGCGACGGCCAATACAGGTTTTGGTCTAGAGGTTAGAAACTTGTCACGATTGTCTTGTTGGAAACCAATATTTGGAGTGTTTTTAGCCGGATAAGTTTGGCCTCGGTATAGTCCAGAGATAATCATATGAGCGAAAAAGTGCTCAAGAACTAAAATCTGATATTTGAAAAAAAAATCTGATAAATTAAAAATATTAAATATTTATTTTTATTAGTTCTTATATACATATATTAAAAAATTATTTCTGTAAAAAAAATTTCCAAAAATTTTATATTTCCATAAATCCACAACTAATCTATTACGTTGTTCCAATGTAAAGCCACCAGATTTCCCATTATGCATTTATTTTTCCAGCAATTAGTTGGCGCGTATATACAAAAATTGCTGTTTACCATAATTAAATTGAAAATTTCAAAGCAGAAAACAATGCCGAGTATTAGAAATTTATTAGATGCAAGCAAAAACAACTCATTATTATTAATTTTTTTTTTTTCATTCTTATAAGTTGCAAGTGAAATTTTCAGCTGGCGGCTAATAATATTATACAATATTTCATGCACACATTTGCCTGATTATTAGCGGAAAAATAATTGAAAAATAGTTTTCTTGAATAGAAAATTTCAGCTGTTCAAATAGCGAGACTATGCAGTTGTGGATAATTACATTTTACAAATTGTTTTAAGAAATTGTTTAATTTATAGATTTTTGTTGAATTTTCTTTTGTATTTTTTTTTTATTTATTGGAAAAATATTTGTAATATTTTTATATATATGTATTTATATATATGTATGTATGAGTAATTCTATAGTATATATACATGTAAGTGCAGATCTATTGTAATTATATAAATATGACTAATTTTAGAATTTCTATAGTATTTTATCACTCATGGGTTTTTAACAATCAACTTTATACATACATACATTTACATATATAATAACCTAAAGTTATAAATAGTTGACTTCCGCCAAAGCTTTGAAAAAAATGTGGTTGAGTATCTGTATACATTCCTTATCACATTCCAAAACCACCGACATTTTTTTTTCCAATTGCGAATTTCAAGGAAATTTAATGCTGTAAACATAGCTGGCAACATTTTTTCGTACTGATAACATAGTTTCCATGGAAGTACAAACACGAGTTTCTTTAACATTTCAAGCAAAATTTACCGACTTTCAACTTGAAAACTGTTGCAAAGCGGACGCTGATAGAAATGTGTTTGAAATTTCGTCATTTTTAATGAAAGGAAGTACATACATACATACATACATATGTGTGAGAGTTGTGCCGCTTTAAGTAAGAAAAAACATATTTTTTTTTTGAAAATCGTCATGCATGAGATATTGTAGACATAAAATCTACTTATATACATATACAGTGTCGGACAAAACTCATTGGACTAAATCGAGTCTCAGACATATTCTGTCATAACTTTTTACATGGATGCATTAGAAGAATAATTTTTTTTGCAAAAGAAAGATCGCATATTCTATATTAAGAAACAATTCAATTTTATTTTTCAACTTTTATGTACAATTTATAACTTATAACAGAAGGGAAAAAAGTAAAAAATTCTCGCGACATAACTCATTGGACTTTAGCTGAATATGAAAATAAATTCGTTTTATAATAATATTTCATTGGGTAGCCATTATTTTTAATGATTGCAGCACATATTTTAGGCATAGATGAAATTAAATTAATAATATATGTATCATTTATTCCATTCCAGGCTTGTTTCAGGGCATCAAATAGCTTGTTTTTATTACCGTGGACCTGTTCCCTATTAATCTGCCTGTTGACAATTTCCCATAAGTTTTCAATCGGGTTTATATCAGCAGACTCGGCGGGCCATCTCATAACACAAACTTTTTCTTCCAAAAGCCAATCCTTCACAATTTTTGACGTGTGTTTGGGGTGATTAACATGTTGGAACTGCCAATCAGGCGGCATTTTTTGGATAGCGTGGGGTAACATTTGGGTTTGCAGTATATTTTTATATTGGAACCTATCCATGTTCCCTTCTATTTTGAAAATAGGTCCTACTCCCTGCCAGAGAAGCATCCCCACACCATTATGTTACCCCCACCATGCCTTACGGTACCCTGCAAGTATCGACGGTCTAAACGCTTTCCTGTTGGTCTTCGTACACGTGTCATTCCATCAAAGTTCTGCAAATTAGATTTGGAGCAATGGAAGTCAGTATTGTTTTCAGATGATTCCAAATCTAATTTGCAGAACTTTGATGGAATGACACGTGTACGAAGACCAACAGGAAAGCGTTTAGACCGTCGATACTTGCAGGGTACCGTAAGGCATGGTGGGGTAACATAATGGTGTGCTTCTCTGGCAGGGAGTAGGACCTATTTTCAAAATAGAAGGAACATGGATAGGTTCCAATATAAAAATATACTGCAAACCCAAATGTTACCCACGCTATCAAAAATGCCGCCTGATTGGCAGTTCCAACATGTTAATCACCCCAAACACACGTCAAAAATTGTGAAGGATTGGCTTTTGAAGAAAAGTCAGTTATGAGATGGCCTAGTCTGTTGATATAAACCCGATTGAAAACTTATGGGAAATTGTCAACAGGCAGATTAATAGGGAACAGGTCCACGGTAATAAAAACAAGCTATTTGATGCCCTGAAACAAGCCTGGAATGGAATAAATGATACATATATTATTAATTTAATTTCATCTATGCCTAAAATATGTGCTGCAATCATTAAAAATAATGGCTACCCAATGAAATATTATTATAAAACGAATTTATTTTCATATTCAGCTAAAGTCCAATGAGTTATGTCGCGAGAATTTTTTACTTTTTTCCCTTCTGTTATAAGTTATAAATTGTACATAAAAGTTGAAAAATAAAATTGAATTGTTTCTTAATATAGAATATGCGATCTTTCTTTTGCAAAAAAAATTATTCTTCTAATGCATCCATGTAAAAAGTTATGACAGAATATGTATGAGACTCGATTTAGTCCAATGAGTTTTGTCCGACACTGTATGTATATATATGTTGTTGTATATGTATTCGCACACACATTTTTCAACACTTATTTTTCAAAAATAACAAAAAAAAAACATCGAGAAAAACGTGAGCGCTACGTGGGTGTATGGCTGATGAGAGCATACTAGGTACATACCTACATATACAGAATATCTTAAATTACGCATTGAAGCAGTTAGTAAGTCTGTTTGTATGCATACTTAATGTGAAAATAGAAAATGACGTCAAGGTCACGCAAAAAAAGGGGGGCCGATACCAATGCTGAGAGTTTAATAGCAGTATTAAATATACAAATATTGATATATGTATAACAAACAACCCACTTAGCATGAGTCCAATATTCCGAAACTATTCACAGCACAATTTTATCTGAGAATATTTATGCGAAAATATATGTATAGACGATAACACCTACTAATGATGTCGGAATATGCTTGAGCGTAGATTTCCGGAAGTTGTTTTCATTCACTGTTACCAAGACAACACAACAGAAATGTTGGCAAGAATTTCAGATTTTTGTTCTAAATAAAAAATGTGTGTCATAAATATATATCTATATCTATTTTAAATATCACTCGTTGAAGACTCGAGAGACGTCAGGTGATGCGGCTGCTTAAAATATAAGGAATAATGAAAATCCAACGGATTGTGGTAGATTAAAGGTTTCTTCTTCATATTCTTTTAGTCAACAATAATCGTTTCACATACCTCTCTACTCTACTCTATGTTTGAGCATATCTCTTTTTTTCAAAATTTTTTCAAATCATTGTCCATAACAAAGTTATCAGAACAGACCTCGAATAATATTTGGACACGGTCTGTAAGAAATATTTGGAAAATACTTTATTCTACTCTAACTACAACAAGCGTATAACCTCATTAAAGTGGTATAACTGTTGTCTAGTATACCAGTATAGTCTCTTTTAATTTATACCAGCTGCCTGTTCGATTCGCCAGTCTGAAAAATTTCGGCATATCATTGAATGCTATAGGTTAAATGCTTGCTGTGTTACCTCTGAGGCTCGCCGAGCTTCAAAGTTCAAATGCAAACCAAATCATTTTGTTATTGTAAACGAAAATATTTTTAGCAAGTCTTCACGGGACCCCCAATTGCTTACGCATTGCTTTTGGCATATGACAAGCCAGCTGTATGTTACGAGCGCTGAGAAAGAAATGTGCAAATAAGTTTGGCAAATATGATGATTAGGAGAAAACAGGCGCTTTGTGTACCTAAAATAATAATAATAGCTCGACAATAGAGTACACATCCATAAATGTAATATGTATGCAAAAAAAAGTACGTTATATGTTATTTTATGGTATTTTTTGTTTAATGTCCCATAAATATTTAATATATGTATGTGCTTTTGACGTCAATTTTCGTCTTAAAGATTTTTCATATATGGATGTCTTTGCAATTTTGCAATCAGTCATCTAGATTCTGTAAAATATACGGGTTTTCTTTGGCTTCCTGTAGCAGTGCTTATCTTAAAAATATTAATCTCAGCAAATTACGCGTTAAAGAAGTGTTATTGATGATATTTTTTATAGTATATAATACCTTCAAAGTGGTTTTCATCTTTTTTTTGCTTCCACACTAAGCCGAAATTGCTGTATAAGTTACTGTTTCAATGATCAAGTGATCACCGCTATATGACAATTATATTAAAAATGGGCGTGACACATCTGTTTAGCTATATTTTACATAAAAATATTATAAAACCATTTTGAGCGATAGATTGGACTTGCGACTCAGGAAACACATTATATATTATTATATTTTACAATATATGTAAATCATTTGTTATAGCTTATGCGCCTAAGACTGTGCTATAAAACTATATTTTAAGACGCTATACCAGTTGACATTTCTTAAAAATCGATTTTTTTATTTTTTGCTCATTTTTACTTTAAAAAATATCGTTTGAAAGCGATTACTTGAATCGTTTTTGAATGGCAGCGTTCTAAAGAGTAACCGTTCGCAGGTATATGCCGTTATAGTCTAAACTAAACGCGTTTTTCTCGAATTGACATCTCTCAAAATTGCTGACATCAAAACTCAACGAGAAATTGACCGATCGACTTCAAACTTAAACTGAGCATTCTTGAATATATTTACTCTACAATTACCTACGATCTTTTTTGTTGAAAATTGTCAATTTAACATTAAAAAACGATAATTTTTTTACGTAAAAAAATTCAATTTTTTCAGATATTTTTTTTTTGTTAATTTTCGATATTTTTCAAAAACCGTGTATATGGAAATATCTTCAACTTTAATAACCTTTTCGATTTTTTTTTCTTCTGCTACTCATTCGGACGGAATCATGACAGTAGTTGGAAAACTTTTTTTGTCATCTCCAAAGACAGCACATAACACCGTTGTTTTTCAATATTTTTATAAAACAAAAACTGAAAATATACCTTATTATTTCCAAAAAATTTCGAACCAATCGATCGAGTTCTTTCTTTTAAAAATATTCACGAAAATCGCCTAATTTTTCATGAGTTACACTGGTATAGCCCCTTAAGTACTCATTTGATTGTAAACATAAAATTTCCGTTGATATTGTGTACCATTCTGGTTTTTTAAAGGATTGTTTAGGGTTTTGTAGTTAAGCATATTTTTACAGTTAACTCTGTGTGTTAAATTTATATTTAGTTTGTACTTCCGAAAAACTTTCGATATCTTTGGCAATGATATATTTCGCAAATCCTCATATCTACTCATGTGATTATTGATAAGAAGTATAAAAATATTATGATTAAGACGTCGCAGGGTTTTCGAACTTAATTAATCATTACTCGGTAGTGTTGTCGATTTTATAGCTTCCATTATGAAGCTTGAAATGGCTAACTTAGCATAGTTTTCGGCGCAACGAGTTATGATTATGAATATATATTATTTGAGTGGTTTAAGAGAGTCTATAAAGACCTAAATTGATTTTTATTGAAATTTTAATTTTCTTCAGTGTTTTTTTATAAAAAAATATATAGTGGAATTTCTATAACTCGAAGATCTCCATAACTCGAACTTTTGAATTGGCAATAGAAGTTAAATTTCATACAAATTTCCCTCCATAAATCGAACTTTTCGACGAGAGCATAATACAAAATTTAAAATTTTACTATCGAGGCAGAATTTTAATACACCTATTTGTAATTCAAATTCTGCTTTTTTCTTCTTCTTTCACTCACACTATTAGCACCTATGTATATTTAAATCGCACCTTCTGACTGATAAGCATAGATTCCCTTAGGGATTAGTTATGATAAATCATCAAAGTGTTATCGATTTTTTATCGAATTATATATAGACATGTAATATAATAAAATAATAGAGTTGTTTGCACTCAAAATTTCATATGAATTTACAACCTACATATATAACAGAAAAATAGCTTTTTATAAAAATACACCTTGTTTATGGTCTTACCACTAATCTGGTACGTGCGCTTCGCAATGATTTTTGTACATAAATCAATGTATATTACGTATTTCGCATGCAAAGTTTATTGCTATCATTAGTTAGATGGCTGAGATAAGATATCGTATAATGAATCACGGTCAATTCGATGACGTTATAGGAAATATACAACATGACAGTGCATATGACTATATTTATAGAACTATATAAGTAAGTATTTCATGTTTTTAGCAAAAAAATAGATTTCTAAACATACATACATATGCATGAAGATAACAATGAAAACCATTGTAACATGAAAAATAAATTTGTAAATATGTTAAGTATCTATCGATATGTATGTATCATTTCCACCTCGGAAAATTTTAGTTCAATAGGTGTAAACTGCAAAACACTCATATGCGAATTTTCACAACCAAATTAGCGCATATTAAAGCCAAACAACACACATTTCCACCGACACAAAGTGCGGTAAGAGTGAGTACCGTTAGTTTGTATCGACAGTCACATGCAAATTGGCGTAACAAACGTTTTTGACACATTTGACAAAGCATTGGCGAACAATGAATTTGAAGAAGTAGAAAATTTAAGAAAATATATTTTTTTTTTATTTTTGTTGCAAATATTTTGTGACCTTTGCACTGATGTATCTATAAGATATACATATACTGGCGATGAGTTATCTGAAATATGCGCATAAATTTCAACGATTTTCACGACGCATAACTCAATCTTTTACGTGCTATTTTCACAAGCACACACACACCCACACACACACCTACTAATAAATATTTTTGTGGCGACGCTGCGACTGCTTATCTATGCAGATACATATATATACTATATATATATATACATATATATCTGTGTATTTGTTTGCCTAAGAATGTAGTGCGAAAATATTTATTTATCTTGCCTCAAGGACTCACCATCGTTCATCCAACTTGTCTAACTGTCGACAAGAGTCAACAAATAGCTACCCAACAAGCCTATATTTCCAAGGTCTTATAACGGTAGGGGATGAGTGAAAATGTTTTTATGTATAAACATATACATATATGTTTGTATATAACAGTAGTATTCAGAATATATTTTTGCAATAAGTCCATAAGTCGCATTGTACCGTTAAAAGCTATCGGTTTAACCGCGTTCCATTTCCTACAACTGCCTACACGTTTTGTCACTTGTGGTTCTCACATATATACATATGCATGTCTATATGTATGTGTAGATATGTTAAGTGTGTTTATATGTAAATATTTGCAATATATGAATTCCCTTTTGGATTTTCGTTCGTCATTCTGAGCTTATGCATATACATTTGGCGCCAATTTGATTATCAAATGCGAATAATGCACATTTTGTTGTTAGTTACAGTGGGTGCTCGTTTATAAGAACACTGAATTGAATATACAAACATAAATTTTAAGTTGAGAAACCTCAAAAATTAAAAAAAAATTGAAAAATTATTTCCAAAATTTTATTTTTGGAAAATTTCATATAACGGTATTTTCAAAAATTTTAAAATTCTTGTGAACAAATTTTAAAAATTTATAAGAACACTGAATTAAATATACGAAACTCAATTTTAAATAAAAAAAAATTTAAAATTATTTCCAAAATTTTATTTTTGAAAAATTTCATATAACGGTATTTTCAAAAATTTTAAAATTCTTGTGAAAAAAATTGTACAAGAACACTGAATTAAATATACAAAACTCAATTGAAAATTAAAAAAAATTGAAAAACTTATTTCCAAAATTTTATTTTTGAAAATTTCATATAACGGTATATTAAACAATTTTTAAATTTTTTTGGAAATTTTTTCGAAAGCAATACAAAATGTTATTAAACCATCAGAGAATACAATTTCTTTTAAATTAAAAAAAAAATTGAAAAAATTATTTCCAAAATTTTATTTTGAAAAATTTCATATAACGGTATTTTCGAAAATTTTAAAATTCTTGAGAAAATAATTGTAAAAAAATTTATTTGAGAATTTATAATTTTTTTTTAGATTAGTCTCTCATTATTTTAGGTTATAACAGTTTAATAAACACTCAGTACAACTTATCGTGTACCTACTGTAATGCAAATTTTGCCACGCGTGCCTGCATAATCAATGAATTAAGTTCATTTCTAAGGTGCTATGACTACAAAAACCCCCTTTTCTTTTTTAGAATAATAATTAATTAAACTCGCTAAGTTCTTCTAAGCGTGCACCTACTGTACTTGTAAATTTTTAGCAACCCACACACATTTGCAAGGCGTGGGGGTCAAACTAAGTTAAATATACGCGCTAATTCTAGTTAAGAGAAAATCAATAAACATAAATAAAAAAGGCAGATAAATATTGTATGAATATGCGCTATGAATGAGTTGACAGTGGAGAAATGCACATTTGGCGTCAATATCAAAGCAATAGCTAAACAAATACTATAAATACATTTATTGCGTATTAATAATTCATTTTATTAATATTGGTATCAATTAGTGCTGTGCTTATCGGTACTAGAGGGCTTAGCACATAAAGTATATAAAAAGTAAACAACAACAACAAATAAATGCACTTTAATACCTCGTAACTTGTGGTATAATTTTATAGTAGCTCCAGGCGCACCTGCTTTAAGTGTGACACTTTAGTTCAACCACACCTAACTAACCTAACCTAACTCAAATAGTTAATTAATAATTTAATTTTATAGATTTGATAAAAAGGTGAATAATTTCTTTTTATATGATATAAATAATGGACAATTCATTTTTGAAAAAATATTTTTATCGCGTGCAATTTTTTATAATTATTTATGCGATTTTTATTTTTTTAATCTTCAAAGCAAAATTAGAACTTTAAATGAAAATTCTGTTTCTTGTAAATGAAATAAAAAATTATCGCATGCAATTTTTTTTATTTCATTTTTAATTTTTTTTTTTTTAATTTTTCAAAACAAAAACAGCAAAATTTTAAAAATCAATTCGAAAATTTTTTTATCGCATGTGATATTCTTATATTACGCATTTCTATTATTTTTTAAGTCTTCAAAGCTTCTTGTTAATAAAGTTTCTTGTAAAAAAAAAATGAATTTAACTCATCAAATTTTTTTAAATTTTAATTTGATTTTTTGAAATATTTTTTTTACAATTAAAAAAAAACAAAATTTAAAAAATCAAATCAAGAAAGTTGTTTAACATGCGATATTTTTATACAATAAAAAAATTGTATTTTTATTTTTTTAAGTCAGCAAAGCAAAATTAATATTTCAACCGAATTTCTGTTTCTTGTATAAAAAAATAAAAATTTATCCCATGAAATTTTTTTAAGATTTTAGTTTGATTTTTTTAATATTATTTTACAATTAAAAAAAAAACATAGTTTGCAAAATAAAAACAGCAAAATTTGGAAAATTAAATCAAGTAAAATTTTTTTCACGCATGCGATATTTTTATATATTCTCTTTTCTATTTTTTTAGTCTTCAAAGCAAAATCGGAACATTAACCGAAATCCGTTTTTTATAAATAAATTGTAAATTTATCGCATGCAATTTTTTCGATTTTAATTTTATTGTTTTTTTTAATTATCCAAAATAAAAACAGCAAAATTTGAAAAATTAAATCAAGTAAAATTTTTTTCACTCATGCGATATTTTTATATTATGAATTTCTATTTTTTTAAGTCTTCAAAGCAAAATCAAAAATTTAACCAAAATCATTTTTCTTATTAAAAAATTAAAAATTTATCGCATGCAATTTTTCCGATTTTAATTTGATTTTTTTTTAATTATCCAAAATAAAAACATCAAAATTTGAATAATTAAATCAAGTAAAATTTGTTGCCGCATGCGATATTTTTATATTATGCATTTCTGGCATTAAATTATGTCATTCCATATTTTCAAGTCCTCTCAAAGATATTATTAAAAGTTATTGATGTTCTGACATCTTCATACAATTTCTGATTGCAAGTTTTGTAAACAACAACAATGCATATGTAGGAATATAAGCAAATGTGCCAAACCTTCAATTTCTTTGGGTGCAGTGTTTGCTCAACAGCTTGTATGTATACAACACACATATTTATCTTCTGCGTATTTTTAGACTATTTGTAAATACAAGAAAATTGAAAGAGAAATGGAAAAGAAGAAAACGAAGAAGAATGCATTTAAATTAAACAAGCAAATGTACAGGTGGCGGACACACTGTGAACAACTGTATATATGTATATATATATGTATGCATGTAGTTGTATCTACCTGCCTATTCTACGCCAGCTCAGCTCAGTAGGTTATACAACGTGGAAAATATCATAACAATAACAACAACAAATACTATGGCCACTGCATTGTTTACATACACTTGTAATTGCAAGGCACGAGTTGTGCATACACACCGACATACATATATACAGATGTGCATACGTAAATATGTATGTATAATTGCATTTCACGTTTACGTTGCAGCCACGTTATGTATGGCGAATTTCATTGCCAACGTAGCAAATTGATAATGCGGCGCTGCGGATTGTGATATTAATTACTCTTTGGCAATTTCGATACTTGACCTCTATAAGGTGTATTTTAAAACTTGATACTGTTAGGAGTATGTATATATGTATATAATAGATATAGGCTAGCTATAAATAACTGTTATATGTCTGTATGTTTATTTATATATGTCAGTGGTGGGTGGTTTACCACTGACTGACAGTCAACAAATTAGATTCAACTGTGCATATTTACTAGTGTTGACGTCAAAAAACACGCATTTATGTATGTATGGGTGTGTGTGTGTACATAATATTTGCGCGCCTCGTCATTCACAAAAATCACCTGCCAACATAACTGGATTCAAACAAAATAAATTTGCTTAAGCTGAGGTGTTGCGCAAGCTTTGATGGTAGATCGAGCAGAGCAGAAATACGTAAATAATTAGCAAATAAAAATTTAACAAACAAAATAAAATAAAATAAAATAAATTAAAATAAATAAAATAAAATAAAATAAAATAAAATAAAATAAAATAAAATAAAATAAAATAAAATAAAATAAAATAAAATAAAATAAAATAAATAAAATAAAATAAAATAAAATAAAATAAAATAAAATAAATAAAATAAAAATAAAATAAACAAAAAATAAAATAAAATAAAATTAAATTAAATTATATTAAATTAAAAATAAAATAAAGTAAAATAAAATAAAATAAAATAAAATTAAAAATAAAATAAAATTAAATTAAAAATTAAAATAAAATTAAATAAAATTAAAAATAAAGCAAAATAAAATAAAATTAAATTAAATTAAAAATAAAATAAAATTAAAAATAAAATAAAATATGGTGTGTACCAAAAATAGCTAAATCAAAAGACCACAAAAAAGGTAGAAGAATAAACTGAAAACATAAAAAGGCAAAACTAAAAAAATTAGAAATTCAAATTAAAACGAAACTTAAATTAAATAAAAATAAAAAAAAAACAAAAATAAATACAAACAACTAACAACAAAAACAAAAAACAAGAAAGTAAAAATAAAACAAATTGCTGCTGTCACATTGCTCTAATTTTTTTTCGAAGCGGTTTTTAGGCCAAATAACCAAATGTCGCGCACCAAAAATTAAATATGTACAAACAAAATGGCATTGCATGAAACTCAATAGAAATATATGTGTGTATTTGTATGAGTGTTAGCAATTTGGCCACGATATATAGGTGTTTAAAAAGGTGTACTTTAGCTCTCGAAGTCGAAAGGTGACAACAGCAGAGCAGTGGCATAAAGAGATCATTGCAGTTGATTTGTTTAGAACCGGTAGGGTAAACACAAAATTGTAGCGTTAAATTTCTAGTTGAAAAGGTGAAAAATTATCGTTGAATTTCTAACAGTTTTTGGTGAACATAAAATGTACTGCATTAAGTGAAGATGAAGAAACTTAGATCGCCATGCGAGTTTTTAAAGCAAATTTCTGAGTTTTAGTTAAGGCTAGCAGCCAAATTTTTTTCACTTCAAGAAGGTTTCTCAAACCAGAGTTAGTAAGCATATTTAAAAAATATAAAATTCAAGTAATTATAAAGAAAATGTAGTTATTCCTGGAACTATGCTTGAACTTGATTAAAAAGAAGTCAGTGATTACTGTTCTACCCAATCAGCTGCTGAATTCAATTTAATTCGGCCTTGTTGGTTATCAATTTGGTTTCTAGTGAATTTTAAACAAGTTCGTAATTAAAAATGGAATACCAGCTTTCATGCTGTATTTTCTTAGAAGATAACAATGTTAAATTCACTTGAAATATCACAAATATGGAAGTGTAGATATTTTTAATCGTAGTGGTTGGAGTATTGAAACTCTCAGAGGTATTTTCTATTAAAATTTTGATTTCGATTTTAATTAAAAAATAGTAAATATTTTAGGTTTCTAATTAATAAAAATCGGTATGCAGAAAATCTGTAAAAAATTTTGTTTTTATATTCCAGAACCAATTCCTTAAATATTAAAATATTTTTAAATAAACAAAAAATACACAGCGATTTATAGATTCATTTAGAATAAGGAAAAATCATAAAAAAAAATATTTTGATAAATTTAAAATTTCTATTTTATATTTTTATTTTTTCTAATTTTTGTTTAATTTTTTTCTTCAGTAAAATGCTTTGAACAGTTGAATTAAAAAAAAAATTGTGAAAATTTAAATAATAAACAAATAGCATTATTACACTACATTTTATTTTACACTCTGAGCATAAGTATTAAAAAATTTACATTTAAAGAGCAAAAATAAAAATTATTTAAAATGGAAATTTTTTTTATTAATTTCAATAAACAGGAAATTATGAAAATAACTTTTTTTTATGGTATTCTTTTTAATAGAAACAGTTTTTACGCACATATTGAAAAAATTAAAAACCTTACATTGATTGAAAAATTTTTAATTAAAATTAAATTAAAAATTAAAATTATTAATATTTTTAATTTAAATATTTTAAAATAATTAAAATTATTAATATTTTTTTACTTCGAAAATTTTACACTTAAAGTTATACCTGTTTGAAGAAACATAAATAAGTTTGGATGAAAATAATAAAAAAATTATAATTGAAAAATAAAAAAATATTTTTTTTTATTTAATTTTTTTGACCATTAAAAGAATATAAATAACAAATTTTTATTAAAAATGTAACTAGTAAGAATTAAAAGTTTTCTATTATTATTTCTATTTATTTTTAAACAAAAATTTCATCATATTTTTATTATTTTTTTTTTTTATAAATTATAATTTTGAAAAATATTTCTAATAAAAATGTAGATTTTTCTATTATTTTATTTTAATTTTAAATTTTGAAATAAAAATATTATAATTTGGTTTTCTTATTTAAATTTCTATAATTCAATTTTTTCAAACTTCACTGCATAAACTTCAAAACTTCCTCACTGGGCATTTATCCTACAACCTTTAAGTTAGCCTAGGATGAGCATGAACTTTCACATAAACTTATGTACATATGTACATACAGACACATATTTTTTATATATTTTTATGTATCCCTCCCTGCAGTTAACTTCAATGCGGCAGCCCGAAACAGAAAAGCTCTCACGCTAAAGCAAAAGTGTGTAACAGAATTTAAATGGCATTATTTGCCGCATTGAAGGTGAGACTTTTGTTAACATTTTTTTTTAATTTTTTTCATTTTTAGTTAATTCTTCAACTTTTTTTAATTCTTCAATTTTCATTTAACTATAACACACGTTCTCATTGTAAATTTCGCGCATGCAAAAGCAATCGGGGCAAAAGTCAATGTCTTCATGGCGCGAAGATGCGATTTTTATGATTTGAGATTTTAGCATTTTCTTTTTTTTTTCGACAAAAGCCATGACTGTTCGTGGCCGTTTCACATAATGAAGCATTCAACTTACATTTAAATAGGTTTGTATGTATGCAGCGTTGCCTTTTCACAGCCGGATACGTGGATTCGGGTACATGTGTGAATTTCGCCGTTACTTCTTGACGCGTTGTTAACTTTTTTTCTCTTTCAAAGGACTGTGTGAAAAAATTCACTTTTTGCTGATGTGTTCCACACACGTGTACGTTAAAAATGATTTCGTTGCACTTTTTTTCGTTTTTTTTCCGAAGAAATGCACTACTAAAACTTCACTTAGCGTTAACAAGTGTTTCGTAGACACTAGTTATTCTAAAATTTATTAAAATTTCTAAAGCAAAAATAATTTTATTTTTGTAATAAATTTTGAAACGAGCACCGCACGAAATATCACACACGTTATGGTTTCTATGAAAAACTATCAGCAACTGAGCAAGACGCGCTAAAATATAGCACTTAAATACGCGCCAGCACAGAATGTTGGTTTCTATCACAGCGTTGCCACTGTGGTGTGATAATGGTGGGTTTTTTTTTGAAGATTTTCGAATTTTTGTAAAAATTTTAATTTTTTTTTGTACATTTTTAATCTAATTATTTATTCTTATTTTTTTATTTTTTATTTTTTTTTTTTAATTTTTATAACTGTCAAAAATATTGCTGTATAGTAATGGCGGTTCTTTTGCAAGCATTTTTTAAAGAAATTTTTAAAATTGTCTGACTTGAACTAAATAATCTCTAAGCTAAATTAAGCTTAATAAAAAAACACACGCTTTTTGTGTGCTGAAACAGATATTTCAATAGAAAATCCAAAAATTTTTAGAAAATTTTTATGAAAGAGATTTTATTTTTTTTTCCAATTTTTATAATTTTTTTCCAATTTTTATAATTTTTTTTTTCATTTTTTATAACTTTTTTAAATTTTTTATATTTTTTTTTACATTTCTAATATGAAAAAATATTTTTTCACTTTTTGGGTATTTTAAAAAATTTTCTTGGTCAACAAACACCTCCAATTGGCAACTTCACTGTATTTTACCAATTCACTTTTGCTGCTCACGCAAATCAATATGTCTCTCATACGCTCTCATTGGTAGGGCGTGCATGCATCCCTTCTTTTAACTTCACATTGCTATTTACCTACTCACATATATACTTATGTACATATTTACATACCTCAGCGAATACATATATACATACTTACTTAGCTCCTTGCCTACACACACTTTTGACGCTCAAATACAAAGGTTTCTTCTGTTCTTTTGTTGAATCAAACACCGTCTATTGGAATCCCTTAGCAACATGTGGCCACAACCGGCGAAAAGTGAGTAGGTACACCAACCAAAAATCGCTTATTTGTGAAAAGTGGTTCTTGCTACAAAAGGAGCGTCGTCTACACGGCAGCCTTGTAGGAAGTCGTATCACTCCTTCGTTAAAAAATGTGGCACTGCGTGGTATTACCGGTGATACGAGTGACGTCATCATGTGTTGATTATATCTATGATAGTTTACGAAACGGAAATAGAGACTTTAGAAACAGCACTTGGGGCAAATTTCTGGCCAATATTACCATATCATACTATCTAGGGTAATACTATTAGTGATAAAGGTTTTCAGTGAGAACTTTTTGTGGCTTCTCTAGGTATGAATATTTATAATTGAACAATTTGAAACTAATTCAATGATAATTCCTTCAAATGACTAGGTGGAATAATTATCAATCCGCAGATCTAATGAAATTTATAAATCTTTATATGCTAGAGAAAGTTGTAGAACCGTAATTGATACGGTTCCAGCAGCACTATAAATATTCTAAAAGTACAATTCACCTGTCTAAATGATTTTTATTGCAATATTATACCTTTTTAGACTCCTCGTAACCCTTTTTCAATATCAGCCTAAATATATATACTACGTTTTTAACAAAAATTATTGCCTACATTTAGGCTAAGAGTGAAATATTTTCTTTAATCTCGAGTTTGAATGCTTAAAAACATGAATTCTAAGATAATTTAGGGAAGCAAGAAGTGAGGTTAGATTCTGTTTATTCCAAGTGAAAAAGATTTTTATATAAATGTATTTATTTAAAAAAATTATTTTTTTTATTTTAATTAAATTAAAAGTTAAAAAAATTCTAAAATTTTAGAAAATTCGGATTTTATCGGATTTTATTCTCGAAGTTTGGGAATTCAAATGGCGTATTTGTCACTTAATTATAGTAATTAAACGATTAAAAAGTAAAATTCAAAGCTTATAGTATGCTTAGAAGGTAATTTTAGTGATTTTCATATTACATGATTTTCAAAGCTTTTAGAATTCTTCGTATGTATTTTAAGCGATTTTAATATTTTCGGGGAAATATTACACAAATTGTCCTAACAAAAATAAAAAACAACGAAAATAAAAAAAAAATTATTTTATTTTTAAATATATTTTTTAAAATTTTTTTTAATATTTCAAATATTAAATTTTTTCAAAATTTTTGTTTTCCAAATTTTGATTTTTTTTTTCAAAATTTCTGTTTTCTAAATTTTGTTTTTATTTTCAAAATTTTTAATTTTTTAAAATAATTTCAATTAAAATTTCTAAGTCAATCTCAAACGGTCAACTACTTCTAAACATCATCCTTTTTTGTTACTTTATATACAAGAGAGCCACCCGAAAACAAAAACAACTAAAAAGTAGGAGCATGAAAGCATGATGAAATCAGCCACGTTTCGACGTTAGCAAACAGGTATCCTTAATCCTGGCGCAAACTATATACTTACATATATACCTTTTACCGCTTCTTATGTACAGCGCCAAAAATGAAAAGAGCAATTCTTTAAACAACAACAACATAAAAGGCGGCATACTCACTTTATGCTCTGAGTACGCCGATTTGGCTATTGGTAACGTGTGCACGTGGTTGTGACCGATGATGAAATTTTAAAAATGAATTGCAACTTTGCAAATTGAGACGTCTGCGAATACAACAATATCAAAAAAAAAAACAAGAAAACAACAAAAAGAATGCGACAACACAAAGATAAAAGAAACGTGAACACGAAGATAAATAAACGTAAATGACAAAATAACTGTTCTTTTTTGCTCATAGTCGAGTGTCAAATTTTTATTTAAACTTCAAATATATTCAAGTGCAAATTCACGCACACACACACATATACATTTTTATGTATTTTGTATGTATTTGTGTGAAATGTAAACAAGTTTGGTCATAATTCCCTCCATTTTTGGTCTATACAAGTTGGCATACATACAAACACACATTGAAATCAAACATTAATAGATAATGACCCACTAGAATTAGATATCATTAACAGCAACAACAGCAATAGCAATATTTGAAATTGATTTCGCGCTGTTAACACACTTAACATACACTGTACATATACATATGTATGTATGTAAATGAGCGCGCTTGCACTGTTAAGTGGTCACAATGCGCCAGCATATCGCACTCACCTTAAGACACTCTTAGTTAGCATTTGTATGTGTGTGTGTGTGTGTGACTCTTATTTCACAATGCCTTATTTATCGGCTCCTTAATAATGCATTTGTTATGGGGTCACGATGACTTGCAATTACTATAAATTCGTATTTCATCATAAATATTATATATCTATTTACATATACACATATGTATATGTAAATAATTATGTGACATATGACTTCTTAACGCATTTAGTTGCATATATTAAGCGTCAAATACTTTTAAAATTACAATATCCGCTTTCTCTTTGAACTTCAAACTAAGAGAATGGTGTACACTCCTATGTATGTCTGTTTGTTCTTTACGCTGTGTCTGTATGTATGTGTGTATAAACCAGTCAAGCAAAAATTGAAAGAATTTTTTATTTAGTTCATTTCAATTTTAATTATTTAATTTAATAAAATAATATTTTATTAAATAAAAATATGCTTTCTGAAACAGAACTAGACCTTTATAGGTTAGGTTTGGTTAGGTTACTCTGGTAGGCTATAAAGCCACACATAGACCAGTTTTGGTCCTTTGCGACACCAGATGGAGTGCCGTCAAGTAGTTAATGAGGAGTAATCATCCTTTAGGATGCCTGCGCTTGTTGAGAATTTCAAAAGGCTTTGTGGCTTCACTAACGAAATCTCTTCCAGATTAACGTAATGTGTAGCCCCCAAATGTTGAAACCGTTGTCTTGATGACCTTTATAAGATAATTTTTATTATTTTACAAAGAAAAAAATTAATTAAAAGCTTTTATTTCTTATTTACAATAAATTTATTAAAATAAAAACAATTTCAAATTAATTTCTTATACAAAAATATTTTGACTGGCTTCTAATACCTTCTTGAGATATTTCTTCATTTTCATTATAACCTCACATTTTTTTCACAAGTACTCAGTCGAGTTGTTCGATGCCACTCGAACTACAGTTTTTGCTGGATTGAATTTTAAAAATATAGAAATTATTGTTTTTACCAATCTAGTAAACCTGCGCAACTGATTAAAAAAAACAATTTTTAGAACAATTTATCTGTCATACTTAGCTGGGTTTAAGATTTATGCAACTCCACACTAAGTTAAAAAATTATAACTTCAAAAACTACTAAAACTAAAAAGTTCGACTTAATTTTAACATAGGCTTAAACTCCATATTATTATTTCCATAACTTTTGCTAATTCAAAACACTGTTACATCGCTCTTCTTCTTTAGTTAAATTTGGTATATTTTGTATGAAAACCGGAGCTTAATAAAAATACAACAAAACAATAAAATTTAACTAACTTACCAATTTGTTCTCAACTGAACTCAAAAAGTCTATCGTTTCATCTCTCTACAGATATCAGCTTCAAAATACGCCACTCTAGTTGGGTAGGTAGGTATAGTGGATGTTAAATGACGCACTTAGGCCTTAGGAGGCCCATCGTGTTACCACAGGGACTGGAATCCCCTCACACTACCATGTCCTCTTTGAAGCACTCAGTGGTCTCCACTCTAACCAAATATACTTATTTTTGGAATGTTCACGCTTACCACGACCAGCTCTATAGTCTGTTGAAACGAACCATTACCATGGTAAGAAGATGTCGTTTTGAGCTACCCATAATCTTCCACTGCAAGGCAGTGTTAGGGTTGACTAGTTAAAATATGGCTTCTGTAAGGAACTCTGGATTCTTTCTTAAATCTTATTTTAATCCAAATAGTTTTTGGTATATTCTCATTTCCCTGATTCCGACTTTATACAAGCCTTTCCCTTTGAGAAAGTCAGCCTGAGACCAATTATCTCAATTAAACAATATTTACAAAATAGATCCAACCTTATATCCAGTTGAATTTCAAATAATTTCTGGACAATATGTCAAAAACTTGTGTCGGATGTTAATTGATTGATTCATATGTCAGAAGTGACTTCTAAGACTTTTGTAAAGCATGTTTTAATCGCACCAGCCATACTAATCGCTTTATCTCATTTAAATCTACTTATTTAGAGCCGTTAACCATAGTAATGGACCAAGTATTAGAGTATGCTCAACTTTTTCCTGAGTTCAATAGGTTTTTTTTGAAGGGTTAGGGTAGTCAGACACGAAAAAATTAAAATTTTCAGTAATTTTTTTTGCTATTAAATTATGTTATTTTATAAAAAATAATAATATGACATTATTACACAATGTTTTGACTTAAAGTCACGAGAATTAATAAAAAAAGTTTAATTTCAAAAGTTATAGCTGTTTGTATTGACCCAGTTTCAAAACACGGTTCTTGCGGTGACAATCATAAGTCCTTGGAGATTCATCTAAAATCAATCGGATAAGAAAAATTTGTTTTATAAATAGATAATACTTTTTAACTTTAAATTTAAATTTATTTATTTTTTCAAAAATTAACAAAATGGCGTCCACGCGAAATGTTTGTCTAAATTTTTGGGAATAAATCAACAGTTAATTAGTCTTAAAAAATCGAAATTAAAAAATAGAAATCCTTCGATCAGGCCAGAGTTTATTATGTATTCTAAAAGCTGCATAAATTTCAATAAATACTACTGAGCGGTTTCGAGTTACAGTTGTCACCGGTTCAAAAAACATAGCTTTGAGAAAAACGCATTTAAAGCTTCAAATCTCTTTGTCTTATTTGTCGAATAACTCGAAAAGTAATTATCGGATCAACTTCAAATTTTCAGAGAATATTTTTAAGATAACGGGTGATTTTTTTGAGGTTAGGATTTTCATGCATTAGTATTTGACAGATCACGTGGGATTTCAGACATGGTGTCAAAGAGAAAGATGCTCAGTATGCTTTGACATTTCATCATGAATAGACTTACTAACGAGCAACGCTTGCAAATCATTGAATTTTATTACCAAAATCAGTGTTCGGTTCGAAAATTTTTTATCGACAAATTTTGTTCAGCGATGAGACTCATTTCTGGTTGAATGGCTACGTAAATAAGCAAAATTGCCGCATTTGGGGTGAAGAGCAACCAGAAGCCGTTCAAGAACTGCCCATGCATCCCGAAAAATGCACTGTTTGGTGTGGTTTGTACGCTGGTGGAATCATTGGACCGTATTTTTTCAAAGATGCTGTTGGACGCAACGTTACGGTGAATGGCGACCGCTATCGTTCGATGCTAACAAACTTTTTGTTGCCAAAAATGGAAGAACTGAACTTGGTTGACATGTGGTTTCAACAAGATGGCGCTACATGCCACACAGCTCGCGATTCTATGGCCATTTTGAGGGAAAACTTCGGAGAACAATTCATCTCAAGAAATGGACCCGTAAGTTGGCCACCAAGATCATGCGATTTAACGCCTTTAGACTATTTTTTGTGGGGCTACGTCAAGTCTAAAGTCTACAGAAATAAGCCAGCAACTATTCCAGCTTTGGAAGACAACATTTCCGAAGAAATTCGGGCTATTCCGGCCGAAATGCTCGAAAAAGTTGCCCAAAATTGGACTTTCCGAATGGACCACCTAAGACGCAGCCGCGGTCAACATTTAAATGAAATTATCTTCAAAAAGTAAATGTCATGAACCAATCTAACGTTTCAAATAAAGAACCGATGAGATTTTGCAAATTTTATGCGTTTTTTTTTAAAAAAAAGTTATCAAGCTCTTAAAAAATCACCCTTTATTACACTTAACGAAAATGTACTTTAAACCCTTTAAAGAAACTATTTTCAAACCACGATCTGATGTAAGTCTATGAAATAACCAATTATAGCCGTAATAAATATAGACCGCAGAATATTGCTTTGACTGTCGCTTCGACAGAAAGTCTGTATTTCTAAAGACACACCAATTATAATGAGTCCGTTGACACGTATGGTGTGATAATAGTCTAAAGAGTTTTAATAATATACCAAAGAACACGGAAAATTAAAAAAATAGTATAGTAATGCATTTTTATTAATTACCATTAATAAATCATATGAGAGTATTTGTTAATCTCTTTTTACATTAATTAAATCCAATTTGTGCCATGTTTTGAAATTTTAAAAATCCACGCGAACTTCAGTCCATTCTTGTCAATATGATGCTTTGGTGGGAACACAATGTGTAATTTATTGCCATTGAGAGTCCACTATAAAGATAGAAAAATCATATAAAGTATGAAAATTATAAATTAATTGTGTTCATAAAATAAAATTACATCTATTTGCGTGTGTTCCATGCCCAAAAGCGTAACAGACATATCGCCATTGCTCACTTCACTCATATTCTCCTCATAGCCGAATAACAGGACATTCGATTTGGTATCTTTCGCCACATTACCAATCGGATGCAAATCTATTTCATTCGTATCGTAGGGATAATCCAAGACGATCGCATAGATAGTCGATGAAGTATTAGTTGGATCCAGCTTTTGTGTGTACCAGACATTGGGTGTAATGCTGTCGTTTTGGTAGACCCAAGGCTTACTGCCGTAAATAGCTTCACCATTAACGCTCAACCATTTACCCATGTCGCGCAAACGTTCCTCGAAGATGGGCAGAATTGTGCCATATTTCGTGGGGCCCACATTGATGAGTGCATTGCCATTGCAGCTAATGGTTTTCACAATTTCTAGTTGCAAATGGATTTATATAACACACTTCGATTTCAAATCTTTTAAAATCACGTAATTACCGCCTATGAGTTCCTCCGACGTCATAAAGTCATTAAGTTCGACATCGAAGCGTTGTCCCCAACTACTCTTGTCCAATGTGAATGCATTTTCCCATTTGTGCGACTGCAAAATGCCTGGATTATAACGATCTTGACAATTATAGAAGTCGCCATGATGACATGCAGTGCCGAAACCCCAACGATCATTGGTGACAATGGTATCGCGCACGGGACTATCATTATATAACCTAAAAATACAAAGGTTTTATAGTCTTATAACTCTATAACCTTCTCCAGTGACTCTTACCAAGCTATAAACTCCTCCGCCTTCCAATATTTGGCTGGCGCCTCCCAATCACCATCGGACCATAAGATCTCCGGCAGATATTCATTGATCAGTTCCATTTGTTCGGGACGCATTTTCCTATTCACATAGTTTTGTTCCAAAAATATATGCAATTTATCATTGATATATAAACGATTGAACCATTCGAAGAGTGAATAGTAGAGACCGAACTTCAGTGAGGTCTCTTTACGTATGGCCGACGAAAGTTCACCTAGATTTATTGGTTTAAGTTAGGTAATGAATTAAGGATGATAATTTATTGAAGACTTACGGATTATGTCTCGTTTTGGACCAACATCCATGGAGTTCCAGCTAAAAGACGATGTGGATGGCCAAAGTGTGTAGCCGTCATGATGCTTGCTGGTTAGAACGACGTATCTGGAGGAAGAGTTCGAGAGGAATTAATAGGTTAGGTTAGGTTATGTGACACCCGGAGACTCCTGACGGATCACTAATACCCTTATGATACGACAAAGCAGGTCCAAGCTGATATGAACTTTCGAAACACAAAAATTTGTTTCTTATTGGACTTAGTCCAATTACCAATTCCTATTAACTAGAAGTTAAGAAGTGCTGTCAGGACCAAATCTCTAGTACCATAAGAAATAATATTCTTTCAAAAATCTGGATTATTAGTCTTAGAGTGTGAATTATTCCTTTAAAAAGTCTAAAATTTTAAGGTCTCAGGAGACAATGAAGACAGCTTGACATTCATTCTCTTGAAGAGATAGATTCTAGAAGCTTTCAATGTACTAAATTTTCTTCTCTCGTTTTAAGTATTCCTAAAGATGTTCTAGTTCTGCTTCTTCGAAGATTAATGAAAGCCCCTTTCTTACTAATTCATCACGACCCTCTCGATCTCGTCTTCATCTCGTGTGGCATATGCCATCGAAAGAAAACTCATGGGACATCCTTCTCTTAACGAAAAGCGTTGAAGCCGTAGAATTTGGACTCATACTTGTCCTCTGCTTTATCTATCATGCGATATTCGGTTTTAAAAATTACATGTGATTAGGGTGGTAATATACAGCTGACCCCTTAAAAAATTTCTCAAAAATTATTTGGAATCAAATTTAGCATCTTTAAAGAATCTTTAGAAAACTTAATTTCTATAAAAATGTTTTGTAGAAAAATTACAAAAGCATGTACCTAAAAACCCTGCCGATTTCAATACTAAAATTTTTAACACCAATTTCTACTCACTTTGCTCCACTGTCGCGAAAGAGCAACGCCCACTTTGTAGCATTGAACAATTCAGCGGTGAATTCATGAGCGAACTCCTGATAAGAGAAATTCGGCTTGTAGTTGTTTTTCATAAAACTCAGATAATTGGGGTAGTGTAAATCTGAAATTCGAAATTTATTAATAGAATTCGAAATTAATTAAATAGATTTATGCTACATTCAAATGCGCCACTAACTTAACCAATCCTGCCAGAACCACTCCGAACCGAAACTGGGCACCGAATATACGCCCCAATGTATGAAAATGCCGATTTTCGCCTCATCATACCAGCTGGGCAATGGACGTGTATCGAGACTGGCCCAATTCGGCTCGTAACGCTCCCCAGTGACGCGTTTGTTAAAGGTCAAACAGATAAAACACACGCCGTACAGCAGCCAGCGACTCATTGTTTACGCGCAGATAAGCCGAAAAGTATAGCAGAACAGAAAGCAAATATATTTGTATTTTATAATAATTAAAAAAAACAAACGCAGATAAGCGCCGGCTAATAAAACGAGCGGACGTAAACAAACACCGCGATTCGAGTGTGAAAGCTAGACTTGCTCGTTGAAAGTACAATTTGACACTGTGGGAGCGCTCAAGCTGGCGAAAAGTAACGATTCGATTTGCAGGTTCAAATGTACACTGGGAAAAATTGGTTTTGTTAAATGACAAGTAAAGAAAAGAAAACAAAAAAGTGTTTGTTTTCAAAATTTCCTCGGGTTTCAGTCACAGAATAGATAATCTGACTTAATTTTATTAATTTAACTGAACTTTAACCTCGTCTTGTTTTGCGAACTAGAAGAAGTTTCAAAAATAATCTACTTTCAGACCACTTAAGATTATATTTTGTTGTTGTTGTTGTAGCATAAACTAATACCTAATAGTTTTGGGCACCTTTTCGATTGTGACCGTCTTGGCTCACTATAAATCCGGCTACTTCCCGGTTATATAGACCCGACTGTTAGAAGAATGTATGGATTTTGCTTGCTTTGTTTCTCTTTAACCTCTTTAAACTCCATAAAATAGTAATAAATAAATATAAATAAATAAAAATATTTTAAAATACAAAATTTTCCCTAAACATTTTGAGGTTAGTTTTCGAAATCGTCTACTCAAACAGCAATAAATCACAAAATTCTCTCGTGTTGTTACTAAAATGGCGATTTTATTCGTTTTCTTTTAAAAAATATTAATGCTTATCGTTCGACAAATCGCTTACATATGTATGTACAAATATGTTTGAATATAAGTAATTAATTAATTTAAAATAAGTATATAAATACGTTGCGAATGCATAAGTTATGTATAAAATGTATAGCTTTTAACAAAATTCTACAAATGCGTTTTGATTATGAAAGCGATATTCATTGAATGCAAACGAAAGCAATAAAATTGGTAAATATATATTTATAACTGTGTATGTATGTATGTATTAAATTATATTTATTAGTATTGTATATATGTATAAATAGCATAAAATGTGAAATAAACAATCCAACAACAAGTTAACATAATTTAAAAAAAGCTATGTATGTTTGAGTGTGTGTGAGAAGTTCTTTGAGAACTCCTTTCTTGGCTATGGAAACTATTAAAAATGTAATATTGGACCCAGTGAAATGTGACAGCTTTGCTTGTGTGTGTAATTTGTAATTCAATTAAATTGCAACTTTATATATTTATGTATTAATGTATGTATGTATGTATGTATGTAAACTATGGCATTTAGTCTATTGCATAGGATAACTGTGTGAGTGTACATTGTTGTAGTTGTAGTTGTAGTAGTAGTAGTTTCTTCTGTTAATCATGTGGAACTATTGAAGTTTTTTTACTGTAAATTCTATTGTAATATCATAGTTGTAGTTGTTGTTGTAGTTATTGTAGGCTGCAGCTTTGGAGAAAACATATGCGTTGATATATACATATTTCAAATTAACATTTGAGTTGTTGTTTGTTGTTGTGTTGTGATGTGCCTTAATATATTAATAATAATGAAAATTATTGTTATTTCCACGCTTCTCATCGTCTCCTGGCAGTGTAAAACCTAAACTAATTTCTTTATTGAAAGCTTTTCGCAGTTTTCGCTTTCTTTTATACTTCATTATTTCACGCTTGTTTTTGCTTTCACTTATGTATTTAGAATGCTCTTTGGTTGCACGCGACACAGTTGTCAGATCAAACTTTCAACCGCATTAACCGTGTATTATTTATTATTCACTGCTAGACTGGTATTTATTCTACGAAACTCCCTCAAGCACTTTCAATTTTTGTTGTTTTTTTATAAAATTCTCTCAAGCAATTTTAATTATTATTGTTTTTACTAAAATTCTCTCAAGCACTTTCGATTTTTGTTGTTATTTCTAAAATACGCTCAAGCACTTTCGATTTTTGTTGTTTTTTTATAAAAATGTTCCGTCTCTACACTCGCTCTACGTTTTATTTGAAGCGCGTCACATAATCTACGGCTTCAAATAAATGAACCGTCAGTGTTCCTGTGGCGGCGTGCGAAATTCCGAAATCCAGTCGGTGACGCGTAGACGAAAGAATTCAGTTTTGGTCAATATCCAATCACGATATTGATGTGGTATAAACTCAACCAGACGATCGGCTATCTCGGGATTCTTGAACATGATTAAGTAAATGACAACAACATTAATGGCCAGCAGTATGAAGAATGTGAAGACCGTTGTCAGTGCTGTGCTCGATTTGGATATGGACTTTTTCGACGCACCATTTGCTTGCTTTTTCGATTTCGCAGCCTTGTTGTTGGCATTTGTTGGCGCAATTTTGACTTCATTGTTTAACTCATTGTTATTGTTGTTAGTGGTTGATTTTTTTGATTTCGATTTGGCTTTCTTAGCAGCTGATTTCTTTGATTTTGTATTTTCAAGCGGTTTCTCTTCGGCGCTAATTTCCTCAGTTTGTACAGCGTCGGCGGTTAGCGCCTCAAGTTTATACTGCTCTTTAGCCTTTTCAGCTTCGGCTTGCATACGATTCAAGAATTTCACCTGCAATAGAGAGTATATTAATATAAGAAATAACTGTAATGAATCAAAAACTAACGGTATTTCTGGCAGAATCCTGACACTCCTTGGTGGTGAGACAGAAACCAACCACTTTAGCTAGTGCTGGCGTCAGTGGGTTGCCTTTTAAATCCAAATAACGTAAATTTGTTAAATTACCGAAACTTAATGGCAAATGCTCCAGTTTATTATCGTACAAATCCAGATGACGTAAATTTCTGAGTAAACCGAATTCCTCGGGTAAATAACGTATTTGGTTTTTACTCAAGTCGACTTTGACGAGTCGTGTTAGTGTGATGAAACTTTTCTAAAATGCAAATATAAATAATTAATTATATTGTACTTTTATCAATTAAAGATTTGTAATATTTTAAAACAAATTTTAATCATTAAACACCAAATATTTAATTGCCAAAGAAATAAATCATTCAATATCAACAACATACTCCCAATGAAGTGATACAATTGCTCGACAAGTCCAACACAGTAACCCGCTTAAAAGAAGCCTGTAAAAGAAAAAGTGAAAAGTTTATACTTTATTCAACGCAAAGCAGATCTCACACTCGATGCAATTTGCAAGTTGTATAAAAATGTAGCACACAAGGATACAAAAAGCACAAACAAACTGTTGTGGCAATTCACTTTGAAAAAAAGACACCCCTATGATGGTTGAATGGAAAGCGTTTGGTTGCGATAAGGGTGTGAATCTATAGGCTGGGCATATGGCCAGACAACTACATACTTACTTGATGTGTACATGCAGAGCAAGGTGTGGGGTTTAATATGAAAGTGAAATTTTTCAAGTAGCTCATGGATTTTTCAACAAGCTTTTTCATACAACAAATGTATTTTAAACATTATTAGAATTTAATGCATTTTTCAACCATTACAACTTGCAAATAATTATTTGTAATAATGTACTTACTATCTCTCGCACCGGAATTTCGTTAATACCACTTAAACTCAAATCACAAACATTATCATCGACCCTTTCCTTAACATTTACTTTCACTTTCTCAACTTTCGGCATTTTGTTTGTTGCTAAATTCAATTATTGAAATGTTTAGCTCAAATTTTACTGTGCACACGCCTTCTGTCTACCTTCTGCACAATTAGTTTTTATTTAGAATACAATTTTTTATCAACAAATCCAAAAATATTGACGTGGTTTTCACAAGCAGCAGTGGCTCGTAAAGTTTAAGGTCAAGGATTTGGTGTTGTTTATGTCAGAGCGGACCGGTAGCGCTACCACTTGCGTTACGGGTTAAGTGATGCCTGATTGCTATTGGAAAATTGTACTTTCAAATATTGGCTAGCACGTATAAATGTTAATATATTTATATACACATTGTTTTTATAAATTAATTTGTATATATTTATTATTTATATGCATGAAATTTAAGTATTAATTTTTATTGTTGACGTAAACATTCTTGGCATAGTGGTAGCACTATCGCGCGATGTAAACAAATATTCTGTTTACTTTCTGAGGGTAGTAAAGTGATTAATTTAAAAAATAAGTTTCAAAAATGCTTATGTTTTTTAATGCACATTTCGTGGATACTGAGGAAGAGCCGCGTATTAAACGCAGACGATTAAGAGATAGTTCAAATGTGCTGGATTTACCAAATAAGGAGTAGGTCAATTATTAAATTTGAAATGTTTAAAATTCTAAATTCAAAATATATGTATGTGCAGATTTACCAAACAATTTCGCATGAGCAAAGAAGTTTTTAAGCTGATTTTATCAGAAATTGCTCCTAAAATGGGAAAAATACGCTCCACGGCTATACCAGATATTACCAAATTAGCTTGCTTCTTTCATGCTCTCGGCGGGCAGAATCAATCTAAAGTTGACACAAACCCGAATACTTGTGTATCACAAGGCACGGCTTCAAAGATCGTTGCCGAATGTTTGGAAATATTCGAAGAACACTTTTGCTGCAAGTGAATAACTTTAAAAATGTCTGCAAAGGAGGAAGCTAAAAATAGGGAAGCATTTTACAGAAAGACCAAAGTGCCTGGTATAATGGATTGTGTTGATTGCACGCATTTTACAATAATACGTCCGTCAGTTGAAGAAAAGCATTTATACCAAAATAAAAGTGGGTCTTTAGTTTAAATACGCTAATTGTAAATACAAAATTAGTAAATTTTAACATTTTTACATAAATTTAATATTAATATAATAACAGATTTGTGATGCAAACTTGGTTGTGAGATTTGTCGATGCAAGAAACCCAGCTGATTATGAGGATGATTTGGTTTGGCAACTAAGTAAGGCAGATGCATATATGAAAGCGTTGTATGTAAAGCGTTATAGGTAAAATCTGTAATATCATTTTTATGTTGGGAATCCCGATATAATGAGGTATTTTGCGCTTTCATTTAGCTGTTACAGACTTGACACTGCAACTATATTTGATGACACCATATCGGAAACCAACTAAGCGTTATGAAATTTTTTACAATAAGAGACTGGTTGAAGCACACAAATACATTGGCGAGTGTTTCAATGCTATTAGAAATAGATTTCGCTGTTTAGCGGTCGATAAAGCCATATTTTACCAGCCGGAGAAAGCAACTAAAATAATTAATGTTTGTAGTGCAATTCATAATGCTTGCATATTTTATAAAGACAATGCGCACTTTGATGAGTTAAATTCTACCAAAACAAACGAAAACAATTGTAATAACAACACTGCGTTTGCTGTGATGAAGATGACAGTAGTAGTGATCTCATGGAGTTTAATAATGAGGCAGATGCTCCGAAAGAGGCTTTAGAAATCAGAAAAAATATAGCAGAATTTTTGCAAAATTCGCAATCCGATGACATAAATGATACGAATTCAAGCGACTCCAATAGTGATAATAGCACAGAGTTTAACAGTAATGAAGATGACAGTAGTAGTGATAGCATGGAGTTCAGTAATGAGTTTAGTAATGTGACAAAAGCTTCGATAGAGGCTTTAGAACTCAAAAAAACCTTAATAGAAAAAAAAAATCCATAAATTATTATAATTTTTAATGTTATTATAAATTTTAATGTTTTTGAAAAAAAATAAGAAAATAAAATAAATGTTTGTTGTAACATTTACCTTTTCGCATCCATTGCAGATTTTGCTTCTGCGTATTCTGTTTGAATAATTATTATTCTTTTTTCACAATAGGCAACCGAGATGAATGACTCGATTATGTATCGCCACTGAATTAAATATTTTCTATGACAGTGTTGCCACATATAATTCTTTTTATATTTTATTTTTTGTGGTTTTTGAAATTTTGAATTTACCGGGTATATTTACACCACTTCCGAATATCAAGTGTTTACCACATACCAAAAATAAATTAGAAGTAATTGTCATTTTGGTATATTCTTATTTTACATTTTACTCTAACCAAATTTAGCATAACATTTATACACCCCTATTGTATATCCATAATAAAGCGAATATAGTTGCCGAATGAGTAACTACGACTACGACAGGCAACTATGTCGCCATTTTGTTAATATATTTTCTATTACTATCATTGCTTAAGCAATTGGTGTTTTATAGAAATATTAAAAGTTAGGCAACTGATTTCAGCAACTGCTTTTATTCGCGTTTTTTAGTATACAGACAAATCTCAAAGTAAAATCCTTTAGTAGCCATGATAATGATATAACTGTGGCAATTATACTAACTGTGCTTCAGTAGCTTTACCAAAAAGAGCGCTTATAAATGAAAATATAAAAACATTCACTCCCTTACACACTCCGCCTTTATTTCCTAAATAATGGCTTATCATTTATTAAATGTAATAACACTTAAAAGTAATAACACTATTGTAACTCTGCCATTCTTTCCATAGCAGCGGCTTGCCGTTCAATAGCTAAAATTTGCCTTTCCAACATCTCAAATAGTTGTTCCATTAACCTCTCTTGTCTATCGACAGTATCTGTTAATTTATGTAGAAGCACAGTCTGTCTAGCCATTATTTCCACCATTTCTTGTGATAAATCCATGTATTTGACTTGGTCTTGTAATAGAAAATTGTTCTGATCATTCTGATCTTCTGGCAGTTCCTCTGTTGTATCCGCGAATGAAGGCGGCGACATACTGTCAGTAGTAAACGGTGGAGATAATTTGATCGCAGGCACTTCGAATGTTTCACCAACTGGTTGTACTGGTTCATTTAGTTTGAGAATCCTCTCCAATCCCTTTTCCACTTCCGAAAGTGATTTCTGTGAGAAACCCACCTCTTTAAATACTGCCATTTTCTTCTTGGTATTTGCTTTTAAATTAATGAAGACCTTAATGTAATAATAACATACATTAATATATTTAAGAGTCTGTTGTTATTGAAGAAATATTTACTCTTTTCCATTCTCGCATGCTGCGTTCAGGTGGTCCAATGGCATTCAGTTTGTTTGTAATGCTTACCCAAACCTCTTCATTGCGGGAATGATCGAATACCGGTGTTTGCTTAAGTAACTCTGGATGTTTTTCGATCTCTTGCAATAATAACGTGAATTGGTCCGCAGTTGTTATCTTCATGCTGTATAAATTTCAAATTATATGAATTGTTGAAATAACTGTTAAATGAAATGTCTCACCCTTTCGTTTCCATTGTTTTTATTATTATTATTTATATTTGTTCGGGTTTCTACTGCCGTTAAGCCACTGAAGTAAACGCTATACGTGATAGGGT
Source organism: Zeugodacus tau (assembly GCA_031772095.1). Classification (NCBI taxonomy): domain Eukaryota; kingdom Metazoa; phylum Arthropoda; class Insecta; order Diptera; family Tephritidae; genus Zeugodacus; species Zeugodacus tau. The sequence continues at coordinate 55,274,090 of CM062653.1, read as the reverse complement.
CGGTAAGTGTAAGTGTTGCCGCTGTGGTAAACACTATCACTATTACCGAACCGAATTCACCATATCACTTGAGACAAACAAAAATCATTTAACTGGTTTAAATGTATCCACTGTATTCAAAATTCAAAACTTTAAAAATATTGTAGTCAAAAATAATTGACTGTAGGTCACTGCTCTTGCGTAGGTGTCGGACTTCATTTCTGTATACTAAATTAAGGAATAAGGAAAGAGAATATCCAAAAACTGGCGAGTAGCTATTTAGCTGCCTGTGATTGGCAATTGATAGCCATACATGACATACAACTCGTATGCCAAGATTGTCTAGATTCATACTATCATTTTTAGCTTTAAAGAACTTTTGTGATAATCTTAAACCCTACATAAAAATTTTCAGCAACAACTGAGTTGACCCTACAGTTTCAAATGTAAAAACAAAACAAAATCTTTTTCTTCAAAATCAGAGAAACATCATTTATTAAATGTTGTCATACACAATGTGTGTAATTCAATCTTCAAATAGTTTAATCTTCCTCTTCTTCAGCAGCACCACCGCTGCCACCTTGGTTCTTCTTCATGTTCTTCCTCTTCACGCGACCTGGACGGCCACCACCGAAGGGCGACTTCAATGAGAAATCAATGTGTTTCTGCGAGTCCAAACGCACGACGAACGATGGAATGTTCACCACTTGTCTGCGCACGCTGTAGAGGAAGAAAACAGAAGAAAGTATTTGGTTAGTATTTGAAATTTCAAAATAAACAATATTTATAAGCTGAAATATATCAAGTCGTTCAGTTTTTGTAACTTACGCATGGCTAGTTTGCACAAACTTTTACAAGTTTATACTGTTGTAGCAAACTAATTTTAAAAGACGTTGAGAGCCGGTACAACCTGAGCTGTTCGACTCCCAAGTGGTCTTACTGAACATATTTTGTACAAATTCTCACATGAATCCAATGACCCAAAACAGTTGCATACTATCGCAGATATTTACCGAATGTGTCTTTGACGGATGAGTACGCGAGCATGATGGATGGACTTGGCCAATCCCAATTTGAAGACTTGTGTCTGCAAGCGACGCTCCAAGAAATCCTCAATTTTCAAACCCAACACGTAATCGAGCTTCATGCGGGATTCATCCAATACACCAATACGTACCAAACGACGCAACAAAGCGTTACCTATAAACGAAATTAATATTAATTAATTGGTTATTGGAGTAAAAAATTTCATATTTATAGCGCATGATTTTCAGTTAGTAAAGTATCGTCAAAAATTATTTCAGACAAGAAGTGTCAGAATATATTTAATAAATCATCAGCGCCAATATTTAGTTGAAATAGTTTGTATGCATGCTTGAAATTACCTTGGAACAATCTCTTCTCGTCTTTCTCATCGAGAGTCAACAACTCACGAGCAGCCTTACGGATTTTGGCCAAAGCGTACTTGACACGCCACACCTCACGCTTGTTGCGCAAACCATATTCGCCAATGATTTTCAATTCCTGATCCAAACGTGCCTTTTCATAAGGGCGACGTGGTGTCACATAAGTCTTCGAGAAGACAGACGGTATACGTCCGTTGACCATCTTTCCACTTCTTTAACCGAGTCTAAAATGGTAGAAATATATAGAAAGTTGGTTATAAAATCGTGAAATATCGTTTACATCGGCATAATTGTGTTAATAATTTGTTGTTCACTATAAAATTCAAAATGTGAGCTTGTTTTACTAATAATATTTCATACTATATTTAGATATAAGCAATTATTTTTTATAATTAAAAACTTTAACGAAATCTCACGTACATTCGGTTCGACGATTGAAAAATGAAAGAACGAATTTGCACGAATGTCGTACGAATTTGGAAAACTGCTGTCAATTTGACATTTCTACATGTGGATTGTGGATTGTGTTATGTAGTAATAGAGTTCAACGTAATAGAAGGTGGTTGTGCTCTTCACAGGGTGGTACATTGCTAAATTTCTTGATTCATAATTATATGAGGTGAATGAAGGGAAAAGAGATTTTTACAATTTCGTTGTGCTAGGATTCAATTGGAGCTCATTTGAGAGAGGATATTAGTTTGTGACGTCATTAATAGCATTATAGAATTGTTGTTGTTAATAATATATTCAAGACATTGATATTTGGACTCGGTTGTCGCAAGTTGATTTAAGTAAATACTTTTATTCCTTGGAGAAAAATGTTCGATCTAATTCAAGCATAATTGAGATTGTCAAATTCCAATTTTTAATTAAAAAAGAAAAAAATTTTGACTTCTTTGAAATATTGCAGCAGCTTTGGCAACTCTCTCAACGGAAACAAAATTCAAAACAGAGAACAGCAGCAACGGTAGCAGCACCTAGCACGTTGCTTACAAGCATTCTGATTGGACCAATTCAAAGCGTCGCGAGAGAAAATCTGAAAACCGGAGAGACACTTTCATGCTCGGCAGCAACACAGAGTGACGCAGCAAACACAATTCTTGCCGCTACATTCAATTTACAGTTTGTGTGCGGAAACGGGTTCCCCAAAACAGTTGCTTCAAGTGCTTCCTATAGTCCCACACAGTTGCGGCTGGCACAGTGCAAGAGTGAAGCACGGAAAACGGAAGAGTGTGACGACGGTGGCGCTGTGGGGGCGGTGGTCATACGAATACACACGGAAAACGAATGGCCAAAAGCAGCTGCCGGCGACTGCACGAGGCACAGCACAACAGCCAGCAAGCCAGCTAGCAAGCGGCCACAACCAAAGCTAGAGACAACAATAGTGGATAGCGACTGCAGCAGCGACGTCGGGAGCAGTGTCTACAGCAGCGACAGCGCCAACATTGGCTGTGCACCGCGTCAGTTGTTGTTCGGTGGCCATACCAGCTGGAACTCTCCGTCTCCGTGTGAAAGCTTTAACGCTCGGTCATTTGAGTAGACGCAAACGAATTCTATAATTACGAATAAACGCGCGCGCCGTTTTAAAGTCAAAAAAGCATAACGAAAAATTTTGCTTTTGTGTATTTTCAATTTTATTAAATTTTTACAACACCAATAACTTGCATGCTGTCACAGAGCTGTCAGCTGTGTTTATTATTACACATTTAGAACAATAAATAAAATAATAAATTCGATTTACGCGCGAGTGTCTTTCTCAACTGCTGAGGAGGCGCATTCTTCTTATTTTGTGCTAAATTTATATAAAAATATATAAACAAGTGTGTCTGCGTGTGTTTGTGTTGTTGTGTGTGCACGGTCTTTAGTACTCACTTGGTGCTGTGTTCTGTGCGTTTTGTACTAAATCTAGTTGCAAGTGCTGCAAGTTCTTGACGCGTTGCAAGCACAGAGTGTTGGCTGCTAGTCGTCAATCGTGTTGTTGGCGTTCCGGTTCTAGTTAAAGAACGAAAGTGAAGACGCCGCCGTCGCCGCCTCTGGTTTGTGGGCACGTTTGGCATTTCCAACTCCCGTCGTGCGTCGATTAGACTTGCTTTGCAGTTTTGTGAAAATCAAACTGACTTTCAGAGCATAAATTGAAAAAAAAAATTTATAATTTCCGGTTTCATTCATAAGATCAGTGCTGTGGTACATATAAACAAAAGTTGGCAGCAACAACAATTGTGTTTGCGGTTAATTTGCAAAAAGACGTCAAAAGTTGACAAACATAAACACGCACAGACATGCAAAGGTTTGCAAGCGAAGTGAAGTGAACAAGTTTGTTAAAAAATAAAAAAGAAAATAATTAAAAATAAGAAAAATCTTAAAAAATACAAAAAAAAAAAACAAAAATATAACAATAACAACAACAAAAGTTAAACGCAAAGGTGGAAAAGCTAAAAAATACAAAAATCCACAGAAATAAATTAAAAAAAAAAATACAAAAATTAAAAATAACAAAAAAACACAGAAATAAAACAACAACAACAACAAAAGTTAAAGGTGAGAAACCAAAAAAACAAAAAAGTTTGTCGCGTCCACTTTGTCTTCGGCCATTCAGCTGCCGCTCGTTTTGTCTCACATTTCCAAGAATTGGCAGTTAATTTCAAAAAAAATAAAACCACGAGAGGTGAGAGAATTAAGAGCTAAACGGAATAGTGCAAAACTGTTAAAAAAACAAAACAAAACGTATATTAACAAAAGCAACAACAACAAACTAGTGAAAAAAATCAAAAGCAGCGTGTGTGTTGGAAAAAAAAGCATGCGAATTTAAAAAAATGCCGGCTCCCCCTGTGTGTGTGTGAATTGTATATGTAGCTATGCTAACAACGAGTTTCCAATCGCATACCAGAAACGCCAAAAATTATTGAAAACCAACGCAAACCAACGTATGTGCGATATTTAAATCAGGTAGGTGCACAGACAAACAAACAAACATACATACATACATATTATATCCATACATTGTGTACACTTGTACTAATAATGTTTATGGCAATATCACAAGTTGAAATTATGCAATATTAATTATTAAATGAAAGTCGATTTCGCGTCGTAAAAGTTTTGTAAAAAAACAAAAAAAAAAAATCAAAACAAAAAAGTTTAAAAATCACCTTTTGTGTTCGAACGTTTTCGAATTTGTCTTGTGACCTATTGTAATCTTGTATTGTGTTGTTGTGAAAACGAAAGTCGCAAAAATTTCATTTTTTTCAGTGAGTCTCTTTTAAAGGTTTTCTCAAAAGCTTTTCTGCGAATTTTGTTTTTTTTAGTTCCTGAGAAGAGGTTCTTTGGTTTTTTAAGCTTCTTATATTGAAAAATGGCTTTGAGGATGGCAAAATAAATGAAGATGAACGTAGTTATTCAAAGTGATTCATAGATTATTCTAGGAAAACCCATGCTGTATGAGTTATGCCAATCACATATTAACAATTTTCGATGATGGTCAGCTCAGCTGCGCCCTAATATTTCAATAAATAACACTGACAGACAAAAAAAATGTGATTCTGACCTGGGAGTCTTACTATGTACTTTAGTAAAATCCGCATCCTAGGTCCATTTAAGTCCATCCAATGACTTGTTTTGACTTAACCAAATAGGGTGGGCAGTGTTTTTAAAAATTCATCTCACTACTCGAGGGAGAACCGAGGGAGTCACGGTTTATGAAAACGATGTCGGATTTTCAAAATTCAGAATGGAATATTCAATTGGCGCACGCTTTTTTGAAAAATTCATCCGAATCCGATGAAACTCGATAATCGGTGTTTACGGGGTTCACGGATTATGAAATCGGATTTTCAAAATTTAAAATGATGGATCCAATGTGGTGGAAAAATTATTCGGTTTCGTTTGAAACTCGCTACTCGAGGATTTTCGGATTCGTTGATTATGGATCCGGGGTCGGTTTTTCAAAATTCAAGATGATGGATCCAACATGACGAACGCTTTCTTTAAAAATTCGTCGAATTCGCTTGAAACTCGGAGGTTTTCAGGGTCACTGATTATGAATCCAGTGTCGGTGTTTTCAAATTTCAAAATGGTAGACCCAATATGGCGCACGATTTTTTGAAAAATTCATCAGATTCGCTTGAAACTTGCTACTCGACGGTTTTCGGGGTCACGGATTATGAATTTGCAGTTACTTTTCAAAAAATTCAATATGGCGGACCAATATGTTCGCTATTTTAAACTTTTTAAAAATAAAGAAACTTGAAAAAAATATGACTTCAGAAGCTCTCTTGCCTCTGTTTGTAGAGTTTTTATGTGGTAATAACAATAATAATATAATTTTAAAAAATATTTTCCAATCAAATACAATGGATCAGCTCTAGTTAAAATAAAATTTTCGAAATAGGCGAGTTCAGGAAGTTCCGTTCTCAAGACTGCCGGGCTTATGTAACTTTACAAGACTCAGGACTTTTGGAACCCCCGTGAATTAGCGGATATACTCGTAGAAGTAAAAAACCTCTGCAAAATTTTGGTTCTAGGCGCTTTGTCGAATCTTAAATTTAAGTGAGGGGGTTGTATTTTATGGCATCACAAAGGACTGTTCTTAATAGTCTAAGTGTTTTTCCTTTTTAAGGGTCTTCTTACCTAACCTAACTTAATCTAACATAACCTACGGTATTTCCGTTTTGGTGACGGAATTTTTTGATCATTCTGAGTCTTCCTTATCTCTACTAATGTTGAAATCACTATATAAAGATCTTTCAAAGCCAAAATTGAACAGCAAACCAAATTCTTATATTTATTTCTTGAAGATTTTCAATACATAGATTATGAGAGGCAGATCGGTAAATTCATCAGTATTACCTCAAGTCTTTAAAAAAAATTGTAATGGACGTCGTAAACAATCGGCTTTTTATCTAATACTCGGTCAGATTCGGTTTGCGTCATTGAGCGTATCTTTAACCGTTCTCCAAGCCTATTTCACAATGGGTGGTCTTTTGAATTTTGATTTTTGTTTACAGAGAACCGCTTGCTCTACCTCAGACATAGTATATTTCAAATACAAATCGAATTATTTCCATGAAAGCTTCATCTATTAGATTGAATTGTCGATTCATATCACAATCCTGAACAATCCCGATGCAAATTGTCGAAAATGTCTCGACTAAATACCTATTAACACTGATTAAATTGCTGTTGAACCATATTATGCTCTCACTAAAACAAGTAACCTCCATAGAATATTACTTAATTTCTTAATTTTCTCAATTTCAATATTTCTGTGTGGGCGTATTGGCGCCAAAAATGCTATCGCCACGGTTGAGAGACCACAGAATCACTAAAAATCCAGCACTAGCAGACGAACGGCGCAAGTAATGTGTTGAAGCAAGTATATAAATGCTAAAATCAAAAATATTTTTTTTTGTTTATTTATATTAATTTTTCAACTTGATACATGATAATCAAATTAAAAAAAGCTAATAATAATAATAATAAACATAACAAGTTGCATATTAACCGAAGGAATGCACATGAAAATAAGCAACTGCATCGTACTATTTTGTAATAGACTCTAGGAAAACGAAAGTCGACGGCGTTGGAAATGAGTTGCATCCGCTGCAAAGTTGATTATGAGAGGTGGATGTGTGTGTGTGTATTATGCTGCGTTGGCTCGTCTGCTTGACTTCGATGACATCAGGCGAAATGGCGTTCTACATTCTATAAAATACTAGATAAATACATATGTGTGTGTGTGTTTATAGTATGTATGTATATGTTTCTTCATATATGTATGTACTATATTTATGTGTGTTGTTTACAAATACTCAGGTGCGAATTTACGCTTATAAATTTCTTTGTACAACACAACTCTATGAATATATATGTACATATATATCTAGGCTTGTGTGCGTGCCCATTCGCAATCCCGCTCTCCTGCGATACATCATTTAAGTAATTCGCCAACGCGATATAATGTCTTCAGTGCGAGTGTTTTCGACGAGATTTCAGTGCTGAAGATTTACTATTGCTTAATACTAGAATACATACACAGAATATAATATAATATAAACATGAGTACATAAATTCGCCACTCGTACAAGTTGTTGTAGGTAATGCAAGAAACAAATGCATCAGCACATAGCACAAAGACTAAATATTATGTTAATATGTATAAAAAAAGAATAATTTCGTATTCTTTCATTTTCATTTATTGTACATACATACATACATATATATACTGCTGGCAACGAGGCATCGTAAAAGCTTCGCATGCCACACACATGTTCACCTCTTGTATGCAAAGCCAAATAATAGTGAAGCGCACTGATTGCAAGCAGCTGCATTTTCGTTCCAAAAAAAAAGTAAAAAAGAAAGAAAAATTATACATTAAAAAGAAATGAAAAAACAGGCCCACCAAGCGACGGCGTTGCATGTGGAAACAAGTTGGTGTCTAGATATTTATTTATGTCCGCGCTGCGCTGGCAGCTTTTATGGTATGCGTAGGGTACTATGTAGTAGCAGGAATTCTTGTGGATGCTGTAGACTTACACTGTAAGGTTAATAAAGTGCACATTTATTGTATTAATCAAGAAGTCAAGAAAGAAAACTGAAAAAAATTAAAGTTCGTATAACAATTGAAAATAAAATCTAAATAAAATCACTTGTAAGCTAAGTGTTTCAAAAAAAAAAAAAAAAATATATTATTTTTGATAAATAATTATTTAAATGCTACTTAAGCAGAAAAAACAATTAATATTGGTTTATCAATGAATAAAATAATATAAATTTAAAATAAAATAAATTTCAAACAAAAATTTTATAAATATAAAATAAATAAATGAAAACAAAATAAATTTAAATATATTACTTTATAAAAATAAAAATATAAATAAATTAATTATGAAAAATTTATGATATTATTTTAAAAATAATTGATTAATTAAAATACATTTTTAAATAATTAAATAATTTAATTAAAGAAAAAATATTATTAAAAAATAAAAAAATAAATTCTTAATTCTTATTAATTAAGCTCAGTTATTATTTTTTTATTAAATAGTTTAATTAGTTTTCTATTTTAAACAGTTTATTATAATAAATGATAAAAAATAAATTGTAAAAAAAAAACTAATTAAATTTTTTTATTAAAATATAACAAAGTTATTTAAAGTAATATTAATAAAATAAAAAAAAAATAATAATTAAGTTTAAAAAACATATATCAAATAATAAAAGAAATATTTTTTAATAAATTAATTTTTTATATATTTTTTATTTAATTTATATAACTGAGTTATTATTTTTTTATAATTTTTAATTAATAATAAAATAGTAATTAAATTAAACAAGTAAGGATGGGCTAAGTTCGGGTGTAACCGAACATTTTATACTCTCGCAATTTATTTATTTGACTTTATTTATATTATATAATACACAATTTGACCCACATATTCGTCATATATATTGTATAAAGTCCATGGAAAGTTGGAAACCCTAATATTAGGTTAGAAGCACCGAGGACCTTGTGTTCGATATATGGGGCCTTAAAAACCTATGGTCCGATTTCGGCGATTTTTAGAATGGGGCTGCCACACTATTAACATAGTATTTGTGCAAAGTTCTGCATCGATATCTCCACTAGTACTTACTTTATATATTGTAAAGTAAACGCTTCAGATAGTCTTCAAAGTTCTGGTATATAGGAAGTAGGCGTGGTTGTGAAGCGATTTGGCTTATTTTCACAACATATCATTGAGATCTAAGGAAACTATTACAAACCAAGTTTCATTGAAATCGGTCGAGTAGTTCCTGAGATATGGTTTTTGACACATAAGTGAAAATTTAGTGTTTCTGTTTCGTTTTTCGTTAGTGAGTTAACCCACTTTTAGTAATTTTCAATCTAACCTTTGTATGGGAGGTGGGCGTGGTTATTATCCGATTTCTTTCATTTTTGGACTGTACTAAGAAGTGGCTAAACAAAACGACTGCAGAAAGTTTGGTTTATACAGCTCTATTGGTTTCCGAGATATGTATGCGGGACCACGCCCACCTCCCCAAAAAAATTACATCCAAATGTGCCCCTCCCTAATGGGATCCTATGTTCCAAATTTCATTTTCATAACTTTATTTATGGCTTAGTTATGACACTGTGTAGGTTTTCGGTTTTTTGTGTTCCAAGTTTCATTAAGATATCTTAATTTTTACTCAAGTTATCGCTTGTACGGACAGACGGACAGACGGACGGACGGACATACATCCGGATTTCAAATCCACTCGTCATCCTGATCATTTATGTATATATAACCCCATATCTAACTCTTATATTTCTTGGTGACACAAACAACCGTTATGAGAACAAAACTATTATACTCTGTGCAACAGGTTGCGAGAGTATAAAAATATATTTTTTAATAAACTTATTTATTTTATTTTATCCACGACACGACTGTAGTTAATTTTTAATAATAGAAGTTCAGTTATTATTTGCAACAATTTATCATAAATAAATGAAAATAAATAAATTGTTAAAAATACACAAAATCATTAAATTTATTTTATAAAATAATAATAAAACAAAATTAATAAAAATATTAATTAATAAGTATATTTCAAAAATATATATTAAAAAATAAAAAATATATAATATATTTTAATAAATTCATTTTTTTATTTAATTTATATAATTAAAACATTTTTTTGATATTATTTAAAATTTTTTTATATGAAATAAATTTTTATGAATTAATGAAATATTTTTTATTTACTATTTTAAATTTTTTATATAATTATTTCTATTAATCTCTCTAAATTTTCTTTTTGATAAAAATATGTTTTTTTTAAGCTTTCATATTCTACAGTTAACTGAATTCATTATGACTTTCAGTATTTTAATTTTTGAGTTTCTTTAAATAGACTTTATTAATTACTTATAATAAAACATTATATAAATTTGTTAAACTTTTTTCGATATAAAGCTTGAAAATATAATTTAATAAAATAAAAATTAAAAAATGAAGAAGCTTTCATCGAAAGCCAAAATATAATGAAAGCTTTCAAATTATTGCCTGACGTTCGAAAGCTTACAAAGAACTGCTATTGAAACATGGTAAATTTTTTACTTTTAAACTTTAAATTGTATAAAAAATCTCGTATAATTTCTCGCTGCCCGTATGTATATAAAATGTGAATGAAAAAAATATTCAAAAATTTACAGAATTTTCGATAATTATGTATATAATCTATTTAGAATACAGTGTTTTTTAGAACTCAATATTTTATTTACTCTATACTAATATTGATCAATTCCCTACATGAACTCAAGAATTGATTATCATAGATATTTATTGAAAATATTTTGATTATTTTCATAATAAAATTTCCAATTTTTTTTTATTATTTTCTACCTAAACATAAAAGTCATTATACTACATTTCAAAACTTAAGCAAAAATAGCCGAAAATAAACACATAAAAATGTTCCACAAGTTCAGTTGCTCGCTGCAGGGTATTTACGAGTTCAACGTCATTGATTTGTTAATGTATACAGTTGGTTATTACAAAGGCTAACTATAGACAATGTAATACTTATATTTACGATATACAGGATGCGAAATTGGCTTGACTACAGATTTTTTTTATTAAAGATTCTTTGATTCCACGGGTCTTGGCGATCCGTTAGGAGTATTTGGGTGTTGCAAAGGACAGTTGAGGCTGTCTAAGTGGGACTTTCTGTTGTTGTGAAGATCTACCGCTTGACTTAAACTAACCTATGCTACCAGAGTTGTGCTATACAATGGTGGTGTGAGTCTAATAAGATCGGATTCTAGTCTACCTCAAATTCATATTTGATATCTGAGTCTTCAGCTTTTCAGTCTTTTCAGCTTTTGTCATGTACTTTCAAAGCTATCTAAGTGCGAAGAGAAAATATTGTTGAGTACCTAAGCATATTTCGCACACTGTAAATGCACAGCTGTCGAGCAGGTGATCATTAATATCATTGCAGGCAAAGTGGTTAAGATGAATGCTGTGCAAAATGGATGTATACGATAAATAAAGCTTTAAAGCGTAATTACAAGCAAATATACAGACATTTATATACATATATATTGTATATAGCCCCAGTATATGATCTCCATGTACGCCTAGTGTTAGGCACATCATTATGAATATACAAATTAAGGCGATACCCAATAAGTAATCAGCAGTTATAACCATTAGTTTCCAAAAAAAAATGTAAAAAGAAGATTCACTTTATTTTGCCGATAAGCCCATAGATGCCACTTAAAAAATAGTCAGCGTCGCTTCGATGACTCAAGGTCGACTTTTGCCGGTAACATTTTACAAGTTAACTAATCACTTTTTGCATATACAGACACATAGTGTGTATGTATATCTCACTCGCCGTATGTATATAATAAATCTTCAATACCTCACGATCGCTTATTTATCGCATTTGCTTTGCTCCAAATGATTCTTCGCTTCTTCAGTTCAACAACATGACTTTGTCCATTTCATGCAGGTTTATGGTTGTTGTTGTTGTTATTGTAGTTGTTGACGGCATTTGCGCTGTCCGTTGCTCATTCCACCAATTTTTGTTTAGTTTTTTTTTTGTTGCGCTCTTCTCTTCCCAGACGCGTTCATTATGGGTGCTTTTTTGGTGTGTTTTATGTTTTGTTTTTGTATGCAGGTTGTTGTTGTTTTCATTTGAAAATGTTCTAAAGTTTTTATTTCTGTTGCGTTTGGCTTTTATTTTCTTATTTAAAAATAGCGCAGCGTAGATGCGTTCATTCTTGTGGTTACCATTTCAATCAGTCAGTTGGCGCGCATCATTCTCTGCCTCTTCGAGTTCTATTCTGTAGCGTTCTACATGATGTCTGTCTTTCTAGGTTGCTGTTTCTATCAGTTGGCAGGTATTTTTGTAGGTGTCTGTTTTCTGAAAAAGTGGGAAGTTCGCTAGGGTGAGCTTTCTCTTTCCGGCAGAGATAGTATAGGAATTGAAATGGAGATTTGGTCGTGATGTTGGGATCTGCAGAGAAAATCTTAAACTTTTCGGACTATCAGGTTCGGGAATTAATTTAAAAATTTCCGAGTACGAGCAATGACAAACACCTACACCAATGTCCCAACTTCGACTTCCGAAAAGCCAAAGAGCTTGCCCGATGAAATTGGAACCTAGAATCGGAATGGGATCTGATCTGAATATTTGGTCTAATGTTAGTTTTTAAACTATCAAACTAAAGGTCCTCCTTGACTTTTATCATCTCGGTTATCGGCTTGAGTAATGATGAATCTCTTAGATTCATAAAAAATGAATGAGATAAATGCTTAAACATAGGCTCTGGATCTAGAGTCCGTCGGTAGTTCTATTATTTTACTATGTAGAAACAGTTCTTTTGATGGAAGATGAGTCTAAAGACTTAGGAACTTAAATTTGTATGACGAATAAAATGAAATATAGAGAACTGTTGAATTCGCTGAAGTATCTGAAGAACGAACCCTGCAAAACACAGCTTATAGAGTCTTATTAGTCATCTCTTCAAAGAACAATATTTTCGGATCACAGTAATTATAAATTTTCTTGTTGGACGAAGAACTGAAGTCATAATGTCCGAGATCTTTGTGAAAAATTGTTACCATGACTTAGGTAGGCATGTCTTCGGCGAACCCAGCTAAGTGACAGGAATCGACATTAGCCGACTTAAGAATTTTATTATAGAGTCCAAACGCTTTTTCGCATCATAAGGGTCTTAGTGATCCGTTAGGTGTTTACCGGGTGTCACAATGGACAGCCGAATCTGTCTACGTGAGATTTTCGGCATCTGCGGAGATCTACCCCTTAACATAACCACTAGTATATAACCAATTCAACTTCGTAGGAAAAGGAAATGCTAATGACATCAAGAAAAGCTTGCTGTATAATTTTTTAAGACACTCTATGTTCTCGGAAAATTCTAAAAAATAAAGTAGTTCTGAAAGGCCTTCAATGGATGAGGGCTTCATGGCATGAGTTTTTAGTTTACGGCCACATTTAAGTCTTCATTAGACCCAATGTGCTTCCCATTAAGTCAAAACTAATCACCGTTCCACATGAAACCGTCCAAATTCTTGGAGATTCGAACTTTGAAATCTTTGAAAAAACAATCAATTTCAATAAGCTAAGGACTGAATAACCGCTGTAGTAATTCTCTAACGTTACCTCATTATTATTCTGTAAATTCTATGGATTCTATATATTCTCTTCTACTTTTATTCTACCTTATCAGTTCTCAAGAGTAGGTTCCCCCTGATATACCATCTATGTAACTCGTTTTTTTGTTCTTAAAGATGGTCTGTCTACCATCCAATATACGAGATAACGAGAAATTTAATTTGGTTTTTTACTTTAAAATCCGCCAAAGTTGACTTCCGCTCTTTAATCTGATCAAAGACCCGTTTCACTGAATCAAATTATCATGTCCCGCATCAAGTTCTCAATACTGCATAATTATGGCACTTTTTACTTTCAACAGCTGTGCATTGAACCTTCTTTCGCAATCCCTTTCCACCTCTCATCTATATGCAGACTCTCTTACAGCATATGAATATAATAATGAATACATAAGCATATGCAGAAAAGAAAACGAAATCGTCTCAAGCCAATTTGTATTTATATGCTGCGCTGCTGTTGCCATTTCACATATACATATAAAATATGTACAATGTCCACATGATGGCTTCCTTTTTATCATCTGCTTCATAAGCTATTTGCAAAGAGCACCATACATATGTATGTACGCCAGGTATCCATTATGTAGTAAATAATGTGCGAGTCTTCCAGATATATGTAAGTATAATCTATTCTTTGTCTGCTGAGTTTTTTCCGCAACGCATCTACTCCATTTAACTTTCATTTCATGACTTTAATACACATGCGGGCATCATATAATATTCCTATATCTGCTTGTATTCCCGAACCGGTTTTCATTTTGCGTACATATATATACTCGAATATCTTTTATAATGCGTTCAATTCTGCCATCCTTATTTCGTTGTCCTTTTCATAAGACATTGAATGCGAAGAATTGCAGCATTGGCTTGACAGCCATCTTTTTCACTGAGAGTTAATAAAAAGGCAGAATGAAGTATGTAAAGGTTGAAAAGGTAATTATTTAGTGCATAAGGGCTTTATATGCGTTTGTATGTATATGATATCCCACATGAAAAGACTTGACATGACTTTTGTGGCCACGCTGAAGAAACTCATTATAAATGAAGGCCTTCGGAAATATATATGTTTTTCTTTATATATAATAAATATATACATATGTACAGTGTAATCTATATAGTATTACCTCTTTACAATGCAGGAAGCAATGAGCTCCCAAGTCTTTGTTTACCGATTTTTGGGCACAGAAAATATATTAAACATCTCTCCAGCAGACTCCGAGGAAGCAAGACCTTTTGATGTTTGAATTTTTGAAGAAATTTCCAGCTGTTATCACTGTCAAAAATCAATTAGGTATATACGACTTTATAGCTAGTATGAACCTCAGTCAAACTAACCAACCGACTTACCTGTTTCTATTCAAGCGTTAATATCTTTGTTGTATTGACTAGATCTATATTGTCATATTTCGGTTAGAAGCCCCACAGAGTTTCATTTCAATTATTTAAAACTATGTCAACATTTTGATAATATAATGGTTCAATTAATATAACCCTATATAATAGCCTTTTCACACAGCCAAATAAATTGATCAATTAAAATTTTGATTGAGAAACCAGCATTTACCCTTCACACTGCCTGCTACTCGCTAACCGATCAGTTGTTATACATTTTTGGTTTTCATATGAAATTGGTAAGTTTCATAAGCTGATTGCTATTTTTAGCAGCGACAAAGTTGCATTTCATTTTCAAGTCGATTAAAATGTAATTAAAAATTAATGTAGAATTTTATTTTGTATGGTAAATCGATTTTAATCAGTGTTTTAATCGAGCTGAGGTTGGCTAATTGATCAATTAGCTGCTGTGTGAAACGGTTATAAACTCGGGCTATAATTGGAAAGAGGCTGTTAGCAGTGGTCTCTGTTTTTAGAGTCAGGAAATAATTCTGTTTTGAATACCCGATAGTATTATAGCAGTTTGGTTTCAATGTCGTGTGATCTATGATCTATTCGATCTATATTATGATCTACGGTCTATTTGTCTAAGGTTATCTCAACCGTAGTTCTAGGATCTAGTATCCGGAACTTTTTCTTGGAAGCATTGTGGAAACTTGTATTTAGGGTTACCTGTGTATTTGGAGTGTAAGACTAGGTTTAATTTTCAGAGAATGCTATCGACTAATCCCTAAAAATCTGAGTACTGTTGATTAGTCAAGGACCGATACATATTCAATTCTTGTGTCCAGCCGTCTTAATCAATTTATTAACAAAAATTTCATGGAGACACTTGTTTATATAAGATTCGTCAAACTCTTAATTATAAATTGTATTTCATTTAATGAGGGATTTTAAGTCACTGTGGTTATCAATATCCAATATTTGATGTTATGAAATAATGAAGTAGGCTCCAATTGTAGATCCCAGAACCGGAAATTTTATATAGAATACTTACTTTATACAATTTTTTCTTGCGATCTAGTTAGAAAAGAGTTAGTTTCTTATGAAAGATAATCTATAATAATCACAATAATTTAGGTGGATGCCTTCAGTAGCAGGTAATATCTTGGGTCCTCATAAATTCTTTCATATCAAGGTTGAAATTGTGAATCTCGATGAATTTTTGGAAACAAATTCATAGTTTTTTTCACTAGAAAGTTCGGTGATAACTGTGCTAAGACTGAAGATTAAACCGAATACTTTTAATGTTGAAGAATGATTTTAATTTTCGAAAAGATTTTTGAAACATTAATTTTAAATTGAAGAATAAATATATATTATTGTTCTCTGGTTAAAATAATATTTTAATATATTACTCAGATCCAATAGGTACATATATATTTTTTAACTAAGACCTTAACCTCAAAACTATAAAATCCCGCTACAAAAAGGAAACATGCTTAAAAAAGATATTCAAACTATTTTAATTAAAATGAGAATAGTGTTTTCAGGGTAAGAAACACATAAAAATAATAATTCATGAAAAAGTAGTGAAGGGAAATTCAACGAAGAATGAAAAAATTCATAAGACAACCTTAAAAAAAATTCGGCTGTACCGAAGCTAATATACCACACAGGTGCATTTCTTTTAGTAACTATGTGTTTAAGCAAATCTAAAGACGTAAGAAAAAATAAGTAAAAAAACAAGCCCTTGATTCCGATCGTACAGTTTGTATGGCAGCTATATGCTATAGTGAATCGATCTTAACAATTTTTTCGGAAATTAAATTATTTCTATTAACAATAACTCACACCAAATTTCGTGAAGATATGTAGTAAAATGCGGAAGTTTTCCATACAAGCCATTGATTCCGATCGTTCAGTTTGTATGGCAGCTATATGATATAGTGGTATTTGTCAGTTCTGACAAATGAACAGCTACTTGAAGAGAAAATAACATCTGCAAAATTTCAAAATGATATCTTAAAAACTGAAGGACTAGTTCGTATATACACAGACGGACAAACAGACGGGCATGGCTAAATCGACTCAGTTCAACATACTGATCATTTATATATATACTTTATAGGGCCTCCGACGCTTCCTTCTGGGTGTTACAAACTTCGTGACGAACTTAATATACCCTGTTCAGGTTATAAAAAGTATAGTTCAGTGACGAGCTCAAATCAACGCTTCATTATCAAAAAGCTATAAATGGCAATTTAGAAGACTAAAGAAACAATAAAAACCAAAAACAAAAAAAAAATTAATTTACTTTTCATCACTCACCGCCAAAAACTTAAGCGTAGCAATTTGTTATTTTTGTTTTTGCTTTTGTTGTTGTTGTAATTGTGCATTGCGCAAGCGTATTCAACTGGTAATTTCAGTTTCATTCTGCCAGTAAGATGCAATTTACTTTTGCTGATTTTACAGTTTTTTTCTTTAATTTTTTTTTCGATTTTTTCCATTTAAAATAATTGTTGCATGAGCGCACAGTGTAAGCGAAAAGTATTCGTGTAAGTCAGCAAAGAAGAAATAATAAAAAGTTGAAAAACGACATAACAACGTCGACGACGGCGAGATAACGACAACATTGGCGCTGCCACAATGTTAAATTGTTGTTAAATAACAACAAGAACAACAACAACAATAATAACAAGAACGTAATAGTAAGCAACATGCAGATATATGTATGTACTAGCTGCAACAACAACAGCAACAATGTCAATATGTGCTTAACGGAAAAAATGCCAATGCAACGACGACGACAATAACAACAAAAACAACAACAATAATATAGAAATAGTAATAACAAGAATAACTATAAAAGATAAAAAAATGAAAAAAATAATAACAACAACAACAATAAATAAAATAAGAAACAACAACAACCACAACCACATAAAATAACAACAACAACAAAAATAATAACAACAACAATGCAAACAAGTATGACAATAGCAATAAAAAAATAAAACAACAACAAAAAGTAAGTAGAAAACAACAAAAACTAATAGTGACAATAAAAATGTAATAACAACAACAACAACAATAACAAATAATACCAACACGTGTTCGTAGTCAAAGCTGCAACGGAAGTTCGAACGCCTAAAAGTGAGCAGAAGTGGCAGGGGGCACGGCACGTAGAACAACTAACTGCTCGTGTTGCACCAGCAGTGGGGGCAAACAGCAACAACAACAACAACAGCGACACCAACACCGAATTGGAGGAAACAAGTTTTTCAGCGCGTCGTGGTTAAGTGCAATAGCACTTGAAGCTAAAGACCCTACCCAAGTTGTACACATGCTTACTCACGTCTACTTACAAGTTGGCTGAAGAATTTCAAGCAGCAAAAAAAATATTTTTTATGTGTGTGTGTGTGTGTGTCTACAGAAAGTCATACACAAAAGAGAAACGTAGAATTTCAAGTGGCTCGTTTGTGTCGAAGGAACATTGTTGGAAGCAGAACGAATAGCTAGAATTAGTGGAATAGCTGACAAATGACAGGCGGACAGATGTGGCAAGCAGGGAGAGAGAGAGAGGGAGAGGGAGGGAGAGCGCTGCATATATATACATACATATTGGTAGCTTAAAATGCAGCAAACGTGTGTCCACTACAACAATGAAATAGTCAAACAAAGCAAAAACAATTATCACAACAACCACTAGAAGAGACATTGCACTGCACTGCACTGAAAATTATGCTTCAGCTGTTCATGCTGCCTGCATTGCATTGTAAGACGTGCGCATATGAGCGATTTGTTGCGCCGCCACATTCGTTGGCTGTGTCAAGTTTCAAGTTTGCGTTGCTGCGCATGCGCACTTGCAACTCAACTAAACTCCATACAACAACCAGCCAATGCATGCCATGTTGCATTTAACATGCAGTGCAGCACACAAATTTTCCACTTAAAACATTTACAGAATTAGAATCTAAAAATATATAAGAGATATGAGCGGCAAAGCTTTACGGATACGTGTCCGCTTGAGGCAATGGCTGTCCAGCGCGATTCGCTATGCTGCACAGCTCAGCTTTTACATATATGTACATTATATATGTATAATAAGTTCTGTCTTCACCATTTGCCACTGACATTGTGTCCAATGTGGCAAGAGAGTGCAGCTTGGTTGGGCCAACCTTTGTTTTTAAGCATGCGGTACTTGGGTCCACTTTGACAAGACAAAGGCTAACAAAGACCGGATGGTCGCACCAAAGTTGGTTTTGGGCGCGCAATATTGGCTGCTAGACACAAATCCAAGTAAATATGTCTGTAAAAATCCTCAATAGTAAATGTGTACACTGCGCAGGCGTAGCTGTCAGTTGAAGCAACACTGGCTTCTAACATTGTATTTTGTGTGTGTTTACTGTATATGGTCATAAAAATGTCCGCTCGTTAAGTATTTAATTAGATAATAGAGTTCGTGGAAGTTTTCAATAATTTTCTTTTATTTTTTTTACACTTTTTGTTGGTATTTGAGGTGCTATAACTATGTTTGAGATGTGTCTTCTATTACTTAAAGAGGCTCATTAAAAATTTTTTACTCTTCTTCATCCTTACTGTCTATAAGTAATTTATACGTCAGGTCTTAATTCACTAAATTATTATCTTTGCCTTGTTACACTCATAAACTCAATCTAATCAATTAATTGAGCGTCTTATAAACCCTAAGGGTGCCGTTGAACATTATGACTTAAGATCTAAGCTTAAATAAAAGATTATCATAGAAAAAGAAACTAATTGGTAACTTATGCGCTTGGGTTCAAGAGGTTAAGATTCATAGAAGATACTATTTAAGAATATGACTTAGAAAAGTATGGACAAAATTAAGTCAGAGAAGTAGGAACGAAGAAAAAGCTATAACCCGTATCCTCAAAGCTTAAATTAAATCTTAAATGATACTCAAAATGACAGGAGCTTTCGAACAATGCTCACTTCAAAGCGAAACTGTGCGATAAAATCCGTTAGTGGCAACATATCGAAAAGATCTCTTGAGATCTTGCGATCCCTTAATATATGTACTTCATAGAAATCCAGAAATACATTTCATCACCTCATCAATATTGTCAGTCTTTTTGATGATGCAGAAAGATTCTGAAACTCCCGATTGAAAAATTGTATTATTATTGAGTCATCTTAATCCAATAAATCATCATATATGATATATATGTATAAATAATTCTATAAACTTTCTAGGCCTGTGCAACCGAAATAGTTTTGAAAGCTCAATATTTATGACACAAGCAGAAATTATCTAATCCAGCCGGTACTAAAGAGCCGAGTGAGAAGAAGAAAGTCTAATATAAAATTCATCAAAAAAGAATGAATATTTTTCATCTTCTCGCTAAATTTTAAGCCCACTTGTTCTGGTATGTGGTTCGTCATTAGATATCCGTCGGTCTTTTTATACATTATTTGTATTTTGTAATATCCCTTGGGTAAAGTGCCAAATCAATTACTTTTAATAGGAAATAAATATATACTGGGTTCAAACTGACAAATTAGGTAAGTCAATTAATACGATGTTCTAAAAAATTCAGAATTCCATTCGAGCAAATGACATTAATTATTTCGTTGAAATTTTTGACTTAGTATTATTTTCCTTCATTCAAAAAACAAACTTCACCATGTTAAATGGTGGCTATTACATTAATTTATTGTCAATTAAATGCTAATTGTGTAATTAGTTAATTATTCCATTATGTAGTTCATTGATCACAATTTCCTTTAATTGCAAAAATTCACTTAATTCTATAAGCGTGTGTTTGAGAATGATATAGGGATGAGCGAAGTTTCCCTCTAATCTCATGTTTGGTTCAAAGCACAGTTTATTTTGGTTTATAGCAGTTTCAAACAGGCCAATTAACTGAGTCCATTAATATGATGGTCTAAACAATTTAGAATTTCATTCGTGGGAGTGATAGTAATCCTTTCAATTTAATGCTAGCTAATTGTGTAATTAGTTAATTGTTCCATTATAGTTAATAGAATACAATTAGTTGTTAAATTGCTAAAATTAAGTTAATTTTCCAGGCATGTGTTTGAGAATGATATAGGGATGAGCATAGTTCTCATTTTTTGATTCAAAGCACAAATGTTTTTTGGTTTATAGCAGTTTCAAACACGTCAATTAACTGAGTCAATTAATATGATGAACTTCATTCTAGGAAATAACAGTAATGCTTTCGATGAAATTGTTGCCTTAGACAATATACGGTTACCTTCATTCATAAAACCAAATTTACTGGGTTGAATGAGGGCTATTACATTAATTTTTTGTCAATTAATTGCTAATTGTGTAATTAGTTAATTGTTTCACTATAGTTAATTGAATACTATTAGATGTTAAATTGCTAAAATTTTGTTAATTTCGTAGGCGTGTGTTTGATAATGATATAGGGATGAGTAAAGTTCTCTTCAAGTATAGATTTTGGTTGAAAGCTTTTGTGGATCAGTCTTACAACAATTGTTTGCGCGAAGACAACCGATAAGCAGACGAAGGTATACCGGATAACGGATTGGTTTTGATAAGGTAAAACGGATAATTGGTGACTTTTGGAACTTGGAATAAAATAGATTCAAAAGTTTGGAGACATTAATCTCCAGATATAAGTATAGTTTTTAGAGTGTCATATTATTTGGGCACCATAAGAATTAGCGTTGTGTCTTATTGTGAGAATGAGGTTATTAGGTCCTATATAGCTTTTGTCGAATCTAAATCATATATATTCTGCTTAGAAGTGGAATGGAACTCAAGTACTCGAGAATAGACTCGTAAGTTCGAATAAGATATGAATAAGCGGAAGCTTTACTTTCATTCAAAATCGGTTTGGCAGATGATGCAGAACTCTAACTGTAACTGACTGTAAATTGGTACTTCATTTATTGATTTCAGTTCAATATGAAAGTGGAAAAAGGGTTATTAATACAAGAGACATACAACAGAAGAAGATTATTGCTGAAATAAAGCAAATACTATGAAATACATAAGCCAGGGCACTGAGCGCATTGCACTTGTAAAGAGTAGATTGAAATGCTTCAACGCCAACAAGTTGTATTGACTTCAGTAGAAGACGTCAGCGTCCATTGACATGTGTACGGGCACAACCAATCGCCACTCATGCCAAGGCATGTGGCGCTGCGTTGGCTTATGCTCATTTGGCCTTCAATGCACAATTTTACACAATTCACTTGTTGTTGTTGTTTTATTAAGAATTTTACAATTCATTGCACTGTTGCTGCATTTGTTTTTGTTATGCTTACGCTGTTATGGTTGCTGCTGTTATTTTTGTTTTTACTGTTGTTGTTTTCATGTTGTTGCTATTGTTGTTGTTGTTGTTGACTTAGTGCAATTGCGTAATTGTTTTACTTTATTATTGTACAATTTCTCGCTTCGCTATGCTGCAATGCAATTCAAGTAGTTACGGAATGAAGACAACAAGCGAATGGTAGTGAATGCAACAACAATAACAATAACAACAACACTATCAGTAATATAGAAAATAAGCAGCAACGGTCAATACATAAGCTTAAACTTGAGTGGGACTTAATGGTTCACTGGTTAAATTGCCAGCTATTGTAGTTGTACAGTAGTATTATATAAGTGTTCCTATGATGTATGTCTGTGTATGTGTGTGTGTGCTTGTAAATTGACCATTTGTATTCTGCTGTAACTACAGTACTATTTCAGTTCTTATTTTCTTTTTCTTTTTCCGTTTCTTTTTGGAATTGCAGTGTGGTTAAGCTTTGCAACAAACTCTGCTGAACTTCGCTATCATCATTCCAACGCGTTCTCTCTCATTCTTTCGCTGTTTTTATGACTACCAAGCATGGTGACTACTATCTTGTTAGTTCAAAAGAAGGTATTAGGTTTCGTTGCAAGTGCATTTACTTTCAGCTTTTAAGGCTTTGAAGAAAGAATAATTGTTTTTCCTGCATTACTCTTCAGAACTTTTTCTTCTGGTTGAACTCTAATCGTTTAAATGTTTTCAACTGACTGAATTGAAGTATGAGTGTGAATGATCTCTACTTTTTCGCGCTGGCTGTTGTTGTTTAGAATTCATTGTCTTTAAAAAACTTATTTATTGAGTTCAATTTAACAATAATACAGGCTCAGAACCCCTCATATAAGTTCACTTTCCAATTCTATACCATTCCATGAATTCTATGGACAATTTGACGACTTCGTTATGAAGACTTCTTTATATATAAGACTTCTAGACTAAGTATTTCAAATTTCCTCGTCTTCAAGATCTTCTTTTTATACTCTCCAAATAAAAGTTGCTAAGAGAGTATTATAATTTTGTTCACATAACGGTTGTTTCTAAGTCATAAAACTCGGTCCGAAATCGGAATATAACTTTTCAAGGCCCCGGATAACGAACATGAAAAACTTAGTGCCTAAGGGTAATTTTCCACCGAAAACATCAGTAAATTTTTCAGATATTTTGATTAAATTTTTCAAAAATACGGTGGGCTTTATTCCGCATATATCGGTTAAAATGTGAGATATCTAAAAAAATTACGTGAGCGTATAGCCTTGAATATAGTGTAGCTTGGTGGTGAAAATGAGTGAAATCGGTTTTGGAATTACCTCAGCTCTCATATACCACATATGATGATTTTCGTTATTCTATTGGACTTTATATAAAATATTCGGTTGTACCCGAACTTAGCCTTTCCTTACTTGTTGGCTAAATAATACTCGGATAATTTATAAAAAAGTTTCTCACAATATGTACTTCTTGAATTAATTTAGAAAACTGAATACCTTCGTTAGTACCTACACCTATAATTTGACTTATAGCTTCATAACACTACTTGATTATCCTCTAAAAATAAAACGATCAAGGTTTTATTGAATGTAATTTCGCGAGTTTGTAGTCTGCGCTAACTAGATATATTAAATTTTTATTAGTCTACAACTTTGCTTCCGCCGTTTTTTGTAAATTTAAGGCTTTTTTTCACTTAGGACAGCCTCACCGTACGTATCCGAAAGCATTCGATGAGCCTCAGCCGCACTTTTCTTGGAATTAAAAAAGAAAAGCAAAATTTCCCGCAAATGTCGAGAATTCGGCTCAAAAAGTGACATTTTCAGTTGAGAATAAGTTGGGGATGCAAACAGATCTCTACAAATATTTTGTTGGGTTAATGTTGACACAAATGTCCAAGATCGATATAAAACGATTTAATCGACCAGTGCTTGACCCTAGAGACATCTATTGGAAAACGGCGGAAGCAAAGTTGTAGACCTCTCTCTTTTATTTCCTTCTTACTTTTCTTTTAGAACTTTTAAGCATCCATTCTAGAAACATGACAAGATTTAGAATAGTCCAATAGTTTAAAAATGCAGTAGAGATACATTGTAGACAATATTGTGTAATTTTTCAATTAAAAACGACTCTAAAGAATATGATTCTTTTTAATTAAACACGATTATCTTTAATCAATTTCCATTTATTGTTTAAAGTCATATGTACTTGCCATATATCGAAATCCACTCTCAATGAGTATTTTTATCATTGCCTACTTTTCAATGACATAAAGACTCATAGCAAAAAAATTGTATTGCCTGCCCTAAATGATAGTTGTTACATACTTACATACAAAAAATTTTCAATGAAGAACCATAAATTGAAACAATTACGTTTAATTAATACTTAGCAAGGGCTATGCAGCTGACGTTGCTCTTTGTTTCAATAAACTTTTGATTAATAAAAAGTTTCGAATTTTTAATGGAAAAATAAATGAAATGAAGAGGAGTTTTAAGTGTTCATTTAAAGTTTGAAGTTTAGAATGTGAAGTGAGGAGAACTAAATACTTACAACCTAATACAACTAAAGTAAACCTATACTAGTTGATGGCATATGCGTAGGAAATATATACGTGCAAAATAATATGAACACAGCGATTTTATCAAAGTTCAATCGAACTGATTTTATACACGGCAAAAGTCTAACAAATTCTGAAGACTACATTTTTTTAAGAATCGTTTTTTTTATCACATTGCGCTTTCATTATATGCTATTCCAATCCTAAGTAAGAAGCAGTGATCTGCAGTGAATGAGTTAAACACAAGTTTGAGCCACTTGCGAAAAATTGAATATGAAGCAAGCAAATTATTCACGGAATGAGTATAAGTGTGAATACTGCTCACTTACAATTATGAGAGAGAGAGTTTTGGCTTGTGAGCTGCTTAGCTTGTATGAAGCATATATTCACAAGTGTTTGCTTATGAGCTCACAACACTTATGAATCTTGACTTAGGATTCTCTGACAATTATGAATACAAAACACTTGTGAATATACGAAGAAACTCAATTGTGCGCAAGCCACTTGAGCCTTTAGAGCCGTAACGCTATGAACCAAATACTAAAAAATCCATTACGAAAGTAGTAAGAGTTACTATTATATTATTGTATAATAACAAGGATTTTGTAACCTGTTCTAATAATGACTAGATATAATGAAATAAAAATTCATATTTTGTATTAATTCTCTATTATTATAAAATCACATATACATTTACATTCATATTATCACGTATAATACTATATTTTATTTTATAGATGATAATTCAGTCGCTTTCAATGGAATTAAGTCGATTTCTTTTATCAGTTTTTAAATTGCTTGTCAATGAAAATACACGTTCAGACGCCGCACTACTTGCAGGTATACTTAATATTTGAAGTGCAAGTTTTAAAATGCGTGAAAAGTTAGTTTTATGTTGCTTCCACCATATAATTGCGTCAAAGTCATTATCAAATTGTACTCTTTCTGTGAAATATCGATCTAACTCATCTTCCATACGTTCCCTCGTTTGAAATATTTGGAAAAAAGAAGTTCAGGTCATTTGCAGGTAAAGACGTATTTGATGTTGAAGTAATTGGTGAAGATGGAATTTGTGGGGTCTCATTGTGTTCGGAAGGGTAAAACTCAATATTGCCTGATATCTGCTCAATGCAGAAATGCTTCACAGCTTCAATATCGACATCTCTCATAGATTTTGCTGGAGGATATAAAAATAGTGCTACTTTGTGGTAACTGCTTAAATTAGCAAGCCATATACTGTCGATATATGTTGATATGTTACGTTTAAAGCTGACTATTCCTGGAACGTCTGTATGAACTGTTTCGCATATCGTTTTTAATCGAAAAATTGAAGGAATTACAAAACATATTGACACAAAATTACACCCCTGTAATTTGTTAGAAATTGTATCGAAGTATTGGCAAGTATTTAAGAAATAATTGAATAATAATTGAAAGTATAAGAAACAAAGAAGTTTCAGTTTTGTATTTTTTACGAAGTCACTAGACTTACGGGCTTCGTTCTTTTTAAAACCCCTCCCCGTAGGTATAAACTTCAGGGACTCATCTACCTAAGTTCTCCACTTTCTAGAATGTAAGATAAAGCTTGCATCTAGGTTTAAAAAATAATTGAATAAAAGGATAAGAAACAAAGAAGTTTCAGTTTTGTAGTCACTACAATCGTGCGTTTCGTTCCTTTTAAAACCCCTCCGCGTAGGTATAAAATATATTTTGAATAGGCACGGAATTTGTGAATGTATTCATGAATAAACAATGAGCCATTTATTAGTGAATGTATTCATGAGCCTTACAACTCATCTAATGGTAAGCAACGAATAGCTCAAACAATTGTATACAGAGAAGCAAGCCAAGCAAAGTGTGAGCAATAAGTGATTGTGAGACATATTCACACTCATTATTACACAAGCAAGCCATGTGAATGTGAGGAGATAATATTTTTAGTGAGAGCAAGTATGAGTGAATATTGGGGGTGATTCATGAATTTGAGAGTATAATCATAAGCCAAGTATTCACTGCAGATCACTGGTAAGAAGTAAACTCCATTTTTGAAAAAAAAAATAAAAAATTCTCAACTTGAGAAAAGAGAAGTTCTCGATTTTAGTTGAAATCTGATACTTTCAATATTCGATAGGGCTAAGGTTAATATATGACAATTTTAATAGTTTTTTGAAGTTTCTCTATATTCGTTTAAAGAACTGGATATCTTATTAATAATATGAAATTGGTCACCCATTCCTCCCGAAGGATTTGCTTTAGTAAATTTTTGATGCTTTAGAAAATTTTGATGCAGTGTATTCGAATACGTCTAACCAAATGCTATCATAAATGTTTGATTGGTTTAAGATCTGGGGACTGAGGTCATTTTTTGATCCAATTATTTCCTCACTGATCTGGAAATCAGTTTCTGAAATTGAAACGTTGATGAGTATTGGAACACCTTAAACCTATTGCTATTTAATTTTCGGTTATATTCTGACAAATACCTAATATTTAAGGGGCTATACCAGTGTGACGATTTCAAAAATTTTATTTTTTACCTAAAAAAACGATTTTTTTTCCATTTTGTTAATGTTTGATATATTTTAAAAATCTTAGGTCATTGTATAGGAGATTCCTTCAATTTTAATAACCTTTTTCAGCAGTTGTGGATTTTTTTTGGCACCTCCCAAAACAGCACATAACTCCGTTCCATTTTTCATGGGTTACACTGGTATAGCCTCTTAAGGAATATTTATTGATTATGATTTTTTTTTATTTTTACCTTACATTTTCACTAGCTTCGGCAGCCAACAAGTTCTACTATTTGTATATACAACAAGTACATATTATGTATTGTCATAATGGGATTATGAAAAGTTTTAATATTTTGTAGTAACACCTGTATGCGACAGGTTTCAACAAAAGTTTTGTCCTTAAATTGGCTATGGCACAGACAATGTTATTGTAGAAACATACAAACAAATATTTACATAAACTACCGTTATTGTATACATATGTATTATATATACAACAAATTTTAGTTTAAATATTAATATAAAGGTTGAAGTGCAGAACTTTGGAATTTGTTGTTGTTTTAGCTGCATTTGAAGCAGTTTTAATAGATTTGAAATGAATTTTGTTTAAATAAACGAAGTATTATTAAAAGAAGTTTTATATAACCATTCTTCGCAAATAATATTCTGTAACACTAAAGGTTAAAGGTTATTCATATATCTTTTCTTATACTCTTTCATCCTTCCCTACTATTATGTAAAGTATCACAAGTGATCAACTCTAAGGCTCAACCCACAGCGGATTAGTCAAAAACGTCTTTGACTAATAAGACACAAAACATGCGTTTTTGTCTCGTCTTTTTCGGTGTGGTTTGTCACATATGAAGCTATGGGATACTGTCGTATCAGACAAGAAAATACGTCTTGATCGATCCGGTGTAGGTTGAGCCTTAATAGAAGTACTTTCATTACCTCATTACATCACTCTCATCTAATCTAACCGAAACTAACCTCAACTTATCGATTCTAATTGGTACATAAGAAAATATATGAACTCAAAAAATGTTCTAAATAACCTCTTTTTTTATTAAAAATTTGTTTTTGGACGATTTCAATCCTGTAGCTGTTGGGATGATTATTAATTCCTACAGCAGCTGCAAATACTTAATCATGTCGGTGATTTCTGAAACTGTGCGCTAACCTACAGTGAAGATGAATCAAGAAGGAATAAGTTAATGCGATGATCTTCTACCAAAATTCATTTAACGACTGACATAGTCGCTGTGTTGTCATTTATCAGCAGATAAGAATATTTGCTCAGCAACAGCTGTTCGGAATATTTTCACCACATAAAGTAAGCACTCAAAAAGATGAAGAACAACAGAAAAGTGATTTCAAAATATTATGAAATTTTTCACTTCAAACTCCACAGACACTCGGGGGTGTGGTGTAATTAAGCGGCTTTGTTTAATACACAAAATAATGAAAAAAATGAGATTGCGAAACAGCTGCTGACTTAATATTACGAATAAGGAAGAGATACAACAATAAAAAACATAACAAAAACAAAAAAAAATCGGCCAGTAGGTAAAACCAGCTTCGACTTTTGATTGAGACGACAATAAACCAGTTCAAACACAAAACAAAAAAAAAAAACAGCGAAGAGCAATAAGTGATTTCAAAAGATTATAATAAAAGAATTGCGAATTCGAAATTCACAGTGAACTAGCCGAAATAGTTAAAGACACATTAAAGCGAAAAGCCGCAAACAGAGCGTAGCCGAATGAGGTAAACAAAATGAATTCGCGAATTTGCAAAAATTTTATGGGTTCACGGGCAGACAAAGAACAAAAAAGAACTAGAAAAACCTTAAAAAAAATTAAAAAAATTATAAAAAAACAACAAAAACCAACTCATAGTTTCACACGGAAACCACAAAGTGACTAAAGCGTATAATAATTGGGTTTAACTCTGCAGCCGCATAAGAAAGCTGCGATAAACGAGCTCGATAAATACATAGCTGTAGTTGTGCGATTTTTTCGCGCTGATAATATATACTAGTTATATATGTAATACATATGTAAAAGTATGCAAAATTTATACATAAAAGTTCTTTCGCAAGTTGCTGCAAACTCCGTTGACTCCAGTCATACTACGCTTGCCCAAGTCATCGTGTGCGTTATGCGTCATACATATGTAGTTAATTATTAGCAAAGAGTCCACGCTTTGACGGGGTTAATATGCCGCGAAAGGTGATTAAGAAAATGTTTGACTTAAAGCAGGTGCTTGCCCCCCCCGGGTGGTTTGGTTTCTTGTATTTTTTGATTTTTAGAAAATACGAAATCATTAACTCACTTGGTTGGTTGGTCTGTCGGCACTTTTACTTGAAATTAATCACTAATTTGGGTGTGCATGAATCTATGCGAGCATGCAAAATCATCTTTGCTATGGAAATTTTCTGAATATTACACTGCTGATAGATTTTTGTGCGCGTTTCTCTTCTAATTATAAAAGCTAAATAGCTGTTTTCGATAGTTTGTTCGAAAGTTCTAAGTTTGGAAACTTGATATTTTTAAAATTTTAACGATAAAAGGATGAACGAGTCTTCCTATGATACAGATAACGTCGAAATGCATTTCTGTGCCTAAAAAGATTATCATAAAAATCCATAAAGTGTCTGGAAGTTACATAAACCTGTAGAACATTTCATATAATGTCAGAGCTATCACGAAAATAAAGGCCTGATTCAGTTATATATAGCGACATCTACTGTTTACCGGTTTTATACTTTTATCTTTGTTAACTCAATATATAGCAGTCCTTGTACCTTTATAATATGAATACCATAATACTAAGTTTATATTACGTTCCCATGTCTATTTTTTTATGTATTTAACTTTAACCCATTCTATCTCCTTATAAATTCTACTCACGGTTGTTCTTCAATTTCCTCGATTATTTGGTGTTGTTATGATAAAGTGCTCAGTACTTTGTTAGTTTCTGAATCCTTCGATGTTTAAAACAGTGTTTAAACTCGAAAAAATTTGTTTAAATAATTTCTTCACTCAATTTATATATTTGGATTCGGAGTTCAAAAAAGGGACTTAAAAAAAATATTTTTAATTATAAGAATTAGCTACTAAAAAATTCAAAATATGAATATAATGTACATTTTGCTCTTACGAATTTTGACAATTTTCAGTGGGCTGGTAAATGAACATAAATTATTTTTTAGGGTTGTAACTTTGCATAGATATATTTGAAGAAAAAAATTTTACATATTTTTTGTTGTTGTTTTTAGTGATCAAACAAAAGCCCTCCTTTTCGGCGGCGCATTTGATTTCCACTCACTGGAACATCTGATTAGAAAAAGTACATTTTTGGCTGTGGTGTGAACTAGGATTATTAATTTCGCACAAAAATGAACAAAATGGCGGATCTTTGAAATTTTTTTTTCGAAAATCGCCTTTTTTCAGCCAGAAATCAAGTTGAAAAGTAAAGAAGATCTTCTCCGATTTGATTTATCCTAGTTCATACCATAGCTATATATGTATAGAATAATATATTAAAATTTGGAAATGATTGGATTAATAGGTTTTGAGTAAGCTTATGCGCCAGTCATAAAAACACTGTTTCGAGAAAAACGCATTTATAGTTTTGAGAAGTTAATTCTTGGGTATAAAACCTACCTACGTTCAATCAGCTATGCCATATCCATATAAAATTCCTTCCGTTTCTTCATAGGCTTGATTTTCTTCGGCTCGTTGGTCTCTCCTATTCTGGCCTCTCTGGAAGCCTCAGTGAGGTCCTCCTCCTAATGAGAGCTAGGTACCTGCGAGGTGGCCCATGCGTGCGCGTTCTCGCCGTCGCCTAACGCTTCCACCATAAATCGGCTATATCTTCAAAAGTTTTTGAAATTTTCTCGTGAAATTTTAAAGGAACATTCTTGAATAGTTATAGGTTCGAATTAAATTAAAAAACATCGATTTTTTTAAACCGAAAATGGGGGGTTCCCCTTATATCAATGGTATATAAAACTTTTTCGTCAAGCTTATAACACAGATCATATGAAGGTTCAAAGTTTGATCCTAAAAAAAAAAAAATAAAAAAATTATATATGGAAAAATACTGGAGCCCTTATAAAATATTTATTTAGAATGATCCGATTTATTTCAAATATTTGTTTCGTCAATTTGTTGAGATTTTGAAGATTATTTCATAGTATCACTCTCGAAACCCTAGTTGCTATTGGGAAAAAATGAGACAGTCGATTTTTATTGAGACTAACTTTTAACTAGCAACATAATTCGCAATAGACACGAACATATAACAATCACCTGACTATTAGGTGGATGCAAAAGAACTTCCCAAACAAGCTCCCTAAGTTTCTACCGAGTCCCTAACAATATGTGTGGTCGTTATAATCTCTCTCCCTTTGGCCGACCGCTTCTAGGCAATTGCTTCTTTCAGATTGTTTTATTTTTGTTGACAGCACAGCTTCAAAATAACTTTGGCCGTAGGAGGTAGCTCAAAGCAAATTATTTTGTGTCAAATGAACCAAACACATAGCTAAACTTTCCTGACCGTCCATCATTGTTTGACCACCGTTTGTGCCGTCTCACCGCGATTTGATTACGACCGTTTTCGCTTGACGTTTTTAATACTGAATTACTTTTCATCAATAGAAACCATTCACCAGCGAATCGCAGATGAACATTCGGTCGAGGAAGCTTTGCGTAAACTCATGTGACGTAAACCAATCGCACGTCTACAAAGCGAGATATAAATTACTAAAGTTATTATCAATTAAAAATAACAGATCTATTTTAATAAGACTTGACCTGGCAAATTGCTTAGAGAAAACACGTATAACTTCTTTTTTCTACCTATATATTATTATATAATAATAAGTTATTTAATTTCAAATATTATTAACATAGAGCGACGCCCACATACATTTTTATGAATTGAGTTTTTTATTTTGTGATATTATTTGTTTTTGTTGCAATTTTTTATTATACAAGTTTACCAAAAAAAATGTTTATTAAAGAGTCGGCATCGGTATCGTCAAAAAATTATCAATCGGTCGGATGCTACTGCTATTCATTAAGAAGTTCTCTTCGATTGTCTTCGATTACTCTACAAAGTCCTGCTACGATCCTGTAGACCTGTATGTCGTTATGGCATTACTCATGAGACCTCGATATAGTAAGATCTCTTCTCTTAGCTAAGAAGTGTAAACGAGCACCAGATGGATTATGCAGCATATCTATCTATTAATCTGTTATCTAGTGCAATCAAGTCCCACTAGTCACCGAACAACGTTTTCATAGGTTACTGTTATTGAATTATTTGGTCATTTAGATCTTGTATAGTTAATAAGCTTGCACATATTCCAAAAAGTGAAATTTAGGTAAGGACACAAGCTTTTAAGTTCTTCGGGTTCTGTTTTTTATCATTTCAGTCAATTTCTCGGACTATGTGAAACTCATTGGCAGAGTGCAACACCCTGTTTACAACTAGTTCTTTCGAATTTTGAATGATTACTCGTATTAATATTTTATCAAAAAACTTGAATTAGTTTTATCAAATTGACGCACTAGCTTTTTTATAGTCCATGTTCCTCTTGCGCAACATTTATTGTATACTTTGCATATTTATTGAAGAAATCTTTTGTGCCACAATCAAGGCAATGCCAATTAATTTGCATATTTCGTGCGAATTACGGCTAGACTGCCAAAGCTTCATTAATGAGTGACTAAAAGTGCCATTTTTGGTGTGGCCTTAAGAAAGTGTTTAGGTGTCAAGTTGGTCAGTCGACGACTCGCAAGTGATGACAACTGTCTGCTAGATTTTGCAGCTAAACTATACAGTTACGACCTTGGATAAGTGGGAAAAAATTTTTAGAATAGTTTAAGTCGATTTAAGTTAATGAGGAAATTTTGAGTTATATTGATCAGCTTAATTGAGATTCGGCGTTGTGTTTTTCTTAAGATAATATCTTGGTTTCGAAGGGTTTAAATTGTGATAAATTAAAGTTAAAATGTATGCCTGAATATTAGGTAGTAGTGAAACGACCCAACTCTTTCTTAAGTCGACTTAAGCTTTTTTATCATTTTGCCACAGATTTATAAAAGCTTATAAAATCATTAATTTATTTAATTTTTATATTTTTCACAGTATTATGCGGCAATATAAATAATTAATTGTCTCTCTCTCTCTCTTCCAATTACAGATTTAACACACACAAGTATATATATATGTATTTCATATATATCTGCCACTGTAAACCATTTTGAAAGCGCGCAAAATTCTATTAAAATAAATAAATAAATTAATTAATGAGAGTGAATGCAATTTAATTGAAATCAATTTGCAGCGCAGTGATTTAGTGTTTGCCAAAAAAAATTATATAATAATTGATGGTGTGCGAAATCGGCTAAATTCGTGTCTTCCGTAAAGCAAAAAAGAATTTCAATTCTCGCATTTTGCTACATTATTCAATTAATTTGTGTGCTTTTCGTGTTTGTTCGTTCGTTCGGTGCGTTTGGTGTCGTTTCTTGTATGAGTTCGCGTAATTCGAGTAGTAGTAACGGCTTTTTATGGCACATCGGGCATTCATTGCACAAGCGTAGCGAGAAGAAAATGAAAACAATTTCATGATACTACAAGTGGTCTGAATCAGTGATATTAAACTATTTGAGAATGCCGTCAACACCGTACGATTTGGTGCAGGATGATCAGGATCTGCGTGTGCCGCTGCATGCCGAACAGGCTTTCTTCCATGGCATCACATTTCAAGCTAAGGTGAGTTGAACATACTTTTCTATATCCATATTTTTTGTACATTCTCCTTATATAATATATTCGCGGATTACATAACGTAAATATCGATTTTTTTCGACAAAAATTCTGTATAGCACAGAAAATGAAATATTAAACCTCGATGTAGACCGAAATATTTCCAAATTATTTTTGGATCTAAAAATTTCTTATATAATCTATAAGCTTATTATGATCCAATGTGAAAAGCATCGAACTTCCATTGAAAATGTTGTTGGTGGAGTTATAGCAACATAAAAAATTCCTTAAATAACTATTGGAAATGGGACTAAGAAAATATTCACTGTCGAAATTCGGAACTTTTCAGAAACTGAACTATTTCGAAACTGCCTTAGAAGTAGTGTGAATATTATCTCAACCTTTCATGAATCCAACTACCAGAGGTTTATTTGTTTAAAAAGGGGGATCCATTTAAAAGTTCCCTTTTTTTGTAAAGAAAAAACAAGGAAAATTCAAATTTAATGGAGCTTATTCAATTTCATTCGAAAGAACATTCTTTGGCATTTATTTTTTAAAGAATATATCTTTCAAATGTTGGTCGATGCTACGTCTCAGATGGTCCATCCGTTAAGTCCAATTTTCGGTGACTCGTTCGAGCATTTCGACTGGTAACTGGCGAATGACACGCGCGATTTTTTGCTTCTGAATCGAAACGTGATTGTCCGCATAGACTTTAGACTTTACAAATTCCCACAGGAAAACATCTAACGGTATGAAATCACACGATCTTGGTGGCCAATCGGTCGGCCCAACACGTGAAATCATCTGCTCACCGAAGTGTTCTCTCAATAAATCCATTGATTGATGCGATGTGTGGGAAGTGGCACCGTCTTGTTGAAACCAAATGTAGCCGAGATCACGAGCTTCAATTTCAGGCATTATATAGTCTGTTATCATGGCGCGATAAGGATCCCAATGGACGGTTACGTTCTCACAGGCATCATTTTGAAGATATATAGATCGATGATTCCCCCGACTCACAAATCACACCAAACCGTTGTTTTTTCTGGATGAAATGACAGCTCTTGAATCTCAGGTTGCTCTTCGTTCCAAATGCGACAATTTTGCTTGTTTAACTACAGTTTGAGCCAGAAATGGGCCTCATCGCTAAACAGAATTTAGCTCGAAAACGTCGGATCTTCATGGAACTTTTCAAGAGCGAAGCGATGTCACTTGGGAATGTCGAGTGGGTTCAGTTCTTGCACTAAATGTATTTTGTACGCTTTCAATCTAAGATCTTGAAGTAAAATGCGCCAAGTCGTTCCATCCGTCAGTTCGAGTTGCTGCGGACGGCATCGAATGGACTCTCCTAGGTCTTCGTCGGTCGAATATTGTCCAAAAATTAATGCTAGGTCTCAAGAAGGGACCATAAGTTGTTTTGGTAATAAAGACCCCTAAGACCCTAAAAGACCCCTGATATAATCAGATATGGCATCTTTCAACTTTGAATGTTCTTAATTATACCAGTCTTTATGGATATAAAATATATTGGAATCAAAGTGAAAAATTTTAAGTAAATGTGGCAACACTGACAATCGCAAAAATTCTAATTTTAGCTTATCACTTCCTACTAAGAATTATATGTACCGTTATACACCGAAATTGTCAGTTGAAACCACAAGGAAGTCTGTTAGTGGTTGCGTTATTAATTGTTTGCAACATGTGTCTGCAACATTCAACACAAAACAAACCGAAATTCCTCGGTTGTACTCAATAATTGTTTATATGCTTTTTAATTATATAATTCGTAATACTGCCAAATTGATATTGTCACTCGGTTAAGCGTTTACCAAAAAGTAGTTCAGTGTGTGTTGCCCAATAAATAAATTGAAATTTTAATTGCTGGCAATTAACACGTTGGCTGCCAATGTATCACCGGTGATCACAACAAAAAACTACCCCCAGGTGCCAGTGTATCACCGGTGATCACAGCAAAAAACTACTCCCAGTTGCCAAGCAAAAAAATACATGTTGTGCTTTGAGTTACAACGGGATTTTTTTACCATGAATAAAAGTCATGCTCCCGACGCGTTTGAGAATGTTTTTTTGCTGTGATCACCGGTGAACATTTGCTGTTTTTTTTTTAACTGTTATTTATTTTTTGCAATGTGTATCACCGGTGATCACATTGCGAAATGGAAATCAGTGCAAAGCTAGAGTTCATAGCAAACAATTCAAGTATTCAGTGAGAAAGTGAAGTGAAGTTGTGATGTTATGAATTCCGAGGAAATACGGGAGGTGTTGGAATCAGCAGAAAATTCCAGTGATAGTGGACAAGATTTTAGTCCAGATGAAGAATCGTACATCCCA
Source organism: Zeugodacus tau (assembly GCA_031772095.1). Taxonomy (NCBI): domain Eukaryota; kingdom Metazoa; phylum Arthropoda; class Insecta; order Diptera; family Tephritidae; genus Zeugodacus; species Zeugodacus tau. The sequence goes on along the minus strand of CM062653.1, from coordinate 55,237,667 downwards.
GATTCCAGCAGTGATACATCGAGTGATGACAGTTTCCTAGAAGACCAAGATGTGAGTTTTAGTAATATCGTAGATGAACATCAGACGGGAACTACGACAGAATGGGAGCGACTTTGAAAAATTTAAAATACGGCGGTTGTAAATGCATATATTTTGTATAACGAAAGTAATTCAAATATGAAAATATCTGTCTTTCGGCAAAATATAATTCTAAATTTAAGTGGAAGAGATAGCGCTTCAATTTCGCGAACACCTCCTCAAGGCAAGCACATTTTGACGACATCAGTGAAAGTAACAAAGGACGGAAGGCGAAAGAGATATCGCTGCAGAGGCTGCTATTCTGAACTGAAGACTGCAACCTCTTCGTCAGCTGCAAGGAAGAAGGCCAAACTTGTATCCACATACTGCGGACAATGTCCTCGGTCTCCATTCTTATGCCTCAATCATTTTCAGCAAATACATTGAATTTATATAATTTTTTTTGTTTACAGGAATGAATTGCAGTTTCCTATTTATAATTGAGTATTATTTTTTAAGTTGTGTTTTACTATGAAGTTAAATATTTTTTCTTTTAAAATTAACTTACGTCTTTCTTAAAACTCCTTCCGTTAAGGCACCAGCCCCTAAATTCTAGAGGCCTAGGCGTGTATCACCGGTGATACATTGGCACCTGGGGGTAGTTTTTTGTTATGATCACCGGTGATACACTGGCACCTGGGGGTAGTTTTTTGTTGTGATCACCGGTGATACATTGGCAGCCAACGTGTTAAAAATTTATGTAAACTAATAACCCATTGTAACCCATACAAACATATATGTATGTATGTATATGTGTGTGTGCAGTAACTGCATTTATGACCATTCGAAATGCAAAGTTATTGCGCAATTAATTTGCTTTAGTCACAAATGAATAAGAATATAAGAATTTCCTCTATTACACTAAGCCAAGATCATACTCATATACATGTATGTATGTATGTATCTAACTGTGCCTTTGACCATTAGCTATGCACTTACATACATATATTCTCCGATTTGTTTTCTAATTACAAATTCTTACGAAATTTAAATAAGAATTGTTAGCAAAATGATTTTTTGTTTTTATTGTTGTTATTTTTGTTTTTCAATTTGCTTTAGCTTACTTCCAGCAACAACTAAGCACAATCATTCAAGGTGTGATGATGCAGCTTTGTGGTATTCGGGTTATTGTAATTGAATGTTAATTGGAAAATCCATTGACTATTTTGCATTGCTTGAATTGAATGGCAATAATATTTGAAGAATTTCGATTGGTATATTTTTCAATCGCTTTTGGCTTATATAAATAATTAATTGCTGTTTTACATGCACAAATGTTTCCGTTTTACAACCGCATCAAATTTTCGAAAATTCGAAAATATTCGACAAGCTATTGAATTGGGTTGTGTTGTTGTGTTCTCGTTTTTTTGGAGAAAAAAATTGGATTCATGAATGGAATCTGGGTATTTTATATTTAAGAATTGAAATTTTAAACAATAATAACACAATTCAAATAGGAGGTTTCTAAGTATAGAGGGTTCAAATCGTAATGCTTATTTTCGACCATATCGATAAGAGTAGCCCATTGAAATCCGATTGAAGGGTACTTTTCTTCCCGGAAATTCTTAGCATAAAATGTTGTCATGTTTTCAAAGCTTCCAAAACATAGTCACTTTGAACAAAGAATTTACTGTTTGACCAAATTTTTAAGATTAATCTACTAAGATATTAAGCTGGCAAATATCTCTCTTTCGCCTTTTTGCCTTTTGAATTTCGCGGCTATGTATAAAGCGCTACAGAGCTCGTATCTGGCAATACTATTCATCTTTGAAAGACAACCTACAAAACGCAAAAAAACTTTCTGGGCCGAATCAAAGCCTGCGATATGCTGCTGAAACGGAACGAACTCGACCAATTTTTGAAGCGGATGGTGACTGGCGACGAAAAATGGATCACATACGACAATGTCAAGCGAAGACGGTTGTGGTGGGATTGGAAGGGAATCATCCACTATGAGCTGCTCCCATATGACCAGACGCTTAATTCTACCATCTACTGCGAACAACTGGACCGCTTGAAGCAAGCGATCAACCAGAAGCGTCCAGAATTGGCCAACAGGAAGGGTGTAGTGTTCCACCAGGACCACGCCAGACCATACACTTCGTTGATTACTCGTCAGAAACTACGGAAGCTCGGATGGGAAATGTTATCGCATCCACCATATAGCCCGGACATAGCCCTAGTGATTACCACCTTGTGAAAAGTGGCTTGCCGAGTTCTTCGCAAATAAGGAGGGGGGCTTCTACGAGGGGGTATTATGAAGCTGCCGCCTAGATGGAAACAGATTATCGAACGAAACGGCGCATATTTGAACTAAATCCGATCACTGTAACACTTCTTATAAAGCATTGAATAAAGGACCTCAGCACTATAATTTTTACGGTTTAGACCATTTAGTTAAGATTCTGTGGAATGTGTGCATGTGTTCTTCAAGATAAGTCATTTCAATGTTTAGAGATACCGAGTTTTAGACAACTTGTTTCTTCATACTTTGATAGGTAATCGTTTGTGTTATTTATAAGTGGAGGGTGATTCTTTCTATTTTTTATTTTTCAAATTTAAATTCACTAATTTATACAGAATTTATGGAAAAGTTGTTTATCCTTCTGTCTTCACTAAGCAGAAATTGACACCCCGAATTATAGAGGGTGTTGTTTTCGATGTGCTTTTCTTTGGAATTGAAAATCATTGTTCATGGTGGATGGTCCAATAATCCTGCCAGGGCCGTTATGTGAGAGCTCGCATTATTTCGTTGAAAGCTTTTTGATTTTTTAATTTTTGATCTGCTTTTGTTGTTTTAGGAAATCAAAAAGTTGTATATCATACTGAAACGTAGGGCCGTGACCAGTTATAAAGGGTTTTTCAACAAGAGCAATATAAAAATATTTTTTTTAAATAAAACAAAAACGGTTTGTGATATCAATGAAATTCTTTATTCCTGTGAAAGTACCTTCGATGCCATAATGTATGGAATTCGATTTCTTTTGCATGGCCACCAGGAGGACGCTTACAGTATAGTCCATACACCGAACCCCATTTTCAACGGTTCTCAAGCATAAATCGGCCGTTACTGCTGCAATTTCACATTCGATCTTCGTACGAAGTTCATCAATCGTCGCTGGGTAGATCATGGATTTAACGTAGCCCCACCGGAAGTAGTCTAACGGCGTCAAATCGCACAACCGAGGCGCCGATTGACTGGACCAAACTTGGTTTTCAATAAATCGATTGTGACATCCACTGTGTGGCATGTGGCGCCGTCCTGTTGGAACCACATATTGTTCAAGTCCATATAATCCATTTCGGGCCAAAAATATTCAGGTTATCATTGAGCGGTAGTGATTCCCATTCACAGTAACATGTCGGTCTTGATCAGCACGGAAGAAGTACGGACCAATGACCTTGCCGGTCGCACCAAACCGTATTTTTTTCGGGATGCAATTTTGACTCATTGAGTATGTGTGGATTGCTGTCTGACCAATAACGCATATGTTGCTTATTGAGGAAGCCATTCAGCCAGAAATTAACCTCATCATAAATTCGATGTAGCGCTCTTAAAATTGGGGCCCCTGACTCCGAATTTCGGTAGCAAATTTTTAATAATTTCGACTTGTTGTTGGATCTTACATCTTTTCATGATAAAATGGCGAACCTTACTGAAGAGAAATGTCAAAGGAGCGGGAAAAATTATGGCGCTGTTAGCTGTCCCTATCGTATCCCAGTTGCTACTTTTGTAGCTAATCCTTGCGTCAAGTCAGTGAAACGGGGTCTTCGTAACTTGTCTTCCAAAGGGATTAATTATTAGAGTTGGGGCTATAGTACCTCTCGAAAAACTTCAGAAGAGTGATACATTTTCGGAGGTTAATTGCCATTGATCTTACCAAATTTAGCCTAATATCGAATTAGCCTAAACCCATCCCAACATTTTTCTAACCTCACAAGATAAGCTCGATTTCTTCTCTTCAATACCCAAATGAAATTAAAATGCCTATGGTCTAATATATCGGAACTTACATACTCAACTTATAGATAAACAGTAAATAATATGTGTATACAGGTATACATATGTATATGTTTGTATTCATTCTGAAAAGTGAGATCCACACAGCTGACTAAGCAAAGTTCAGCTGTCTGTCTGCTTATGAAGTAGTACACATACAACAAATACAACAAAAAGAACAAAAATATACAACAATGATTTTGCAATTAAATATTTACACGCTATCAGCCAGCAATTGATTCAACAAACAAATACTCGCAATGAATACTATAACTGAGTAGGTACCCTGCCAGCCAAAGGTGGTGAAAAAGCTGGTTAAACCAAAGTTTTTTAAACCCACAAAAGTGGTGGTAAAAAAAGTGGTGAGTTTGCCATAGGCCAGCATAGCTGCTTGTGAGTTTTTTAACCACTATTCCCCTCACACGTACGAATACAAAAACAAAACAACCCAAACGTGTGCGTTGGTGTTAGTAATTGAAGAAACATGAGAGGAAAGTGGTTAGGCCTGGCTGGCAGGGTATACCATATATGTATGTATGTGGGCGTGTTAGTGTAAATATCATTAAAGTGTCTCAATTTCGTTTATATTGCTCACAAGTTTGTGTTGCTATTGAGAAATTAAGCATTTGCAGGAATTCCATTTACACACTAAACTTAAAAATGTCTTGCAATGCCTAGAGGTTGGCATTTTTGTATTGCTTTTGGTGCCACAAATGAATCATGCGACTAGGGAATGGAAATTGAGCATACACAGAGCACTTAATAGGAATATATACAAATGTATCAAATTCAAATTACAAACCAATATCAAATCACATGCATTGTCGAGCAACAAGCAACAACAACAACATAGCAATATTCTTAATTGGTCAGTTGAGCAAATAAATTGAGTGCCAATAAAAATTTCTAATTCATGCAACAGCCAGAAAATGGATATGTCGAAACACAGATAAATATTTTTTTACTTGTAATCTAACTGTATGCTGATATTGACTGGCAATTCTAAAGACTTTAGATATTTTTATTTCTTCTACCTACAAGCAAAGCTATGAGGAAGCATTTTGCAAGCCACTGCTAGCTATTGCAAAATATTTTTGTCAGAAGAATAATGGAAATTTATACCCACAAGGACTCCTATTTGAGGTCAACCAAATGCTTTGCAAAATTTTATGTTTACTTTTTGCTTAAGAGCGTCTCTTATGAAATTTTAAGCTCCAGCATTTTATTTGTTTACCATTGAGTTTGCAAAAACCATTTAAGAATCTTTTCATAACTAACATACATAGATAAGAACTTGCTAGATTAAGAAAACAGAAGGAAATGAAATGGAGTTTTAATGTAAGAAGCATTCAAAAGCTAATGAAAATTTTAAGCTTACAAGACTATTGGGTCTAGTTAACCCGATTCAGTCTATTTTTATATCGGTCTACATTTTTATACTCTCGCAACAAATGTTGCTAAAGAGAGTATTATAGTTTTGTTCACATAACGGTTGTTTGTAACACCCAAAACTAAACGAGTTAGATATAGGGTTATGTATACCAAAGTGATCAGGGTGAAGAGTGGAGTTCAAATCCGAATGTCTGTCTGTCCGTCCGTCCGTCCGTCCGTCTGTGCAAGCTGTAACTTGAGTAAAAATTAAGATATCTTGATGAAACTTGCCACACTTATTTCTTGGCGCCATAGGAAGGTTGCTTTCGAAAATGAGCAAAATCGGACCACTGCCACGCCCACAAAATGGCGAAAACCGAAAACACATAAAGTGCCATAACTAAGCCATAAATAAAGCTATGGAAATAAAATTTGGTATGAAGGATCGTACTATGAAGGGGCATATTTGGATGTAATTTTTTTGGGGAAGTGGGCGTGGCCCCGCCCCCTACTAAGTTTTTTGTACATAACTCGCAAACCAATAGAGCTATATAAACCAAACTTTCTGCAGTCGTTTTTTTTAGCCACTTCCTAATACAGTCCAAATATGAATATGAATGATAATAACCATGCCCACCTCCCATACAAAAGTTAGGTTAAAAATTACTAAAAGTGGGTTAACTCATTAACGAAAAACGTCAGAAACACTAAATTTCACATAAGAAATGGCAGATGGAAGCTGCACTCAGATTTTTTTACAAAATGGAAAATGGGCGTGGCGTCGCCCACTTATGGGTCAAAAACCATATCTCAGGAACTACTTGACCGATTTCAATGAAACTTGGTTTGTAATAGTTTCCTTACATCCCAATGATATGTTGTGAAAATAGGCCAAATCGTTTCACAACCACGCCTACTTCCCATATACCAGAACTCTGAAGTCGATCTGAATCGTGTACTTTACAATATATAAAGTAAGCACTAGTGAAGATATCGGTGCAGAACTTTGACCAAATACTATGTTTATAGTGTGGCAGCCCCATTCTAAAAATCGCCGAAATCGGACCATAGGTTTTTAAGGCCACATATATCGAACACGAGGACTTCGGTGCTTCTAACCTAATATTATGGTTTCCAACTTTCAATGGACTTTATACAATATATATGACGAATATGTGGGTCAAATTATGTATTATATAATATAAATAAAGTTAAATAAATAAATTGCGAGAGTATAAAATGTTCGGTTACACCCGAACTTAGCCCTTCCTTACTTGTTTTAAATAAATACAGATCCGTTACAATCTTTTCTATATTTGATGGTTAGTAACCTTGATTTATTCTATAAGCTTACATTTTTTTTGGATGACTCACGGCCACCTCCATGGGTTTGTGGGTTTCTAGAAGAGTAAGGATTCCCAATAACGTTTTGTTGTTTAGTTACGTTGCTTTAGTTTTCCAAACATGTTTTATGAGATGTGTTAGACCAAATTCCTTAACAGCCGATGCTATTTTGATATTATATAAAGAGGATGTGAAAATACTTTTCTCGTATAAATTATCTATAGGGTCTAGGCTAGGGGTCACACATTGACTTAAACTTGGAAATTGTGAAACACTAAAATAAATCGAAATATTTTAGACGAGGTCTCCAACTGGTGAGGTCAGAAATAGAACGTTTTGGATTTTTTACAATTCATGGATAGTTCTTGGGTTCGAAACTTGGCTTCAGCCAACTTTGTAGAGTATATAAGTAAATTATTAGGTATACAACTTTGGTTCCGCCGTTTTCCAATAGATGTCTCTAGGATCAAGCACTGGTCGATTAAATCGATTTTTTTTATATCGATCTTGGACAAATGTCAACATTAACCAACAAAATATTTGTAGAGATCTATTTGCATCCCAAACTTATACTCAACTGAAAATGTCACTTTTTGAGCCGAATTCTCGACATCTGCAGGAAATTTTGCTTTTCTTTTTTAATTCCAAAAGTGCGGCTGAGGCTCATCGACATTTGTAACCGTTTGTATACAAAAAAAACTTAAATTTACAAAAAAAATGGCGGAAACAAAGTTGTAGACCTAATATAAAGAAATATTTTTTTATTGGCTGCTGATACTTTAGAGCAGTAAAAGTAGAACCACGGAATCTATTGTTGATTTACTAGCTCCCAATACTGATTTAAGAGACTTCAATCTCAAATGAAAGGTATTGATGGAGGAGATCTAACCAACATATTGTATAATAGGAACGCCTCTGAATACAAAAATATATCTCTAATATTATTCACCATGATTTTCTGCCAAAAACATGTGAATCATCTTTTTTAGATCTTCAAGTCGATACTCTCTTTATTGAGAAAAATATACAAAATATTCAGTAAAAAGATGGGTCATCCAACAACAATGTAAAAATGACTGAACTCAACTTGAATATATGCAGAAACAAAGCGCTTACATTGTATACATGTATGTAAGTAAACACTAGAGTACAAGTTAGTTGCACACTTGTGGCATGCACTGTGCAAATAGAATAGATTGAAATTGCGATTTCAAATGCAAACGGAAGTGGCAGCACGTCAATAAATTACCACATAAACCTATGGAACTCAGACAGACAAACATATGAGACTTAACAATGTAAATGAGTACTTTTTTGAGTATACTCGTATACTTGCATGTTTACACACATAGTGGCGTAATTGTCAGCTCAGTGCAGCAGTTAGTTCAACATAAAAAAGTTGATATGAGTGTTTGCGCGGCAGTAACTCTTTATTGTTGCACCGTGTTGCTGTAATCAGTTGGTGAAAACAGGCTACTCTTTTGTGACCTGGGATTTCTATATGCCCTACAAAACGCTGTTGATCAGCTGAGCGATCACCCGATACAAATCGTTATTAGTCACGTAAAGAAAATTGTATCATTGAACCAGGTGTCAGGTCCACTTACGACTGCAGTGGTATATAGAATGGGTTTGCGGCTGTATTTCAGGAAAGAGTCACGTAATTAGTGAATGATTCATGTTGGATCATCGTATCACTGATTGTTACGAGGTCCGCGAAATATTAATTATGACTTTTATATTAGAGATTCTAATTGTAGACGAATAAGATTTTCTTCTTTATACAATTTAGACCTTTTTGGGAAAGTATCTGGCTTTTTTGTGTGTTAAACATTTAACACTACTCAGTTTATCATATGAGTTAACCTTAAACACTGCAAAAATATGGAGTTTACCATACAAAAATTGTTATTTAGCCGAGTTAACCTTAAACACTACTCACAAACAAGATACTTAGGCGAGTTTACTACAAACACCGACATCATTTAAAGAGTTTACTCGATACAAAAAATTATTTAGAAGAGTTAACCTTAAACTCTACTCACAAAGTACCATACGAGAGGGTTTACTTAGGCGAGTTTACTACAAACACTGCAATCAATCAAAGAGTTTACCAGACATAAAAAATTATTTAGACGAGTTAACCTTAAACACTACTCACAAAGAAGATTGTTTCATACAAGAGAGTTTACTTAGGCGAGTTAACCTTAAACAATACTATCAGTCAAAGAGTTTACCAGACACAAAATATTATTTAGATGAGTTAACCTTAAATACTACTCGCAAAAAAAGAGTTTACCATACAAGAGAGTTTACTTAGGTGAGTTAAGCTTAAACACTACCAGCAATCAAGGAGTTTACCAGACACAAAAAATTATTTAGACGAGTTAACCTCAAACACTACTCATAAACAAGGAATTTACCGTACAAGAGAGTTTACTTAGACGAGTTAACCTTAAACACTATTCACATTCAAAGAGTTTACCATACAAAAATATTTATTTAAACGAGTTAACCTTAAACACTGCAAAAACATGGAGTTTACCATACATTTAAGTTTATTTAGACGAGTTAATCTTAAACACTACTCACAAACTAGGAGTTTACCATACTTAGGCGAGTTAACCTTAAACACTAACATCAAACAAAGAGTTTACCATACAAAAACATTTATTTCGACGAGTTAACCTTAAATACTCCTCTTAAACATGCTCATAAACACATAACCTTTAACATGAGTTTTTATATAGATGTAAGGATCGTTTCAGAATCTTAATAAAACACATCATTTGGATTGGTTTAAAAATATTGACAATATTCATTAAGCATAAAACTTGACTTTCTTCAGTTGCAATTACGGTTGAGTTGTGAAAAACAGGTCACCAATATGTAAAGGGTATAATAATGTAAACTTAATAAATGTGCAACAAGTAATATTTCGTGTTTGCGCCAATGGCAACCTTAGTGGCAATGTTGCAATGTAGAAACGAGCAACAAAAACACTAAAACTTAAAATAAGAAATTGTGAAAACCTGACGACTGACAGACGTTATGAGGCAATGAATTTTCGCCAAGTAAATGACATTGGCTGCGGTGACGACGACGACATTGGGTATACAGGTCGTCTTGAGCACGCCACCAACAACCGAACCGGGCGTATGAGTGATGGCAATAAAAATAAAAGTTGTCGACAGCGAGAGAGCGAGAGAGAGAAGAGGGTGAGAAGAGGGAGCGGTGGCAAGGCGAAGGCGGAAGCAGCACGCGAAATTTTAATGTGACTACAGTGTGCAGGCTGCTCCAACGAGCTGTTGCACGTTTGACGCGCTGCCATTAACCGCCAAATGCAATTGAGCAGAATATAGAGCGTGTACATATATATGTGGGTTTTCATTAAAAACGAGACACTTTATTCTTTAATTAAATAGTTTGTACAATTCAAATTTAACCGCACTTATTCAATTCGCGAGGCGGCATGACCGCCTTTAACAAACTTCACTTAACAACTGAAAGCTTACATGCTATTACAAATGGCTGATCTATATGGATCATCCAATAAGGACCGTTACAATTATGGCCACTGATGGACGCTTCGTTTACTTATCGATAAATGGCAAGGTTGCCATCCGTACTCTAAGTTATTCGGTCAGTGACAATATTGCCACCTGCTCTATATATTGTCCATTCCTACAATCGGCCGTCCTGACCTATTATTCGACCTCGAATAATTAAGTCCACCTTTTCATGTTTTCTGCTACTGTAGTAGTCTTCTTTGGCCCTTCTGTATTTCCTATCTTGTCAACCTCGTATCTGTCATGGTTTAGTTTGGCGACTACTTTATACGGTCCCAAATACTTCGGTCTTAATTTCGTAGCTACCCCAAACTGTGTTTTCTTAATGGCTACTAAATCTCCTATGTTATATTCAAAGCTTACTTTTCGTGTTTGATTAAACGTCTTACAGTTTTCTTTCTGTATTTTCTCTATATTTTCATGAGCATTCTGTCTTAGTGAATCACGTTCTACGTTCAATTCCTCTATTTCAAGATCTTTTAAAATTCCATGTAAATCTGGGTAATCTACTAATCGCATGTTCAGTCCTGTAAGAATTCTAAAGGGTGTTATTTTTGTACTGCGCGGTGCAGTGTTGTTTAAGATCTGTTGTACCTTTGCGACGTGGTTATACCACTGAGTTGGGTTACCTTGACATTTCTTAGACAGCATTGGAATGACGGTCCTGTGAACACGCTCCACTTGTCCGTTACCCCGAGGGACACCGGTTGCAATCAACAAGTGTTGTATGTCTTCCTTTGCGCAGTATTCGTTGAACGCCTTTGATGTAAAAGCCACCCCTCTATCCGTTATAATCCGTTTCGGGTTGCCGAAAACTGACGATTGTTTCTCTAATTTAGTAATTACCTCTTCCACCCCTGTTGATTTCGTTGGGTACAACCAAACGAATTTCGAAAACGCATCTATTATAACTAAAATATGGTTATATTTTTTACGTGTTTCGGTTAATGGACCCACATGGTCAATATGATAGGTACCTAATGGTTCACAAGTTTTGTCGATTGGCGTCAACAAGCCCTCTTTCTTACCCCTTTTCGCATCTATTACTATGCACTCCACACATGAAGTTACTACATTTTGTACTTTTTTGCTCAAGTTTGGTATGTAATAATTTCTCTCTACTAGCTCCTTTGTTCTTTTTGCTGCAAAATGACCCTGGTTATGTGCTAACTTTATAATTTCTTCTTCCATACTGGATGGTATTACTAATAATTCCTTGACAGGGTCGCTGTAAAGTAAGTCATTTCTTAAAAAAAAATTTTCGTACGGTTCGACTTCCACAACTTTCCGCACTGCTCTAATCCAGTCATCCTGCATCTGCGCCTCTCTTATTCTAAGCTTTAACGAGTCTTCTACTAATAAACAGTATGCGCGACTAAGAGCATCTACGTGCCTCATGCGAGTTCCTGTCCTATGTTCAACTACGTAATTGTATTCCTGTAAGTACATCGCCCACCTCATAATCCTGTCTGGTACGTCTTGTTTCTTGACCGTCATCGCGAAAGCGTTACAATCGCTGACTATTTTAAATGGAATGTCTTTTAAGTATATACGCCATTTCTTCAAGGCTTTTATAGCTGCCAGAACCTCGAGTTCAAAAGCACTGTATTTTTCCTCGGCCCTTGTCGTTTTACGACTCATATATTCAATGGGATGTAACAGCTTGTCTTCTGAGTCCCTCTGCAATAAGACTGCGCCATAGCCAAATTTTGACGCATCAGCATGCACCTCTGTTTCTGCATATGGATCGAAAAGTTTCAACGCGGGTGCATTCACCAACGCACGCTTGAGATGTTGAATGGCCAAGAGTTGTTCTTCCCTTAACCTAAACTTTTCGTCCTTACGAAGCATATCTGTTAACGATTTTGCAATAACTGCATAATTTTCGATGAACCGCCTGAAATACGAAGTTAAACCCAAGAATCGCTGTAATTCTTTTTTGGTAGTTGGTACTGGAAATCCACTGACTGCTTTAGTTTTCTCTTCTGAAGGGAAAATTCTACCGTTCTCCACAATGAACCCCAAAAAATTAATCTTTCTCTTCAGAACTTGACATTTCTCCCACCTAATGTGTAAACCGTTTTCGCTTGCATGTCTTAATACCTTTTCCAATTTCTCTCGACCTTCTATCTCATCCTTAGCGGGAATGACGATATCGTCCATGTATATTATAACTGTTCCATCGGCGAGCATGTTCTGGAAAATCGCTCGTATGTATCGGCAAAATACCGCCGGCGAATTATTAATCCCGAATGGCACGAAACAAAACTCATATTGGCCGTTCTGAGTTACGAAAGACGTGTATTTCCGAGAACCTGGTTCTATTGGCACATGATAAAATCCGTTCTTCAAATCCAATGTGGTGAAAACCCTTGCACCCTGTAACCTGTCTAACGCTTCGTCCACTACTGTCATAGGGAAATTGTCCCTTATTATTTGTTCATTTATCTTACGAAAATCACAACAAAAACGTTTTTCTCCGTTTTTCTTTGTAACTAGTACAACTGGCGACGCATATTCCGACGCACTATTCTGAATGATACCCTCCTCAAGCATACGTGCTACTTCCTCGTCAATGCGTCTTTGATCCGCTTGCGACACCCTACGTGGTCGCTGATATATCGATTTCTCGCTCTTCAACAACAATTTCATTTCTACTGGCCTTTTACTAGGCTTTTTAGGATAATAATTGTTAATCCAACCGCTAACTACTTTAGCCTCGTCTATCGACAGATGTGATAGATCCACTTTATCTGACTCCTCAGATTTTTCCGTTTCAACTGAACACAGTACCTCAAACTCTTCACGTAAATCTCTGTTACCTATGACTTTAGCTCTTGTTTCTAATGTCGACCCAGTAATGTCCTTTTGTTCCTCGAAAACCTCAACTTGACTATTCACATAGTCTCTTAACTCACAGTGAGTTGACACAATCCCTTCAACATCACCACTTGCACCCCGGTGAGCTGACACAACCACTTCAGCATCACTGCATGCACCCTGGTGGGCTGACACAACCACTTCAGCTCCACCACACGCACCACTAGGAATCTCCCCGACTCCTACGTGCCTCGCTGCCCTCTCAGCAGCCTTCACAGGTTTTCTGAACTCAACACTACCTTCTCTAAAAACTAACTCAACGTCGTGAAGTACATCATTTCCAATCATAGCTGCATACGGAATATCACTTTCCCTAACCACGTGAAATGTTACGTTCAATGAAAAGCTTTCTACTAAAATGTCGACTGTAAAACTGCCTAATGTCGTAAGCACGCCTTTACCTATACCGAACAATTTTTGCTTTTCCCCGGTTAGCTTTATATCTCCTAACATCATAAAGGTATCATATCTCATGATACACGCGATACATCCTGTATCCACTAGTGCACTGAAGGTAAAACCATTGATAGTGGCATCCACGAAGATCATTCCACCTTTCCTGGTAGACGTTTCTAATTTGTTATCAACTGTATTCACACGTTCACTTTTTATCGTTTTGTCTTTCTGCTCTTTGCACTGCTGAGAATAATGCCCCTTCTGTTTACACTTAAAACAAATCACATTACTTGACCCAGCTTCCGGACAGGCCCTCGCTATGTGGCCTTCCTTGCCACACCTAAAACATCTCCTTTTGATCAATTGTTTACTATCGGCCGCAATTTGTCCCACGTATCCTTTGCCTACTGTTGTTTGTACACTTCTTACTTTCTCGTATATGCGAATTTGTTCTTTCAATTCGCCCACCGTTTTGGCTTGGTATAACATACTCTTATTTGCCTTAACATCTGGTATACCATCCACGAAATACTCGACAATGCTCCTTTCATCCAAGGAGATTTGCTTCCCCAATTCTAAAAGAGAATATAGGTATTCCTGAAAACTTTCTTTTGGCTGTTTACGCCGTCTTCTTAATGCTCGATGCACTTCAGACGCACACAATTTTTCCCCAAACTCATCGGTAAGGGAACGCTTTAAACTAGCCCAGTCCCTTACTCCGACTAACCCACGTACAAACGATTTCGCTGCTCCCTTGAGTAGCTGTTTAGCGTATACAAACCGTTCTAGATTATTCCAACCAACCGTGTTAGCCATGTCATCAAATTCCTCAACCCAGTGACGAACGTCGCAAGTATCATCACCAAAAAAATCTGAGACACTGTCTTTAATATCGCGCAACGAAAATGACACCCTTTGCAAATTCGACGGAGGAGCTGTGACGTCAGCGTACAACGAATTTTCCGATTCGTTCTCACTCTCTCCTTCCTCTTGTTCATCACCGAAAACTAAGTGTTGTAACAAACGCAGTTGCAACTCTTTTTTCCTACCTGTAACGCTCAACCCTAGCTCTCTTAGTTTGTCCTTTAACGCTTCTACCGTCATTGTTCTAATCGTCTCAGCGTCCATCTCACAAGTATTTTCTCTTTTCTTACTATTTTAAAAACTTTAATAATCCTTAGAACCAAGTCTACACTCTTGTTTTTTGCTTACAGCTAAAAGCTACACATTCTACTGTTTAAACTCGTAAATAGTGTTATTCTACACAAATGAACTATTAGTTATATAACTAACTATTAATAATATAACTTATCTTGGCTCCTGTTCCTCCGCTACGATGCTCCGCTGTCTACTGCTACGTTGATCTGCTACCCTCTGCTACGATGCTCCGCTGTCTACTGCTGCGCTGATCTGCTACCCTCTGCTACGATGCTCCGCTGTCTACTGCTGCGCTGATCTGCTACCCTCTGCTACGCTGTTCTGCTGCCTGCCGCTGCGCTGTTCTGCTGCCCGCGGCTACGCTGTTCTGCTGCCCGCTGCTGTGTCGAACTGCAACTCGTTGCTACGCTGTTGTACTGCCTGCGACTGTGCTATTCTGCTGCCTGGTGTTGATCTGCGACTTATCTGCGTCTTATACGCAATTATGCACCGTTATGTGTGCTTACTTGAAACTGTACCTGTCCGTTACAGGTTACAGTTTTTGGCCTTATAGGCCCGTTCAGATTGGTGCACCGTTACACTTTAGTCAGAAACTGTACTCGTGCAAAAATTCGCTTGACCAACACGAATTGATGCTTTAGCTGCTAGCGGTAGCACCCTTGGTAAAGTCACTCAGAAATACCGGGAATCGCCAAATCCCGTCACTGTTTTTTCGCGCACGTGTTATCTTAAACACTTCAATACTTTTTTCACTGGCGACACGCTGACTGTCCGTAATAACGTACTGGATGCAGTCACTTCGCCAAATTTCAAAATTCCTTTCTGTTCAAATATTGTCACTGTTCAATTGGCATTATGTGCTCTTTCGATTTTGCACATCTACCAATTCGCTAGCGTTTTGCGCTGACCAGCGTTAGCGCACTGGTGCAGCCACTTGCACACGTCACAAGTCGAGTTTGTCTTTTTAAACTTTATTTCACGACCACATCCCGGACGAGCCCCCAAATGTGGGTTTTCATTAAAAACGAGACACTTTATTCTTTAATTAAATAGTTTGTACAATTCAAATTTAACCGCACTTATTCAATTCGCGAGGCGGCATGACCGCCTTTAACAAACTTCACTTAACAACTGAAAGCTTACATGCTATTACAAATGGCTGATCTATATGGATCATCCAATAAGGACCGTTACAATTATGGCCACTGATGGACGCTTCGTTTACTTATCGATAAATGGCAAGGTTGCCATCCGTACTCTAAGTTATTCGGTCAGTGACAATATTGCCACCTGCTCTATATATTGTCCATTCCTACATATATATATATATTCCTGCAACTACTTTCACACAAACAAACAGCGCGCAGTGCATTCAAGCGAAAATACATAATTATGCACGTGTCGCCGTGTCAGCGGTGTAGTCGAGTAATTGAAGTCAGTTTGTGGCAACTCGAAACGCAAGCAGCCACGCGAAATGACAACAATGATTGCAACAAAGCAGCAAGCAAGCAATTGTAATTATGTTGCACGCGATTGTTGCACATGAACTTGACAAAGCCAGCAAGGAAACGCACAATGGCTGTCAATGAAAAGAAAAAAAAAATTATAAAATTACAAAAATAATAATAACAATAATAGTAATAACATTAAAGCGCTCTGCAGAGTTGCAAATTTTTATTTTATTGATTTCCTCAAAGCGTGCGTATTCTTCGCTCCGCAGTGGCGTGTGTGTAGTGTAAAGTCTTCTTGTCATGTCTGACAATTGCCTCAATTGCTTCAATTAAAATTACACTTGTTGCAAGTGTCGATTGAGTTTGCCATTTTCTCGCCGCCGGCAATCAAAATATTGCATTTGTTGCAATTGACGAGTTCAAAACGTTTGATGACTCTTTCACAGTGAGTGCTTACGCTGATTCACATAATTCGATTTGTTTCAATAAACATATTGTTAATGAATAAATTTAAGAAATCCACAAGTAGTGTGGAGCCAATGTTTTCAATTATTCCATTGTTCCAATATTTCGAACTGACTTTGAACTGAACGTCATGGATAGCAAACACAGTTTGAAGATGAAGGGAACTGAAATTAATACCTTCAAAATTCGATCTATGTGGCAACCTGAGAAACTGTAATTTCTTTGTACCCTACACATTGTCTAGGTTAGGTTAGGTTAGATTAGTAGGTAGATCTCTGCATATGCTCGAAGAACTCATTTGGGTAGTTTTGAGCGCTGTCCTTTGTGATGCTAAAAACTCCTAATGGATCAAAAAAGCCCTTATGATTCGGCAAAACGCTTGAAATCTATTATGCTTGAGTCGGATAATGTCGATTGCAGTCACTTCGCTAGGTTCGCGATGGTGAGCCTTCCAAGGTGTTTCAATCTCAGTCTGGCTAAAGTGGGACATTGGAGCTTAGATGATTCCACTTTACCTTCCTCCAAACAGCTTTGGCAACTTGCATCTGCCAGGATCCCTACTCTCAAATGTCCAGTAAGCACACCAATGTTCGCGCTGAGATGGACCTTGCTGCGGGAAAGCAGTTCGAGGGACCTTTTACGCACCACTGTGGTTGTTGACCAGCGTTTGATGATCTCATGCGAAGTCTGCATGTCCAGCGCTCTTGCGTAAGTGGACCATGGACTGTCAACCCGCTTCGCATTTCGTCGTCAATGTTGCTGGGGTACCTTCTCTTGCAAATTTGTCTGCTTTGTAGTTACCAACGATTCCGCGGTGACAGGGTACCCATACAAGTCGGATTGCAAAATAGCTAGTAATTTTTCATAAGGATGTTAGACACTCCTTACTGGCCTTGAGCGGACTGTCATCGATTTGAATGATAGTATTGTCGCTCTGCTCTCGGACTCATTGACTGTCATTCTAATGATGGATTAAGCCATAAGGGAGTTCAATAAGTTAGATCCGTACTATTACAAGGGTTACCTCAGTAAAGGTAAAGTAAATTTCTCAAAGAAAATTACTTAGATCAGTCCTCTTACTCAACATGTTAACAGGTCGTTAATTTAGTTAAGGAACTATAGTATGTTAAACAGAAAAGGATTGGTTAAGATGTATACAGTTTTTAACATAAGGGGGTATTCTGGTGTAGAAGCGTAAATTTTAGGTAATTTTTGAAAGGTCGTAACAAAAAGGCAATTAATATTTTTACTATCCATTTTTTTATTGGTTGTTTATTAACATTCAAAGAATAAAGAAAAAAATGAAAAACTAAAAACAGTGAGAAATTGAATAAATTATGAGTTGACGGAGTGGGGGCTTTTGAAAAATTTTCACGTGACCGTACCAAACTGGCGACTGTTTAAAAAAAAAATTTTTTCGACCACTTTTTTTGACTGTTTTGAATTTTTTAAAAATAGTAAAAATGAAAATTTGGGGATGGGCCTAGTTCCAGTTCTAGAAAAGCCAATAAAGAAGAGTCCATAAAAATGTCAAGTAAATCGGTCCAGTAGAACCTGAAAAATCGTGGGTATCGTACCGAAAAACACAGTTTTGAGAAAAACGCGTTTAAAGTTTCGAGTAAAGTTTTTTATAGTCTAAGTTCCGGCCGAACCAGTTTATGCCAGGTCAGAAAAATTTAAATTTAAATTTATATTTTGAAAAATCCTCTCGTATACATATTCTTGAATAGTTAAACTTTGAAAATATGAAAAAAAAATTTTTTCGATTTTTTGGAATTTCTAGACCAGAATACCCCCTTAAAGTTTACTTACCGATCCAAATAGAGTTAGATCAAATTAGGATCAATTCCAGTACCACAAAAGCGGTTGTCGTGGGAAAAGAGTTAAAAACACAAACACTAAAGAGATAGTTGTTGCTTGGACTAAAACAACTTCATTGATAAGTAGAAAGATTCAGATTAACCCTTTCATGCCCCATGTTGCCTACATAAGGCAAATGAACCAGGATACATAGGAATTTGAAATTTTTATCACTTCATATTTGAGTTTAGACTAATATATATCTGTCCTAAAAAAATGTTAGGTCCGCCGATTTTAATTCGGGCATGAGAGGGTTAAAGAAAGGATGTGGAATTAGTTTGAGTTAAAGTCTCGAAAATGACCAATTTCAAGATGATGAGCGAAATATATAATGAATTATTGATGCTTTCAATTATTCTAGAAATATTGGAAATTTTAAGACAATGAAGGTGTTGCCTTTCCTAACAGCTTGTGGATGGGATCACGTTGACCTTGAGCACAAAAATTTGTTGTCCAGGAACGGAAGTTTGAAAAAAATAATTTATTTACCTTTTCATTTAAGATTAAAATCTGAGCCAAGTTTATCTTTGTTTGCCACTTTGTCTACTTCCTTTCCTGTTTACCTTTGATAAGAAACAAGAAAACTTTGGAAAAGTGAACCCGAACAATCCTTTACTCAAACTCGATTTTTTAATCTTTATTTTCTTTGTGTTACTTTTACACAGCTGGCAGCGCTTTGATAAGCTAAACGGCCGTCTACGCTTTATGCGAAGCTTCAAAGGTCGCAAAGCACAAAGCAGGCGATTTGCAACATTTACATTTTTTTGCCTTTTGTAAGTATTGCACGTTGTTCTTTGTGGCAATAAAGCGTGTTTGTTCGACGATAATGGTGATGATGCTGATGAATACGCGTGCATCATCTGTGTACACCGTGTTTGTGTTATAAATTTGCCCGTTTTAATCCTCTTCAGTAAACCCTTTTTTTAATTTCTTTGCTTTCAGCTGCCATTATGGCGTTAAATGTTGGTAATTAATTGCGATAAAACGTTAATAAACGCCAACAAACGTGAAGCGTTTATTATTTTGCATGCCACAAAGCGTGGTATTTATGATAGGAAGTGGCTTTTCTGCCTCAATTTTGTTGCAAGGATAAAGGAAGTTTTTTATATTTTTTTATCATTTGTTATTACAGGAGTTGTTGTATTTTTCATCAGAATTAATTCAATATAAAATTTTAAATTGATTTTATTGCCACATTTTCAGCCATTCATTATTGATTACGACGAAAATTGTCAATGTATAGGGTTGCCATATGCTTATATGGTAGTAATATAAATTAAAACACAAGAAAAAACGTTAACTTCGGCTGTACTGAAGCTAATATACCCTTCACAGGTGCATTTCTTTTAGTAACTATGTGTTTAAGCAAATCTAAAGACGTAAGAAAAAGTAAGTAAAAAAAAGAAAACATTTTACTAATTCTTTGTAGCCGGGTTGTTTGCTAGAAACATTAAGGTTATATAGTTAACCGATCTGCATAATTTTTTCGGAGATTATATTATTACCTTAAGCAGTAATCCATGTCAAATTTCGTGAAGATACCACGTCAAATGCGAAAATTTTCCATACAAGCCATTGATTCCGATCGTTCGGTTTGTATGGCAGCTATATGCTATAGTGAACCGATCTGAACAATTTTTTCGGAGATTCAATTATTTCTATGAGCAATAACTCACACGAAATTTCGTGAAGATATGTAGTAAAATGCGGAAGTTTTCCATACAAGCCCTTGATTCCGATCGTTCAGTTTGTATGACAGCTATATGCTATAGTGAACCGATCTGAACAATTTTTTCAGAGATTAAATTATTTCTATGAACAATAACTCACACCAAATTTCGTGAAGATATGTGGTAAAATGCGGAAGTTTTCCATACTAGCCCTTGATTCCGATCGTTCAGTTTGTATGGCAGCAATATGTTATAGTGAACCGATCTGAACAATTTTTTCGGAGATTAAATTATTTCTATGAACAATAACTCACACCAAATTTCGTGAAGATATGTAGTTAAATGCGGAAGTTTTCCATACAAACCCTTGATTCCGATCGTTCAGTTTGTATGACAGCTATATGATATAGTGGTCCGATATCGGCAGTTCCGACAAATGAGCAGCTTCTTGGAGAGAAAATAAAATCGGCAAAATTTCAAAACGATGTCTTAAAAACTGAAGGACTAGTTCGTATATATACAGACAGACAGACAGACAGACGGACATGGCTAAATCGACTCAGTTCAACATACTGATCATTTATATATATATACTTTATAGGGCCTCCGACGCTTCCTTCTGGGTGTTACAAACTTCGTGACAAACTTAATATACCCTGTTCAGGGTATAATAATTACTGATTTTAAGGTCATTAAAAATAAATATCTTCTTCTTCTTAACTGGCGTAGAAACCGCTTACGCGGTTATAGCCGAGTCCACAACAGTGCGCCACGCATCTCTCCTTTTGGCGTTTTGGCGCCAATTGGTAATACCAAGTGAAGACAGGTCCTTCTCCACCTGGTCCTTCCACCGGAGTGGAGGTCTCCCTCTTCCTCGGCTTCCACCAGCGGGTACTGCATCGAAAACTTTCAGAGCTGGGGCACTTTCATCCATTCGAACAACATGACCCAGCCAGCGTAGCCGCTGTCTTTTTATTCGCTGGACTATGTCTATGTCGTCGAACAACACATACAGCTCATCATTCCATCTTCTGCGGTATTCGCCGTTGCCAATGTTTAAGGGACCGTAAATCTTCCGCAAAACCTTTCTCTCGAAAACTCCTAGTGCCGTCTCATCGGATGTTGACATCGTCCACGCTTCTGCACCATAAAGTAGGACGGGAATGATGAGGGACTTGTAGAGTTTAGTTTTTGTTCGTCGAGAGAGGACTTTACTTTTCAATTGCCTACTCAGTCCATAGTAGCACCTGTTGGCAAGAGTGATTCTGCGTTGGATTTCAAGGCTGACATTATTATCGGTGTTAATGTTGGTTCCTAGGTATACGAAATTATCTACAACTTCAAAGTTATGACTGTCAACAGTGACGTGGGAGCCAAGACGCGAATGCGCTGACTGTTTGTTTGATGACAGGAGATATTTCGTCTTGTCCTCGTTCACCACCAGACCCATTCGCTTCGCTTCCTTATCCAGGCGGGAAAAAGCAGAACTAACGGCGCGGGTGTTGTTTCCAATGATATCGATATCATCGGCGTACGCCAGGAGCTGTACACTCTTGTAAAAGATGGTACCCTCTCTGTTTAGCTCTGCAGCTCTTATAATTTTTTCCAGCGTCAGGTTAAAGAAGTCGCACGATAGTGAGTCACCTTGTCTGAAACCTCGTTTGGTATCGAACGGCTCGGAGAGGTCCTTCCCGATCCTGACAGAGCTTTTGGTGTTGCTCAACGTCAACTTACACAGCCGTATTAGTTTTGCGGGGATACCAAATTCAGACATCGCGGCATAAAGGCAGCTCCTTTTCGTGCTGTCGAAAGCAGCTTTAAAGTCGACAAATAGATGGTGTGTGTCGATCCTTTTTTCACGGGTCTTCTCCAAGATTTGGCGCATGGTGAATATCTGGTCAGTTGTTGATTTTCCAGGTCTAAAACCACACTGATAAGGTCCAATCAGTTTGTTGACGGTGGGCTTTAGTCTTTCACACAGTACGCTCGATAGAACCTTATAAGCGATGTTAAGGAGGCTTACGATAGTTGGCGCAGATTGTGGGGTCTCCCTTTTTGTGGATTGGGCAGAGTACACTGAGATTCCAATCGTCGGGCATGCTTTCTTCCGACCATATTTCGCAAAGAAGCTGATGCATGCACCTTATCAGCTCTTCGCCGCCGTATTTGAATAGCTCGGCCGGCAATCCATCGGCCCCGCAGCCTTGTTGTTCTTCAAGCGGGTAATTGCTATTCTAATTTCTTCACGGTCGGGCAATGGAACATCTGTTCCATCGTCGTCGATTGGGGAATCGGGTTCGCCATCTCCTGGTGTTGTACTTTCACTGCCATTCAGCAGGCTGGAGAAGTGTTCCCTCCACAAACACAGTATACTCTGGTCATCAACCACTAGATCACCGCTGGGGGTCCTACAGGAGTGTGCTCCGGTCTTGAAACCTTCAGTTAGTCGCCGGATCTTTTCGTAAAATTTTCGAGCATTACCCCTGTCGGCCAGCTTGTCAAGCTCGTCATACTCACGCATTTCGGCCTCTTTCTTTCTTTTTCTGCAAATGCGTCTCGCTTCCCTCTTCAGCTCTCGGTATCTTTCCCATCCCGCTCGTGTTGCGGTCGATCGCAACATTGCGAGGTAGGCAGTCTGTTTTCTCTCCACTGCGAGACGACAATCCTCATCATACCAGCTGTTTTTTGGGCTTTTCCGAAAGCCAATGGTTTCGGTTGCAGCTGTACGTAAGGAGTTTGATATGCCGTCCCACAGCTCCCTTATACCAAGATGCTGATGAGTGCTCTCGGAGAGCAGGAGTGCAAGTCGAGTAGAAAATCGTTCGGCTGTCGGTTGTGATTGCAGCTTCTCGATGTCGAACCTTCCTTGTGTTTGTTGACGTGTGCGCTTTTCTACACAGAGGCGAATCCCACGAATCCCACACCGAATTTGCGCTCCTTTATATGGCCGCTGTAGTAGATGTCACAAGGACCCACCTTCTTCCGTCCTTGTCCCGTCCATCGCATTTCTTGGATTGCGGTGATGTCAGCCTTTACTCTTACGAGGACATCAACCAGCTGGGCAGAGGCACCTTCCCAATTAAGGGTCCGGACATTCCAGGTGCATGCCCTTAAATCATAGTCCTTTATACGTTTGCCGTGGTCGTCATCAAAAGGGGGGTTTCTCATCCGAGGCCTGTGTTTCTTATTCACTGGTTATTCGTTTTTATGTGGTGGGTCCCAAGCCCAACGCACAACCGCATAAGCGGGATTCGCCTTCTCACTTTAGCTCGCTTCCAGACGGATGTCTGTTGGCTACCCAGAGGATACTTGGTCTAAGACCGGAAGTTGTGAGCTGCTTGAGCCACATGTAAAAGAATCGTTCCTGGCCACTCCCAAGTGAATGGCAGTCAGAAACTTTCCTCACTTACGTGAACTTCTACATATGGCTTCATCCTCCAAAAATAAATATAAAACCTGAAAAAAATAATTTTATAAAATAAAAAATATTTTAATATTTTTTATTAATTT
Organism: Zeugodacus tau; assembly: GCA_031772095.1. Lineage (NCBI taxonomy): Eukaryota > Metazoa > Arthropoda > Insecta > Diptera > Tephritidae > Zeugodacus > Zeugodacus tau. The sequence continues at coordinate 55,213,915 of CM062653.1, read as the reverse complement.
TGACTGAAATTTAATAGTTTTTTCCGCTTTAATTGCTGCTCCGCTGATTGTTGTCACACAAATCTTTTAAATTATTTAATTAGTTCCATTATGCACAGAGTTAATACTTTCCGTGTGCTAGATTTACTGCCGACCATGCCACCTGTTTATGTTCATATACATATAATATTTGAAGGTTCAACATAAAATGACTAACCACAAAGCTGATGATGCATGCAACAGCAAAATATTTTTTAATAAAAATAATACATAACTACATGTATTACAAATTTATATAAAAATATATGAAAAATATATAATAACAACAACAAAAAATTACATGACATATAAACAATTTTCGATTTAAATTTAAATTCTGATTTTTACTTGGCATGTCTTCACATGAAAATAGCGTCCAGTCCGTAACAGCACGTCAAACATCTCGCTCGCCTCACAGTATTTGGATGAATTTATCGCTTGGGAGCGCAGCTGGCCGCGTCTTTCCAGACAAATGCTTGTGTGTATCATATTTTTAGTAGTTTGTTTTGCTTTCTTCGCGCTCGATTGAGTTGTTTGTGTCTTTTGGTGGCTGCCCCCATTTTTGGCACACAAACTAGTCCATAAAATGTTCAAAAATATTTGCGTCTGTCAAAGCAGACAATACCTCAATGTTTCGTGAATATTTCTAGTTTGGCGAAAATGGTATAAATTTTAATATATTATTTTTATTTTTACGCGCATAGACATTGCCGAAAACATGTAGTTTTGAAAATATGTTCGATTTTATGGTTTTGAAAAGATTAAAGTAAATATTGTATTTTATATTGCTTTGATCGTGATCGTTTTTTCGATATTGCACAGCGCTCTCCAAAAGTCGTTTGATAATGAACTTGAATGATAATAATAAAAATAGTCGTGTTCGAGTCGCCACTTGTCTGCTCGCTATGTTTGCGTTCCGCTTTACTATTATCCAGAATATACTCGTATTAGGTCTACAACTTTGCTTCCGCCGTTTTCCAATAGATGTCTCTAGGGTCAAGCGCTGGTCGATTAAATCTATTTTTTTTGTGTCGATCTTGGACATTTGTGTCAACATTAACCCAACAAAATATTTGTAGAGATGCAAGCAGATGCATCCCAAACTTATTCTTAACTGAAAATGTCACTTTTTGAGCCGAATTCTCGACATTTGCGGGAAATTTTGCTTTTCTTTTTTAATTCGAAGAAAAGTGCGGCTGAGGCTCATCGACATTTGTAACCGTTTTTATACAAAAAAACCTTACATTTACAAAAAAATTCTATCTTTAATCGATTATACCAGTTTATACCAGTTGTTGTTTCGATTCGCTACATCTCAACCGATTCCTGTTATATTATTCTAGGCAGTTTCTACGTCAGAATTTTGTTTTCTTTATTATTTATTTTTAATTATTGTACGAAGATTCTAAAACCGCTATTAATTTACTAAAATACACTTTAATAACACACTTGGTCTAATGAGTTATATACTTATTTATAATAAATATATGTAACGCTGTCTGCACAAATATAAATGCTACGCTTTCAAATAAAAATTTCATCAAAATAAATTTAAATTACATTACAAAATGAATTAATATCAACATAAGTTTATATGTAAAGATGTATGTACATACTTAAAAATAGCATAAATTTCCATAGGCTTTTTATTGGAAGCGAGCATTGTTAGCCTTCACTTTGAAATGGACAATAAATGTTTCATTTGTGAAATATGGCTGTTGAAAGTATTATAAACTGATGGGTAAATATATGAAATTACATAAAAGCTTTATGCGAACAGCTGCTGTCAGCTTATTAGAAACGCTAGACTCGAAATGAAAAAGTGTAAAAATATCTAACTTTTTTCTCGTAGACAAAAATATATTATTCGGAATATAAAAATATTTTTATAGGATTTATATTTTAGATTATAGTATTTACTAGGGTGATACTGTCAAAGCAGTTGTCAAAATAAACATGTGTTTTTGAAAATTGTGTTCCAAAGTTTTTACTATTTCCTTGTAAGATCCTACCCTAGAACGTTTATAAAAATTGTGAAAATTTGATCTCTCATGTTTTCTATTTTTACCGTTTAATTTATCATCAGCGGAGTGGCCTATTTCAGTCTTGAGAGGCAAGTGAATATACCATAGTTAGCATAATTTGTCATATTTGAGGTGTGAACAATCGCGAAGAGACCTCTCAGCCCTCATCAAATTCAGAGAAAGTACTTTGTTTAGTTTTGTTTTTGATTCTCAATTTTTTTTCTATAGCTAGAGAGCTGAAAATTTATTAACGGTATATTTTGTTTAATTTTATACAGTATATATTTATAGCCCTCTGATATAGTTGCTGCTTTTAAAAAATATCGCAAAAATACCTGGAGGTGCCAAATTAATGCTAATCAGTGTAATTACAATAGTTTTCAGCGGTCACTTATTCGCAAACAGTCGAAATTTATGAGCCGTTAACATAAAGAAACCCAGTAGGGATGTTTTAAATATAAGCCTCTCGTAGAAGCCCCCCTCCTTATTTACGAAGAACTCGGACAGCCACTTTCACAAGGCTCTTTAGAGTTCAACTTTACACCAACAAGGCCGTTCGCTATGGATAGAAACAGGTGGTAATCACTTGGCGCTATGTCCGGGCTGTATGGTGGATGCGATAAAACCTTCCATCCGAGCTCCCGTAGCTTCTGACGAGTCATCAACGAAGTGTGTGGTCTGGCGTTCTCCTTTTGGAACACTACACACTTCCTGTTGGCCAATTATGCACGCTTCTGGTCGATCGCCTGCTTCAAGCGTCCAGTTGTTCGCAGTAGATCATAGAATTAAGCGTCTGGCCATATGGGATCAGCTCATTGTGGATGATTGCCTTCCAATCCCACCAAACACACAGCAAAACCTTCCTGGCCTTCAATCCCGGCTTGTCCACTGTTTGGGACGATTCACCGGACTTCGACCACGACCGTTTTCGCTTGATATTGTCGTATGTGATCCATTTTTCGTCGCCAGTCAGCATCCGCTTCAAAAATGGGTCGAGTTCGTTTCATTTCAGCAGCATAACGCAGGCGTTGATTCGGTCCAGAATGTTTTTTTTCGTCAAATCAGATGGTTTAACTCTCATCTCCTGGGCGATGTCACGAGATGCCACATGTCGGTCTAACTCGATGTTTTTCATGATTTGATCAGTATTCGTCGACACAAGTCTTCCTCCAGGTGGATAATCCATGGTGTCAGTGGTGGCTCTGAATCGAAACCATTCCTCCGCAGTTCGAAGTGATAGAGTGCCATCCCCCAAAACACCATTAATCTCACGGAATGTTTTTCTAACCGATTTGCCTTTAACGAAGGAAAACTTTAAAATAGCGCAAATTTCGGCGTTAGTGAACTCCTAATATTTCCAACAGGGTTGCCATGGTTGTAAATTCACTAAAAAAGCATCGACTTGAAACCAAATGAAAATGAATAAATTTAATTCATTGTTTTCATAAGTACATATATGCCACTGTATGGTATATATAGATATGCATGTGCTCGAAAAACATATGCTCCACCACCATTATTTGCTCTTTAGCTTTTCCACTTCACGCTGTTTTTTCTATTATTTACATATTTACATATATAATTTTCTGACGTTTTTCGCGCCCACAATGTGCCACACAGCACAACAAACAGCTACTGACGGATAAAATTCAATAATTACATGCCACTAGGTGGTCCACCGAGGCGCGGCGTAGACAATATCCCTCACCACCACCAATTCTAATTTTGTGGTTCGCCTGTATTTTTAGCTGATCGGGAAATAAGTACGCGAGTTTTTTATGGAGCTTATTTGTTGCTAGGCATTTTCATTTTGTATTTTTTATATTTTTTTTCATTTATTTAGCGATTTGTTTTTGCCTAATTTGTAAGGAAAATTCTAAACTAATTAGCTTAATTTTCCCACATGTTGTTTTGAGTAAAGGATTTTCAGTGGCAGCGCCTCAACCGCAGTCGGAAGAGCTTTGTGTCTGGCAGACTTTGGTTGTGGTTAGACAAGAGAGTAATAAAAATTGAAAAAAGTTTTTTCATTTTACTTTTATTAATATAAATTTTCTGCCTCCTTGAAATATGACATTGGTATATTAAGAGAGTTGCGATGAATAAATGGAATTTATAGACTAGAAGTTAGAAGTCCGATATAATGAGAGAAAGGATAGTATTTGGGTAATCTAGAATATAGGAGAAAATATATGATTTTTCAATATATATGTAGATACTAAAGACTCTTTGATTAACTGACTTCTTCAATTGAAAATTATTAGTTCTCGAATTCTGAGTAGAAACGACTCGAACAAGCACCTGGTATAAGCCGAATCAGCAAGTTGGAGATCCCAAGTGTAACCAGGTCCTTCTCTACTTGGTCCTTCCAACGGCGTGGAGGTCTCCCTCTTCCTCGGCTTCCTCCAGCGGGGTATCTACTGCATCGAACACTTTCAAAGCTGTAGCGCTTTCGTCAATTCGAAAAATGTGACCTAGTCAGCGCAGCCGCTGTCTTTTTATTCGCTGGACTATGTCTATGTCGTCGTATAACTCGTACAGCTCATAGTTCCATCGTCTGCGGTATTTGCCGTTGCCAATGTCTGAGGGACCGTAAATCTTCAGCAAAACCTTTCTCTCGAAAACTCCTAGTTTTCGTCGAAAACTCCAAGGAGGTCGAAAAAAGGCATTTTTCAAGAATTTTTTCTAAGCAAACTATTTGGTTTATTGATTGAAACTTTATTATTGAAACTTGGCAGGTATATTATGACAACCCTATACTGTATTCACATACATTTTATTGCCAAAAATAATTATCGGGAACGTTGATATTGCCAATTTTGCAGAGGTCCGCAAAAAAAGGCCTCTTGCGGTGAGCACGATATCTCTGGACTAGATCATCTAAAATGCAAAAACCAAATAAATTTCATTAATATAATAAATAATCTAGTGATTAATCGAAGGAATTAGCAAAAAAAAAATTTGACAAAATGGCGGCTACTCAAAGCAAAATGTTCGATTTTCGACAAAAATTCGGGACTTTAATTGTTTATAAAAATAAGAAATTTTCATCGGATGAGAAAATCCTTCGATTAATCACCAAAAAATATAGTTAAGAAGCATGTGTAAAAATTTCAGACCGATCGGTTCAGCCGTTTCTGAGAAATCTTACTCACCGACTTTGAAAACCCCGTTTCGAGAAAAACGAGTTTAAAGTTTTGAAAGCACTTTACATGTAGTCGGCGCTACTGTGTCTATTACTTCGAAAATATTCGTCGGATCGCCATGAAATTTTGTGTGTGTATACTCAGATATATATTTATTTAGAAAACGCAAAAAAATCGATTTTTTGAAAATCCTAACTGTATATAACCCCTTAAATTTCGATATTCTACAATTTTTTATAATTTCTAACGGTAATTAATAAAATCAGAATGATCCCTAATAAGCTATGAAAACGGATGCTCTTCAATTAAAAGCTATAAAATTTTATGAAATTGTATAATAAAATAAAAATTAATACTATATTTTCTACTTTAAATAATAATATAAGCCATAAAACAAGCCTCATTCTTTGTTTTTTATTCATAAATACTGTAATGTAATATTCACATAACAATACGACAATGTACATAACTACAAAAATAAATATTATTTCATGCCAATACAACGAATCTACTATAAATTGTAAGTCATACATCCAACAACAATTCTTCAATTCTACAATCAAGTTTTTTATTCATCAATGATTTCAGCGACGTTCTTTTTGTTGGAAAATATGCGCAAAACTACTCAGTAGTATTTATAAAAAATGCAGCAACCGTAATCAACAGAGAGTATATAGACTCATATATATATAAATACCACACAGGCTAGCAAATGTAGTAGCTCATGGGCATATAGTATATAAACATCTACGCGTTCATTCATATGTATATAATATGTATGATCCGTTCGTTGTTTTCATTAAATTCTCTGGTGGCATTTGTGCATGCAATTTGGAGAGATAATTACGGATTCGTCAAACACATTATCTCGCATGCGTTAATAATCTCATTTGTTCGCATTGCTTTAGGGTTGTATGAAAAGGTGTGGAAGTTTTGTATACTTTTTGAATGATTTCATAAAAAAGTAAAAAATTGATAAGTTGGGAAGCAGTGTGTGCAATACACATTCATTCCCTCTATTTTGAAAAGATATCTTGCAAATTTAAGTTTAAAATCATTATAATAGGAATATTGGGACTAGGGGAAGTACGGAACCGATATTATCCATGTTTGATACCAAGCAATATTGCTACCAGAGAAAGGCTCGCACATATTTACCTTAACCCTTTCGCGGACACACGAAATTTAGTAAATGTTATCAGAATGACATTTGGGTTTATTGAATATTTAATTTTTACTCAAAATTGGGACACTAACTTAAATCTGATTGCTTCTGCAGGGCACACAATAAGCTACTACATATAAAACCAATGCAGTAGACGTCGCCTATGTCCGACGTGTTTGTATACGATTTTTTTTCTATGTCGGCATATACCGACGTGTCCAATTTAAGCCATTCATTGTGTTGGATTATGCCGACGTGTCCGCGAAAGGGTTAAGAGATCTCTTTAATTCATCAACATTTTCGGTATACAGTTTGATATAAAAACTGTGATCCTCAAATCTGGAACTAAAATTAAAAGGCATGATTTCGAACATTTTTTTCGATGAAAGCTTATTCACCTCTTAGACACCACTTGGACTATATTTAATTTTGATATATATTTCGGTGATTTTATTTAACCTGTTGTAAAGTGAAAGAATGTCTTGTAATTGAAAATGATGTCATATGAAAATTAGTAATTTAATTTTTGTGTTTCTACTTGTCAGAACAACCCTAGTTAAAATGTCTGTTTACATTTCATAAAGCGCTTATTTGTGTTTCCCTTTGTAAATGAAAAATACTCGGATATTAATTTGTAAATATAAAGGGATCAATTTATCGCTGTGGTTTACCGAAGCCGCTGCAAATTAAAAATGTAAGGCAAGGGACTGAGGAGTGTATATATTTTGAGAGCAAATAGAGAAATGAAAAAAAGAACTAATACTCAGGTGGCTTATAGGTTTTACATGCTAAAAAGTGAGCGAATAAAATTGTTATAATACTTTAAGAGAATTAAATTTTTTCACTCATTAAATGAGATGAAATCAGAAACACTAAATTTTACAAAAGAGATGGCAGAAGAAAACTGCACTCAGATTTAAGGAAAAAGGTAAATGGGCGTTGCGTCGCCCATTTTTGCGTCAAAAAACATATTCTCTGGAACTATTCGACCAATTTTAATTAAATTGACATCCTGAGGGCCCGAGTAGAAAATGTTGGAAATCGGTTAACAACCACGCCTACCTTCAATATAACTTAATTTTGAATTCCATCTGACTCGTTCACTTTATAATATATATATTAGGAACCAATAAAGATAGTGGAATAAAACTTTACACAAATACACTGTATTTGAGCTGTGGCTTCACTTATGGCAAAATTGTCGAAATCGGACTATAACTTTTCAAGGCCCCGGATATCGAAGATAAAGATCTCAGTGCCTAAGGACAATTTTTAACCGAAAATATCGGTAAATCTCTCAGATATTTTAATGTAATTCAGAGGGAATCTGTGCCAAAAATGGTTAAAATCGGGTCATAACTTCCCCTATCTCCCATATACCTAATTATAGGCTTTTCTAAAATACGGGGGTTTTATACCGCATATATCGGTTAATATGTGAGATATTTTAGCAAAATTAAATGAGCGTATAGTCTTGTATATAATGTACCTTCGTGATGAAAATGAGTGAAATCGGTTCAGGAATTACCTCATCCCTCACATATTATGGCGAATTTATGGGTAAGATTATGTTATCTTAATAAAAATAAATAATTAAATTGCGAGAGTATAAAATGTTCGGTTGGTCCCCAACTTAGTCTTTCCTTACTTGTTTTTTTGCTTATGGGGAGAGTAAGATGTCCCTTTGGTAGTACAAACTTGAGTTTAATGGCTAATTTATTGGATGTGATGAATATGACTACTAAGATATACGATTAGTTATCCAAGATTTAACGAATTGATAACTTTGTATATGTCTACGGATTTTGATTTTAATTTTACGCTCTCTCGCAGACACTAAGTTCCTCCTTTCCTTTTTTCTTCCTCCCTTACCATTTTTATTGAATTTATGAAATATTAAAAAAAAACTATTTTTCGGGACCCTTATGCGTCGCCATACTTTAGCTAGTTATAAATCTGAGTGCATACCGGCTTCGTGGACCTCCCTGCTTTGGGAGACATTTTTTACTTTACTTTACTTTGTAACTTAGACCTTAGTTGAAATCTATGTTTCACGAATTTGTGGTTTTAATATTATTCATACTCGGTTATTACCCGATAAATCTTTGCATGCAAAAATGGTTACTTTCGAATATATTTGAATATAAAACTAAAAAACATATTTCTGAAAACCTTAACCGCAGCAAGATGGCTCAAAACTGATTTTTAGAAAATTTTTATGATCTTAGCGCCATCTATTGGTTAAGCAAAATTTACATTCTTCTTTCTAATAAAGCTAAAGAAATCAGCAATATGTATATTGAATGTTGGTGAATAAAATTTATATTACCCATAACGGGTTAAGAGTTCATTTTTGAGGTTAAGAATAATAAATTTTTTTATATGGAGATATTTCAACTTTTATAGTATCTACCGAAAGCTGAATTTGGTGTATTGTTTTATATGAAAAAAATAAATAAAATAAAAAATTTCAGGAGTGAACTGCTGAAATTCATTTGACCCTTAACTCTCGCAATACATCAGCGCTTGGCTAATAAAATTGCAATCAATTCCAAATGAAATCCACTCAAATTTAATAACTTTTATGTAACGATTGAGTTTAGGATTATAGCGTATTTAGATTATTGTGCTTTTACAGCGCGCTCCACAGACACACACATACATACACATGCATGGGGGATATAACATTTTTGGCTATCAACTGCATTCCACATTGGCAGCGTTTACACGATACGCGCTTGAGTGCAGCGACTGCCTGCCTTGCCAACTGCCTGTTATATCCACATAAAGTAGAAGTATATACAGACACACACACTTGATTGCCTTGCGTTTGTGTGAATGCTTGAGTGTGTCATCTGCAACATAAAGTTTATTTTTACAATTTTATTTATTATTCTTGAAAATCTCTCGCAAAAATAAGCACTTATGGCGCACATGAAGCTGGCTGTGTTGCCAAAGTTACATCCATATGCATATGTATTCATACGCCATGGTGCACCAGGCCAAACGAGCGGCAATTGTGGCAGGCTTCTGACCCGCAGCCTGCCAGCGAATTATCAGACATTTTCCATTTTATCCACTACTTTGCATTGCAGTCGTAGCCTGTGCCTTTTGCATTCGTACCAAAAAAAACCAAACAACAACAAAAGCAAAACAAAGAAATTTACATAAATGTGTGGCAACTCTGGCATAAGTGGCAACCCATGTATGTACGTGTGCGTGTTTTTGTGAACATAAATTTGGTAAGTTGACGCAGTGCTGCCGCACTTGTCGGCCCTCCACGCACTAACAGCGTAACAGTTAACCTCAGTGCAGTGGTGTTGCAGTTGTGGTTGCATGCCACACAATCGTGTCGCGCTTAGTGCGTAACGTTGGAGCTTTTATGATTTCTTTTGTAACGTTTTGTACATTTTTTTCATGTTCTCTCTTCCTTGTTGTTGTCGCTTGCAATTTTTGCTTTCGTCCCGCAGTAAATTATTCGCATGACAAGTCGCCGTCGGTGCATCCGGGACCCATCCGGTACACGCAAATTACGTTGATCGTTGTGTGACCGACACTATTGTGTAATTTATGTGCGGCAAAAGTGTGTGGCAGTGGTGCCAGTAATATTGGTGCAGTGTTGCACGTGCTTCCTACCATTGGTTCTTTGTCGCCAGAGTTGTTGGTTTTGTATTACCTAATTGGTTGCAGTGTGCAAGGAGTACCGGTACGTTTGTAATTAGCGTAATTTGGTGTAATTTTCATCAACTGTATTTCATATTTTTACTCAAGGTTAGAGGAATAGACCAATTTTACTTTTAGAATTACTTAGAATTGAAAATAGTCACGCCATCTATAAAGGTTACCTTTCGTTAGTCGATCCTATGTCCTTTGGGCTTTTTTTCTTGCAAGTAGAGGCTGATTCCAAACATTGCATTTACCTATATTCTTAAAGAATTGTATTCAAAAAGGTCTTAAGAAGCTATTTGCTTTACTCGATTAAGTTTGGACATCATAATATTTTCTGGAGATGGTCTCCTCGGACCTTCTATATGTACATATATGTTACCAAACCATGGAATCAAAAAAAGAGTACCCTAGGCACGATAGTAAATTCATCTTTTCTTCTTGGCTAATAGTTTTAAATTATAGAATAATGTACAAATAAAGGGTTTTTCAATAAGAGCCGCTATACACTTGCATAAGCCCAGACGCTGAACCCAATTTTCGACGGCAAGCATAAATCAGGGCGATTCTGCTGCAGTTTCACGTTCGATTCGTACGAAGTTCATCAATCGTCACTGGTTTATTGGTATAGACCATAGACTTGATGTATCCCCATAGGAAATGGTCTAACGGCGTCAAATCGCACGACCGAGAGGGACAATTGACGGGGTCATTTCGTGAGATAACACGTTCACCAAACTTGGTTTTCAATAAATCGATTGTGACATTCGCTGTGTGGCTTGTGGCGCCGTCCTGTTGGTACCACATATTTACCAAGTTCATTGCATCCAATTTGGACCAAAAATATTCGATTATCATTGAGCGGTTGCGATTCCCATTCACAGTAAAGTGAAGGTCCTGATCATCACGGAAGAAGTACGGCCCAATGAGACCCCCGGCACATAAACCACAAAGAACAAGAAAAAATATGGCGTGGCGTGCTGTCCCTATGGGTCTAATTTTGTATCCTCCCAATTGAAAAATCCGTTACCTTCTGGGTAGTGTTTCACAAGTTCATATTTTCGAAAGTGAGCATATTATCTTTAGATTAATATGTAATTTATCTTATATCTGAAAGATACTCTGTTAAGGCCTTACTATTCATTCTAAAAACCGTTTGTCATAATTTTGCTGTTGGGAGTTCTACATTGGAAACTTGCTCTTGAATAAAATATTGAATCTGATCGTTGTTTAACTAATCTCACTAGTACATTAGATCATCGTATTTACTAAGCGATACAAAGAGTTGAAGGCATTAGTTCATATAGAAGTTTCCTCTAAAATAATAAGCACTTTGAACCAATGCACAGTGGTTGGGCTTGTATGAAGGTGCGGTCATAAATACTTCCCGTTGAGATATCGCTTTGAAATTTTCACCAAAAATCTAGAAAATTATTTTAAATATATAGTAAAAAAATTGGCCCAATCGGACTACTAGGTCCTATAGCTCCCATAGAACTGTAATTGCCATTATATGGCAATCATGCGCAAAAATACTTCTCATGGTCATGGTCGGAGCGTCAAAACTTTCAGTAAGGCTTTGTAAAAAGATTTAAGAAAGCGATAAACAATCTGAACATGATTTGTCGTTATAGTTTCCCCCATCCAACCCCCACATATATAAACAAGTAAGGAAGGGCTAAGTTCGGGTGTAACCGAACATTTTATACTCTCGCAATTTATTTATTTAACTTTATTAATATTATATAATACACAAATTGACCCACATATTCGTCATATATATTGTATAAAGTCCATTGAAAGTTGGAAACATTAATATTAGGTTAGAAGCACCGAGGTCCTCGTGTTCGATATATGGGGCCTTAAAAACCTATGGTCCGATTTCGGCGATTTTTAGAATGGGGCTGCCCCACTATAAACATAGTATTTGTGCGAAGTTCTGCGTCGATATCTTCACTAGTGCTTACTTTATATATTGTAAAGTAAACTATTCAGATCGTTTTCAAAGTTCTGGTATATAGGAAGTAGGCGTGGTTGTGAAGCGATTTGGCCTATTTTCACAACATATCATTGGGATGTAAGGAAACTATTACAAACCAAGTTTCATTGAAATCGGTCGAGTAGTTCCTGAGATATGGTTTTTGACCCATAAGTGGGCGACGCCACGCCCATTTTCCATTTTGTAAAAAAATCTGAGTGCAGCTTCTATCTGCCATTCCTTTTGTGAAATTTAGTGTTTCTGACGTTTTTCGTTAGTGAGTTAACCCACTTTTCGTAATTTTCAACCTAACCTTTGTATGGGAGGGGGGCGTGGTTATTATCCGATTTCTGTCATTTTTGGAATGTATAAGGAAATGGCTAAAAAAACGACTGCAGAAAGTTTGGTTTATATAGCTCTATTGGTTTGCGAGATATATACAAAAAACCTATTTGGGGGCGGGGCCACGCCCACCTCCCCAAAAAAATTACATCCACATATGCCCCCTCATAGTGCGATCCTTCATACCAAATTTTATTTCCATAGCTTTATTTATGGCTTAGTTATGGCACTTTATGTGTTTTCGGTTTTCGCCATTTTGTGGGCGTGGCAGTGGTCCGATTTTGCTCATTTTCGAAAGCAACCTTCCTATGGTGCCAAGAAATAAGTGTGCCAAGTTTCATCAAGATATCTTAATTTTTACTCAAGTTACAGCTTGCACAGACGGACGGACGGACGGACGGACGGACGGACGGACGGACGGACGGACGGACAGACAGACATTCGGATTTGAACTCCACTCTTCACCCTGATCACTTTGGTATATATAACCCTATATCTAACTCGTTTAGTTTTGGGTGTTACAAACAACCGTTATGTGAACAAAACTATAATACTCTCTTAGCAACTTTGTTGCTAGCAACTTTGTTGCGAGAGTATAAAAAGTCATATAGGAAAAAAGCAATTATCAACCAATTTAATACAGTTCATTTTCAACAGCCATTATAATTAGAACAAAAACTTATAATGCATCCTCTAGTAAACCGTACATAGATTGAAATAAAGATGGTTTATCCTTCTTTCCAAGCTTTTTTAGTCCAATTATAATGAGTTTGAACTTAAAAATAGTTAATTCAAAGGCCATTATTATTTTGACGATTACTTCTACATCTGCAAATTTCCGCACCTAACTTTAACACTTTTATTACCTTAAGACTCTGGTAAAGACAATTTAAAATAAATCTAACGGTTGATCGCGGGGGAACACAACTAAAACTTTATGTAAACACATTGAAGACGCAGACTAATTTCACAAAAAATACAAATCACGTTAGTCTTAGTTAATTTCACAAGTTAAAATAAATACCTTTAGCTTCAAAAGCCATTAAAAATAATCTTGATTCGTTAACCTGAACAATTACCAGAACAATTTAAAGTGCGTTGTTGCTGCGAATTTAAAAAAAAATGTCTGATGTGCTTTAAAAAAATACAGTTGTTCATGCGTTTAACTCTATTTTTAGAAAGTACCGTTAGATATTTGGGAAAACCCGGTTTGAAAATAAGAAGTTTGGACAATTTAGAGGCCATCGGTTTACATTTTGTCAAAAAATCGAGAGATGGATTTTTTGATTTTTGGCCTACGGTGGAACCACTGAACAATTGAAACCTTACAACGATTGTATTTAGTCCAATAAGCTACAATTTTTTTTGCAAATGTAACCAATACAAATGTTAAGTTTTCTCAACTCTACTGCGTAGCCTTTGTTTTAAATGCTTTGTTCTACCAAACCAAATTTGAGCAACAGTAAGACGACAGCTTAAGTTTATTCACGAATATAAACATATGGGCAAATATCGGCAGCTACACCTAACATTTATAGTACCTTAAAACATTGACAAATACACTGATAACACTTATAAAGGGGGGATCGTGGGGTAACATAACTAAATGTCTATTTAAACATGAAAATTACGTTAAAAAAATACACAAAAAAAGTATAATCAATCAAAAATACACAACAAATAATAAATCAATAAAATTAATTTCATAAGATGAATTTATTAAAGTAAATACCTGCAACAATAAAATTCTTTTTAAATAATCAAAATCGGACCTCTCTAGCAAAAGTTTGACCACTTTGAAATTCAATTTTGTTTTCACGAAAAGCTAACTTAGCGCAGTTTCGCTACAAAATTGAACACTTGATCACGCTTTGCATTCTATTTTTAGAATGTCCCGTTAGATTTGCAGTAAAAACCGGTTTGCCAAGAAGAAGCTTGGACATTTTAAAGACGATTTGATAACTTTTCGGAAATTTTTGTTGTTATGAATTTTTTGAATTTTGTCCTATGGGCGCAACCACTGTGCAATGGTTCCATAAATGTTGATGCTATAATATTTCGAGTCCTCTATATTAAAAAAAAAACAAAGGAGTTTTTTCTCAAATGAAGTATGACTCACTGTCAAAGGTAGCATCGAAACCCTTGGTGCATGTATTAACTAAAATTCTACTTTTAATTGTGTGCGAAATTTATGATCGCAATCATATAATATTTGAAAAACTCAGACAGCTGAAGCTGAAAATAAAAGCCTTGAAAAACGTTTGAGTTCATTATTGAAAGCTTTGATGTGTCAATTATTAATTTTAGTAACACAGACAAGCCGCTTTGACTAAATCACTGAAATTACTGTAATGTCTCTTTAATCTTTCAATAATGTAATCATAATTTTACAGCGCATTAAATATACGAGCAAATTAATTAAAAGCCGTTTAATGTTGCAAGCAACTCATTTATTGGATTAATTATGGATTTTTATGCAGTTTCTTTAAATACAGATAATGAGAGAGCAGTACAGTAATTGAGGTGGATTTTCATAATAAAGCTACTGTCAGATTGAGCCCCTCTTTTACTTGGTATACCTATGTATGCATTCATATAGAAAATATATTATTCGTGACGTCATGCAGATAATTCTTGCCATTGCTATTAAACTCTGAATGTTGAATAGGGTCAAACTCCGCAAACAAAATATGTATTGATGACCTCTTCTTTTGATGTAAGAATTATTATATATTCCAAAATACTCGATGTTGAATGAACTCAATCGACCATCGTATATGAAAATACTTTAGGGTTGGATTGACTTCGATTATAATTAAGAGCCAATTTAAAAATCACTATTTTCAACAAGCATTTTTGAATTTTTAATTTTTATGGAATTTTTTTTGACTCTCTCCCTCTTTTTCTTGCTGGATTTAATAGAAGACCACTTGTCGTAAAAAATTAACAGATATTTTATCGCACTGGTATATACATATGTAGGTATAGGTATTCTATATTACGGGGTTGCATGGGTTTCGTGGGTTCAAAAAATCGATTTTTTGTTTTTTTGCTTATTAATTTCTACAACATCTGAAGAATATTATCCTAAATTGTCGATCCGAATAATAGTTTCGGAGCTACAGCCTTTGGAAGGTGTGCGCTCCAAGTCAAGTACTATTGTTACTCAAAACTTTAAACGCGTTTTTTTCGGAACCGAGTTTCCAAAGTCGGTAGTCAAATTTTCTCGAAAACTACTCAATCGATCTTAATGAAATTTTGCACAGGTCTTCGAGATACAATTTATTTTTTTTTGGAAAAATGTCTGCCAATATTCCAATTTTTACTTTTTTTGTCTTTTCTTTGTTCAACAACGAGTTTATTGTCTTACCTAAAACACATATTTTTGTGTTTTTTCATTTTTTTTTCATTTTGGATGATCTTGCCAAAAGTTATGCTGACAACGCGGACGCACCTATTTTTCGAGAGGTCACCGGAAATGACGTCACAATAGGGGAATTTTAATTTTTTTTTTTTGTTTTTTTTTTTTATTTCAGTAATTATTCTTGAAAAAAGTAGCTATAAGATAAAAAAAAAATTGAAATAAATAAATAATTTTTTACATAGAAAAAAAATATTGAAAATATGCCATTTTTTAGCCGACAAAACCCATGTAACCCCTTAATGTCACTTTGCGGTAACGGGTCAGGAAACATTTGGAAGCCTCCTGTTTGATAACTGAAATGCAAATGATCTGAATAAGAGGATAGTTAAGAAAGCTTACTATTGATAATTTTTTAAAGAAGTGTTGCCACTTGTTGGTAATTTTTACTTCTATAAAATTCATAAAATATACATATTATTGCAATATGGGTATCAAACTGAAGAGCATAAAGTTATTTCATATGAAGTTAAAAATATATTTGAGCAGGATTGCCACCTGAAGAAATTTTTTCATACAATATAATTTATGAAATACATGAAATAAATTAAAATGGACATTAAGAAAAGAAACTGTAAAAATTATTTTTGCCGAAAATATATGCAGGGTTGCCACTTAATAAAAATTGAGTGTATAAAATCATTATTAACAAACTGCCAAAGTTTAGTAAATAATTTTTAATTAAAAGAATTTTTCTTAACTTTGTTATTGTTCTTTATAATTTTTACTATACAATACTGTTATCTATTATATTTTATCTGCTCTATTTACTCTAATTTGAGCGAACGCGAGCACCCTTTGTTACAATTAAATTAATCCATCAACGGCTAGTCGGTTTAAAGTACATCACTTTCGGCCTAATTTACGACCCATTAAAAATAGTTATAAAGTAAATTAAAGCAGAGATGAAGATAAAAATGTTTAATTGTTAAAATTTAATTGTACACAACAACAAAAAAAAAACAAAAATAAAATTTTTTTTTTAATTTTACAATGACGAGTGGGCCTACATATTTCACTGGAGTTCAAAGTTTTTTGGAATTTTGTTGGAATGCCTGAGTCAATAGCCGAGCATAACTATGAATATATTTATGTAAGTATGTAAGTATGTATGCATAATTGTGTGTATGTTTGTGTGCCTGCAGAGCAATGAACTTTTTTATGTGCGCACATTTACGATATGTTTATTTCTATGTGTATGTGTGTGTGCTTACAAATGTGTATTCATTACCATTACATTGCGTTTATTTCCACTACATTTTCTCGCTGCTCCTCCTCTCTCATTTTCTCCGCCCATGCGTTGCATTTGTTCTCCACTGTCAGCTGGTGGTCAAATTTTCTAGTTGTACACAATGGAGACATAAATATGCAATTAACATAGCGAAGAACTATGGTATGTCTATAATGAGTATGCACGAGTGTCGATCTAATATATTTACATCCACATATGTAAACATTTATTTATACTAGTGGCTAGTGGTGGCTCGAGAGCATATGTCGGTGCAACTTTTTTTGTGCTTTGTGCGGGACTTGTGTGTGGAACCCCTCTTGGATTTGTATAAGCATAAAAATGTGTGTTTGTATGTTTGTTTAGAAGTATTTGTACGCAAGTTATAAATAAAATTTAAGTTTATTTAAATAATGTGATAATATGTACAGGCATTAGGGTGGTACTTACTTGTATGATAAATATAATTTCATCGAATTTTATGAACCTTAAATTTCTAGACCAGTCTAGAGAGCCCTCACAAACGCCTAAATTTCGACAATTTGTTCTGAAAGCTTCGACATTACAGCGGATTGGAAAGAAAAAAATATTTGTTTGACTATTCTACATATGTAATTATGTTTTTAGTATCCTAAAGTGTGCTTTAAGCAAAAAAAAAATAATCATTTAAAGCAAGTAAGGAAAGGCTAAGTTCGGGCGCAACCGAAAATTTTATACTCTCGCAATTTATTAATGTAATTTTATTAAGATAACACACAAATTGACCCATATATTCGACTAAAGTCCAATAGAATAACGAAAATCATCATATATAGTATATCATATACACATATCACATACAGTATTTGTGTAAAGTTTTATTCCGCTTTCTTCACTGGTTCGTTATGTATACATTATAAATTGAAGGAATCAGATGGAATTCAAAATTGAGTTATATGGGAAGTTGTCGTTTCTGTGAACCGATTTCACCCATTATCCACACGTGTCATCAGGGTGTCAAGAAAATATTATATACCGAATTTCATTGAAATCCGTCGAGTAGTTCCTGAATTATGGGTTTTGACCCATAAGTGGGCGACGCCACGCCCATTTTCCATTTTTTTTTTATTTGAGTAGAGCTTCCTTCTGCAAAAATTAGTTTTTCTGTTATTTTCCGATAGCGAGTTAACGCACTTTATGATAAAAAGAACCACCCTAATTTACATATACAACGCACATTGGTGTCTCCTCTTCATCGTGCCCTGTCAACACTCATGCAATAAACCCGCATTTCATTAATTCTACGCTTTGTATGCATTCTTTAGTCCCTTCAAAATTATTATTTATTTTATTTCTTTCTTTTTATTTGTCGTTTGCATATGAATTATTAATTTGTATAGAATACCGCATGTGTAGGCTGGCTTGCATGAATGAGGAGGTATTTACATACTATACATATAAATTTGTTGTACCCAAACTTGCCGGTTTTATGTTTGTGCACTCAACACCCGCCACTTCATATAATTATATACATACATACACACTTATATACATATTTAAAACTATACCCATCTGTATACCAGCTCCCCACTGTTAAATCTAATACATCACCATCGAGACTACCTTTACTAAATATGCTCACCAATTCAATGGCGTCAGGTTTGTTTATATAATTAGTTGTATATTTAAGTTGTGTTTACACAATGTTTGTTGTTTGTTGTTGGGTTTTGTATTTTTTGTTTTATTTTGTTGTAGCGTTAACTGTGGTTTGCACGTGGTTCTTTAATTGCTTTGTTGACCATTGCCTTTTGACGTGCAGTTAGTATGTGCCGCACACGAGCAGGTACTTAGTTGATCCTTAGGTGGGAAGTTCAAAAGTTTTAAAACACTGACAAAAATAGTTGTACGCTAATTGGTGGAAAACAAATTTTTGAAAATTCGTTATATTTATTTTTTATAATTTTTCAGAATTTTTTTTATTAAAGAATTCTTCAATGAGTACTCTTTTAGGTATGCTCAAATCATGTAATGCTGTGAAACATTTGTTACGAAAAACATAATTCTCTTTCTGGTTAAGATATGGTTTATTCAAAAAATGAGATGAGCTGGTGCCTCAGAAAGAATGTGCCGTAGAGGAGCTCGAGCTCACTTTCCTCATGATTACTTAAATAAAGCCCAGCTTCACTTTCTATGTCTTAGAGTTACTTCAGGATAAGACTACCATGGGTGCTAGGCCACAGCGGAGTCGCATGTGGATTATACAGCCGATGAACTTGCTAGCAAAGGCACCTTAGTTCACTATCGATATGAGTTTTACTGGCTACTTGTGTTTCATTACTAGATGACTGGGTCTCACATGAGCTCTGGCCTTCTAATAGTATTTGCGCAGTCGTTAGATCCTGTTGGCTCGAGGGGAAACGAGTCTAGAGATCTCACCGCCACCAACAATGTTACGGTTTCCCTAATTGGAGAGTTTTTCATTGTCCAAGCGGCGTCCACGCGGTAAAGTTAGGAATTAGTAAGGAGCAAGTAGTAGAAGCTGGTTGGAAGAAGATGAATCATCTCAAACTTTCCTCTTGACAGTCCCACCTTCGCGATATCTGATGTAAAATATTTTAGTTTTTTCGAGATCAAGTATATAACATCTTGGATCTCACATCTTCGAACTTCCAATTGAACTAGCGAGTAGAGAAATAACGCCTCTTAGCAAATCCGTAATGGGCTCATGGATTTTTACCGATACTAACTATAGGAGTTTTTCGGACATCCCAAAGCACTGTCTCTGGCAGACATTTTTTTTCAGAATATTTTTTTTGGGTGCTCAAAACATATAATGCTCTGAAACATTTGTTACTAAAAACAGAATTCTGTTTTTGACGGAGATTTTGTCTATAAAAATACAAGTTGTTTTGGAGTTCCAGAGAGAATGTACCATAGAGTAGCTTGAGCTCACTTTTCACAAGATTACTTAAATAATGTCCAGCTTTACTATCTATGGCATCGAGTTACTTCATTACTACTATAGGTGCTAGGCACCTCAGCCTCCCTATCAAGAGGAGTTTTGTGATCTTCTTGTGTGTTATTACTAGATGGCTGGGTCTCACGCGAGCTCTGGTCATCTTAAAGTATTTTCGCTGTCATAAAAATGTTAGCCTTAGGATCTCACATCTTCGAAATTCCAAGTGAACTAGTTAGTATAGAAATAACGCCTCTTAGCATATCCGTAATGGGTGCATGGCTTTTTATAGTTACTAACTATAGGAGTTTTTGGGACTTCCCAAAGGACTGTCTTTGGCAGTTTATTTACTTTGGATCCATTATTGACACTACGGATTATTCTATGTATACTTATAGATAGCTCGATATACGATTTAAGGAAGACGGTTCCAGAGAAATTTTCGACTTTTAGATATTTTTTTTGTAAATATTTGCCATCTGCGGCGAAAATATATAAATAAATTTCTTATAGAAGATATTTGAGAAATACACCTAAAAGTGATTAGACCAAAAAATATTTAAGCAGAGTTGCTATTGTATTTAAAAAAAATCTCTAATATAAAATATTTAAGGTTTTCTGTCTTCCTTTAGAGTAGCAATGCCCGCTGTATTTCGCTACTAACTTTTAAGCGAGCTTTATCAAAAATATTATCCCCAGTCCATAAATTGCAGTCTTTCATTACCATCATTTACATAACTCATGGAACTCATGCATGGAACTGCGGGTGCTGCAAGCTCTACGCTGTGTCCATAATCTGTTTTTCCAATGCTTTACTTCACCACTTACCACCTTTTCCACATTTTCGCCAGCAATTCCTCGTTGTACAGCGTTACCAGGTGTTGTGTCGACTCGTCGTTATTTATGCCACATCGTTTGTACGTGTCAAACGTTCAAACCAGAACGAAAACTGTTTGTGGCTAAGCGCAAAGTAACGGGCGTTAGGTGTACGATGAGGAATGAATGGCAGACCATTTGGGTGATGGTGCGATTGCCCGATGGCATGGCCCAATCAAGCGCGTCCATACTTGTTTTGGGTCATTCGTTGGGTTTAAGTGCTACTCAGCGCTCTTTTATGTTTCATTTTACACACACACACACACACACACTCGTTTTTACAGTTCTTGTTTCCGTATTTTATTCTGCCACACTACGGTGTTTTCCTATTTTACTTTTTTTTTTCTTTTTTCGCAGAATTTTTGTTTTTCAATTTACTCTTTCGCCTTTGCCACGCTCAATTTTTATACTTTTGTGCATTTTTACAAGCGCTCTCCTTCACCCTTTGTGTTGTGAGGGCTACAATCAATTTATTACAGTTAACTGTATTTTTTTTGTTCTTTCTTTGACTCCTTTAACAATTTTCCTGCTACTCAAAGCGGAAGCAGTAAAAGCGTGAAAGCTTTGACCAAATAGCTGAGTTCATGTGACATAGCGACGCTATTGTTATTGTTGTGGCGCTCTGGTGTTTGGACTGAGTGTTAATGGTTGGAGGACTGTCGTTGGGTTGACTCGCCTGTGCGACTGTTGCGGTGGTGCATTGTGTCATACGAGAGTGTATTATGTGCGTTAAGTCCTGCTTGCAAAAGCCCTTCCCCTTCCCCTTTTCGGGTGTTGTAGTTGAGGTTAATGCACGACAATTTATGACTATGGCGGCTGTTGCCAAAGATATGACCTGCCAATGACCAACAAATAGTTTGTTGTTGTTGAGTATTGTGTAGAGCTGAACTTTTGCCTAATTGAAATTAATTATTGGATTGCGAAAAGTCATCTTTTATAAATGGAATTTCGTTTATTTCGAGAGTCACAAATTGTCTTCCTCTTTGGGTGCGAAAAAAATTGCTGCTATGTGGCGCCTCAGGTAATAGTGTGGCATTGTGGGTTAATGGCGGCGGGATTTGTTGCTTTTGATTTAATATTCATTAATATTCAAGAAGGTGTTGTATGGAGTTTGTAGGTAAACAATTTTTTTGTTGGTTCGAACTTCTTCTCGAAATCTGTTTCTTCGCTGTATAGTATTGCCACTTGTTCGGGATCAACACTCTCGCAAATTGTCTCTTGGCTTTTCTTATTTTCCTATTATTTAAATAAATTTGGACGAAATCAATAACAGTTTTCAGAGAAAGAAGAAGCGAAACGAAACAAATGGATCTGTTCGCAATCCAAAGCAGAATCAGTGTTCTCAAACAATATTTTTTGCAGCTGATAGTTAACGGTCCCAAAAAGGTGATCCATTTCGAGGTTACCTACTTTTTTAAGAAAAAAAACACAGAAAATGCAAATTTAGTCGGGAATGTTTATTATCACTCGAAAGAACATGCTTTGGCATTTATTTCTTAAAGATTATCTCTTTGAAATGTTGGTCGCGGTTACGTCTCAGATGATCCATCCGTCGAGTCCACTTTTCGATGACTCGTTCGAGCATTTCGACTGGTAACTGGCGAATGACACGCGTGATGTTCTGCTCGTAGGTCTGAATCGAAGAGGGATTGTCCGCATAGACTATCGACTTTACATTTCCCCCACAGGAAAAAGTCAAACGGTGTGATATCACAGGATCTTGGTGTCCAATAGACCGGACCAAGACGTGAAAATATCTGCTCACCGAAGTTTTCTATCAATAAATCCATTGATTGCTGCGAGGTGTGGGCAGTGGCGCCGTCTTGTTGTAACCAAATGTCGCCGAGATCACGGGCTTCAATTTCGGGCATAACATAGTCGGTTAGCATGATGCGATAACGGTCGCCATTGACGGTTACGTTCTCACCGGCATAATTTTTGAAGAAATATGAACCGATGATTGCACCGGTCCTCAAACCCAGCTAAACCGTTTTTTTTTCTGGATGAAATGGCAGCTCTTGAATCTCTTCAGGTTGTTCCTCGTTCCAAATGCGGCAGTCTTACATGTTTACATACCCATTGAGCCAGAAATGCCTCATCGCTGAACAGAATTTAGCTTGAAAACGCGAAATTCTTTACAGAAGGTATTGTCTTATCAGTTTAAATACTATTCTTCTAATTCTTAAATACTATTTTTTGTCTTCTTTGTCTTTTCAATTTAAATACTATAAATTCTTCAAATTTAAAGTCAATCGAGTTCCCGAGAAATCAAATTTCGCAACAAGTAGCAACTCTGAGCTGAGAATTCACAAAACTACTCTTGTCGTTCACAATGAAATGAGTTCGCCCTTTAAAATCATCGAATGAAGACAAAGGTTCTCTTCCAAACTCAATTGTATTAAAAGTTGGATAGTACCTTAAAGTAGTTGTTGCATAAAGTATTCTGAAAATAGTTCTAGAGATTGTTGCTGAGATAACCGTTCTTGATCGGCTGTTAATTCCGATAAGTTCCGGTTACGCACGTCCTCTCTCTCTATTTATTCTCTATTTCTTAGTACCGAATAATCGATAATCCATCGGTAATTTGTGAAGACTAAGGTCTTTAGTTAACAAGATGTCCGAATATGTCTAGCCTTTACGTCTCTATTGGGATCCATGGTTATGAGATCGATAAAACCTAGAACCAGCAGTTAGCACTTAACAGAGCCTTTAGCCGGACAATGAGGATGATCGCAAATGAGGATTCAGCATATCAGGTGCGATGCTATTAAGCTGAAGAATGGGTGGAACATAGAATCATCCCAGAGACTAAATAGTCTCCAGATCTTGGTGCTAAATACCAGGAAATATTATCTCAGCATTGATAACACATTTAGTAGATCGTTCATTCCTTCCATACATGCCAAAGGTATGCAAAATTATTGCCAGCTGCCTGCAAATGATATGCGAAAATCAACAACCCTGACCAACGAATTTTCTAGCCAAGTGCTGGTGTCGCGACACAGCAGTCTTTTTTCCGCTTGTTAGAGACCAATATTGAAGTAGCTTTTGAACATGTGGCAAGCAGCTGCTCATTGCCTGCTGCAGCAAGCAAGCGCGAGCATTAAGTCAAACATAAAATGCGTCGCGCTGCGAAGTCACCGTTGCAGCTTTATGGCGCTGCACAAATAAAACGCTGTAATTAATTTCTTTTACTCCACATAAATAAACGCACATAAGGCACAGCGAAGTTTAACAGGCGAGTAAGTATGTGCGAATGCGCCATTTGCAGGCTGCAACGAAATGGGTAAGCCAGCCGACACCACGTGAAATTTTCATTTGACCATTACCCATTTTTAGTGGTATTGCTATTTTCGCAGTCAAATTTTGTGTCAGCCTGTATAACGAGCGCTGTGCTCAACCACAAAACTTATACCTTTGTCGATGCAGTCGTATATTTTTCACAGAGTGACCCTGCAGGAAAATGTGGAGGTGGGAAAAAGTGAGGAGACTTCAACTATTGGTCACTCTGCAAATGAGAGACTTCTCATTAGTTGCTTAAATATCTAGTTAACTGTGAGTTAGAGAAAGTAGAATGAATGATAGATCAAGAATATTTCCTAGAGGATATATTATAGTATCTAGAGGATACTATATATTCAATTCTAAAACTAAAGTTATTTTATGATTCACTTAAGCTTTTATGTATCATGTTTGTGCCGAGGCTCAGTTTCTGATAAGTTCAACTAAATCTTTTTGAAAATGACCCTTTCTATTTATATAACATGTTATAGGGGAAAATCTTATCTTGAAATACTTGTATATGAAGAACTTTCAATGGGCTTTTGGAAATCATTTCTTAGATTTCTGGTATAAAAGCTTTTAAGAATTTTGTGGAAATTATCTGGTTTTAGCGGATATCTTGGCCAACATTCGATAATGTAAACGGCAACGTTTTGAGAACTCTCTCCAAGTATGTTTTGGTATAATGATATCTGAAACGTGTATGAATTATGTTAAATGTATTTGAGGGAGGCTGTATCGGGGAAATTTTTTCACTAGTTTTACCGAATTGGTATTGACATCCGCAGTGTGAAATAGAAGGAAAGAATATGATCGTTTCGGAGTTCCTTAGAAAGAAATCAATGTTTCAGATATATGTAATTATTGAAGACAAAGCTTAAGAAGGTTTTTCGTAGAACTGCTTAAGGGGAAAATGTAGTATCTTACGTCAAATATAGTTTCTTTGAGAGAAATAATTCTTAAGCGATGGAGAATATTTCAGATTCTGTGAAGAAACAAATCTCTTATTGGATTTTCCGAATTGATATTAGCCTCCGAATTGTGAAATAAAATGAAAGAGGTGCTTTTGAGATGATCGTTTCCGAAAACCAAAGTTCCCTAGTAAGAAATCAAGGTTCAAAGATATAGTCGCTGGAGAAAGAACTTAAAAAGGTTTTTTGAAGAATTGCTTCGTGGAAACAGGATAGCATCTTATCACAAATAAATGTCCTCGGTTCAGGTTAACGATCAGTGATCCTCCCGAAGTTTTTAGAGTAATCGACCCTGTGAGACTATCACTAAGGTGACCTTCTATGGTTCTCAGTTGAAATATCTTAGACTCGGTCACCATAAAATTGTCTTTCTCCGATTATTTAGTTTTATTATTGTAATAATGTAATCGAAGATTTCAGATTGGAGGAATTCTTATGTAAAATCAGATAGAGCTATATAGAGGATGAAAAATCAATATAGCGTCTTCATAGTTTCCCAGATTAACCTTGTTTTCAATGACGTTTCTTCTTCCAAAAACAAACATAAAAATTGCAAATCTCATCGAATTTCCTACAGGGTCCTCCTCATGATCACTTTGCGTGTATGACTCACATGAGAATTGCATGCTGTTGAGTGCCACAACAAAAGTGTAGCAAAATGAAAAAGACAACAACAAACAATGAAATATAAACAAATAATGCACAGAGCATGAGCAGCAGTTGTTGCAAGCCGTGGAGGGAGTGGGGGAGCGTGGCAGCGAGTGTGAGTAACGAAAAGCGCGCAATTTTTACGCTTAGTGAGCTAAGCACTCGCTGGTGACTAGTGCTCGTTTTGTTGTTGTTTTTGTTTTTGTTGTCGTTAGATGGTTTAACGTCGCTTTTGTGCGCTGCACTATCTCTGTAGGCCACCTGGAACGAGGTCTGCAACATTTATTTGGCCGCTTCGTTGCACGCAAATTGCGAGTGAGCGCGTACGAGTGCGAATGGGGACTCATTGGGCTCGATTGTGTGACACATTGTTGGGCATTTGTATTTCCGGTTGTTGTAGTGTCAGCTGCTTTTGTTGTTGTTGTTGCTAATGTCGTTACAGTGGCACACGTGTGCGCCGAAAGCAACTTGCCACATTCGGTGGCAACTGTGGTGAGTAATGTTGCATGCACTTTAAAGTGCCTGAGAAACTCTGGTATGAAAATCAACTGTTGACCTTATTCGGGCATTTTGCGCCGCTGCTCTTCCGGCCTCAAATAAGTGACTGTGACGCAAATGGCCTCAATTATGTGGCGATTTTTTTTGTATTTTATATTATTGAAGTTTTGACATTTATTTGTTTGGCTTTCTTTAGTGAAATTACTGTTTAGAGAAATTAATAAATATAACTGTATATATGTTCATATATATATTTGTATGTACATATGCATCACCTCACACGCCGCGCAAATCGATAGTTTTTCACTTGGCCATAAATTTGCGCTCCGTATTGTAAATTGTGCTGTCAACAATAAATTCATGTTGCACTTGAAGCGAGCAACGCGCTGCAACACTTCTCCTACCCTCTTCCACCACTCCTTACTTTATGTTTGCCCCGCCATCACATTTGTTTTGTTTCTTTCTTTATATTGATTTATTTATGCGTTATTTACATTTGTTGCCTTTTACAAGTTGACGCCTCGCAGCCAAAGAATTGGCGCTGCGTGTCGAGAAGATTTATGTCTGTGTGCGCTACACAACACTCCAACTCTCACAACAATAACAATAACAAAAATGTGCGAATGATATTTTTTTCCGTTTTTGCTTAAATGTGCATTTAGATTAAATAAATAGTGGCGGAGGCGCTAACAAACCGTGTACAAGTGAATAAAACCGAAAACGGTTCCAATATATGGGCGGAACCGCAACTTGTTAGTACATATGAGAGTATATGCTAACATTTGTATTAAAGGGCGTATTAGTCTTCGTTGCGTTTGGCTGGATTTGAAATGTCTCTAATGTCTTATGAGTGTGAGCTCTATACTTAAATACTTATATTGTACATTATATATCTAAATAACGGGCGATCTAAGTAGAGGTACTTTTTTCAAAAGCCTGTTTTTGGCAAATCACACATGAGTCGTGTCAAGCTGTCATGTTATTTTTAGATTTATTGAGAGAACACATCGGTGAGTAGATAATCTCACGTTTTGGGCCGGTCGATTGGCCACCAAGATCGTGGGATAACACACTTTTAGACTTTTTCCTTTGAGGATGTGTAAAGTCTAAAGCCTATGCGGACAATACCGCTTCAATTCAGGGCTTGGAGCAAAACATTATGTGTGTCATTCGCCAGTTACCAGTCGAAATGCTCGACAGCAAGAAAAGGAGCTGCCTCTATGCCGCGATGTCTGCATTTGGTAACCCTGCAAAACTAATAGGGCTGACGTTTAGCAACACCATAAGCTCCGTCAGAATCGGGAAGGATCTCTCCGAGCCGTTTAATACCAAACGTGGTTTCAGACAAGGTAACTCACTATCGTGTGACTTCTTTAACCTGATGCTGCAGAAAATAATACGAGCTGCAGAGCTAAATTTTAAAAGGTACAATTTTCTATAAGAGTGTATAGTTACTGGCGTACGCCGATGATATTGTTATCATTGGAAACAACACCCGCGCCGTTAGTTCTGCTTTTACCAGACTGGATAAGGAAGCGAAGCGAATGGGTATGGTGGTGAACGAGGACAAGACGAAATATTTTCTGTCATCAAACAAATAGTCACTTGCGTTTTGGGTCCAACGTCTCTGTTGACAGTCATAACTTTGAAGTCGTTGATAGTTTCGTCTTCTTGGGAGCCATCATTAACAACACCAACGGTCGGTCTCGGAATCCAATACAGAATCACTCCTGCCAACAGGTGCTACTCTGGACTGAGTAGGCAATTGAAAAGTAAAGTCCTCTCTCGAAGAACCAAAATCCAACTCTACAAGTCGCTCATCAATCCCGTCCTATCTTATTGTGCAGAAGCGTGGGCGATGTCAAGATCCGTTGAGACGGCTCTAGGAGTTTTCGAGAAAAATATTTTGCGCAAGATTTATGGTCCTCAGAACATTGGCAACGGCGAATGACCTGTACGATTTATACGACGACATCAACATAGTTCAGCGAATAAAAAGACAGCGGCTTCGCTGGCTAGGTCATGTTGTTTGAATGAAGGAAAGTGTTCCAGCTTTGAAAGTTTTCGATGCAGTGCCCGCTGGTGGAAACCGCGGAAGAGGGCGACCTCCACTCCGTTGGAAAGACCAAGTGGAAAGTGTCCTGGCAGCACTTGGAATTTCCAAATGTCGCTTAATTGCAAAACGGAGACATGAATGGCGCGCTCTGGTGGATTCGGCTAAAATCGACTAGCGGTTCCTACGTCAAATGTGTATATATATTGTGTACTATATATTATACATATATAGTCTTTGTTATAATTCATACTTGATGTGTTCCTGATTTTGCAACCTTTTATTGCACAAATCCATATCGAAAAGGGAGAACCGCTGATGGAATTCCATAGTGCTTCCAAATATTATAGACTCATTAGATCTTCTTTTCTCAATTTATTATTTACTTTGTTTATAAATTCGTCTTTATGTGAATACTAAGTTATCACATAACTCCTTTTGATGTCTCCAAGAGTCATTAACGTTTAATGTATTTGCAAACATTTTGTTAGTGCAATCAATGGTCTGCTGAGAGCTTTAAAAGTCAGTAAGAACATGCGACTGCGACATACAAAGAAGATTATTCATGTCCATTCTTCCATTAAGAAGAAATACACAGGAATACAAATCGCGTACAAAAGTTTACGTCTACGTATATACCCGATAGGAAATACAGCATTGTTTGATGATACAGAATAGAATTAACGAAAATGATTAGAAAGTGTTATAATCAAAATATTATAATAGTTAAAAATTTCAAAATAATTCAACTAAATTAAGAAAAAATTCAATTTGGTTAGCATTTTCTTCTTTTATTTTAAATATCCTTTTGGCAAAAAATAAGTATTACCTTACGATCGTTATATTCCACAAATCATTCATTTATTATTTTCTCATTCCTTTCCTTGAAAAAGTTTTTGCTTCCAGTGCCAATATTTCCTACAGGGCATTATCACATGCATATATACCCACTGTGTGCATTAATAATGCACATATGCACTCACCTATCTCCTTGTCTACATGTTCGGCGCACTCTCCGGAGCTTTCAATGCATGTCTGCAATGCAGCAGAATGTGTTGCAACAAGCGTGGAATATTAAAAAGGCAGCTGCTGCAACATATGCCGCACAGAGGCGACCCATTCAGCTAACCGTACAATATATACACACACGCGCATACAGGCCTGACGCACTCTTGGAGTTCTTAATTCAACGTTGTGGCTACTTATCGCCATTAAATTCATTGAGGGGGACACCACATGGCCCAAGCCAAAGCTACGTAGCCATGCCGCCAGACTGGCCGCAGCGTTATAAGCAACACGGCTTAGCTGTGCCGTCAAGAGTTTATTGCGCAATGATCGATCTCAGCGCGACGGCACAAAGCCTCCAATATGCGCATTGGTCAACGTGTGGCACCAACATCACCACCGACCACCACCTCGACCGGCAGCTCCATAAAGCTGCTGCGTCCATTAGCGCTGATGGCATTGATAGTTGTTTAATGCTTACTTCGCTTACTTCGGCATACTCGTATGGTGCGACTTTTGCGCTTTCGTTGTGGGGAGCCCGTTTCTTCTTAAGCCATCGAAACTCAATTTACACACTTTCATTTGTCTCAGTTTGTTCACCATTTGGTATTTAATGTCATGTGAAATATTTCACATTAATCGAGAGGGGGAGCATGGGGATATACACATACAGACATACAGAAGTCTATGTATAAAAATGTGCCGAGTCCAGAAAAAGACTTGATCTTGACGTAGATCTATGAGAGAACAAAGTAATGCGTCTATAGCATCATTCTCTGGGTAACTGGCTTAGTTTATGTTTATGGTTATACTCACTATGGTTATTAGACTCATTGTTTTAATACAAATGGCATGGGGACCTGTAATTACTTTCATTAGAATTGATGGCTGCTTTTTCAACAGTACTATCATTCCACTCATCCAGATAACTAATTTAACTTTAGATGATCAGTCTTGTAGGCGGAGATGGTAGAACTTGGTCGGGCCAAAATAATCAAGCCAAAATAATCAAATAATCTGCAGTAGATAGGTATCCAAAATAGTCCTCGCACCATCGTTAACCGTCCATAAAGCAGTAACTATCAAATTTTGGGTCATCGGAGACCTATTTAGGTCCTTTAGGATGCCTGCGCTTCACGCGAATTTTAAAAGTTTTTGTGGCTTCACTTTCGATTCCTCTTCCAGATTCTCATATTGTGAGGCCCCCAAGTAGCGAAGCGTTGTCTTGACAGTGCAGGGCAGGTGCACAGAAGATGCTTCATTGTTTCTATTGCACCTTGCTCTTGACATTTCCTGCAGTCATCTCGATCAGTAAGTCCCATTTTGTAGGCATGTGCCATTACGCCTTAGGAGTCCATAAAAGTAGACGAAAAAAAAAATTATTACAAACAGGTTCCATAGCCCATAGCCTGACTTCGGTTGGGACAGTTAAGTTCTGGAATCCATATTCGAGAATGCTATAATCAGTATTACGCTTGAAATTTAACGCATTCCCTCCCATTGTACCCGTTTGTGTGCAGAAGAAAATCATTTTTTTAACCAAGCGAGTACAATGGGATCGAATGGGTTTTCTGTACCCAAGCGAGTACAATGGGAGGGAATGTGTTAAGTTGAGATGATTCAAAGGTTTTGCAGCTTAGATTTAGGATTCTGATGGATGACCCCATAGTTTTAAAATGGATTATTACAGATCTAATAGAAATCCAATTTGAAGAAATATATCTCTGGGATACATAGAAGATTTATAGTTGTGTAGGCAAGTACAAGTACTCTTTAGGATCATAGAATGATTTGTAGCTGATTTTACTTTATCGGTTTTTGGTTAGGATTACAGAGATTAAATTACCATTTACAGAGAAGCTCAAACCATTCCGCGTTGCTTATTTAACAATATGCTGGTGGGAGAAATGCATAGGCATGCCTCTATCTGAAGGTATGTTACATGACGGTCTTGCATTATCAGTTCACGCACGGCATCGATGTTTTCTGGCACAACGGCTGTTTTTGGACGACCTTCATGGAATTCGTCTTTGAGCGAGCGTCGGTCACGATTGAATTCGTTTAATGTCACTTTATAAGGTCTAAAATTTCATTAGTTCATCAAAGGAGTTACCACTTACTTTTCATAGATTATTTTATTTTTTATATTTTAAATATAGTACAAAAGATCTGCAGAGTCTCTTCTATATCTTATTATTGTATATTTTAATACATTAAAATATTAATAATATTTTTTTTCTTTTCAGGTATGTTATGGATATCTTATGTGTATTACTATGTGGTAAATATACTACAATACTATATAGTGTTAGTGAGTTTTTATATTAATAAGACTCTCAAATTACATATTTTTATAACTTTACGAACGGCCAATCGTGGTCTCTATACATATTTATTTATTTACTAATAATTTTATGGCACTAACAATACTTTTCCATAGATACTTTGAATATTATTTTTAGTTTTTTTATTGGTCTCTTTGAAATTAGATTGAAGTGCAAAATTTTGTTATTTTGCTTAACTTTCACCCAAAAGAAATGGGCGTGAAACCATTATGTTTAAACACCAAATGGGTAGTTTGCGAAATCAACTTTTGTACGCAATAAAAATAAGAAGAAAGAAGTTTAAATATATATAAAATACTATAATGGAATAGAGATAGCAAAACAAGTGTTTATGCCACTTTAATGAGGTATCCACATATTCGCTTGTATTGGGTTCAACTGGATATATTCAAGTGAGCTCAAGCATAACGAGCAGGGAAGTGGCGAATCGAATACGTGTGTGTCATTGATTTAGATAGACCGGGCAGAAACCATTCGCTAATCCCTATAGTGTACTATTAGTTCAACAAAAATTTAACGTTCCTTGCAACATGTTGCGAGATTATAATAAAACAAAATATGTTTTAAAATAAAAATATATAATAGCTTGTGCTAAATTTCAAACGCTAAAATAACAATTTATTGCTAAAGCTTACTGTCACAGCTCATTATTCTCTATTTCTTTACTACTTTTGTATGCCTTTTCCATAATTTTCTACGCTGCTTACTGTCGCTCTGTACTATATTGGTACAATATTTAAGTTGTCCCAACTTTTATACTTCAACTTAACCAAAACTAAGCAAATACGAATTATCTGCTTTGCCAACAACGCTGGTTGGAAGTGTGGTTTAATGGCTGCCATAAAATTATATGGCTAAAGTTGAAATCTTACAGTTAAGTACATATGTATTTACCATGTACGGATACATATAACACTAAAATTTACACTGAACATAAAATTAAATAAAAAATTAAAATTAAACAAAAAAAGTGAAAGAATATGACTACTTTTTGCACATTTTGGCCAAATCTTTTGTGGTTATGTTGTGAAAGTGTGTTAATGTTTAAACAAAATTGCGAATTTTGCAGAAGTCTTTTTGCAGATAATTCCAATTTTTTCGCGACTATAAAGTTACTAGAAAATTTATTTCGAACTGTTTGTTTATTAGTCAAGGAAGTACCCTAACTTAATATTAAAAATAAATTTCATCGATTGATGTTTGAGTACCGCATGATTTGACGCAAAAAACCTTCTGGACCGAATCAACGCCTGCGATATGCTGCTGAATTGGAACGAACTCGACCCATTTTTGAAGCGGATGGTGACTGGCGTCCAAAAATGGATCATATAGGACAATATCAAGCGAAAACGCTCGTGGTCGAAGACCGGTGAATCGTCCCAAACAGTGGCCAAGCCTGGATTGACGGTCAGGAAAGTTTTGCTGTGTGTTTGGTGGGATTGGAAGGGAATCATCCACTATGAGATGCTCCCATATGGCCAGATGCTTAATTCTACCATCTACTGCGAACAACTGGACCGCTTGAAGCAGGCGATCGACCAGAAGCGTACAGAATTGGCCAACAGGAAGGGTGTAGTGTTCCACCAGGACAACGCCAGACGACACAATTCGTTCATGTAGCTACGTCGGTAGCTACGGGAGCTCGGATGGGAGGTTTTATCTCATCCACCATATAACCCGGACATAGCGCCGAGTTCTTCGCAAATAAGGGGGAGGGGCTTCTACGAGGGGGTATTATGAAGTTGCTCTTTAGATGAACTAAATCCGATCACTTTTTATTGAATAAAGAGCAAAAAAGCTGAAAGGCGATATTTGCCAACCTAATATTAAAACAAGTAAGGAAGGGCTAAGTTCGGGTGTAACCGAACATTTTATACTCTCGCAATTTATTGATGTAATTTTATAAAGATAACACAATTCGACCCATATATTCGGTATAAAGTTCAATAGAATAACGAAAATCATCATAAATAGTATATGGGGACTGAGATAATTCCTAAACCGATTTCACTCGTTTTCACCACCAAGATACAATGTATCGAAGACTATACGCTCACTTAATTTAATATTACTTATAATTAGGTATATGGGATCTGGGGGAAGTTAACCTTAGGCACTGAGTTGTTTATGTTCGATATCAGGGGCCTTGAAAAGTCATGGTACGATTTTGACAATTTTTCCACAAGTGATGTCACAGCTCAAATACAGTATTTGTGTAAAGTTTTATTCCGCTAGCTTCATTGGTTCCTTATGAATAATTTATAAAGAGAACGAATCAGATGGAATTCAAAATTGAGTTATATGGGAAGTAGACGTAGTTGTAAACCGATTCCGCCCATATTCCACCCGTGTCATCAGGGTGCCAAGAAAGTGTTATATACCGAATTTCATTGAAATCGGTCGAATAGTTCTTGAGATATGGTTTTTGACCCATAAGTGGGCGATGCCACGCCCATTTTCCATTTTGTAAAAAAATCTGAGTGGAGCTTCCATCTACCATTTCTTATGTGAAATTTGGTGTTTCTGGCGTTTTTCGTTAGTGAGTTAACCCACTTTTAGTAATTTTCAACCTAACCTTTGTATGGGAGGTGGGCGTGGTTATTATCCGATTTCTTTCATTTTTGGACTGTATAAGGAAATGGCTAAAAGAAACGGCTGCAGATAGTTTGGCTTATATAGCTTTTTTGGTTTGCGAGTTATATACAAAAAACCTATTTGGGGGCGGGGTCACGCCCACTTTTCCAAAAAAATTACATCCAAATGTGTCCCTCCCTAATGGGATCCTATGTTCTAAATTTCATTTTCATAACTTTATTTATGGCTTAGTTATGACAATGTATAGGTTTTCGGTTTCCTCCATTTTGTGGGCGTGGCAGTGGACCGATTTTGCCCATTTTCGAAAGCAACCTCCTCAGGGTGTCAAGGAACATGTGTTCCAAGTTTCATTAAGATATCTTAATTTTTACTCAAGTTATCGCTTGCACGGACAGACGGACAGACGGACAGACGGACAGACGGACAGACGGACGGACGGACAGACGGACGGACAGACATCCGGATTTTAAATCTACTCGTCATCCTGATCATTTATGTATATATAACCCCATATCTAACTCTTATATTTCTTGGTGACACAAACAACCGTTATGTGAACAAAACTATTATACTCTGTGCAACAGGTTGCGAGAGTATAAAAAAAATAATAATAATAATTATAACCTCAAAATAAAATACTCTCTAAAAATTGTCTACTATTTTTCGATTTTGAACGCAATTTGCATATTTTGACTCATTTTATGTTTCCCGAAGTACTAATTATGTTTCTCGAAATAATAATTTTTTCCATTACTCTTTTGCTTAGTCTATTACTTCGTCCATACTACCTATTTCCGCTTCTAATATTTAATTTCCTTTCATAGCTGTCTCATACAAACTTAGCGAGCTGCCTGCTCTGCACTTAAAAGGCACTTTGAAATGTTCTATGTCACTCTTGTGGTTGCACACTTAATTAACCAACATTTTGGCATTTTCAATTTCCGTTTATATGTATCAACACAGACAAATACATACATATTTACATAATTACTTACTCACATTTCCTGATATATGTTGCAAATATAAATACATACACACCTCATATCTTCTTCTTTACCAACATTTCCCCCTTCTTCCAGTTGCACTGCCAACTTCAGTTACCACCTACGCGCCACAAAGCAACTATTTGTTTACCAATGGCTGCTATTTTTTTGCTTCTTTATTTATTTATTTGTGTTGTTTGCAGTCGCTTTGTAAAATTGCTCAATTATTGCCAACTTCCATGCAAACACTCGCAGAGGCCTATGTTGCAAGTTTTACTCATATGTCTGTATGTTGTTGGTAGTGGCATGCAACATGCGCGTCTATGCAAATAACATTGACGTAGCAGAACACACTGCGTAGTGACTGAAGTGTTTATGCGTAGACATTTTGCTACTTTTGTTGCCTGCAGCTGGCTGTTGTTGTTTGCTTACTTGTTGACTTTTTGTTGCAAGTATTTTAGGCGTACCGTTAGTTGTCATTGTGCGAAAATATTTAAAGTGTCTGGAGTTCTGGAAAGTCATAAAAGGCATAGAGTTATAAAAATTGTTTAATTATGGCCAACTGGTCGATGCCACAAGAGACAAGAATAGATACTTAAAACTATTTTGAACTACAGATAATGATTACAAAAAGTACTGAGGATAGACAAGTGGACCAAGCTATGAGTCTCCATAATTTTAAACTTTTTTTTCGCTTCAAGACTATACCTCTTATCAACCCCCTTCTTATTCGATGAGATACATGTACTGTAAATTATTCTTTAGTAAGATTCTGAAATTACAAGTATTCGCTTTCTTAGAACTGAAGAGCCACCTCTTTTGTTTTGTAAATAAATATATTTTTAATTTTTGTCAGTTCCAATATTAGTCTATATCTTCCTTAGACATACAGCTCTCAGAATACTTCTAAAATGTACTCTTAGAAAGTAACTTTGATCTCTTGTAGTAAGGCATTTGTTTTACTCTCGTCCATTTCCAATTGATTTTGGTTTCGATTTTGTCTTGCTTAGTTTTGGTGTTGAAGATGTAAAAAGTACTTTCAAAAATATTTTGTTGAAGCTTCTTGAGTGGACAGTTTTTTGCAGGATATAAACCATAATCCTTTCCGGCTACGAGAATTCAATTGCCGCAGAAATTCTATAGAATAATTTCTCGTCATGTTTGACTGTCAGATAGCTGCTGTCAGATGGCTCTTGTCAAATGTCAGCTGTCACATGGTGTGTCAGATGGGTGACAGATGTTCGGCATATTTTTAATAACAAATAGCGCCCTACGGGTTTTAGATGGGAGTTAGATTATTACTTTGAAATAGTTCTTATTCGATTTAGTTCATTCCTATCGGATGTATATCCAGAGGCCACTGTCAGATAAACCTTGTCACATAGTTGTGATGAAACTGCTACTTGACTCTCAGATGTCTATTAGGAATTTACAGAAATTATTCTATAGTTTCTCGTCATGTTTGACTGTCAGATAGCTGCTGACAGATGTGTCTTGTCAAATGTCAGCTGTCAGATGGTCTGTCAGATGAGTGACAGATGTCCAGCACACTTTTGATATCAAATAGCGCCCTACGAGTTTTAGATGGGAGTTAGATTATTACTTTGAAATAGTTCTTATTCGATTCAGTTCATTCCTATCGGATGTATATCCAGAGGCCACTGTCAGATAAACCTTGTCACATAGTTGTGATGAAACTGCTACTTGACTCTCAGATGTCTATTAGGAATTTACAGAAATTATTCTATAGTTTCTCGTCATGTTTGACTGTCAGATAGCTGCTGACAGATGGGTCTTGTCAAATGTCAGCTGTCAGATGGTCTGTCAGATGAGTGACAGATGTCCAGCACACTTTTGATATCAAATAGCGCCCTACGGGTTTTAGATGGGAGTTAGATTATTACTTTTAAATAGTTCTTATTCGAGTTCAGTTCAGTTCATTCCTATCGGATGTATATTCAGAGACCACTGTCAGATAAACCTTGTCACATAGTTGTGATGAAACTGCTACTTGGTTCACAGATATCTATTAGGTGTTGACTGTTAGATTGTTGCTAATCTGATAGTAAATTAAAATGGCGTTCCCAAGGCATTTTTACTTATAATACTTCTAAAAGTTTAAAATCATAATCATGGAACCAACTGATTTACTAAGAATTACTCATACGCCACCGTCTGCCAAATTTCAAGATTATTCATACTGGTATGAATATATACTGGTACGAGTATATATGTAAATTAATGAAAAAAGAGGTTTAAGCAAAAATGTATACCACTACAACAATTTGAGTGTAAAGGAAAACAAAAATAGTATAATATTTGAGAAATTATTTAATACTTGTCGCGTCACAAGCCAATGGAGCTGAACACTTCTAACAAGCTTATAAACATACGAGTACATACATCCAACCAATATGTGGCACTTAAGACACAGGAGTAATACTATATATAAATAAATGTGCACTTCAAAGACACGCCAGACAAATCTCGAAATTCAATTGAAAATGCAAGTACATACAGTTACAGATATATCTCCAGGGTGGCAAATGAATATTTTTTGCAAATCTTTTATTTCTGCCGTTTTTTGCCTTGAACTTCGACGAAAGTTGCTTAACTGTTTTATTTCGTGTGTGTTGTGTTTGCTGCTGCTATGTTAGAGACCAAAACTTACATACGAGTTTATAGTATATGTATGTTAGCCTCTAAGTATATAAGTATATACATCTGTATAACAGAATGTAAGTAGTATGAGCCAGTGTCTAATATGCCTGCCACATGTGGCCAATATTTATTTTATGCAGCAGCAAACTTTGACCTCCGGGAGATATTAGTTAAAAATTGTAGAAATTCTAAAATACAACAGTGTGCATGATGAATAGCCCGGCAGTTATTGTGCCCTCGGAGAGCAGTAATCGCTAAAAGTTTAATGTAGCAAATGCCTGGCAGCTGTCGCTGAGGGGCATAAACAATAAATATGCCAAATATTAGATAACATTTGCAATAAACGTTAATATTTGTGGTGGAATTTTGTAAGCTTCGCACTTAAATATTGAGTTGTGGATGGATGGTTATGTGTACTCACATATGTAGACTGCATTAGGGTGATTCAAAATTGCCTTGCTTTGAGTTATACTTTTCATTTCCCTATAAATTAATGATTTTCCTTATTATAATCTACCAGATCCTGGTTTTTGAACAGATTTTTAGGAATTTCGATGAATTTCGAACTCCGGTTGGTTTTCAACAATAATTCCCTAACTTTCCTCTAAGGTTTTTCAAAATTTTAAAGCTACTTGCTTCCTAGCCTTTCACTTTTTTGTTAAATTTCTTCGTATAAACTCGTTTAAGTGATTTTTATTTAATTTTGTAGCATTTGTTATTTCACTTACCAGGTATACCATTTCGTTACCAAAATGGATTTGTTTTATTTATTTAGTAGGTATTAACCCTCAGTGGGTAGAAGGATTAAAAAATTGTTTCATCGTCTTGTTTATTTAGGTTTTTGTTTGACTTTGCTTTTCGCGTTGTTTTCTAAGCCATTTATCGCTTCTTCAAGACACTTGGTCTTGAACGGCAACGATTTTTACATAAATTTGTATTAGACATTCATTCCTACGATATATATATATATTTGCACAATATTTTTAATGAAAGTGTTCGAAAAATATATATCGAAGCAGTATTCTTAAGGAAAGGCAAGCGCAACATTTTATACTCTCGCAATTTATTGCTATATTTTTATTAAGAAACCCACAATTTGACCAATAAATTCGGCATAAAGTTCAATAGAATAACTAAAATCGTCATATATAGATATGAGGGCTGAGGTAATTCCTGAACCGATTTCATACATTTTCACCAGCAGGGTACACTATATCCAAGACTATACGCTCACTTAATTTTGCTAAGATATCTCACATATTAACCAATGCATATATGCGGAATAAAGCCCAACGTATTTTAGAAAAACCTATAATTAGGTATATGGGAGCTAGGAGATGTTATGACCCGATTTTAAAAATTAATGGAACAGAGACACACTATTAGAAGAAAACAATTTCCTCTGAATTACATTAAATAATCATAGAGGTTTACCGATATTTTCGGTTAAAATTTACCCTTAGGCGCTGAGTTCAACTTGTTCGATATCTGGGGTCTTGAAAAGTTATAGTCCTTTTTCGACAATTTTCTCACAAGTGAAGTCAGAGATCATATACAGTATTTTTGTAAAGTTTTATTCGGCTATCTTCATTGGTTCCTTATGTACATATATATTCTAAAGTGAAGGAAACAGGTGGAATTCAAAATGGAGTTATAAGGAAAGTAGTCGTGGTTGTAAACCGATTTCGCACATTAAAAAAACATTTTGTAAAAAAATCTGAGTGCACCTTCCTTCTGCAATTTCGTCTGTAAAATTTAGTGTTTCTGACGTTTTTCATAAGAAGTTAATCCGCTTTTAGTAATTTTCAACCTAACCTTTGTATGGGAGGTGGGCGTGGTTATTATCCGATTTCAACTATTTTCATGGTGTGTGGTGGGGTACGTAAGAGAACCGACTGCAGAAAGTTTGGTTTATATAGCTTCATTGGCTTGCGAGGTATATACAAATAACCGATTTGGGGGCGGGGCCACGCCCACTTCCCCTTTCTAGTGCGATCCTTTATTCCAAATTAAACTTTTATAACTTTATTTAAGGCTTAGTTATGACACTTTATAAGTTTTTGGTTTTCGCCATTTTGTGGGCGTGTTCCAAGTTTCGTTAAGATATCTCAATTTTTACTCAAGTTATCCGTTGGACGGACAGACAGACATCCGGATTTCAACTCGTTTCATCGCCCTGATCACTTTGGTATACTTATATAAACCTATATCTTACTCGTTTAGTTTAATGACTTACAAACAACCGTTATGTGAACAAAACTATAAACTCCCTTAGCAACTTTTGTTGCGAGAGTATAATGAGAACACTAACTCTAACTGCCGAGCGAAGCGAAGTAGCCCAGTCGCCAATTCATCATTTCATCACCATACAAATTTTGCATATTTCTCTCTTTCACTCTCTCTGAATTTCTCCACGATCCCGCTGCCAGCGATGCAAGAGATCTGATTCCCAGTTATTTATATTATTGATATTTTAGTTGTAAAACTAGAACTTTAAAGCTTATTCAGAAACAATTATTCAAAGCTGGATACCTATTTAATGCTATGAGCTGTCGTGACACAAATTTAAACAAAGATAAATGTAGTACTACCGTTTTTCAGCGACGAGGGACGGATTTAAACATTTTTTATAGTGGTACCTTGAATATGACTTGATAGGATCCCATAAGTTGAAACTGTTTCGGAAGGACGGAAGCAACATATTATGAG
Organism: Zeugodacus tau; assembly: GCA_031772095.1. Taxonomy (NCBI): domain Eukaryota; kingdom Metazoa; phylum Arthropoda; class Insecta; order Diptera; family Tephritidae; genus Zeugodacus; species Zeugodacus tau. Next base: position 55,173,369 of record CM062653.1, on the reverse strand, counting down.
TAGCTATTTCACTACAGAAATTTCAAAATCGTCCCTCTGAAATTTTGAAGGAATGTTTGTATTTAGAAATTTTTTCTCCGGAAGCCTTCCAAAGTACTTAACCATCATCTAACTTCAGTAGATAATAAAGCTGCGCACTTCTTTCTTTGATTGTTTCCAGTATCATGAAGAACATTGGAGTTGGGTTTATTATATTTTTTTGTTAACACGGCGATGATGTTTTGGAAACACTAATAGTTTGATATTAATTATTCTTTTTTATATTCCCACATATTCCGTGTACAATCCGGGAATCCGTACTCTCTCGATTGTTCATTTATGTATTCATTATTAAAATAACAATAACAGTTCATTCAGAATTCGACAGGTTCTCAAGATTTACCTAGGAGATAGTTTTCTTCAGAAACTAGTTGAGCTATAAAAACTAGTGACCCAGGCTCTACTCGATCACTCATGAAGTAGTATTTTAATCATTCTGTGTTTATGTTCCGTATTGTACTTTGGCTAAAATTTTGAAAGAATACCGTTAAGAATACTACGGTATTTATGGTAAAATTAGATTTTTAGGAGCTATTGTATTGTCAGTAACCTTTCTAGATACATTATTATCATAAAAGCTTTGTAGATGACAAATAGTCCGTACTTCTATTTTCTAACCCTTTCCAGGTCTTAAGTTTCAGTATCATGAGAAATATTCAAGTTCAGTTTGTCCATTTCGATGATGTTTTCGGAAATGCTCACATATTTTTTTCACGATCCGTTCGTTTATCCCATGGACTGTTTCCAATTGATTGTGAATCAAATATTTAAGAAATTAGGAGTGATATGAAGACTAGTCCCATTATGTCTTTCATAAAGTATTTAGATTCTAATATATGCCTATGCAATGAAAAGGAATTTGGTGGGGACAAGACTACATCTGGTCCAATTTCCATTAAATCGAAATCGTCATATAAATATTTGTAAATATTTTGCCAAACAACTCAAATTTTTACTTGAATGAGTTATGCTAACGATATTCCCTTCACACAAATAACTGTCAACTCAAACTAATTAACTTAAAACGCGTCTTTCAAAAGATTTTCGCACTTTGTATTTAGTTTCCAAGAATTTCTTTGTACTACTTTGCACGAGTCGCAGCTTCTTGGGTAAAGTGCCAAAAGGCAACACTGTCATGGTAACACGGCGACATTGTAGTGTTATTGAGAGTTTCACCAACAACATTTGACATTATAATGATTAGTTTGTGGCTGCTGGAACGTGTAATTAAAGCACGAAAATTATGCCTGCCACAAAATGTGGCATGCAACACAAATGCTTAACAGCAACACGTCAACAGCGAGAATGGTGAGAAGAAGACAGGCAACACGGTTGCATTAAATTTAATTTTAACGACTTTCACGCAATTGCGTGGTCGCGAATGACAGCCGAGGCGGGCGTGCCAACGAGCGCATGGTGCACGGTGTGGCTGTGGCAGCCTGGTGACCAGTCAAACGTAGAGTTAGTTGACGCTGTCAGGCAGTGTGGCGACAATTCATTGTGCTCATTACGCAACATGACAACTATGAAAATGCGGCGTCTAAAGCGAAAGCGAGTTAGAGAATAACAACAACAAAAACAAACAAAAAAAAAGAAAGTGTGACAGAGAACAAAGCTCCGCTAGTTGCCATTTTAATGAAAGCACAGAAAATTATCCTTTTGCTTCCGCCGGCGGTTTTTGTGTTCAACCAACAGAAAAAAGTTTTCCAAGCTGCCTCAAATCTGCAGAAAGCGGAAAGTCAGTTCGTTTGTTGTGTTGGCATGCGAAAATTAAAACCACGAAGACAGCAGCAACTTGACAAAGACAGTGGCGGAAGCACAGTACAGTGACAACGCACATTCAAGCTCCGTCGGCTTGCGCGGCGTCACTGAAGGATGCGTTTATGTCGGCTACGAACAATGGACCAGAAAGAAGCTAAGAACATATCCATTCATTAGTCTCACTTTTGACTTTTAGTTTTTGCACTACACAGCGGGTGTTAGTTAGTCCTTACAACTCACATCTCCTTCCTTCTAATCTGTCCTCTATATCCATACCCCCGGTTAGTAGTCCCTAAGTGACTAAGTGAACAATAATATTGTATAGACTCTCTCTCTCTCTGGGCGAGGGCTATGATATAAAAAATTGTGTGTCTGCTGCGCGTAATTACAAATTAGAAATTAGTAGCGGCAAGTCGAGCCGAGACAACTTACTTGCGATTGACGCTAATTGTGCTCGGAACTGTGCGCTGAAGATGTGCGAGTACGCCGGGTAAGAAGTGTGTAAGGCGCTGCCTTGAAGTAGAAATTAAAGACTGCTCTGTGAATGACAGTGGATAAAATTGCCGTTGGCAGTTGCTTTCCGGTGTGGGCTAACGAGCTGTAATGGCGAAACTAAGTGGGAAGTTGCGCTAATCACTATTGGTTGTGGTGACTTTGTTGCAGCTTCTTCTTATTCTTGTCAGTCGATGGGGAAGGCTGTAAGTGTCATTATATTGTAAGTTGTGTAATAGTTTATTGTTATATTATTGCCACTAATTGTCTTTAAGAGTTAATCAATGTGAGAGGCAATAAAAAATGTTGAGCTTAACTATTCTTTAGCTCTTGGTTAAAGTGTTGGTTTGATACTTAATTGGCAGTTAGATTAATAATCAAGTTAACAGTTTTTTCGACTATATAACAGTTTAATAATATTCTCTGGACGCTATTTCTCTTAAGGCTAATATGAATTAAGCTAATTTACTTCTCAACTCGCAGTTAACACAATAATGAGTTAACCGAATGAGTTCAGACGTAGAAGATAATTATTTACTACTCCGTATAGCTAGGTAGCTGGTGACACTACTATCAGATAGGGAACTGCTGATCTATCATCTTATCCGCCTGCATTGTAATCTTATGATTTAAGGTAGGAAAGTTTATTATTCCAGTTTCCTTCGGCAACATATTCAAAATCTTTATCAAGACCTACCTAGAATGGATCTCATCAATGTTGAAATGTCTAGGTAATACATCAAAAATAATCAGTCAAGGGACTTTACTGCCTGACTTTACCGGTATCTGCAGTATTGGGAAGGATTGCTTTAATGCTTCTGAGCTGCTGCTAATATACTTAATCCTGTTCTTTCCTTGCTGTCGATACATAAATACTGGAGAATTAATTGCAATGTTTGCTCAATCCACACTTAATACTTGATTTTGGACAGAATGGTATGTTTTTAATAGACGTACTTTACAAGAACTCTCCCAGATCTTGGAAAGCATCATTGATTTCAGTCCTTTGAAGTTGTCCAGCTCATTGGGAGCCCAACTAACATGTAATCATTGGATGTCTAGTTGGCTTTTGGTTCTACGAATTAAAGAGAGCCGAGTTACTTCATGAATTGTCTGAACGGATCGATCTCAGTTCTCTTTGATAATTTTAAAAGAAGGTTAGGACGATCTTTTGATCGTCTGATTTTGATTTGAAATGTTTAGGTAGTTAAAAGGCTATGTATAAATGTATCATCTAGGGATTATTAGGGATTACTTTCAAATTCCATTTTTATTGTTTGAAATTTTCATTTTAGAACTTTGGAAGTGTTTATGGAGAGATTAGTTTAAGATATTTCTGAAGAAGAATTTCTGGGAGACGAAGCCAGCTTTTCTTGAATTCCATACTTTCTTTTGTATATATGTATATATTATATTTTCGCTCAGGCGCTCAGGGCCTCAATAAACAATTAATAATTCCGTTTATTTAAAGCTAGAAATGTGATTTGTCTCCAGGAATGGCCTGATTTTTTCACTTTTGCTTCAACTTGCCGCCACCATATATTGGCTGGTCTTCCTCGTCTGCGACTCCCTTGAGGATTCCACTCTAATGATGTTCTTGTGATGTCATTATGGAGCTTACGCAGCGTGTGCCTGATCCATCTCCATTTACGGCGACGGATTTCGATGTGGAAGGGTATTTGCTTCGTGAAAGCTCAGAGATCCGCGTGGCTTATGATATTGGGCCAGAATATCCGCATAATCTTGCGAAGACAGCGCTGAAAAAAGGATTGCAATGTTTGTAGGGCACATGATGTTAGATTCCATGTTGTTGAGGGGGTTTAATGGGGCTGATGATGCGAACACACAGCCTATCCCTCCCAAATGTCAACCTCTTCTTAGCGCGATACCCACTGTTTTTCTATGCAAACGAGGCTCTGACGACCGTGTAAAGGCGGTATAACCTTAGCACCTGCGTGGAGAAAATTCCTACGTTATGCCAGTCGGGAGGCAGACCAGCTGCCCCGGATCCATGCTCGGATGCAGAAGGCTAATCAGCTACTCATCTTAAATTAAACTGTAAAAATTCTGACAAATTGATTAGTAGTTCCGTAATAAAGGAGTTTCATTATTATATTTTCTTAGACTTTCAACGGATTCCTCTATCGTCTCACACTTTCAAAGTTAATATTGTCAACAGATGTCGCTGTCATGCGCTTCTTAAGCAAGAGAATCCCTCTTTAAAACTAAAAACAGTTCATAGTTCCCAACTCAGCTCTAAGATTAGTATTCAACACACGTTAAAAGTGCTGCCAGAAAATAGTGATGACCCCTCACCCACCTTGACCACACACAAGGGGCACCAATTGTGCGCTTGTCGCAAGCATAACAGTAAACAGTAACAGTAAAAACGATTCAAAGACAGCCCAATGACTTGCGTTCAGAGCCGACCAACAAAAAATGCCGACAGAGATGACGAGTGCGAAAAGAAGTAAAGTGTAGAGCAAATTCGTTCAAACAAGCAGGCAGCAGATGATGGTGCAAAACCAAAAAGCAACAACAACAATTGATGGACTAACTTATGGTTCGCAACATTATGGTGTTGCATGCCACTTGATTAGTTGGGCAAAATTCGAAATTGAAGTGTGACAATGAAACATCAACACAGCAATATCAATGAGTAAGCATTGCTGACAAAAGCAAGAAAAACCGAGTGGAGAATAGAAGTTGAAATAGTAATAAGAACAAGACCAAGTGGCACGCAAGCGACGAGTGCGGCTGATGGATGTGGTGGAAAGTTGCATGACTTGAATTGCTTGCGAATTTCGAATCATCAATTTGTGCTTACTGTTTATATACTAGATGCGCTGTGTAACTGTAAATGGAGTTAGTATAGTAGTAAGGCTATTGTTGCATGTAGCATGTGGCATGTGGCATGTTGTTGTTGTTATAGTACATTAGCTATGCTTGGCACGAATGCAGCGTTTAGAATGCAGCTAGCAGCAGCAACAACAATAACAACAAAACAAATTAGAATTTTATAAGAACAATAACAACATCGAAAGGCAACAACGATACAACAACAATAAAATGAAAATGCAACAAAAACAACAAAACACCAAGAAGGAAACAATAACAACAAAAATAGGGAAAAACAACAACAATCGAATATACAACAACAACAACTACTAGAAATTGCTTTAAGAACCACAAGACACGCGACTGCCATACGCTATCAGTGACATCTGAATGACACAGCTCGATGCTTGCAGCAAACAATAGCCAAGCTAACGAAGCCGAAGGAGCGACACACACACAAACATACATATATATATATAAGTTTGTATACAAGTGTGTCTTTAAGCATGAGTTTGCGTGTGGCAAGTGGCAGCCGTTGACAGTGCTACCAGTATTTGGCAGCTATGTTGCACGCCACTGCGGCACAAAGGCGTACGTTGGTGACCTCGCTGCCAGCGCATGCTACTCTTCGGCTGCTTGCCACACCAGAGTATTGAAGAAGTCGCCTGTAGTGGAGAGGGGCACACCATTATTTAGTGACTATGCAAAAGCACTTCGCTTGGCATCTTTGAAGAGTCTTCGTGGCGGCTGTGTGCAGTCAAACACACGCCAGCCAGTCGCTGTGTTTGGCATGTCAAAGTTCGCTTGTAAGCAGCGTGACAATTGCATTGCTGCGGGTCATCAGGCCATCAGCGCTGCTGGTGTGGGGAGCCAAAAGTGTGTTGTTAACAAAATTTTGTGTTTCATGCTTTGTTGGTGTTGTTTTTGTTTTTGTTGTAATGAAATGCTTTAAAGTTTGGCTGGCAGCGCATTCTATTTGATTATTAGTTATTTTGAAGAAAGTTTAACTAATTTAATGCAATTATTGAAATATTTTGTGATGTTGTTGTTGAAATATTTTTTTATTGTTGTTTTCATATTTTTATTGTTGTTGTAACACATATTCTTATAAATACATTCATATACATCCACATCTAGGCACATAAATTTGTCATCTGCTCGGTGGCATCACACTTGAGATTAATTAATGTCGCGTATACGCCCACGCCTTGTTTTTTGAAACGACACTCAGTGCGATGATTAAACGCACAGCAAAATGAAATTAAAAAGAGAAACGTATAAATATTAATCCACAGGCATGTGTAAGTCATATTTTCTAGCCAAAGATTGATAGCTATATATTTTGATTTGACTCATTTGACTGTGTGCTGCGGGCTCTTTAATCCATTCCCGCGGTGACAAGGAAAATCCATTAAGTACAGTTGTGTGAAAAAATTAGATTTTTTATTTTTTCGTTTTTCATTCACAAATTAATTGGTGTCCAAAATTAATATTAAAATATTTTTCGTTTTGGAGTTGGAGTAAAAACTTGATTTAGAACCAAAAAAAAAACAAGTTAGGACGGGCTTAGTTCGGGTGTAACCGAATATTTTATACTCTCGCAATTTATTTATTTAATTTTATTAATATAGCACACAATTTGACCCACATATTCGTATATATATATTCACTAGCAGACCACACGTTTTTGTGGCTAAGGTATACATTAAATTAATTTGGTCCAATCTTGGCTTCGGCGACGATATTGATTACTCCAGGTTGATTTATGTTACGCAGCAGGATGACAATTCACACTACTTTTAATTGCAAAGTGAGTGTTGATAGTTCAGGCAATTTTAAATAGTTTGGGATAATTGACTACGTCATCCTGGTTTGTAGCTGTGTCAACTCTATTGGACCGAAATTCTAAATTGTCGCATTAAGATCATCGATATATTTTTTTTACCACCAATATAGGTCATTCAATCACCCTACCATTTCCAACTAATTCTACAATTCCAATTTGACACTGTTGTAAAAACACTCATATGTTAGTCGTTAGTTGGCGATTCTTTATGTATGTTAAATGATTTTATGCATGCGATTAGCCCGTCAGTAACAGTTGATCCAGGACGTTCATCGACAATCAAGATCTTTTAAAGTCCTGTGCAGTACCTCCAGCGACTTCTTGAATATTAGGAAAATCTTCGTTAAAGCGCTATTTTTGGCGATTTTGCCGACTGGTGTTTCGTTCATTTGTAATTTAGGAGTAATTTCAAGGCCGTATGTGCCGTTTGTTTGCCTACTAACAGGTGTCAAGATGCCCCTATTCCCGAAAATGAGTGAAATTGGTTCTGGAATTACATCAGCCCTCATATATTATATATGATGATTTTCTATTGGACTTTATGCCGAATATATAGGTCAAATTGTGTGCTATCTTAATAAAATTACATCAATAAATTGCGAGAGTATAAAATATTCGGTTGGACCCGAACTTAGCCTTTCCTTATTTGTTACAAATTGTTTTGGGCTAACGATACAACCTTATACAATTGAACAATAACAAAAATATTTTAACAAAGCAACAATGACAACCTTCAAAATATTATTTTTTTGTTTTCTCTTTTTATATTTTTCTTGTCAACTCGAATAAAATTCTCTTATTATTATCTTCCTCGCAATTTTTCCATATTTACTCACTTTCTAATCTTTTCCTGGCCTTCCACGAATATTTCAAGACTAAAATTAGCCAGATTGGTTTGGCCGTTCTCGACTTTTTGCGAGACTAACGAACAGCAATTCATGTTTATATTTATGTAACTGTAAATTAGAAGTAAAACAAAATGTTAATTATTAATATCTCCTAACTAAATTTCATCAAAATCCGTTCGGCCGTTTAGGCATGATAGAGCAAAACTCCCAGCACAAACCATAAAAATTCACTAACTCAATTCAGTTTTCTGCCTACTTCCTACCTTCTAAGTACGATGACGTGATCTTTTTGATCTTATATCCGTTTTTAGGTAACCATCTATTACCTTACTAAATTTCATCAAAATCCGTTCAGCCGTTTGGACGTGAGAGAGCAAAAGTCCCAACAAAAACGACTAAAAATCACTAACTCAATTTAGTTTTCTGCCTACTGCCTACCCCCTAAGAACGATGGCGTGATTATTTATAGCCTATGACCATTTCTAGGTTATCATCTATCACCATACCAAATTTCATCAAAATCCGTTCAGCCGTTTAGGCGTGAAAGAGTAACAGACAGACAGAGTTACTTTCGCATTTATAATATTAATAATTAATAATATTAATAATATTAATAATAATAATTAATTAATATTAATAATTAATAATTAATTAATAATAATAATTAATTAATATTAATAATATTAATATTATTAATATTATTAATATGGATATATGTGATATAAAGTCCATTGAAAGTTGGTATACTGGATCTAAGGGAAGTTATGACTCGATTTTACTCATTTTTGGCACGGAGTCCTATTATTAGAAGAAAAATATTCCCTCCGAATTTCTTCAAAATATCTGAGAGACATACCTATATTTTCGTAAAAAATTTTTTTAGAAGCAATGAGCCTCATATTTGATATATGGGGTCCGATTTCGTGATTTTTGTAAAGTAAACGATTCAGATCGTCTTCAAAGTTCTGGTATATAGGAAGTAGGCGCGGTTGTGAAGCGACTTGGCCTATTTTCACAACATATCATTGGGATGTAATGAAACTATTACAAACCAAGTTTCATTGAAATCGGTTGAGTAGTTCCTGATATATGGTTTTTGACCCATAAGTGGGCGGAGCCACGCCCATTTATACTATTGTATATATATATGTTGCCTTTCTGTAACATCTCTGCAATGAAATTTAAGGTTTCTGGTGCTTTTCTTTAGTGAATTAAATAATTTTTAGTAGTTTTCAACATAACCTTTGTATGGGAAAAGGGCGTGGTTATAATCCGATGTCCTCCACTTTTGGACTGTATAAGGTAGTACGTAAAAGAAACGACTATAGAAAGTTTGGTTGATATCACTTTGGTATATATAACCCTATATCCAACTGGTTTAGTTGTTGGAGTTACAAGCAACCGTTCTGTGAACAAAACTATTATACTCTCTTAGAAATTTTTGTTGCGAGAGTATAAAAATATGAAGGTCTGCTTTGGCGAATATTTTTCAGTAGGTTTGGCACTTTATTAAATTTTGTTGTGCCTTTTATAATGATAAATTAGTTTAAACAAAATTATGGGTTTCAAAATAAAGCGGTTTATTATTTAGGAGTGTTGTCACATTTTAAATTTTTTTTTCATTACATTGATAAAATATATTAAATTATAACTTGAGTTTTAAAGTAAAGCGGTTTAAAGAGGTTTCTATTTATATTTATTTTTGAGAAGGGTTGCCAGCTTGTTAAACAATTTACCTAGAATAAATTGCTAGTATAAATGAGATTTCAATAGCAATTTTAAATTACATGGGCTTAGGAATTTTGATTTTAAAAATATTGTTCAAAAGAGTTGCCACCTATTACTAAATTTGCTTCTATTAAATTGTTGAATTATATTAAATAATTTTATAGGTTTCACAATAAAACCATTAAGGCAGGCTTATAGTCAAATATATTTTTGATATGGGTTGCCACCTAGTTAGAGCAAGTAGATTATACAATATTGCTATCAAATTAAATTTTTATTTTTCTTTGGAGTGTTAGTAGTAGAAATGTAGTAGATGCGGATTTATGTACATATTTTTGTATCTTGTGTTGCCATATTAATAATTTTAATTAATTAGACCCAAGGAGGAATTTCTTAACCTCATTATTTAGATTTAGGGTTCTAAACAAATTTAAAAGTTCAAAAAAAAATCTTAGCAAAATTGTCTGGACAATGAGTTGATTCGGATCACTGCCACATTCAACCACGATTTAGTGTTGAAGATTTATGAATGTCTCACAAACTACTCGACTAATTTGCACCTAATTTTATATTAAATATTCGCACAATAATCTCTTAGAGCTTGAATATATGTGAACCATCTCTACTCATACCCCATCCGCTTCATTGACTTCATAATATACAAATATGTGTTGATGTGTTAGTTAGATTATCTCAAATTGAAATTGTTTATGAAATATTTATGCTCGAGAATGTTCACAACTTTTTCTTGAATTCTAAATATCTCTACAAGTGTGCTTATGCATATGGTTGTATACTGTATAATTTGCATTTGAAAACAGAAATATGCTAATGAGTGACTCAGCACATGGACATTGAGCGCATACGTCGATATGAATGTCTATCTATGCTTATACTGGAATATACATAGCCACTATCGCTGCTGCAGTTGTTGCTATTGTTGCTATTGTTGCTGTTGCTGCTGCCGCTGTGATGAATGAGTTTGCTGCCAAAGTGCTCAAGTACTCGTATTGAGGAATTTAATTAAATGCTCGCCGGTAAATGCCGCTCGCCCTGGCATTGCACGCTAGCATAATTATCTGTGAAATTAAATTCTACCGAACGATCAGCATGTAAGGCAGGGCGGGGCGACTACCTTCTATCAAACACACACACATAACTAAATAGAGGACGCCATGGCGAGCAGCAAGCGAGAACTCCACTAAATATCTGCTATTATTTCGACAGTTTGCCGCTTTGGCGCGTTGCCATTTTGTGGATGTGCATTTGTATGGAACTATATATGTATGTGTGAGACACCCATACAATCGGAGACATTTCAATTAAGATTAATGTTGCACAAAAGGCGTAACTGTAAGCGTTGCAAAGCAATCAAATTGAAGTAAAACAAAAAGCTTTTATCGGTTGGGCGGTGAGTGGCGATGTGGTAGTTGGTTGTTGTAGTTTGTTTGTTGTAGTGGCGATTATCAGTAGCGTAAGCTTAGTTGTTGATAGAGCTACTGCTGCTGTTGGTTGCCTTAATCAATGAATTCATTCAATTTGAAGTTGTAATGATAAATGAAATAACTGAGCGTTTGTCACGTTGGCACAAAAACAGCAACAACAACTAGAAGCTTCTAACTTTTTTTTCGATTTTGTAGCAATTGCGTTTGAAATGTTGCAAATGTTAAATGAAGATTTTGAAAAAAGGTAAAAATAATAATTAATTAATTAAGAAGATCAATTATTTTTTTGTATTTCTGAGAGATGCTAAAGGTTCACTGGTTAAGGGTTAAGGGTTAGGTTAAGGGGTGTGTATGTAATTGGCGTTGAACCGTTTAGCCTGTTATAGCCGAATCGATGAGAGCGCGCCACTCCTCTCTTTCCTTCGCAGTTCGGCGCCAGTAACCAGGTCGCTCTCCACCTGATCCCTCCAACGGAGTGGAGGCCTTCCCCTCCTCGGCTTCTTTCAGCGGGTACTGCATCGAACACTTTCAGAGCTCGAGTGTTTTCGTCCATTCGGACAACATGACCTAGCCAGCGTAGCCGCTATCTTTTTATTCGCTGAACTATGTCAATGTCGTCGTACAGCTCATCGTTCCATCGTCTGCGGTATTAGCCGTTGCCAATGTTCTGAGGACCATAAATCTTGCGCAAAATTGTCCTCTCGAAAACTCCTAGTGTCGTCTCATCTGATGTTGACATCGTCCAAGCTTCTGCAACTTAAAGCAGGACGGGGTAGATCTCCGCAAAAGCAGAGAATCTCACTGAGACAGATTCGACTGTCCATTGTGACACCCGGAAAAACTTCTAACGGATCACTAAGACCCTTATGTTGCGACGAAGCGCTTGGACTCAATAATAAAGTTCTTAAGTCGGCTAATGTCGATTCCAGTCACTTCGCTGGGTTCGCAGAAAATATGCCTACCGAGGTGCTTTAACCTAAGTCTGGCGAATGCTGGACATTGAAGGAGGAAGTGCTTGGACGATGCCAGCGCTCTTCCAATCGCCGAAACGCTACTCAAACTCAGATTTTTGGGATAGCCTTCGGCTTTTCTTCTATTCGGCGATTTCTTCTATGTTTGTAAAATGACGTCTCTTTAACGTTCTCTTTACTTTTGGACATATAAATAGTCTGGCGTATATACAGGCTGTGACATCGTTACAATACAGTTACTTTTGGTCAAGAATTCACGAACAAGTAACGAAGTGTGAGCTTTTAAAAAAACGAAAATTGTCAAACTCACAAAAACACATCTAGCCCTAACGGCTGCTACAAACTAATAAGCAATGAATAGAACTGAAAATTGTATCCTTCAGGGGTAATTGGTCTTTCCAAACCGTGAAAATTTAAATTCCCGTTATTTTTTGAACACATCACATATATCACGTTTTGTAAGCAAATAAGTTGGAGACAGCCTGCAAGAATTGGGTCCCTTTTGATAATTCTATACTTTTAAACTAGAAAATGATTTACAAGCTTCTTTACATACTTTTTCTAGAGCTCAGGAAATCAGTGAAAGACGTTCAAAATAATTCAGTATGACTATTGGTTTGGCCTTATCCAGATCGAGGTGTTTTGGAATCCTTCAGTTCTGTTCTTGTGCTTTATGAGCTTACAAGGTTCTTTGCCTATATTAGTTATTGTTGTAGCGTTAGAAATCCTTCCTCAAATAATTACAAGAGATGCTGCCGAGTTGACTAACTTTGGCTGTATGAAAATCGGATCTAATCCGGTAAGATAAGCCCGACTGCCGCGGAACAAACAGTTGCCGTTCAAGCTTAGTAGCCAAGACATTATTATTCGCTCAGACTTGTTTGAAATTTTCAACTTATTTTACTTCGAAACAAAGCTTTCCATTTATTCAACGCCGTAATATTAATCCTACTTAGATTTCTTTGTTCATCCTCCACTTTTTATAAGAAACACTACGCCCTTTATACATCTTTATCCATTTTATATTTCATTGTTCAGCTCTAAAAATTTTATAATCCATTTATTTGTTCCTGTAAGATTCTTCTGCAGGCAAGTAGCTACTTGTGTGGCAGGAAGCACATCCCACACACACACACACAAAGCATTGGAGGTCACTTAAAGTGACAATGGAAATTAAATTTCAAGAACGCTTCCTTATAATTTACACAATTTCCGGGTTTAACTATGCACAGAGCTTTCACTTGCAGCAAGTTGAGGTACTCAGCACACATATCTTTCTATACATATGGGTATATGTGCAACATTAGCAAAGACACTGTCAGTGTCACCGCAGCACTCAACACTACACTTGGGCGTGTGCAACGCCATGTGGCAAGGGCACAGCGAAGAGCTGCCGTATACTTATATACAGACAATATATTATAAAAGTAATAGCCGGAGTAGTGGCTGGCCAAGCCAAGGCAAGCCGCATGTTGAAGTTGCGGCCATTCGGTGACAATCATTATTGATGGCACACAACGGCCCAGCAACAATAACAACGTGCGTTTTAAGTGTTTGCAGTGGCGTGTACGGTGTGTGGTAGAGGGACAGGAGGTGTTACAGAGCGCTGGCGCAAGAATATTAAAAAATGCTAAAGTTGTCATTTGCCGTGAACAGGATGTCACGAAGTGGGCGCGTGCGTGCTTGCACTTTCATACTCACCCATACATATATACAAAGACACAAAGAAACTTAGCAACAGTCTAAAAGTTTTGAACGCCTCGCTGCAAGAAAACTGTTAATGGCCGCATTGTGAAAGTTATTGGAAACGGTTTTGAAATCGTTTAAAAAGTTTTACGTTTCAATAAATAAAATAAAGTGCAGAAGTTATGATGATTTTTAATGTTGACGCTTTAACAAGTTATCAGTTGCCGGTGGCAAGTTATACACGAAATTGATTTAGTGCTTGATTTTATTTAACTCTTTAGTGGAGAAGTTAAATGCTTTTACTTCTGAATTATGTAGTGAAGAAAAGTAAGTGAAAATTTGCATAAATAGGCTTGTTGTTGTATTTGATAATTGTTGTTGTTGTAGCTATAACATCAATGTTTGTGTAATTTGATGAAATTCTTTGGTCTATGGTGTAATAAGCTTATTTAATTTTTTAATAAACTCCAAGTTGAATACAACAAACCGGACAGGTGGCAACCCTTATCAAAAATCTTTTTAATTTAATATTTCTCAAACACTTTAATTTCATAATTGATTAAAAAACTATATAAAACTTATAGTTGAATATAACAAAAAATATGAAAAAATGAATAGGTGGCAACCCTTATCAAAAATATTTTGAATTTAATACTATTCAAACACCTTAATTTGATACTCGATTAAAAACAAAATTTTTTTTATATATAAATCACAGTTCAATACAAAAAAATGAACAGGTGGCAACCTTCTTCAGCAAAATTTTGAACTAACATATTTTTCAAGCAATTTTAATTTGATACTCGATTTAAGAAAAAAATTATATAAAACTCATAGTTGAATATAAAAAGAGTGAATATGTGGCAACCTTCTTCAATAAAATTTAGAACTTTAAGACTTCTCAAACTTTAATTTGATACTCGATTTAAAAAAATATATAAAATTCATAGTTGAATTAAAAAAAAAATTAAGAAATGACCAGGTGGCAACCCTTAACAAAAATATTTTGAATTTAATACTTTCCAAACACTTTAATTTGATACTCGATTTAAAACAAAAGTTTTTTTTTATATATAAATCACAGTTGAATACAAAAAACTGAACAGGTGGCAACGTTCTTTAGCAAAATTTTGAAGTAAAATATTTTTCAAGCAATTTTAATTTGATACTCGATTTAAAAAAAAAATTATATAAAACTCATAGTTGAATATAAAAAGAGTGAATAGGTGGCAACCTTCTTCAATAAAATTTGGAACTTTAAGACTTCTCACACTTTAATTTGATACTCGATTGAAAAAAAGTATATAAAACTCATAACTAAATATAAAAAAAATTAAGAAATGACCAGGTGGCAACCCTTAACAAAAATATTTTGAATTTAATACTTTTCAAACAGTTTCATTTGATACTCGATTTAAAACATTTTTTTTTTATATATAAATCACAGTTCAATACAAAAAAATGAACAGGTGGCAACCTTCTTCAGCAAAATTTTGAACTAAAATATATTTTAATCAATTTTAATTAGATCGTTTTAAAATAAAATGTTTATTATAAAATTTTTGCATAATTAAAAATTTAACAAAATTTTACCAGGTGGCAACTCTTCGAAAAAAAATATTTTTTTACGCTAAGCTTTTTCAGATTTCTTGTATTTGTAGTTTAATTTTCAATAAATATTTTTTCCGATTTAAAATTTTGGAACTGCTGGCAACCCTCTCCATCTGTATGGTTCAAAGTAACCTCGTATTATATCGAATAATCCAAAAATATTTTGAAATCGGCTTGGAATATTATTCGGAAAACCAAAAATTTGCTAATAATGAAAGCTTAAAAGCACACCTGTCATCTGGGATTTTTTTTTGGCATATTGAATCACACGGAGTCACGGAGTTGCCAATTGTTAATAACACTCCAAAAATTATTATGGGTATTTTTAACTTTAAAAGTAAAAAAAACTACACAGCTTAGCTTATTATAAAAGCTCAGCTTTCCTTATATTAAAAAGCGAATAAGTCTACTTACGCTGTTAATACAGAGTCTTAATCTCCCGAATTGTAATACAGTTTTTAATACTAATATTAGATTTTTTCTTGTATAGAGCTTTTATGTAGAATTTCACTCACTAATATGTCACTTTGATTTTTTATACCTACCGTGCACCGACGCAATCTATTACGTAGCCAATCACGTGGAATCAAAAAAATAAATTTATTCATTGACAAGCAATTTAAGTTTTCATTTATCAGTAGCAAACATTTCACTGCGCTGACATATCGGCAAGTGAAAGCCATTTACCATGTAAAGACAGACAAGTCATGTTGAGAAGACAAAGGTGCGTACATACATATGTACTTACATATAAGATTCTGTGATTGCTTTGTATATAGTCGCACATCCATCAGTTGCATTGGCATTGACCGTAAAAGACACACCTAATGATGGTGAATTTGTTATTGCTGTCGTCTTTAATGTTTGCCTGCTGCAGTCTGAAGTGTGTCTGTCTATGACAGCGACATCTATAAGTACATAGATGTACGAGTGTCTCATAAGCGGGTCAATATTGCATACTTATAATATTGAATTCTTATAATACCTAGAGAGTTAGTTAAGATAATTTAGTTTTATAATTTTACTAAGACTTTATTCAAGGTATTTTGTACTTAAGTAAGTCCTGTTGAGTAAATTTATTTCAGGAAATAGACATTACCCCAGAATCTTTACCAATTCAACAATATTTCGAATATTAGATTATAATCATTAAATCGATTCCGATTGGCTTCAATAATCTCCACAGCTTTGAATATAATCCTGGATGAAAGATAATAAACGGTTTCTATTTCCACAGTTGCTTGAGTAATTTAGTACTCTAGGGAATTCTCAGCATACTTTATAGATCTTGAAAATGTCTCTCTACCAGTAGCTTCCAGTTACTTTAACATAATACTCGTTTGGGTCCCAGGCCATAGCGGTATCGTTGGAAACTGCAAAGCCGATGAGCTTACTCGTAAGGGCACCCAAGCTGCAATCTAATCAGAGGGGGAACAAGCTGGTGTCCCTCTATCCACATGCCTCTCCGCATTGGATCAATGGTCGTTGGATGAACACTGTAGGCGTTCGACATCAATCCGTACCTGTGCGACTCCGAGATCATTCCGGCCGAAGGTGGATCGCAAGAGATCCACTGAGCTATTCGCTCTTAGTAAGGTTCAGATGGCCGCGATGATAGGAGTCATCACTGGCCACTGCCCGATGAGGTTACATGCCGTAAGGCCAAATATCCTAACAGATGCAAATTGCCAAAGTTACATGGAAGAAGATTGAGACATCAAGACACCTTCTCCAGCTTTTGTTAGAAATATCTCGGCAGGACAAACTTCGAAGAACCAGCTGAAGTATCCCGACTACATATTAGTTGTCTGCACAAATTCGTGAAAGGCTCAAAGCGCTTTGTCGTTACTTGAGTGTCTTGGGCATTTATTTTGAGGAGTTTGCGGCATCACAAAGGACTGGCTTTAGCTATCCAAGTGAGATCTCTAGTGGCACAGCAGATCAGCCACTCTAACCTAACCTAGATCAAATTCAACTCATAGCATCCAATATAATTAATTTTATTTATCCATATTTAGAAGATTGATGAAGAGTCAAATCTGTTTTGGGTTTTTTGTAGAAATGAAGGAATCCAACTGACTTCCAAAACTGTACTCTTTTATCTATTAGCTTTGCTCCTAATTGTATACTACATTTTTACGACGATTTTTTTAAAAGCTTGCTAAATTCTTACGTCTTATATGAATAGCTTTTACATTATATAGAGTTAAATAACTATAGAGATTTGTTCAAGCTCAACGAGGTTCTACCGTTAGTAAAAATAGCTATTTTATATTGAACCATATTTATGGTTAAACCAAAAGTTTAAAAGTAAAATAAACAAGTAAGGAAAGGCTAAGTTCGGGTGTAACCGAACATTTTATACTCTCGCAATTTATTTATTTAACTTTATTTATATTATATAATACACAATTTGACCCACATATTCATCATATATATTGTATAAAGTCCATTGAAAGTTGGAAACCGTAATATTAGGTTAGAAGCACCGAGGTCCTCATGTTCGATACATGGGGCCTTGAAAACCTATGGTCCGATTTCGGCGATTTTTAGAATGGGGCTTCCACACTATAAAGGTAGTATTTGTGCAAAGTTCTGCATCGATATCTTCACTAGTGCTTCCTTTATATATTGTAAAGTTAACGATTGAGATCGACTTCAAAGTTCTGGTATATAGGAAGTTGGCGTGGTTGTGAAGCGATTTGGCCTATTTTCAAAACATATCATTGGGATGTAAGAAAACTATTACAAACCAAGTTTCATCGAAATCGGTCGAGTAGTTCCTGAGATATGGTTTTTGACCCATAAGTGGGCGACGCCACGCCCATTTTCCATTTTGTAAAAAAAATCTGAGTGCAGCTTCCATCTGCCAATTCTTATGTGAAATTTAGTGTTTCTGACGTTTTTCGTTAGTGAGTTAACCCACTTTTAGTAATTTTCAACCTAACTTTTGTATGGGAGGTGGGCGTGGTTATGATCCGATTTCTTTCATTTTTGGACTGTATTAGGAAGTGGCTAAGAAAAACGACTGCAGAAAGTTTGGTTTATATAGCTCTATTGGTTTGCGAGATATGTACAAAAAACTTAGTAGGGGGCGGGGCCACGCCCACTTTCCCAAAAAAATTACATCCAAATATGCCCCTTCATAGTGTGATCCTTCATACCAAATTTTATTTCCATAGCTTTATTTATGGCTTAGTTATGGCACTTTAAGTGTTTTCGGTTTTCGCCATTTTGTGGGCGTGGCAGTGGTCCGATTTTGCTTTTCGAAAGCAACCTTCCTATGATGCCAAGAAATAAGTGTTCCAAGTTTCATTAAGATATCTTAATTTTTACTCAAGTTACAGCTTGCACAGACGGACGGACGGACGGACGGACGGACGGACAGACAGACATTCGGATTTGAACTCCACTCTTCACCCTGATCACTTTGGTATATATAACCCTATATCTAACTCGTTTAGTTTTGGGTATTACAAACAACCGTTATGTGAACAAAACTATAATACTCTCTTAGCAACTTTGTTGCTAGCAACTTTGTTGCGAGAGTATAAAAATCCATTCAGAAAGCTCTCCCCACTTCCAACAACAGAATTTTAATTTCAACACACCTGTTGCTACAACTGATTACTAAACAATAACGAAATACATACATATTTATATATTCTCAATATATATCTTCGATCGCTAAGCATTCCAGCATTTTAACGAAGTGCATTTAGAAGCTCATAAAAGTGCAATTATCCGCTATGTTTTTTCGTTTTTTCACACATGCATCCATCAATCAAGGTGGTCCACCTTTCCCTCATTTCGGGCAAGTGCATGGCCAGGCACACACACCAACACATACACTCACAGCCACACGCTCGCTGCACTTTTTACTGAAAATTAAGTTCATAATGGGAAATGAAGTGCCGCCGCCGCCGACAGTTGAAACGAATTCAGTCAGTCAATGGGTCAAGTGGTTCACTAGTTAGCCACTCACTCAGTCAAATTGGCGTGTGTGTGTGTGTTTGGTAATTGCCCAGCGTGCCGCGGTTGGTTGGTTGGCGGCATCACTTTGTGAAGTTAAAAAGTCACTTGATGTGTTGTAGGCAAGTGTGAGCCCATGTACCGTTAGCATTCGATTAAATCGCGCAGACATAAAATCATGCAGAGTTGAAAACAACAATATAATTTATGTTGTTGTAACATTGTTTATTGTTGTTGTTACACTCGTAATCGCCGCCGTTTTTGTTGCAAATATGGAATGCTGTATCGCCAATTTGTGAATTTAATTGGAAATTGATTAAAAAATGGCAACAGTTCTCGACAGCGAAAAGAATTCGCATGGCTCAGTGAGCTCGAAAACGCTGTCCATGTATTTTTTACAACTCTTGTGTGGATAAATATGCGCAGATACAGCAATTTACATATTTGTATTCAAATGAGTGAGTAACGTTTTATATATAACATACACTGTACAACACTCGGCAGACCAGATTATTTTTTTTCGTGAGATTGAGTCGTAAGTATGTATATAAAGTATATTCTACGTTTTTCGAAGTTAGCCTCCAATATCGAAATATTTCTCTTCGAGGTTCCATATTTTGCTTAATGGAAATGCTTATTGAGTGATGGCTGAGGGACTCCAAACATTTTCTGAATAAGTAAATGTGCTCATATCTTTTCTGGGAACATGTTTCTCGAGATTCATGAAATTGATTGACTGATAAAATTTTACTATCGATAATGTCTCTATTTTAACGTGTTCTTTGAGTTTTGCTCTCAGAGACGGTTTCTAGCTTTAATATTTACTAACTTTGATGTGGCAATCTCTATGGTTCCAAAGCAGAAATTATTCAAAACTAGAAATACTGGTTCTCAAGTCCAGTAACCTGCCTTTATCTTCGAAACGATGAGCCAAAACAAAATATATGGTGTTCAATAGGTTCATTGGTAGCAAATTTTTGATGATTTTTTATGGGACTTTCTTCACCCAATAATCTCACTTAACAAATTCAACAAAACCTTTTGGTGACCCTTTTTGTTTGAGTTTTCATCCAGTAGTCTGATCCAAAATATAGTTGTGCACTAAATAGTTGAGATTTAGAGACCTTTAATCTCGCGTTATTTTCATTGGGAAGCTTTTTTTATGTGGTGGGTCCCAAATCCTACGCACAACCGCATAAGCATTGTGCTTTGCTTTCTCACTTTAGCTTGGCCCCAAACGGATATATGTTGGCTACTCAGATGATACTTGGTCTAAAACTTGGAAGTCGTGAGCAGTGCTGAGTCACATGCAAAATTATAGTTCCTGGTCACTCCGAAGTGAGTGGCTGTCAAGAACTTTCCTCAATTACTTGAACTACTACATATGACCTCATGTTGTTCGAATAGACGAAAACGCTCCAGCTTTGCAAGTGTTCGATGAAGTACCCATTGGTGGAAGCCGAGAAAGAGGAAGACCTCCACTCCCCGGGAAAGTCTAGGAGAAGAAGGACCTGGATGCACTTGCGATTTCCAATTGGCTCAAAACAGCGAGAAGGAAGAACGAGTGACGTGTTGCTGTAAATTTGGCTATAACCGCATAAGCGTAGTCTACTCCTATTAGTAAGTTGAATGTCCCTTCCTAAATTTAACATCAACCGTTTAAATTTTTTTGACTCTTTGATATACTAGATCTTCTATGGATTTAGTTAAGAAAATTGTTTGTTTATATATTCTGGTCTTTTAGGCTTATGCTATCTCGAAGTTATGCGTTTTGAAAACAGAAAGTGTTAGCAGGACGCCAACTCTAAAGAATTTATCTTGACGAGGTCATTAAATGCTGATTTAGCGCAAAGATCCATATTAACCTGAACTCTGTCATAGTCAAAGGTTTCTGGTTGCTTTGTCGAATGCGGTCTTATTTGCCTTCCCTAAAATAACGGTTTATTTTTTCAACAGTTCATGTCAGATATTCCCTGGGAATTATTTCCTTTTCCATATAATCTTTAAATTTACCATTATCTGCGAAGTATTCCTAGAAACCCACGGCCTTCGTGACAGAACAGATCCTAAGTATTATTCTTCTTTACTTGGAAGACTTTAAGACCTCGCCTCAGCTGTCCTTTTTAGGTCTCAAGTGATTTTTGGTAACTTCTTAGCTACTTCTTAGTTTGTGGTACTATAAAGGTATAGTGGTTATTGATACTCAAAGATGCCTAATACCCAAAAACTCAAAGAATCCATTAATCGGTTGTTTCAACAATTACTTGATTCCGCTTTGTCTCGAATAGAAATATGGAATGATCTATCTACTTGTAAAGGGTGATTTTTTAAGAGCTTGATAACTTTTAAAAAAAAAAAAACGCATAAAATTTGCAAAATCTCATCGGTTCTTTATTTGAAACGTTAGATTGGTTCATGACATTTACTTTTTGAAGATAATTTCATTTAAATGTTGACCGCGGCTGCGTCTTAGGTGGTCCATTCGGAAAGTCCAATTTTGGGCAACTTTTTCGAGCATTTCGGCCGGAATAGCCCGAATTTCTTCGGAAATGTTGTCTTCCAAAGCTGGAATAGTTGCTGGCTTATTTCTGTAGACTTTAGACTTGACGTAGCCCCACAAAAAATAGTCTAAAGGCGTTAAATCGCATGATCTTGGTGGCCAACTTACGGGTCCATTTCTTGAGATGAATTGTTCTCCGAAGTTTTCCCTCAAAATGGCCATAGAATCGCGAGCTGTGTGGCATGTAGCGCCATCTTGTTGAAACCACATGTCAACCAAGTTCAGTTCTTCCATTTGTGGCAACAAAAAGTTTGTTAGCATCGAACGATAGCGGTCGCCATTCACCGTAACGTTGCGTCCAACAGCATCTTTGAAAAAATACGGTCCAATGATTCCACCAGCGTACAAACCACACCAAACAGTGCATTTTTCGGGATGCATGGGCAGTTCTTGAACGGCTTCTGGTTGCTCTTCACCCCAAATGCGGCAATTTTGCTTATTTACGTAGCCATTCAACCAGAAATGAGCCTCATCGCTGAACAAAATTTGTCGATAAAAAATTTTCGAACCGAACACTGATTTTGGTAATAAAATTCAATGATTTGCAAGCGTTGCTCGTTAGTAAGTCTATTCATGATGAAATGTCAAAGCATACTGAGCATCTTTCTCTTTGACACCATGTCTGAAATCCCACGTGATCTGTCAAATACTAATGCATGAAAATCCTAACCTCAAAAAAATCACCCGTTATATTCGATCTACATATATGAAATAAAGAAATTATTAGTTAAACTATTAGTAAACTTATGTCTTTCCAACTTGACAGCTGTCATACAAATTTAACAGTAGACTGTTAACCTACATATGTTACTTAACAGTAGCAGTGCTGCATTTGAAATTCATGCGATCAGTGGCTTAACGGCACATCCTCGTATGTACATACATAATATCAACAAATGAGCGTGTATAACCTCCAATTACACAACATTGAAGTGGGCCAACAATGAGTGCAACGAATTTTCATAATTACAAAGAAATTGTGCTTTAATGGCGTTACGGATTTACGAACAGAAACAGAAATTGCAAGCCGAGTCAATCAAGCTGCGCGTATGTATGTAATTTCAACAAATGATAATGAGTTGTGGCAATGGGAAAAATTAAAGATGAAATAAGATTTCGGCCACAAGCAGCAACAACAGCAACAACGGCAGTTGTTCTTTCATTTATGCGCTCGCTTTATGCTTTCCTTCGATTCTTTGATTCTTCTGATTAACTGCAATTCGATTTAACTGCAACGAATCACCGGCGATTCAGAAAGGATTCCGCATTTTAATTGAAAATGAAGATAAATGAATGGAGTTCTACGAGTGAGTGAGTGTGTGTGTTTGGCGTTCGAAAATTCTCAGCGCTGCATTTTCCGGAAGTAACAGCGCGCCGTGTAATCGCATTATAACTGTTGCAGCCGCACAATTTCATTTCACGAAAAATCTAGCGCAACAGCAACAGTGCAATTGCAGCTGCTGTAACTTGATTTTCCGATCCGCTCGAAGTGATTGTTTGCGAACAACGTTAATTGCTTGGATTAATGTCGATTGACGCTTTCACGCGCTCCATTTTGCTCCAATTTAGAAAATCACTTTATTCAACAGCGAAATTAGCTACGAATTAGTGCTTGCCATCTACACACATACTTAAGATTGTACATATGTAGAGGTATTTACGTTTATTCAGCTGCTTCGATCGAATATTTGTTTTGATTTTTTTTCTTCTTCTCAGTGTTGTGCGTGTTTTGTATTGCTAATCAGTGAATACAGTTGGTGTGCATGAATTTAAGAACGATGAGTTATTATTTTTTTATTTTTGAGTTATGAAATATTTGGATTTTATAATTAAAAATTTGGAGTATATAGAGTAGATATGGAGTATGTTGATATATAAATATATATAAATTTATCTCAGGAAATGATAAAATTAAACAAATTGGTAAAAAAAAATAAATTTAAAAAAAATTATTTATTATAATAAAAATATATTTATTATAAATTAATTTTTTTTTATTATTAATTTATTATAAATAATTTTTTTTTAAATATTAATAATCGAAAAGTATTATAAAAAAAAAAAAAATATTTTTTAATTAAACAAATACGGCCTTAGGGGGTTAGGGGTTGTCAGAGACACGAAAAAATTACAATTTTCAGTAATTTTTTTTGCTCTTAAATAATTTTATTTAGAAAAGTATTACTATGACATTATTACACAATGTTTTGACTTCAAGTCACTAAAATTTGAAAAAAAAAAATTGTAATTTCCAAAGTTATAGCTGTTTGTGTTGACCCAGTTCCAAAAAAAAAGTACTTGCGGAGACAATCATAAAACCTTGGAGATTCATCTAAAATCAATTAGATAAGAAAAAGATAACCCTGAAGCCGAACGAGGCTTTTTTTCAAAAAATAAAAAAATTTTTGCTTCAGGAATTTTTTTCTAAATTTTTCGGGAAAATCAACTTTAAAAATCGAAATTTTTGAAAAAATTAAAAGCTTTGTATTCTAAAAGCTGTTTAAATTTCATTACCCTCTACTGAGCGGTTTCCGAGTTACAGTTGTCACTAGTTCAAAAAACATAGTTTTGAGAAAAACGCAGTTAAAGTTTCTCAAATGTATTGGAGTGCCCCAGCGATCTTTGTTATTTGTGGAATAATTCGAAAAGTAATTATCGGATCATTTTTAAATTTTCTGCAAATATTTTTAAGATATTACACTTAACTAAAAAAAAACAAAAATTTATTTTTTGGAAATCTTGACTACCCTAACTTGGGTCCCCACTATAAATTGAATCGCGATAATCTTAAAGTCAATGTTGTCAGATGCCATATGCCTTATGATAGGTAATGGACTTCTTGTGAAAGTTAAGAAGTCTTATATATTAAGCGAAATATTCTCAAATCACAAAGGTGTTCTTAAACACAAAATAAAATCTTTAATAAATAATATTTTCTCCTAAATTCTATATTCTCACAAATATCCAGTTTACAATTTTTAATTCAAATATTCAGATATTTATTTTAACTGACAATCAAACTGACAGAATTTGGTAATACAGTTGAACTTCCATAACTCGAACTGCTCTAACTCGAAGTTCTCCATAATTCGAACTATTGAATTGGCAATAGAAATCTAAATTCATACAAACTACCTTCTGTAACTCGGAAGTCTGCTAACTCGAAGTTTTTTTTGTGGAATATGGTGATTCGAGTTAGAGAAGTTCCACTGTATTTAGAAGTTGGCCAGGCCGGCTGTTCAAAGTCCATGATATGTTAAGCCTTCTTTGACTTTCTTACTTATGATTCTTCTTTACCTACTAAAGTTTATTCTTATTGGAATTGTCAGTTTTAAGCTGCACAACGTAGACTTTCTTGAAAATTGACGGTTCAAATTGACGCGTTCCGTAAATCTAGTGTTAATTAACTGTTGTATGTGATAATGAAGACTTTCTCAAAGTTATTTGGCTAATTTTTCATGATCGTGTCATAATTCTGACATTATAGTATATCAATTATGTGTCATTGAATTTGACATCATGTGTCATTAATTTAGACTCTTCGAAAAGTAAGGTATAAGAAATATTTCGGTCACATCACCGTTTATCTGTTAGATCTATATAGATTTTTTAAAATTATTAATAAAAGTACCAAAATTCCTATTGTTCCTATATTATTAACTTTTTTTCTTCCGCTCAAATTTCATTATTGTCAATTTGTCGTCATATAATTTGACATAATATGTCAATAAATTTGACAATCACAGCGAAACTTGTCATTCAAAGTTGGAGCTCGAGAATACGGCTTCGTCAACTGATAGATAATAGAATTCTTGTCTACCTATAAATTATATTAAAACAAGTAAGGAAAGGCTAAGTTCAGGTGCAACCGAACATTTTATACTCTCGCAATTTATTGATATATTTTTATTAAGATAACATACATTTTGACCCAATTTGAAAATCCTATAATTAGGTATATGAGAGCTAGGGGAAGTTATGACCCGATTTTAACCATTTCTGGTACAGAGACACATTATTAGAAGAAAAATATTTCCTCTGAATTAAATTAGGATACCTGAGAGATTTACCGAAATTTTCGGCGAAAAATTACCATGGGGTACTGAATCCTTCATATTCGGGGCCTTGAAAAGTTATAGTCCGATTTCTACAATTTCTTCACAAGTGATGCCACAGATCATATACAGTATTTGTGTTAAGTTTTATTCCGCTATCTTCATTGGTTCCTTATGTATATATTTTAAAGTGAAGGAATGAGACGAAATTCAAAATTGAGTTATATGGGAAGTAGTCGTGGTGGTAAACCGATATCGCCCATCCGTGTCATTAGGCTGTCAAGAAAATATTATATACCGAATTTCATTGAAATTGGTCGAGTAGTTCCTAAGATATGGTTTTTGACCCATAAGTGGGCGACGCCACGCCCATTTTCCATTTTGTAAAAAGATCTGAGTGCAACTTCTTTCTGCCATTTCGCCGTTAAAATTTAGTAATTTAGTAATTTTCAACCTAACTATTTTCATAGCTGTATAGGACAGACGGACGAACAGACATCCGAATTTCCAATCCTCTCGTCATCCTGATCATTTATATACATATATATAAGCCCATATCTTACTATTTTATTTCTGGGTGATACAAACAACCGTTATGTGAACAAAACTATTATACTCTCTTTAGCAACTTTGTTGCGAGAGTATAAAAATCGAAGTACTTATTCAGTATTAAATATTTTTGTTCAGGTCACTCTGTATTTTTTTTAAATTATTGTCCATTTTATATTCATTAACACACTTCAGTCACATTTGAGGCATTAAAATTAAACATTTTCGTCGCAAACACGTATAAACACAAAAAATCATTCCGCGTACACAATTCAATGCCAAGCAACTGTATCCATTGTATGTACGTCAATGTTGCGTATACGCATAAGTGTGCCAGCATTACAATTGCAATTTAGCGTTTGCTGTTTTTTTTGCGCTAACTCATCAACTGCAGCTCATTACTGATTTATATTTGCTTTTGCAGTTGTTGTTGTTGTTGCTATGGCTATTATCGCCAACACAGCCGGCCAGCCGGCCTGCCAGCCGTCCGATTGGGCACAATCAAATCATGGAATGCATTAACAAAGCGGATCATGTTGCTGTTGCTATTCGATTGTTGGCTGTCCGTCAGTTTCACTGCACATTTTTTCGTTACAACAACAACACCAGCAACAACAACAATATATGCTGTCGTTCCTAATAAGGTGAGACCACTTGGCGCGCTAACATGGCAACTTGTCACCGCTTTTTGCTGCGTAATGATGCTGCGTGTTTGCGCATTTTTTCACATGCCTTCCCACCGCTGTACGCCGCTGTCACCTGCTGCTTGCCTTGGCCTTTAACTGCCTTACGCGCTCGCACTTAGCATTGAACTTGAAAAACACAATGCAATGCTGAGCTGAGCTGTGCGCCTACTTTTTTGTAATGCATTGTTGTTGTTGTTGTTATCGCGAGATTTTGCTGTTTGCTCATAAAAAGGTGCGCAACAACAATGCAATGGCATGCCACTTAGAAGAAAGTCACAACCGTTTTAATGATAAAATCAGCGCTACTTTTTTAGGTTGTTGTTGTTTTTATTGTTTTTGCTTTTTCAGATTTTGTGCAATCTCCAATTTGGCGGCTCAATTTCAAACTGCTGCTCACTTGCGGTTTTGTATGTTGTTATCTATCGCTTGTTATTGCCATTGAAATGCCATTGAAGGCATGTTGTTAGTTTTCACTCACCCAAAGCGTCATTTCCTATACGCTAACAGTACAACAACAGCAACAATTTTGTAAAAACTTGTGCATAATTATGTGCGAGAAAGTCCAAGTACATCGATTGCAATTGAAATGCATCTCTTTCGTTTTTATCAATTTAGTTTATGGAAGTTCTACTCTCTTTTTATCATAAACTGCTTAGCTGTGGAAGAAAGTGACTTCGCCGTAATTTGTTTTCATTCAGTTGCCTAGTAAGTGTTATCTTTGGAGGCAAATTTCAAATTGTAATTTCTAAGAGAAAGTGCCAGCTAAATGAGGAGTTTTGTTTTATTGGTTAGTTATGTCTTCTGCCTTTTCACTTTTATGGGTATTTTGAACATCAAGTCTGTGAGGACCAGTTTCGCAAATTGTCGCTGATTCCTTGGTACTTCCAATCAGCGACAATTTCCTAAACTGGTCCTCAATTTAGAAACTTCTTTACTTAGTACTTTCTTCTTTAAAATTCTAACATCAGCTCTTGTCGCCATAAGTACTTTTATAGTTCGGCGGTCTCTATAGACTTCATATTGCTCCTTCTTTGCTTTCAAGCGATATTTCTTATCGGCTAAGGAACTCTTCTAGAATAGTTTTCTCGAAGAACCGCAAACATGGCTTCATCGGCTAATTTCAGCATTCATCTACTACATATGGCATCCTTAAAAAGGTAGAATCTTAACAGGTACGCTCTTTTGATCAATTCTGTCGAGATCTGTATTATTTTAAGTGTTGAAACAACCATAGAACCTAACCTAAGTGAAAAGATTAAAAAATTCCTCAGTAAGATACAATTATATTTAGTGTCATCTAGACACGGACCCGTTGAGTGTTATTTATAGTGTAACAGTCCTTACGTTTCTTCCATTTCCATATACTTTTTATTGAACTCGATCAAAACGTTCTTTAGTTGCTTCTATAAATATCATTTCATCAGGAGTTCTCAGGAGATAATATTTTAGTTGTGGAAACAGGAAGAATACACTATGAGTCTTATAATGGCAGACAAATAAGCTGACTGCGCTAAGACATTTGTTTGTTTTTTTCTTCGAAGTCTCTTCCGACTCTCCGATACTCAAAACATAATAAAGAATCATTGAGACGATTCGTAAGTTATATTGAGAGCTTCACAGTGGTAAAATGTTGACCCGACTTCAGCAAGTCTATAAGCTTTTTTACGATCCGCACGTATTCTGACCTCCTGTCCTGTGTAAAGAGAAGAATTATTGTTCCAGATGCGGTGACCATTTCATTGGAAACTCTGACTTAGCGCTGAAAAGGGATGAGCTTCACTGGAGTCAAGAAGAAATATGCCATAAACGTGATAGTCTTTAAAATCTACAAAGACGCGGTTAACTAAGAAGTTCATCTTTTGTCAATAAAGAATGAATTTTGTCAATAAAGAAAGCCCATAACATTTTTGGAATTTGAGTTGGGATTTTGATGAAAAGGGACAAGCTTCACTGGAGTCAAGAAAGAATATGCCATCAACATGATAGTCTCTAAAATCCAAAAATGCGCTGTTAACTAAGAAGTCCATTTTTAGTCAGTAAAGAAAGCCATTAACCTTTCTGGGATTTTGATCATATACCTCCCTGAAAATTAGGTTCTCTAAATGAAGATGTGGGCTCTTTCCGTTATACATGAAAACTTCGATGAACATTAGAGCTACGTAAGATATAACGGGTTTTTTTGACTGTTCTTACTGGTTTCTTACGTCTTTAGATTTGCTTAAACACATAGTTACTAAAAGAAATGCACCTGTGAAGGGTATATTAGCTTCGGTTCAGCCGAAGTTAACGTTTTTTCTTGTTTTGGTGTGACATTTGATAATGAACACACTTACTCCGGAACACCCTTTGCAATAGACTTAGTTTCCACGACAGTCTATGGCCTACGATTTGGAGTTGGACCCTGATTTTTATAATTTATTTTGCTGCCTTTGGAAGTCGAAACAGTTTTGCTGACGTCACGTTAGCAATTACTTACAGAAAAGCTTACTTGACAGTTTCTGCCGAGTACTGATTACCAGCTGGTTTCCTCTGAAATATTTCATAATTTCACATAAAAAAATTCTAACTCTTTCTCTCCCTCTTTGACATTTGCATTCTTTCAATATTATTCGAATAATTTCCTTGCTGGCTTTTTAAATCGAATTAAAGTTGAAATCTCGCACAACACGCCTGCAGTTATCAACGTTGACACGTTTGTCAGGCGCAAATGTCGATTCATATCGTCTCTCCTTCTATTCTTTTCTTTTCATTATTTTCATCGGTCTCATTTTATTGCTTTTTCATGTGGCAGCCACGACACCAGCAGTCGCATTTTATCGTTGCTCCTGCTGCAAAAATGCTCCGCAATTTTTTCTACTATTCATACAACACCGTCTTCGCCTCCGTCTCCGCGCTCTTCCCCGATTCCATCCGCATTCTGCCGTCAACAGCTGCAATTTGTCAGCTTGGTAGTTCAACATTGATTCTTGCAATGCAATAACTGTAATATTTGTTGAAAGTTTTTCTACTCGACAACAATAAAATAAGCAACCGAGCTACGAGTCGTCAGCGTTGTCGGTAGCGGAAAAATACCGGAGATGTCCTTTTTATTCGATTACGACGTAATGAAGTAACGCCACGCTGTCAGTCTTGCATGTGCTGCGCCAGCTTCTCTACTCCTCCTTGTAGATTATCGTTTTGTGTTTTGTTTTTAGTGTTGTAATTTAATAACCGTTTTAGTGTGTGGGAATTTTAAATGTTTTTACTTTTCAGATGAGATCATAAAGTATTATTTGCTTAGATAGAACTTGGAGACTGGTGAATCGAACAAGCAGTTATCGTGAATAAATAGACATAGAAAAGAGTTAGTCCATCTTCTATAATGAAATATTTGTAGAATCAAACTGAATCTTCTTTTTAGAGTAGTTTTTGAACTTCCGGTTTAATTTTGAATGAAGGTCTCTCAATACTTTATAAACTAACAATAATTCCTAAACTCTCTACTGTCAGTGCTTGGAGTCTTTAGAAAGTTAACAAATCTTGAATAATGGGATTTTGGAGTTCAGTGATTTTTTCGAGTTCCGATTTTGAGATTAGAATACTGACTTTTCACGTTTTGGGGTTTGATATTCTTTTTATAGTTATTTTATTTCGATTTTTGTGCTTTCGATATCGTCTATGATTTTGAAAATATTTTTGGCTTACATTTTTATATTTTTAACGGTGTATTTTGAGTTTCAAGATCAAACTTTTGAAATGTTAGTTCGAAATTTTAGCTATATACTTTAATGTAATGTTTTGAGATTTCAAAACTAGGATTTTGAAATTTTCAGTTCCATTTTGATCTTAGGTAATTTCATGGCTGAGGAACAATTTTGTTATTTGACGGTCTTTAAAATCTTGATTTACTACTTACGATTTGAATTTTTTGAATATGACGTTTTCAGTTTTCAAATACAGCGAAACTGGTCCATATATAACTAGTTGTGGACTAGTTACTACTTCCAAATCCATGTGGTTTCTGGCTTCAAAAAATTTGATAAATAAGTGAACTTGTTTGTATTTTCATTTCACAGCTTATATTTATAAGAACTCGGAATTCTACAACTCCGCCCTCATCATACGAGAGAAACTTTATTTTTTGATTATATGTATATTTTTTTTCAGCGCAATGTTCTATTTATTCTTTTTATATCACTCCCTCACTGAAAAAAATATATAGTGTCACCCACAACAACAACAACAACAACAACAGCACATACATATATTAGTCTGAATCGAAGGATGCTCTGTCACCCAAGCCTCTTCTAGCCGTATCCCCTGTCGCATGCGTCAGCTTGTGTATTTCGCTCTGGGCCACCATGTGCAGTCATTGGCAACAAGTGAATGCATTTATTGGCATCGCTATGCATTAGTGACGCTGTTTATCCAATTGCCGTTGCCGCTACTGTGGCGGTGTCACATGAGTGTGCGGAATGCTCCATGAGAGTGCCTGTGATCCTTGGCTTGCTCAATGTTTGTGTGTTGTGAGCGTGTGCGGGTGTTGGCATTTGCTGAAATATGAAATTATTCCAAGGCAATTTGATTTTCCATGTGGCATTTGAACGATGTTGCCGCAGCAATGCTGCATGCAGTTGGCTGCAGCCACAAGTATTGCATGCGGCGCATACTTTACTGTAAATATACATAGAATATAGAATGGGTTTTAGCGCAATATATGGTCGGAGAGGTGTTTTCTTGGTTGTAAGTGCAAAAATATTTTTTTTTATTATTTTGGAAAAGCACTTGGATGAATCTACATCTAAATGCAAAATTTTGAAATTTCCATTTGAAAAGGTCGAAATGCAATATTTTATAAAAGGGGTCACATATATTTTTTTATATTTATTTCTACTTATGACAAATATTTTTATGAGTTCAAATGCCTGCACAACATTCCTATAAAAAATAATTAAAAATCAGAAGGAATTTAAAATCGCAATATAATTCTTAATTCATTACTTATACATACTCATACTCATATTTGTTCTTCTGTGAATATATACTTCAACATGAATAACATAAACACCCAACATTTTATTGAACAAGAAATTTTCACATTCAACTCACGAACTTTTCTCATCAAACAGCTGATGACACGGTTTAGTTGGGTAATTTAATTCAAGTTGCAGCTTAAAATGAATGAAGCCAAAGGAATTGCTGAAGGTAGTAAACACATATGTGGGGGTATAGAGGATGTGAAGAAATTCTATGATAGCTTCGACTGGGTTTTAATTAAAATATACAGCTGACGTTCAATTGGAATTTATGGCAGGGACATGTGTGAAATTGAAATCTACACATATATAGATTTATACCTATATACATACAGGATATGTATAGGTCCTTATATATACATTGTGTCTCTGTTGCAACATATTTGCTTAAGAGTTTGCTTGTTATATGAAATATGATCCAAATTCACGAAACAACTTTTATTTGGAAAAATATGTGAATAAATTAAATATTTAGTTGTAGTTGAAGTACAAGAAGATCTGTTACTTTATTTTTATAAATTAATTGAATTCTTAATCTTCTGAATATATTTTAATTGAAAACTTGCTAGTTATTCGTTGTATATATATATATATATAGTATTTAATTTATTTGTGATTACTTGTTTGATATATAATTGATAAGGTTTCATTGCCTTGGGTGCTTTATTCAGCTTCTGTATACATTTTTAATGACTTTCAGAAGATTAAATTAATTTGAAAATAAGAAATACTTCTAACATTATTATTTTTTGTTTATTTTCAGGTGAGTCTCACTACAGTTATGTTTTAAAATATTCCGGATATGACCTGAACTTGGTATGTAAATATGTATGAATCGTTTTATTATATGATAAATATTTTCAATTTCAGCAGCACTATTTTATGATCGAATTTATTATAAATATGTATATTTGGTTCCCAACTGAGTAGGTTAAGATGTGTCTCACAGATCTTCCCAGGAAATTGAAAAAATATATATTTATGCTTTCCTAATTTTATAAATCGATAATATTACAGCCAAAGATATCGAAATATTCATATTATCAAGGTAGTTGTAGAGGTTACGAATTTTTTAAAAAATTTATCATTCTATATATAAGAATCATCCTAAATACTCCTTTTTTTAGTTTCGTCGTAAATATTTTATACTCTATGCAAAATTAATGGAAAGGTAACACAGATTTATAGAAACAAGCTTGAACAGTGCTGCACAGTGTGTTTTAACCTATCTCCCTGACTAACCTAACATCGGATAACCTATCCTCGAACAGTATCGATATTTCAAGACGATTCCTGTTCTCTTCTGTTGAACGTAATGAGATCAAATTTATTTCTATATTATTCTCTATTCTTCTACAAAAACTAAAGACCAAAAATCTCAAGTTAATCCTAAAAAATATGAAAATTTCTTTATTTATATAAATTCTTTTTATAATTCATGAAGAATTATTGAATAATACGAAAAATGATCGAAGAAATAAGGTCTATGTAAAACCATTTACGATTTTTAAATAAAACAAAAACGGTTTATTGGGATATCAATGAAATTTTTTATTCCTGTGAAAGTACATTCGATGCCATTATGTGTGGAACTCGATTACTTTTGCTTGGCCACCACGGAACGCTTGTCCAGAAGTCCAGACGCAGAACACAATTTTTCACGGTTTTCAAGCATAAATCGGCCGATACTGCTGCTATACAATTTTACGTTCGATATTCGTACGGAGTTCATCAATCGTCGTTGGCTTGTTGGTATAGACTATAGACGTGAAAAAGCCCCACAGGAAATAGTCTTACGGTGTCAATTCGCACGACCGAGGCGGTCAATTGACTGGGCCATTTCGTGAGATAACACGTTCACTAAACTTGGTTTTCAATAAATCGATTGTGGCATTCGCTGTGTGGCTTGTGGCACCATCCTGTTGGAACCACATATTGTCCAAATCAGTCCATATCATCCAATTCGAGTCAAAAATATTCGGTTATCATTGAGAGGTAGCGATTCCCATTCACAGTAACGTGCCGGTCTTGATCATCACGGAAGAAGTACGGCTCAATGACGACGCCGACCCATAAACCGCACCGAACCGTAATTTTTTCGGGATGCAATGGTGATTCATCGAGTAAGTGTGGATCGCTGCCTGACCAATAACGCATGTTTTGCTTATTGACGAAGCCATTTAGCCAGAAATGAGCTTCATCGCTACTTAGGACGTAGCGCTCTTAGAGTTGAGGCCATTGACTCCGAATTGTACATCTTGCCGTGATGAAATGGCAAACCTTACTGAAGAGAAAAAAGCGGGAAAAAATATAGCGTCGTTTACTGTCCTTATCGGTTCTCCACCTCTTTGGTATCTGCCTCTGTAATGTTTTAGAAGTCGTCTACAGTCCCGGAATGCTTCCATCCTTCTCGATTTTTCGTAGTTTTGTTGTTATTTTGATTGCTTCACTGAGAATTTTACCCTTCAATAGCTATCTCTAATAGACTGGTGATCCAAAAATTGTTCAGTTGTCTCGAATTAGAACAGCGCCTTTCCGCCTTTTTAATTTAGAGTACATTCAAAATCAACTTCCATATCTAAATATAAATCACTTTTTCAAAAAAAAAAAAAGAAAACAACAACAACAGCGTGATTATTATTTATTAGCAATGCAATGACACAGAATGTAATACCCACATAATCCTGTTGGGATCTGATATTTTAACCTACATACAGAAATATTTTTATTATGATTGATAGCCAACAAAAGGATGCAGTCAATCCATTTATTAATTTGCTGCTTGTTGGTTTTGTTGTTTGTTTGTGTTTGTGTGTGCGTTTGTGTCGAAAAACTGTGTGAAAAATAGCAGAAAAATGTCATTCGACGGCGATGATAAATGACAATGGGCAGTTGCTTTGTTAACAAACGCATAAAATTACACACACATATACAAGAAATATGTATATGAGCTTTGGATAATAGTAAAATTCTCTATATTGATACATTCCGGTAGTTGTCAGTTACAACAAGCATACATATATACATATATATATATATATATATATATATTGTATATATATATGTAAACACCACAAGTTGTCACTTTGATGGACAGCAAACATTTTTCAAATAACCAAAGTGAAATTGTTCGTGTATGTGTGTGTGTGTGTTACCAACAATAGCTGTGTGTTGCAACGCATAAGCGGATTTGAATGAGGATGCAAAAAGCTAAACAAATATGCTTCTACATATGTATATATGTATGCACAACTATATGTATGTGAGCTACGTCCAAAATGTTGTCATATGTTGCCGCCACAATGTTGACAATTTAACGATTGGCTCTGTGAGTTTATTGTATTGCGGAAAAAGCTAATATAACTCACACGCGTGTGCGAGAAGCCATGGCAGTCTTTCTTCGAATACAAAAGAAAGTGAAGATTAGATTGGCTTTGCGGCGTGTAGTTCATAAGAAAATATGTCAAATCAATTTTTGTGTAGAAAGCTACTACAATAGAGTTATTATCTGCGTGGCTTCATGGCAGCTAGAAATTATTTAATCAGTTTATGAATATTGAAAGGGTGTGGCGGCTGATATATAGTTTTCTAGAAAAATATATGAAATAAGAGGGTTTCCTACAACAAAAAGTTCATAAACAAAGTCAGTGATTTAATCACGAAATTTTTTTTAATACTGAATTTTCGGGACTACAATCACGAAACATAAAAATTTTTAATTTCAAAATATTGATGTTCTATCGTACAAATAATTGAAATGAAAACAATCTAGACGGCAACTCCATAATACCCCCCATATAGAAGCCCCCCTCCTTATTTGCGAAGAACTTGGATAGCCACTTTTCACAAGCCTCTTTTGAGTTCAACTTTACACCACCGGAGGCGTTCGCCATGGACAGGAAGAGGTGGTAATCACTTGGCGCTGTGTCCGGGCTATATGGTGGATGCGATAAAACCTCCCATCCGAGCTCCCGTAGCTTCTGACGAGTCATCAACGAAGTGTGTAGTCTGGTGTTGTCCTGATGGAACATTACACCCTTCCTGTTGGCCAATTCTGGAATCTTCTGGTCGATCGCCTGCTTCAAGCAGTCCAGTTGTTCACAGTAGATGGTAGAATTAAGCGTCTGGTTATATGGGAGGAGGTCATAGTGGGTGATTGCCTTCCAATCCCACCAAACACACAACAAAACCTTCCTGGCCGTCAATCCCGACTTGGCCACTGTTTGGGACGATTCACCGGCCTTCGACCACGACCGTTTTCGCTTGATATTGTCGTACGTGATCAATTTTTCGTCGCCAGTCACCATTCGCTTCAAAAATGAGTCGAGTTCGTTCCGTTTCAGCAGCATATCGCAGTAGTTGGTTCGGTCTAGAAAGTTTTTTTTACGTCAAATCATGCGGCACCCAAACATCAAGCTTTTTTCTGTATCCTGCCTTCTGCAGCTGGTTTGGTGATTAACTCCCATCTCCTGGGCAATGTCACGAGATTCCACATGCACAATGTTTTCCATGATTTGATCGGTATTCGTCGTCTTCCGCCGGCTGGCTTATCCATGTCGTCGTTTTCACCCGCTCTGAATCGTCGAAACCATTCCTCCGCAGTTAGAAGTGATAGAGTACCATCCACCATTAATCTCACGGAACGTTTCTCTAGCGGATTTGCCTTTAACGAAGGAAAACTTTAAAATAGCGCGAATTTCGGCTATGCGATAGTGAATACCATGTTTACACGTCTATAACTGTTGAACGCAATATCCAAACTGATCATGCATATGTTATGTCAAGACCTTTCAAAGATGTATAGTAACTGTAACTGGCAATAAGTTACGAGCTCTGTAGCGCTTTATACATGGCCGCGAAATTCAAAAGAGAAAAAGGCGGAGATATTTGACAACCAATATAATGAAATGTGCATATCCAATTTTTAACTATAGATATATCCGAATGCATTTTCAATGCTGCTCTTTTAAATACAAGAAATGAATTCACTTTGTAAAGCATTTAGTGAAACCCGAAATTTCGGGACTCGATTTTCCACCATCAGAATAACGAAAAATATTTTTTACTACAATTCGATTACTTCTTAAACCGACATAGGAATATTTAAATTTAAAGTATGAATCCCGAAAAGTTAATCCCGATATTTCGGGATTTGAATTTTTTCTAAATAGATTGAATTATAAAAAAAGTGGTTTTTAAATCCCGAATGCTATTCTCAACCACTCCATAATCAAAAAAATATTTTTTCAAAATCATCCAATCAATCCCGAACAAAGAATACCGACATCGGCTAAGCTCACTTATATTTAGGAGGTTTTCAGTAAGAAAGCTTTGTGGTATTTGTTGAGTATCTTTTGAGCCCTTTTTTTGCACAAGAAAGATATGACTTTTTTGACTTCAATTCGTTTTGGAGGCGAATAAAAGATCTTCATCTTTTTGATTTAGGGAAGTTGGAGGAGAAAATGTGATTCAGAGAAGAAACTATATTTTTATCAAATATAGAATATTTATAAACCGGACTCAATACTTTAGGATTTGAATACAAAGACAAGTGCTTCATGTCGATTTGCTTTTACTCGATATCGAAGACTTTCTTTAATAATTTTCGTTAGTTGGATGACCTAAAAGATCTTGGATATATCGATGCTAGAGCTCATCTTTAATCCTGTACAGTTCTATACTCATTTTGAAGTAAAATTCGTTAAATTGAAAGAAGTTGATTTTTGTGAAGATCTTCAAAGACTCATGTTGTCTGGTATTTCCCTGAGATTCGAACATCAATGTTATGGTCCTGATACCATAGCAAGTTTATAGACAATATATCGCTATGAAGAGTTTATATATATTTACTTTACGAAGACTCTAATTTAACACGGGGAGGGGAGTGGGCTGAGTATGCTTCTTACCTCTTAGTTATATCCAAGTCTCTTCCATTGCATCTTCGTATTGTTCTGCATGCTTCGTCTCTATTTATTAAACCAACTAAGCTAAGCTGCTTGCAAAATATCAATTAAAAATTTTTACTAACACAACATGCAAGCGTAAATCCTTTTACGGTATTTATTTAGAAGACTAAAATCTATTGTCTATTGCTACAAGTAGCCATTAGACAAACTCTCAGTGTGCTGGCGAACGGCAAACTTCGTTGCCACTGAGTGCTCCTTGTTGAGGCATGCCACGCAGGCAGGTCGAGTGTGCAGTTAAACGAGCATACAATAATAAGATTTCTGCGAAGAATAAGACTTCTTCATATATGTACATGTGTATGAAGGCATGCTGTCTTCTGTGGCGGGCTGTCCTGCAATCTCTTCAGCTGTAATGGCGAAATATTTGCTTTACATGCATGTGTAAGTGCTGTGACGCTAAGCGCTCATTGAGTTTTATGTTATTTTTATGCATGTGTGCGTATTTAGTTTAGTCGTAAATGCTCTTCAGCATTAGAATAAAATGAAAGCGCTCTTAAGGCGCGTCTAATGTGCGTTTTCTCATTGCATTTTGTTGGAATTTTGTATGTGTTTATATGTATATATCTTTTATACACATAAATACACACACATTTATTCACACATATTTGTTTAAGTTCATCTTATAGCCTTCGGTACACCATGTCGTATGAGTAACCAAAATGTGAAGCACTTTTAGCATCTCTCTTCTAGTGCGAAAAAAATAAAGAAATATCAGGCAGGCAGAGTTATTTCATTTAAATTGTTATTGTTTGGCCATGCAAGTGCTAGTTTTCACATACATCGAGGTTGCTTGGTATTTCACACATAGCCCTGCTGTGTTGCTTTATTAAAATGGCATGCCGTGCTGCCGTTTAAGCGACGCCATCATCATATGAGCCACTGGAGCATCGTTTACCACAACAAGCATACTCAATTTCCGGCGCACAGCCTAATATTTGGGCTGAAATTTAGGGCTGTTGTAAAAAAAATGAAGGCGAAGATGAAGGGAAAAAAACCAAAAAAAAAAAGAAGAAAGAAAAATAAAAATAATTTGAAAAAGAAACAAAACAAGTAAGGAAGGGCTAAGTGCGGTCGTGACCGAACATTTTATACTCTCGCAATTTATTTATTTAATATTATTAAGATAACACACAATTTGACCCACATATTCGTCATATATATGGTATAAAGTCCATTGAAAGTTGGAAACCCTAATATTAGGTATATGGGAGCTAGTTGATGTTATGACCCGATTTCACTCATTTTTGGCACGGAGACATATAATTAGGTATATATATAAATTAGAAACCCCGAGGTCCTCATTTTCGATACATGGGGCCTTGAAAACGTATGGTCCGATTTCGGCGATTTTTAGAAAGGGAGTGAAACACTATAAATTCAGTATTTATGCAAAGTTCTGTTCCGATATCTTCACTAGTGCTTACTTTATATATTGTAAAGTAAAAGATTGAGACCGACTTTAATAGTTCTGGTATATAAGAAGTAGACGTGGTTGTGAACCGATTTGGCGAATTTTTACAACATATTATTGGGATGCAAGGAAAAGATTACAAACCGAATTTTATTGATTCATTTTTTTAGTTTTCAACATAACCTTTGTATGAGAGCTGGGCGTGGTTATAATCCAATTTCCTCCACTTTGGGACTATATAAGGAAAAGCCTGATAAAAACGACTCCTGAGAGTTTCGTTGATATAGCATTAGTAGTTTACGAGATATATATAAAAAACTTAGTAGGGGCCGGGACCATGACCAGTTTCCCAAAAAAATTACATCAAAATGTGCTCCTTCCTAGAACGAGCCTTTGTACCAAATCACTATCATAGCTTAATTTATGGCTTTGTTATAGTTCTTTATGTGTTTCGGTTATCGCCATTTTGTGGGCGTAGCAGTGGTCCGTTTCCGCCCATTTTCGAACTTAACCTTCTTATGGTGCCAAGAAACACGTGTACCAAGTTTCATTAAGATATTTCAATTTTTACTCAAGTTACTGTTTGCACGGACGGACAGACATCCAGATTTCAAATCTACTCGTCACCCTGATCATATATACCCTTTGGTATATATAACTCTATACCTAACTCGATTAGGTTTAGGTGTTACAAACGTTATGTGAACAAAACTATACCAACTTTTGTTGTGAGAGTTTAAAAATTTAAAAAAGAAACAAAAAAAAAAACAAGTAAGGAAGGGCTAAGTTCGGGTGTAACCGAACATTTTATACTCTCGCAATTTATTTATTTAACTTTATTAATATTATATAATACACAATTTAATCCACATATTCGTCATATATATTGTATAAAGTCCATTGAAAGTTGGAAACCATAATATTTGGTTAGAATCACCGAAGTCCTCGTGTTCGATACATGGGGCCTTAAAAACCTATGGTCCGATTTCGGCGATTTTTAGAATGGGGCTGCCACACTATTAACATAGTATTTGTGCAAAGTTCTGCACCGATATCTTCACTAGTGCTTACTTTATATATTGTAAAGTAAACGATTCAGATTGTCTTCAAAGTTCTGATATATAGGAAGTAGGCGTGGTTGTGAAGCGATTTGGCCTATTTTCACAACATATCATTGGGATGTAAGGAAACTATTACAAACCAAGTTTCATTGAAATCGGTCGGGTAGTTCCTGAGATATGGTTTTTGACCCATAAGTGAGCGGAACCACGCCCGTTTTCCATTTTGTAAAAAAATTTGAGTGCAACTTGCATTTGCCATTTCTTATGTGAAATTTAGCGTTTCTGACGTTATCCGTTAGTGAGGTAACTCACTTTTAGTAATTTTCAACCTAACCTTTGTATGGGAGGTGGGCGTGGTTATTATCCGATTTCGACTATTTTCATGGTGTATGGTGGGGTACGTAAGAGAACCGACTGCAGAAAGTTTGGTTTATATAGCTTCATTGGTTTGCGAGATATATATATAAATAACCGATTTGTGGACGAGGCCGCGCCCACTTCCCCAAAAAATTTACATCCAAATATGCCCCTTCATAGTGCGATCCTTCATGCCAAATTTTATTTCCATAGCTTTATTTATGGCTTAGTTATGGCACTTTATGTGTTTTCGGTTTTCGCCATTTTGTGGGCGTGGCAGTGGTCCGATTTTGCTCATTTTCGAAAGCAACCTTCCTATGATGCCAAGAAATAAGTGTGCCAAGTTTTATTAAGATATCTCAATTTTTATTCAAGTTACGACTTGTACGGACGGACGGACGGACGGACAGACAGACATTCCGATTTCAAATCTACTCGTCACCCTGTTCATTTTGATATATATAACCCTAGATATACTAGTTTAGTTTTGGGTGTTACAACCAACCGTTATGTGGACAAAACTATAATACTCTCTTTAGCAACATTTGTTGCGAGAGTATAAAAACAACAAATTTTCAAAAAAGAAACAAAAAAAATAAAAAGCGAATTTGCTTTCGCAACAGTAAATACAGACAACACACCGGTAGCAACCTCGGCGTATAAGTAATGCTGCTGCTGCGCTTACTGCTGCTGAAAGCACGCCAACCATCAACAATCAGAGTTTCTGCAGAAATCTTTTGCCTTTCATTTTTAATGCGCGCACATGTGTGCTAGCTTCTCAGTGTAATTGTATGTGCGTGTGTGTTTGCCATTTTAGTGGCTGAAACCACTGTCATTTTATGCCAGCTACATGCTCCTTACTCCCCCTACAAACGCACATACAAACACATATGTGCTGCTCTTTGTTTTCTTTCAGTTATACTTCTAATTGTGCTTTCACTCCATTGTTACTGTTGTTGTTGTTGTACTTCAAAAGCACAATTGTTGTTTGTTTGTCATTACAACGCAGGCTTTGCTGGCTGCCGCTTTCAATTCAGCTTGCTCATGCTAGCGTGTAATTTAATAAACTACCGAGTCCATGTACGTGTATATATATATGTATGTGTGTTGTTGTTGTTGCTATTAAATGAATATATGTGTATTGCCACTAAGTTGTCTTTGTCATATACATTTATGAGTTCTAAAATCGCATATATTTATTTTTAGCTGCTTTCATCTTCTTCTGCGCTTTTGTTGTTGTTGTTTTTGTTTTTATACCAGCAATTGCTTTAATTGTCTCGTAAAGTTAGCGTTACGTGCACGCTTTATCCTTAGCCGCCGCTGCTGCTCAGCTTGAGTTTATGTGTCGCATTCACTTTATAATTCAATTTTCATATCCTGATTTATTGCCTGACATTTGACTCAGGCATACCATAAAGTGCACTAAGTACTTTACATTATATTTATATATATACTATATAGATCTGCTGTGAGTAGATAGCTGCAGCTTTGTATTACTTGATTTGCATTTAAGTTGAAAGCCAAATCAAAATTAATTACTGTCATAAAGAAATTGCATTATTTTTGTTTTATGTGGTGTGTTGGACGTGATTAAATTTTGGATTTTTTCTTAATTTTTATTTGTACTGCTTTTTATTGATTAGCGACTTACCGATTGGTTTTCTGAAATCTTTTTTTTAAATATTTTGAAGTTGAAACATAAATAAAATGAGTATTGGAACCTAAAAAATTGTATTATATTTGATTTGTATTATAAATTTTAGAGGGCCTATATAAGCTATATATCTCGTCTAGCCACGAAAAGGAACTAAGTTATGTAAAATCATCAAAAAGTTGACATTTATTACTTGACTAGCAAAAACAATGATATGAATTTGCCCACTCCTTAATCCAAATTGAAATCTCAAACATTTATTGGTAGAACTCATCCTGGAATTAAATCTGCTTGGTATAGACTATATATAAACTAAGCTGCAGTGATTTATCAAAAATTAGTTCTTTCTTTGGTAGTGTTATTACATATGGTTCTGGTTTTCTCGAGGCTTTTCTACGTATCCTATGAGTGGCGAATTACGGGAAGAGAATTCGATGATCTCGATGGTTTCTGTAGTCACTCTTCGATATTTGATCGTAATAAATTGTCTTCCTTGAATTGACTTGCTTCAATCCTTGGATCCAAGTAATTGGCGCTCTTAAGCTTATTATAAAACAAGGTTATATACAATATTCTAGCAGAGAGAAACTTCTATATTTTGTGCTACCTATTTTAGAAAGGTTCTCCTATTTGGATATACTATTTCGATATAATAGACAAAGTCGATATGAACTATAGATCTATCAAATCCATTGCTGAAAATTGAATTTGGAATTGTCTTACGATCTCACTATGAATCATCAGATGAACTTTTGATGGCTTGCTAAATAGTTAATCTAGTTAGATTGGATGTTAAATATTAATACTTGTACT
Organism: Zeugodacus tau; assembly: GCA_031772095.1. NCBI lineage: Eukaryota > Metazoa > Arthropoda > Insecta > Diptera > Tephritidae > Zeugodacus > Zeugodacus tau. The sequence goes on along the minus strand of CM062653.1, from coordinate 55,130,005 downwards.
ATTGATTCTTATGAGGTGTGTTCAAAAAATAACGGGATTTTTTTTAATATTTATTCATTCGATCACATTAGTTTTGTCGTCTTTAAACGTGAGAGCTTCTTCGAATCGTCGAAATACTTCTTAAACTCGATGGACCTTTAAGGTTATCTTTATTTTAGAATGTGACAATTGGACTCTCCAAATCCGTGAAATTTAAAATTTTATAATTCCCGTAATTTTTTGTACACTATTTATATATGCTCACTATACATATTGAGTTATGTATATAAAAAATACTTCACGCAATATATTAGACTGGAATTTTGATTATGAATAATAAGAAGTGTTCCTTCTTATTTTTTAATGGTCTTTCAATAGAATCAACTTAGTTACGAAAACGAAACGAAAAAAGTTCGCCAAGGGGAAGTTTCTTTTTTTATACCTCACCTCTTTAATCCTAGAACTCTATGATCCCATGAAAGAACTGTGTAGTAGAAATAATATAAACAATGTGGAAAATCAAGTTTTGTGATGTTATAGAGCAAATAAAGTATGTTGGAATCATATTACTAAAGCTGAAATCCAAATATGGATCTTTTATTTGCAGTAATCTCACGGATTGGATGAATAGATATCGTTATTTCTCTTAAGTTTGAAGCAAAAGGTTGAAAAGATAGAATTTTAAGATGCGCCATTTAACAAAAACAACAACTCATTACTGTATTGTATAAAATAATAATAGAACTCAAAGCTCATATAACTAAAACTGAGTTGAGTCGATACCAACTGCAGTTGTTTGGCTCTAAGTGGCTATAATTAATACCTTAAGATAAAAAGAGAACATTTAATTAAATATTTCTCAGCTGATGAAGTAGTAAAAAAGAAAGTCTCGGGCTATTTAGCATTTCGGTGTTCAGTTGAGAGCCTACATGTGGGTGTCATAAAATTATTATTCCTCATAACGCCTTGAATGATTCTTGGAACACATATGAATAGGGAATAGGTATTCTATATGGTAGCAGCTTTTGAGTATTCTCATTTGAAAATAATCAACTTTAAATGACTCTAGTATTTAATATAGCTAGCTATCATACATACAGCTTGTAAAAGGCCAACCACTTTTAACTTTATGGTGACTTTTATTTCATTTAAAGAGCCTAAATGTTGATTACGGTTGCACGCCATTTTATAGCACATTTTTACGGACACGAAAGCACCGAAAACGCGCTCCAACCGCCATGAGTGAAGTTAATTTTAAATTTGTGGCCATATGTAGCGGACATAAATTACATACATATCTACGTACGATTACAACAACAATAACAACGACGACATTGACAATTTGAAGGCCATGCGCTGTTTGTCGCTCTGGGTCAGGCGAAAAAAAAACAAATTCAGCAACGATAATAATGGTTGCCATTGTCACCAATTGAATTGAAGAGACCGTAGCAATATTTTCCAATTTTTTTGTAGTGAAATAAAAGCGAGTTTAAAATCAACAATTTCACCACAGTGTTTGGTGTATACAATATATAAATATATACAACCATATATTGCTATTTACAAATCACCGCGAGCGCTGCTGTGAGCCCATTTTATTCTACGCGGCGTAAAATCCATTATTGGCGTTTGCTGGCAGGCTGGCAAGCAGCTACTCAACTGCCATTATGTGTTGGCCTTTCATCAAAGTCAATAAAAATAAATACATAAATACCTTTCACGAACTAAAAAAAAAAAAACAAGAAAATTCGGCCAGAAAGGTCGCTGCAACGCCGTGAAACGCATTAAGCTTTCGTCGGTTTTTTTCATATTTTTTTCTCTTATCTGAACTTTATTGTTGCCCTGGCTACGCTTTCGTACGCATTTTTGTCTGCATACTTTCGATTTTTTTAATTCAATAGTTCTTCAAGATTCCGTTGAATTTTTGCTTTTTCTTTTATTTATTTTTTTCGGAAAGGTGTTGCTTACTTTTGTCGCTATTTACTTACAGCCGCAGGGCCTACGTGGCGTATACGCAACGCCTGCTATGCCAACAATCCTGAAACACCTGCATACGCACACAAACTAAGCGCTACAAATAATATACATACGTATATGCCAATCGATTATTGACGGTATTGAGCAATTCGCAGCGTAAATGCGATTTATTTGGCCTCTTGGCATTTCGCTTTTGTTGATTTTCGTCCAAATTTGAAACATCTTTTGTTTTCGTTGAAATCGGAGGTGTGCGCTTGTAGTTTTACATATGTTCGTGTGCTTTCATGCTTTGTTGGGGTGTAGCGGGGGAGTAATACTGTTGTAAAATGTGTTAATGGCTCAGGTGACTACTTCTCAGTAAAGTAATACGAGCCAAACTTTGCCAAAAAATGTCATGTTGAAATGTTCGCATCGTATTCTAGTATGAGAGGGCGCCACTAGAATTGAATCCAATTGTTGTAACATATATACTATGACAGTGTTGCAGAGATTTCTAGTGGTTATTTGATGACCAAGTACCCTTGTAGATACAAAAATTGAAAAATAGGAACTTTGATTTACCGGTAATCCCTGATTTCATACATCAATAAATGACAAGCTGACTCTTGGCAACTTGCTGACTCAATAAATGACACGCCCAAGTAAGTCTCAACTAACCAGCAGTGAAGGTTGTACTGGATTTGGAAACATTCTGAAGTTTTTTCCAGCTCGGCCGTTCAATATATTGGTCCAATAGGTTGGTGTGTTTCCTGGCTAAACCAGCTCAAACCTGACATTCGAAGAGGTATTCCTCTAATATTTCGATTTCCTCAGTGCCAGCTCAGTCGCTTCCATCTAGGTTCTGAAGATGTTATCACAGAGAACCCTTTCTGAAAGGCTAACGGAATCCTTTTGGTCTATCCACCATCTATATTGCCACAAAGTGATTTTGTGGTACACTCTGTTTGGGCTGTGCTTGAAGACTTGATGCGATCCTCCGAAATTCGTTGCTTGAAGTAGCCTATAAAGGAGCTTAGTGACCTCATAAGACCTAACTTGCCGGTTGAGGAAGGACCCCACTTTAAGACTTCAGTTAAACCCACAATCTCGGCCCGAATGACGGAGTTGGAGTAATTGAGCTGGGAGCTACATACTGGGTGGAAATATAAAAAGGAACTTTCCGTATCAAACCTTACTACTTAACTTTGTTCTGTTAGTAAACTCTCATTACAGATCATAAATCAAGGAATGACTTTTGACTCTTGGCGAAATCGAAAACCTTTTAAATTGGTGTGTTTCTTGGTTTCTTGCTTCGTTGTATTCCTTTACCCATTGAGACCTCATGTTGCCGCAACGGATCGCCCTAATTGTCGCCTGGATATCCACAATTTAAGTATTAAACTTGTCAGTTGAGGTAGCACCCCTCATTAAGACCTCAGTTAAACCCATACTCTCGGCCCGAGGGACGGAGTTGGAGTAAATGAGCTTGGACCTACATTCTTGGTGTTCAGTGTCCACAAAAAAATCGAGATTTTGTACAGATTTTGTTCCAAATCTGTATTTTGCACCAGTTACTTTATGTTTACGTCAGTTGAATTGAGTCGCTTGAAGTTTTTTCATTGGTGTGTTGGCTGTTAATCCTGAAGTAATATAAGTTGGCTGACGCATTACGGAATGCTTTCAGATCTCGACTTCGAAGACAATTAAGAACAAATTATAAATGCCAGATTCATAATTCTTATTTAGAAATCATTATTTAAAGGACATAAATCCGTCGCTAGCTTATTAAATATACCAAATTGTCTCGGGTTTTCTGATATTCCTCATTAATTTTGCACACGAAATCCTTTAAAGTAAATTCAAAAATCCTTCATACTTAAATAATTTTGAGAACCTCAAAATTGAAGGATTCTGCAAACAGAAATGATATTGTTTTAAAGGACATCTTTATCGCATGCTAGAAATGTAGTTTCTTCGGCATTCAAGGCTTTCTTTCTTCAGCAGAGACATAGTAGTTGTCTGAGATTTATTGCAACGCGCTTTAATTAGCGCACAAGGCAGTCGCTGACTTTATTAACTGACAAGGACTATAACTGTAACTATATGTAAAAGACAAGGCGCACTTAAGCACACACACCCAGACACAGCCACAGCCAGCATTAATTGCCGCAAGTGCGCGTCGTTGCAACATTTTTCTTGGCGGCGAAAGTTTTATCTTTACGCTTGGCTACGCGGCACCGACGACGACGACGACGAGGACGAACAGCCGTAACGACGCGCAACGAGATAAAAATTAAAAGAAAGAAAACAACAACAGCAATAACAAGTACAAGCCAGAACATTTAAAACGAGACGCTTTGTGGCAGTAAATTAATAATAAAACGGATTCTTTTTGTTGTTATTGTTGTAGAGCGTTGCATTATTTCTTTTTGAGTTCTCCAGGCAAAGTTGTTGTTCGTGCGCCAAAAAAAGCGCACACTTTCATTTTATCTTAAGCACTTAAGGAGTAAAAACCGAGCAAGCAGAATACAAAAAGAGCAACAAAAAATAAAAATAAAAATTGTAATCAAAGACAACCGCAATCTCTAGTTGCCAAAGACGCCTTCAGCGTATGTCTATGCAGTAGTGTGATTTGAGTTTCCCCACTGGCATTTGGCTAAAGCCGCAGCCAAGTTTCAATTGCCTTCAGTCCGCAGTGTGTTATCCTTGGCCAAGCGTACTGTTTTCAAAGCTTTTAATTCGTGTTGCTCTTTGCGGTTCTTGGTTCTTGCTGCTTTTATTTTCTTCATCCATTGTCTGCTCTGCATTATTTACTGTAACGGTACATGTACTTCAGGTGCTCCTACTGCTTTGTCTGTTATCGTATTTGTTGAGGATTTGGCGGCTTTACTTACGACTATGAATCAGTGTGGATTTTGCTTTGCAGCAGCTTCATTTAAGTTGTACGCAGAGTCAGATTTTTAATGGATTTTAAAGCCTCGTAAAAGTAAGCGTTACAACACTTGGAAGTTTTGGCAGCAGAGGTAGGGACTGTAATCTGACTTTGAAAAGTTGATCGGACACTGATTTTTGTATTATAAGCGGAGTTAAATAGAGTTTGGAAGATGAGAATGATGCGATGTAGAAATTTAATGTTTGCATTGTGAGTACTTTTGAATTTTGTAATTCATTACTTACTTTCGGATTCTAAGACACTACTCTAACCAGTAGAATATCGATTCAGTATCGATAGTACCTTCTCAAAGTCCAACATTCAATTCTTCTTTTTTAATCTCGGGACTTTCTATACTCTAAAAGTTGTTGTACAACACTCTATGATAATAATGATTATAAGCGATAGAAACCTTAGGTTCTTCAGTAACTTTTCTTTCATTATTTATTTATGGATTTTCTAACCTCTAAGAGTTTTCAACCATCAAACAGAATACGAGATTAACTAGACAACTCCAAAAACTTAGGATCCTCGACGATTGCCTACAATACTATCATCATCATCATTCCTCGGTACAAAATCGATACACGATATGAAAATATAGGTCCCTTATGCATTATGCCTCTTGGAATTACTGATCACTTCCATTTTATTAGAAGAAGTAGGGAACCTGGCAAAACGTCTAGTCCTAATTGAACTAATAGTAGGCTTATTGGGTTCCAAATAATTACTATAAACTAATTCGCTCGATGTATAGCGACCTTAGATTTCCTTTCTTCTCAAAAACCAAATATGGGATTGGATATATTACTCATGGATCAGCAAAAATCAGAGCATTAGCGGAACGTTTGGTCATACTCACTTTAAACTTTGCCGCTATAACTAAGAGCAATATTAACTCAAAGATAAAATTGGAGTTCTTCTTATGAATCAATGAAATAATGTGTAAAGCTAGTAGCTAGTTAGTGAGAAGGTACTCTAAGACCAGGAACTCGGCTTCTCTTATAATTTTTTTAATTTGCTTTTATAATCAATGGTGGACTTATATCATATATTTATGGACTTCTAAATTCCGCACGATCTATATCCGAAGGACAAAGTTGTGGTTATTAAGTTCCCAACATGGCATGAGCTCGCCAAGCGCTGATCAACAACCAGCAACTGTGCAGTTGGAAGGTCTTTTTGGCCGCTGTTGGCGTAAAAGCTCCTTTGAACTGCTTTTCTTAGCAAGGTCCATCTCGGCGCGATCATTGGGGTGGTTACTGGACATTGTCCAATAGGCAGGCATGTGTTGAGACTTCGGATCCTGGAAGTTATAAGTTACCAAGGCTATTTGGAGGAACCTAGTGAATTGGCTAGAACTGGCATTAGCCGACTAAAGAAGTTCGTAACATATTCCAAGCGTGTCGCTTAATGGTCTTCGAACAATTAGGAGTTTATTGGTAGCGGAAAGGACCGCGCTCAAAACTGTCTAAGTGAGATCTTCCTGTATATGCAGAGATCTGCCTACTAACCTAACCTAACCCAAGTTCGAAACTGTATTCTATATAAGAAAAGTCTTGAACTCTGTTCATGCTTTTTATTTTGATCCATCGGAACGGTTTTAAGAATCATCGGATTAGCTACGACTGATAAAACCGTTTACTCGAATTGATCCGACTGAGAAAATATATTTGTACTTCGAAAGTCTGATCAAGTTTACTTTTCGTAGATCCAGCTCAGTTTTAGTTCTTTAATTAGATCTAATACATTTATGTTTTCAATGTGTTCTCGTGTTTTACTTCGAATACGAAAAAACAATAGATTACTAGAAGAAAAATAATTTTGAAGAAATTCTAAGCTCCCTTAATCTAATTAAAATCAATCTTTATTAAAGTTTCAAACCAGATAAAGCAAAACATTCCAAGAAATTTAATCTTCTGAATCTCTAATCTTCAATCCAGCACACTTTGTAGTTTACAATGAACGATTATCTCTCCCCATATCATGGTTAAATGAAAATGTGAAATTCTTTCCTCCCCCTTCATCACCTATCCACTTCAAATCATTGTAGCTACAAAATTCACAGAAAATTGCTCGTTGTGCAATGACTTTTGCTGTTGCTGTTGCACTTAAAAAGTCGTAAACGGAAACATCAAAGACGACGCTTTTGTGCAGCCAACATTGCCCTGCTGCAAAATTTTGTGGCCAAAATGCACATTAAACATCAGAAATTTGTCGGCAAATGCTTTTCATTCGTTGCCGTAAAATTGTTGCTCGCTGAATGTGTGGCATTCAAAGCGTGTTTGATGACAATGTGATTGCAGTAAAATGCATCCGAATCAATGTTGCAACGTCTACGGTGCTATGCGTTGTATTCTTGTAGACCATATATGCATATATGTCTCTCCGTGTATTAGTTGTTGCTATATTTGATTTTAATCGCACGCTGCGACAGCGTTGACAATTTGAACTGTTGCAACATTTCATGGTGACATAATCGCCAATAAGAGGAAGCCGTAGTGAATTCTCGTCTGCTGGAGTCATGTCAGTTTTGCATATTGAAGTGTGCTGGGTATTCATGAAGTGGTTCAGTAAGGTTCTTGTATTGAGACTTTTTAAATCTGAGGTTTTGAAAAAGGGTTTCGGCATGTTACAAAATATTGTATTTAATGTGAACTCAAAGTCGGTATCGGGATCCCGAAATTGCTTCGGGTTTCGTTTGTTGCTATTATGGATTTGGAATCTCGAAAAAATGTTTGAAGTACACATTTACAATGCTTTTACTATAAACTTCGTACGTAAGTCAAGTATCTAAGACTCATCTTGGACAAAATGCTCTCATGGAAACCCAACATAGAGAAGAGAGCTAAGAAAGCCTAGGTTGACTTATATGCAGATACTGCAAAGGAGCCATCGGAAAAAGATGGGGCCTCTCACCTAAAGTGGTTCTTTGGCTATATGAAACTATAGTCAAGCCTATTATGTTCTATGGGATACTCGAGTGGTGGAAGTCGCTTGAAAAGGCCTCACTAGCTAAAAGGCTAGTAAATGTTCAACGAGCGGCTCTCGTAAGTATGAGTGGCGCGCTCCGAACGACTCCAACCTTGGCACTTAACACCTTATTGTATAAAGCACCCATGGACATAGCTGGAAGCTGCTTAGCCGCGAAAACTGCTGTTAGACTTAGGGAATTCGGGTTTATAGACGAGTGAATACCTGGGCGCTCATGAATTCTCCCTCACTTCGATTCCATCCCGACGTTTTTTGAATCATCTCCATGCCGCCGAGCCTAGACTGGCAACAACTTCTCTGCTCTTATTCCTTCAAGGGACGTTTGAAAGGAGTCGCTGAAGGAAGCTTCTTTACGGAGGGGTCGAAGTCGGCGGGAAAGGTTGGTGGGGGAGTTTACTGTCCGGAGCTGTCCGCATCAATCTTAGTTTCAGGCTTCCCGATTATTGCAGCGTTTTTCAAGCGGAAGTGGCTGCTATGAAGGCAGCGGCGGATATATTGCTTCGAAGCGCAACAACCTTTTGGGAGGTGACGATCCACTTGAATAGCAGAGCGGCGACTAGTCTTGAGTTCACAGACTATGCGCTCAAAGTTGGTTAAGGAATGCGTATCCTCACTGTCGGTGGCATCGTTATACTTTTCAATTAGATTAGTATGGGTTCCTGGCCGCAGCCGAATCGCGGGAAATTGTAAGACTGATGAGCTTGCAAAGTCAGGTACGTCAGTCTCACTATTAGAAGTATGGAAGCATGTAGAAGCATCGTTGTCCTATTGCGGTTTGCTAATGGATAGATGGGCCTCGGCTGAGCTGGGTAGGCGCTGCTCAGTCACTAGCACATGCGCAGTCGCATGATTCTTCTGGCCTAAGGTAAACCACGGTAGGTCTACCGAGCTCTTCGCCCTCAGTAAAGCTTACCTCTCATTAGTCGCAGGGGTTCTTACTGGCCATTGTCGCATTGGAATGCACGCTGTAATAAATCTATTATGTAATAACTTTAAAGCAATCCTGCAACATACACTCAAGCTTGAATACCCCCATTGGGATTCTTAAACTTTTACGACTTATCAAAGCCCTACGAATACATATATTAGAATGCATGCAATTATATATGTATCTATGGTGCCACCACGTTGCCGTAGAAAAAGTGAAATGTGCTGGCTTACAACGCCCTCACGTTCTCGCTTGCAACGCGCTTGCCCGTGTGGCAGCGAGTGTGTCACATGCAGACACTAACTGGTGTTATGTGTGCAGTATACAGTATGGATCACATGTGGAGCAATGTGATTTGTGGCAAATTAAGCTGACATCAAAGCGGCACCAACGCAAATGGCGAGCAGACGCTAGTTGCCACAGAAAAGCTGCTTGCATGTGCAACACAAAGCACATGCCTGCCACCAATGTGACATCCACAATATGCATGTGTTTGTGTGTGTGTGTGTGTGTCTGGTGGCAGTGTGTCTTGCCACTTGCCAGTGGTTGCAGCGCTTATGTCATTCAAGCTAAAAAATTTCACTGATTCGAACAGAATTTTTATGACTCAAGCAAGTTGTAGTTTTTATGACAGCAACGTGCCGGAGACAAACGTCGCTGCGCATAAACGAGAAGTCGTGTCACTGCCACTCACAAACACACAAGCACACATGCAGACAGATTCTGAGTAGTCGCACAAATTTCGCATATTTTATGTAGCTTCACTGTCTCCAAAACCCCTTGCTGCCAGCGAAGAGCTTATCAATTCTGCAACTGACTGTGTGTGTTTGTCTTTGCGTCTGCTTCCAGTTAAATTGCACGCTTCATTCTCGCTGCAAAATGTGTGAATTTTATTCTTTATTGCTGGTATATGCGGCACGTTGCATGTCACAAACGAGGAAGACGTCATAAAATATTAGAAAATGTGTTGGTACAAAATGATGCCATGCCACACCACACCAATGCCATTCGGTGTCAACACAAAGCGAAGCAGAGATGATATGAAAGTGTATATATATAGGCAACTATATTCAGTTTTTCATTTAGATTTTATTTTTTAATTTTTCGCACAAATTAAGTTAGATAAAGGGTGCTATTTTTGTAATAAAACAAGAAAAAAAACGTTAACTTCGGCTGTACCGAAGCTAATATACCCTTCACAGGTGCATTTCTTTTAGTAACTAATTTACTAATTCTTTTTAGCCGGGTTGTTTGCTAGAAACATTAACGTTATATAGTTAACCGATCTGACCAATTTCTTCGGAGATTATATTATTACCTTAAGCGGTAATCCATGTCAAATTTCTTGAAGATACCACGTCAAATGCGAAAATTTTCCATACAAGCCATTGATTCCGATCGTTCGGTTTGTATGGCAGCTATATGCTATAGTGAACCGATCTGAACAATTTTTTCGGAGATTAAATTATTTTTATGAACAATAACTCACACCAAATTTCGTGAAGATATGTAGTAAAATGCGGGAGTTTTCCATACAAGCCCTTGATTCCGATCATTCAGTTTGTATGACAGCTATATGATATAGTGGTCCGATATCGGCAGTTCCGACAAATGAGCAGCTTCTTGAAGAGAAAATAACATCTGCAAAATTTCAAAACGATATCTTAAAAACTGAAGGACCAGTTCGTCTATATACAGACAGACGGACATGGCTAAATCGACTGATCATCATACTGATCATTTATATATATACTTTATAGGGTCTCCGACGCTTCCTTCTGGGTGTTACAAACTTCGTGACAAACTTAATATACCCTGTTCAGGGTATAAAAATTGTATTTGAAATTAAAGCGAGAAAAATTAATTAAGGGGTTAGGGTTTTCAAAAAATCAATTTTTATTTTTCTTTTTCAGATTTTCAGATTTAATGATTGATTTTTTCCCAAAAATCGAGGAAAAAAATTCTTGAGACCGCCATTTTGTTAATTTTTGAAAAAAAAGCTTCGATCATTTCCACGATTATTTATTTATAAAACTATGTTTTCTTATCCCATTGAGTTTTGATGTATCTCTAAGGACTTATGATTGTCACCGCAAGGGCCGTTTTTTGAACGGGGTCAACACAAACAGCTATAACTTTGGAAATTATAAATTTTCTGAAAAATTTGTTCATGTCTTTAACAACCCCTTAATTGGGCTTTAATTTGACTTCACTAGTTCGCAAATTATATGCGATTCGATGCTTGTGTCTTATAAAATTTAATTGAATCAACCATAATCAGCCAAATGTTCGTTTCGAGCTACTGAGCAGGCTTTTCATTATGGATGAGTTCACTTATTCCTCGAAAAAGTGATCTAACTGTGTACAAACATATATTGACTTAATTTGATCTTGATTTGACTGACAGGACCATATCTTCATATTAGTTTGATCAACAAAAGTGAGGCCCTATAACGATATTTGTTACATCGTCTTGTTTTTCCAAAAAATATATACTGAACCTGCATGCCAAATTCTTGTCAAAAACTTTGACAGCTGGTTTGACAGCTATCCCTCTCACACCTCTATAAAAATAATATGTATATTAACATTTTTATATTGTGACAACTGGAACTTCACTTTCTTCAATTGATTATAATTAATTATAATCAACAGCATGTCAACTGACAACTATTATACACGACAACGCAATATGTCACTATTGTCAATATAACACTTCATAGTAATTTGGTCTACAAAAGTAAGTCCCTGTAACCATATGGTTCCAGTCGTTCTATAATTTGTTACATCGTCTTGTTTCTCCAAAAAAATTATACTGAACCTACATGTCAAATTCATGTCAAAAACTTTGACAGCTAGTTTGACAACTATCCCATTTATACCACTATAAAAGCACCCTATCTACTACTATTTTTATATTGTGACAAATAAGCTCCGATTATTTTCAACTATAAATTTATAACTTCACTTTATTTTAATTGGTTATATATTATTTCCTGCAGCATATCACTTGTCAACTGACAGCTACATGACAACGTAATTTGTCATTAATGTCAATATGACACTTCAAGCGCTGTTAGCGATAACAGCTGTCGCGACAAAGCGTTGTTTATATTTATTAAAAATATTTATTTGTCATATACATATTTCTATATATGTTTATAAACAACATATGTATATAAAATGTGCTCTATAAATGCAGCTCTGCTTATGCTATATAAATATGTATATAAGTGCGCACTTGTAGGTTATGATTATTTACACTCCATCACAATTGCAATTCCGTGTTGTTTAAATACAAAAAAAATGTGTAGTGCTCTTCATCTGACACTTTGTAAATAAGTGATATGTTATAGACACTTATAGGATTGCATAATTGATTTATGATGTCAGTGGCGTAGTCAGAATTTTAGTGGTTAGGAGGGGATATATCGATTTGTTTGGATCAATAACACAAATTGGAACTATTATTATGGCAGGAGATCTTGACTGCTTGTATTTCTTTGAAATTATATAATTTTCCTTGATTCACATATTATTCATAATTTACTAGAATTATTATTTGATAGCTGATTTAGACTCGATAACTTTTGAAGAGTAACGAATCGAACAAGCAATTGACTTAAATCTAAAGTAATGAATTTTATATAAAAAAGAGAAGTTCTGAAAGTTTTCGAGAAGATAAAATGTACCAGGATAAATCACGATTTGCGATCTTCAGAATACATCTGTAAAAGTCTCAAAACTTACTCTAAACAGTAATATTATGGTATCGTATACCGTTACTCATTCCCTCACATGCATATATTCCAATAGTATCCCTTGAGCATACAAGCGTTGCCAATCTGACCAAAGACAAGTCATTGACAGTAGCACAACAAAAACAAACAATAAGTACAACAACAATAACAACAAATGTACTAACATCATTGGTCATCATTGTTGCAACATGTGGCGCCACAAGTGTAACCGCAGACCACAGTAAATGATGCGGAGGAGTGACGACGACCCTTCACGCTGATCGATTTCGTTAGCAAAACAATTTCAATGGCTTTGCGGTTCTGCGAATGCATTTTACACACTAAATAAACACGGTTAATTACATTTGTGAATTTCACAAGCGATTTGCTGTGATTCGAAATGCCATTATAAACAATATACTCGTACACACATACATACATATATTGTTATAAGAGTCGCTGCAGTAGCTGTATATATTAGTATGTAAACATGTTCACTTTGTTTGTAGCCAGCGACACGTGTGATTTCAGTGTTTTAAATTTAGATTTTTCATTTATTAATATGCGGTGAAAATAGCCTTTATGTGCGTATATTTATTTCAGTGAAAATATTAAAATATGTAGCTACTTGTTATTGCTGCAAATTAAAAATCTGAAATGGTCAAAATAATCAATTTATTGTATTTTTTATTAACAGCGTATGAAAAAATGAGTTGATTGTAGCAACAATTGTAGAAAAAGTTAGTATAAATGATAAATGAAAATATTTTCACTGCTCCAAAAGCTTTGCGCTTGAATTGATATAATCAATTTGAATGTTGTTTAGTTTGAAGCAAAAGGCTGAAATAAAAATTTAATGAAATGTATAGATTGCCAATAAAATATAAAAAAATAAAATATTAAACTAATAAAAATAATTAAAAAACTCAGAATTTACTCTAAAAATAATTGTAGTATTTTAGCTTTACAAAAAAAAACCTTTTATTTTCTGAGCTAAAGTGATTTAATGTCTTTAAAATATAATTTTTTATAAATTTTCTCCCACTTCCTTGAGTCTCAAAAGCAGTGTTCATTAGTTTCATTTTCATAGTCAAATTCTGTTTGATGTAGTTATAGAGTAGCTACTGATTAGACAGGTATCAAAACCATTTTTACTACATCGTCCCCAGACTAGACAACAATTTCTAACACCTTTCGAAGTCTCTCGATATTCAGTCAAATTTCTCTATTATTTATGATAAAATCTCTGGTGTGGTAGAGGGCTGTCTCCAGAAACACAACAGTATCTCTATGTGGTTCTAGCACCTGTTGTGGAATTTTGTCACTCCTCTTTTCTCACTTTTCATATTGTTCATTATTTTCTTGGTAAAATTTGTTATTTTTTCTAAACTAACCTAACATTGTTATTTACTTCATAAATTAACATTTAGAATCATTTGCCCAAAGCCACAAACCTTCCTTGAGTCGAAAGGATACAGAAATTTAAATATCTACTCAAAAAACATTGGATATATATCTATTTGTAAGAGTCTAAGAAATTTCCATTCTGAACTATGATCCAAAACTTGTCTTCCCGAACAATAATATATTATTTTGACATTTAAAGTATAGTAGCGTTTTTAGACAGCCAAATAAATTGATCAATTAAAATTTTTATTGAGAAATCCTTTTTGCCTTTTATACTGCTGGCTAATCGATAACCCACCAGCTGTTTTTTGTTTTTGTCTTTCATAAGCAGTTGTAAGTTTCATTAGCGGTTTGCTATTTTTAGCAGCGACATCTACCATAGCTTTTTTTTATCAAAAAATTCAGCCAATCGCAGACAAAGAACGTATATCTTATGTCTTTGTTGCAGAGTTGCATTTGATTTTCATTTTTATTTTTTAATCGACTAAAATTCAATCAAAAATAAATGTAGGTTTTTATTTTACATGGTAAATCGTTCCTAATAAGCGTTTTAAGGCAGTAGCCTGCTTTACAGGCTTCAAAAAATCGATTTTTTTGTTTTGTTTTAAATCTCTTCCAAAACTATCCAAGAATATGTCTTTAAAATTCCAGAGGCCAATTCGACATATTTTCGAAGTTACAGCAGTTTTAGTGGCCGAGCGTCGAGCAGGTGCGTATGCTTAGGCAGACTTTAAAGCGCGTTTTCTCGAGTTTTCATTTTCACAAGTGTTAGAAAACGGTGCCGGCGATAGCAAAAAGAATATATGTCCGATCGAAAAAAACCAAAGTGATCTAGCTTCAGTATTAAATTATCTTCTATTTGAACTAAAAAATTTGGACAAAAGTATTATTTAAACTACTTGTTTTGCAACTTACAGTCAATTTTTTTTCTTAAAAAAAGTGATTTTTTTTTTAAACTTCGAAAAAATTTGGAATTTTATAACTTCTTTGGTATTTTTATACCCTGAACAGGGTATATTAAGTTTTTCACGAAGTTTGTAACACCCAGGCCCTATAAAGTATATATATAATGATCAGTATGTTGAACTGAGTCGATTTAGCCATGTCCGTCTGTCTGACCGTTGCCGATATCGGACCACTATATCATATAGCTGTCATACAAACTGAACGATCGGAATCAAAGGCTTGTATGGAAAACTTCCACATTTTACTACATATCTTCACGAAATTTGGTATGAGTTATTGTTCATAGAACTAATTTAATCTCCGAAAAAATTGTTCAGATCGGTTCACTATAGCATATAGCTGCCATACAAACTGAACGATCAGAAGCAAGGGCTTGTATGGAAAATTTTTCTTTTTTTTTAATTCCTCCCGCTCCCGAAAAATACTTACAACTTTGAAAAAATTTCGATATTTTTTAATAATAAATATTGTTTTTTAAGCATTAAATATAGTACACTATCGTCTCAAAATTCCGTTTACCACAATCATTTCCTTCCCTTTCAAATGAAAAAAATGCTAAAAAAACCGCTTTTTTCGGCTTCTAAAGCAGACTACTGCCTTAATCGAGCAGAGGCCGGTTTATTCATCAATTAGCTCCTGTCTAAAAATGCTATAAAGCTTTAAAGTGATCGATTTCTGCAACCAAATTCAAAATCAGTCGGAAACTTTTGTGGAACCAACTTTACCACAAACGTATGTTGAGAACGCAGAAAGTAATCTAGACCAATTCGACTCATAAGTCACTAATTCACAATTGTGAGAATTTAATTATTTAATTATGACACTATCGTGACAAGCAGTATAAGGGCATACGTGTTAGAATCTGTTCAAGAAGTGTTATAAACGCGATTTTAAGGTTTTATGTTCTTTATAAAGTTGCCAAGTGGTCTCAAGGATGTGTTTAATTAACGTTAGAACGTGAGCCTCTGTATTCCATATGATGCTAAACTCTGAAATAGCAGAACAATGTGGCATACTTTTTCAAAAATAGGGAAATAACTATATTAACTCCAAAGATGTTTTGGAGTTGAGTTAAAAAATTGAAAGGCGAGTTTAAGCATTTTTTTTATTATAAAATATATATTGAGAGTTGTATTTAATGTTGAAATATAAAAAAAGGTCTAAACTCGAGTTTAAGTTCGTGGTTAAACATTTTGAAATATTTATTTCAGTTTAGAATCCATTTTCCAAAAGCTAATAGCATCATTTCAAATTAGATACAATTTGTTATATTATTTCTGTTAAAAAAACAACCGCTACATGTTTACAGAATTGTTCAATATTATTTGATTAGCGGTACATAGGCTATTTACATAATTTATGCGCCCACTAATTTGCCTCCCCACACACATATTATGCTAAAATACATTATTGGTAAACAACATTACAACAACAAACATACAAATTTATATTTTATATATATTCAGCGTATTTTACTGTATTTATTTTCCACATAATTGTAAACTAATATTTGTATCCAAACCGCTGATTACCAAATGCGCACGTGTTCTCAATTACCACCCCCAAAAACCATGAGTTGTGTAGTTACTCATACGCCACGGTGTGCGCGCGCTCACGCATTAGCAATATCCTGTCAATATTAAATAATCAAGCACGCAAAACGGTAATTAGTATGTTTTGGAAAAATAAATATTCGATATTTTGCGCTTTTCAAGTGCCATTATGTGTAGTATTTGCTCATGGAATGTAAATATTTATTAAATAACGCAGTAATGAGTACATAGAAAGTGTTGTAAGGCGCATTAATCATTGAAATTTTTATCACCAATAATTAAATTAAATATATTTACACTAGCTGATGTGGCATAAACGCATTTAGTTAATGCTTTATACCCTCCTGAGTTGATATATGCGCATTATTGCCAGCCATATTTGTAATGTCTAATAATTATCTAAGTAATGCGGTGTAATTCCAAGCAAGCAAGTTAGCTATTGGCTGTTACATTTGCTTAATTATGTAATATATGTGAGTTATTCATAAGAAAAGTTATATTTGTGTGTATTACAGTTAATTAATCGTTAAATTACTCATGTTGATACTATTTGGCTTATTGGTTGTTGTAGTGTTGTATGTTTTTGTAGGGTTTTCTACCGCAATATGTGCTGTGGTATGCAGTAATTAGTGCGCTGAAGAGGAATAGCATTTATATTCTATTAATGATGTTGTAAATCATAAATGCTGAATATCTAAATTCCAACTAAGACAATTATGAATATTTGTAAAATTAATTTTAAAGCAAATCTGCATAAAAACAAGCGAGGAAAGGCTAAGTTCGGGTGCCACCGAACATTTAATGCTCTAGCACAGTGCTTCCCAAACTTAGTTTTGCCATGACCCGGTAATTTTCACACTGTCCTTTCGTGACCCACTTAATAATATTCAATTCAAGACGGTTACATGATATTAAATACATAATATACGTTTAATAATAGTAAGAGAAATGTTTTGGTATCTTTGGTACTCACTTTTTAGTGCGAAGTATGTAGTTGTTGCTTATTTTTAATTATAGAGTTCAAGTTTGCTGAAATTCCTGAAAGTTTTATTCTGAGATCGGGTTCCATTTCCAGTCTGTTTCGATATTTATTTTTAAGGTAAACTAGTGTTGAAAACCCAGGTTCACATTTGTAAGTGGTCACAAAAGTCATTGCTTAATGACCTAGTATTGTGTATTCTTGACGACAAGATAATCAAAACTCAATCAATGGTCTTGTGTCAAATGTAGCCTTGAATGATGTATCAGTTGACAGTTCAATCAACGAATCGACATCTGAATCTGGAAAATCTGTTTCGAAATCTAACTTGAATGTAAATGGGTTTCTTATCCAAGCTTTGTTGCCATCGATTGGAGGAAAATATTCTTGAAGATTCCTCTCCAGCTCTAATAAATGTTGTTTAAATTGAGTTAAGATGTCTTGTAGCAATGCAGTAATGTTGGGGGATGTAGCTCCAAAAAAACTTTTACTTCTTCTTTTAATTCAATAAGCCTTTTTAAGACATTACCTCTTGACAGCCATCGCATCTCACAGTGTAAAAGAAGATGTTCGTGATCACTTCCCATTTCTTTGCACAAAACAGAGAACAATCTTGAGGGAAGTGGACGAGATTTTATGAAGTTAATGAACTTTACACACTCTTGCATCGTTGCTGTCAAGGGTAAGGGCATTTTTTGACGGCTAATGCTTCCCTATGAATGCTACAGTGCGTCCATACACATTCCGGAGCTATGGCTTTTATCCTTGGATAAAGTCCAGTACGACTGCCTGACATTGCTCGTGCGCCATCACTACTTAATCCCACACACTTCTTCCATTCAATGTTATTTTTGTTGATATAATCAAGTTAAATATTTTTCGGAGGTCGTTGGTGTTGGCAAATATTTATAGAACAAAAACTCTTCATAAATAGTATTATCATAATCATAACGTACAAAACATATCAGATTGGCATTATCGAAAATGTCTGTACTTTCATCGACTTGTAAGGAAAAACAAGTAAGGAAGGGCTAAGTTCGGGTGTAACCGAACATTTTATACTCTCGCAATTTATTTATTTAACTTTATTTATATTAATAATACACAATTTGACCCACATATTCGTCATATATATTGTATAAAGTCCATTGAAAGTTGGAAACTATAATATTAGGTTAGAAGCACCGAGGTCCTCGTGTTCGATATATGGGGCCTTAAAAACCTATGGTCCGATTTCGGCGATTTTTATAATGGGGCTGCCCCACTATAAACATAGTATTTGTGCGAAGTTCTGCACCGATATCTTAACTTGTGCTTACTTTATATATTGTAAAGTAAACGATTCAGATTGTTTTCAAAGTTCTGGTATATAGGAAGTAGGCGTGGTTGTGAAGCGATTTGGCCTATTTTCACAACATATCATTAGGATGTAAGGAAACTATTACAAACCAAGTTTCATTGAAATCGGTCGAGTAGTTCCTGAGATATGGTTTTTGACCCATAAGTGGGCGACGCCACGCCCATTTTCCATTTTATAAAAAAATCTGAGTGCAGCTTCCGTCTGCCATTTCTTATGTGAAATTTAGTGTTTCTGACGTTTTTCGTTAGTGAGTTAACCCACTTTTAGTAATTTTTATACTCTCGCAACAAAAGTTGCTAAAGAGAGTATTATAGTTTTGTCCACATAACGGTTGTTTGTAAGTCCTGAAACTAAAAGAGTTAGATATAGGGTTATATATACCAAAGTGATCAGGGGGACGAGTAAAGTTCAAATCCGGATGTCTGTCTGTCCGTCCGTCTGTCCGTCCGTCTGTCCGTCCGTCTGTCCGTCCGTGCAAGCTGTAACTTGAGTAAAAATTTAGATATCTTAATGAAACTTGGAACACGTATTCCTAGGCACCATAAGAAGGTTAAGTTCGAAAATGGGCGGAATCGGTCCACTGCCACGCCCACAAAATGGCGATAACCAAAAACACATAAAGAGCTATAACTAAGCCATAAATAAAGTTATGAAAATGAAATTTGGAACATAGGATCCCATTAGGGAGGGGCACATTTGTATGTAATTTTTTTGGAAAAGTGGGCGTGACCACGCCCCCAAATAGGTTTTTTGTATATAACTCGCAAACCAATAAAGCTATATAAACCAAACTTTCTGCAGTCGTTTATTTTAGCCATTTCCCTATACAGTCCAAAAATGAAAGAAATCGAATAATAACCACGCCCACCTCCCATACAAAGGTTAGGTTGAAAATTACTAAAAGTGCGTTAACTCACTAACGAGAAACGTCAGAAACACCAAATTTTACATAAGAAATGGCAGAAGGAAGCTGCACTGAAATTTTTTTACAAAATGGAAAATGGGCGTGGCGTCGCCCACTTTTGGGTCAAAAACCATATCTCAGGAACTACTCGACAGATTCGAATGAAATTCGGTACATAATATTTTCTTGGCACCCTGATGACACATGTGGAAAATGAATGAAATCGGTTCACAACTACGCCTACTTCCCATATAACTCAATTTTGAATCCTTTTGATTCTTTCACTTTATAATGTATACATAAGGAACCGATAAAGATAGCGAAATAAAACTTTACACAAATACTGTATTTGAGCTGTAACATCACTTGTGGAAAAATTGTCAAAATCGGACCATGACTTTTCAAGGCCCCTGATATCAAACATGAAGAACTCAGTGCCTAAGGGTAATTTTTCACCGAAAATATAGGTAAATCTCTAAATAAATTGCGAGAGTATAAAATGTTCGGTTGCACCCGAACTTAGCCTTTCCTTACTTGTCAATTTAACATTTGTATGGGTTGTCGTGGTTATTATCCGATTTCTGTCATTTTTGGAATGTATAAGGAAATGGCTAAAAAAAACGACTGCAGAAAGTTTGGTTTATATAGCTTTATTGGTTTGCGAGATATATACAAAAAACCGATTTGGGGGCGGGGCCACGCCCACTTCCCCAAAAAAATTACATCCACATATGCCCCCTCATAGTACGATCCTTCATACCAAATTTTATTTCCATAGTTTTATTTATGGCTAAGTTATGGCACTTTATGTGTTTTCGGTTTTCGCCATTTTGTGGGCGTGGCAGTGGTCCGATTTTGCTCATTTTCGAAAGCAACCTTCCTATGGTGCCAAGAAATAAGTGTGCCAAGTTTCATCAAGATATCTTAATTTTTACTCAAGTTACAGCTTGCACAGACGGACGGACGGACGCACGGACGGACGGACGGACAGACAGACATTCGGATTTGAACTCCACTCTTCACCCTGATCACTTTGGTATATATAACCCTATATCTAACTCGTTTAGTTTTGGGTGTTACAAACAACCGTTATGTGAACAAAACTATAATACTCTCTTAGCAACTTTGTTGCTAGCAACTTTGTTGCGAGAGTATAATAATGACATAATTTCAGATGGCTTACGACTTCAATTTGGACCTTCTCTATATCTTTAAGTTAAGTTTGGCTGAGCTTTCGCCTCGCTCTTTTGTTTCAACTTCAGGTCAGTCATCAGCGGTGAGTGACACGCACGCGCCTATCACCCACTTACGAATATTACGATGCATCGATCGATCGATAGTAGGTATTATTTTGAAAACAAGGCGGGAATGTTGCGGCCCGTTATTTTATTTTGATGGCCCGGCATTTGGGAAACGCTGCTCTAGCAATTTTTGATGTAATTTTATTAAGATAACACACAATTTCACCCATATATTTGGCATAAAGTCCACTAGAATAACAAAAATAATTATATATATATACATATATATGAGGGCTGAGGTAATTCCTGAACCGATTTTTACCACCAAGGTACACTATATCTAAGCCTATATGCTCACTTAATTTGGTTAAGATATCTCACATATTAACCGATTTATAAGGTATTAAGCCCATTTGACAAACCTATAATTAGGTATATGGGAGCCTGGGGAAGTTATGACCCGATTTTAACCATTTTTGGTACAGAGACACACTATTAGAAGAAAACGATTGCCTCTGAATTAAATTGAGATATCTGAGAGATTTACCGATATTTTCGGTGAAAAATTACCCTAGGCACTGTCTTCATGTTCGATATCAGGGACCTTGAAAAGTTATAGTCCGATTTCGACAATTTTTCTTCAAGTGATGCCACAGCTCAAATACAGTATTTGTGTAAAGTTTTATTCCGCTATCTTCATTGGTTCCTAATGTATATATTATAAAGTGAACGAATCAGATGGAATTCAAAATTTAGTTATATGGGAAGTAGGCGTGGTTGTGAACCGATTTCGCCCATTTTCCACACGTGTCATCAGGGTGTCAAGAAAATATTATATACCGAATTTCATTGAAACTTCTCGAGTAGTTCCTGAGATATGGTTTTGGTTCTTAAATGGAGCCACGCCCACTTAAATTTTTTTATAGAAATTGGAGTATAGCTCTTCTGTACTACCTTACAAAGAAAAGTTTCTGATGCTTTTTCTTACTGAATTAAAGCATTTGTAGTAGTTTTCAACCTAACCTTTGTATGGGAGGTGGGTGTGGTTATAATCCGATTTCATCCATTTTTGGACTGTATAAGGTAATACCTAAAAGAAACGACTCTGGAGCATTTGGTTAACATAGCTTTAGTAGTTTACGTGATATGTACAAAAAATTTAATTAGGGGACAGGGCCACGCCCACTTTCCCAAATACCCTTCACAGGTGCATTTCTTTTAGTAACTATGTGTTTAAGCAAATCTAAAGACGTAAGAAAAAATATGTATAAAAACAAGTCCTTGATTCCGATCGTTCAGTTTGTATGGCAGCCATATGCTATAGTGAACCGATCTGAACAATTTTTTCGGAGATTAAATTATTTCTATGAGCAATAACTCACAACAAATTTCGTGAAGATATGTAGTAAAATGCGGAAGTTTTCCATACAAGCCCTTGATTCCGATCGTTCAATTTGTATGGCAGCTATATGATATAGTGGTCCGATATTGGTAGTTACGACAAATGAGCAGCTTCTTGAAGAGAAAATTACATCTGCAAAATTTCAAAACGATATCTTAAAAACTGAAGGACTAGTTAGTATATATACAGACAGACGGACATGACTAAATCGACTCAGTTCAACATACTGATGATTTATATATACTTTATAGGGCCTCCGACGCTTCCTTCGGGGTGTTACAAACTTCGTGACAAACTTAATATGTATACCCTGTTCAGGGTATAAAAATACATCTAAAGGTACCCCATCAACCTTTTTCTGTAAAAAATCTACGTATTTGCTAACTTAACCGTATTTATTTAACTTATTAACACCTACCTGCATGACCGCACTCATCGACCTGAACCTGAACCCGAAAACGCACTAACTGTACTAATTAAAACCAATGTTCGCACATTTCGCCGACTAATCACGTTGCATGTTTACGCACACGTTACGACCAATTGTTTAGCCGACGCAAACAATGTGTGTGCGTAAGCGAAATAAATTTTTGCGGGCAATAAATAGCCACACAGACACACACGCATGCAGCACGCAGAGTAGGCTAAGCACGGAAATCCGGTGCTTAGCCAAATGTTTGTTGCGAAACAAATACATGAGTATATAGATATTTACACACATGAGCGCAAATACAACTCAATTAATTGACCTTGTTTGTTGGTGTTTTGTGGGTTTGAAGGATAATAGATTGACCAAAATATAGGTATAACAAGGATGCTGTTGCTATTGTTTGCCTCAAAATGAGTATACAATTACATAAACTAACTAACCTAAATATTACCGTTATCAACCATTGCTCATCTCTCAATTCATAATGTCTATTTTGTGTTGCTTACCTTGCAATAATTGCAGATTAAGCGTGTAATTGCTGAAATCCAGCTTGTGACAAAGCACTCCAACTACATACGTATGACCTTATTGAGTGTTGGCATGATTTGTCAAATTATGTCATAGGCCACCAGGGGGCTTGTGTGGAGAGGCAGCTTGCATGAGTAGAGAGCTTATTTGCCAAATTGATGAATATTATATAAATCCATATAATTTATTTTGCGGCAGATTAAATTGATGAAGCAACAAATTGAGTTTTGCAATTATTTGTATACCAAGTTTAGTAAGTATATATAATAACCGTTAATTAAAAGATATAAGCGCAAATTATCTTCACATTCAATTTTAATAAATGACTTAATTACCGTTATGTATGGCTGAACGCCGAAAAATATCATGTCATGGCACACACACACACACACATACACTCCAAACACACGCACCATTGCATACACCATGACGTATACGTAATCTAACTCATTGATGTGGAGTGAGAGCACATGGCGTATGAGTAACCTGCCGCGCGTTTAATAAAGTGCCGGCATGGCGTATGCGTAATGTGCTAATTTTAATGAACAACAGCGCTGAATTTGCAACTGCAAATGGAAACTAAATTATTGCAATATAAATACAGTTATGCAGTAATCTAATCGATACATATATTTATGTATTTATGTCATAGACAAAGCGACGCAGGCAATTTTGTGCAGTCGTAATGTAGTTATTATAATTATTGCGGGTACGCCAATGTAATATTTGTGCAAATTGGGGGATGCATAAATTATATGCGTGTGCGCTAATGAGCAAGTAAATAACAAATATGAATTGCTTTATCACTGCATTTGCTGTGGTGGCGAACTCTCTAATGATTTTGTCAATTAAGCGAATTTCGTGCATTGTCTGCGTGACAAGCGTGCTAACGACTGTTCGATTTATTTAAATATACAGACATTGAATAGTGATTATGTTGTGAAAAGGGTTACTAATAAGAGGTTTAAAAAGAATAATAGAATAAATATAGTGACATGAGTTGTCATCTATTTTTAAAATTTTATAATCATTTCATTATATGTCATCCACTATGAGCTGCTCCCATATGGCCAAACGCTTAATTCTACCATCTACTGCGAACAACTGGACCGCTTGAAGTAGGCGATCGACCAGAAGCGTCCAGAATTGGCCAACAGGAAGTGTGTAGTGTTCCACCTGGACAACGCCAGACCACGCACTTCGTTGATGACTCATCAGAAGCTACGGGAGCTCGGATCGTATCCATTATCGTATCCACCATATAGCCCCGACAAAGCGCCAAGTGATTACAATCTGTTCCTGTCCATGGCGAACGCCCTTGGTGTTTTAAAGTTGAACTCAAAAGAGAATTGTGAAAAGTTGCTGTCCGAGTTCTTCGCAAATAAGAAGGGGGGCTTCTACGAGGGGTTTATTATGAAGTTGCCCTCTAGATGAAAACAGATTATCGAACGAAACGGCGCATATAGGGAAACGGGGAGATATTTGCCAACCTAATATAAAAATTCATTGAAAAATTAATTTGAAAATTATAACGGGTGTAATATTTCTGTATTAGATTTCAATAAAAATTTTTAAGTATTAAATTTTGACAAGAAAAAAGTTGTAATTTCAACTTGTTTTGTATAGTAAAGGGGTTTTCAATATGTATGGAACTTGATTTCTTTTGCATGGCCACCATGGGCACGCTTGCAGATGTCCAGACGCTGAAACTAATTTTCGACAGTTTTCAAGTATATAGCTGCCGATACTGCTGCAATTTCACGTTCGATATTTGTTCGATGTTTATCAATCATCGTTGGTTTGTTGGCATAAACCATAGACTTGACGTAGCCCCCAGTGTCTAACGGCCCCCAGTCTAACGGCGTCAAATAACACGATTGAGGCGACCAATTGACTGAGCCATTTTGTGAGATAACACGTTCACCAAACATGGTTATCCAAGATTATAACAATATCCAAGATGAAATGGCAAACTTTACTGACGAGAAATGTCAAAAGAGCGGGAAAAATGGCATCGTTTGCTCATCCTATCGGTCTACTTTTGTAGCTACCCTATTGAAAAACCCTTTATATTTTATTTTTTATATTTTTTACTAGCAGACCCAGCCACACGTTTTGTGGCTAAATTAGTAAATCTTTCAATGCAGAGAAAAAATTCTTACCTCAACCCATAAAGACGAAAACGTTATAGCCGATAAATTTTAAAATGATTGATAGACATTATTGTAGATCTGTGTTAAGCGTTAATCACCATAATTTGTACAACTTTGATTTTTTAATCGTATTTTAAAGAAAGTAACAAATGACCAAATTTCATAGTTGGTTTTATCTTGGCTTTGGTGACGATATTGATTATCTTCTTCACAGAATTTATGTTACGCAGCATGATGACAACTCACACTACTTTTAATTGCAAGTGAGTGGGGATAGTCCAGCAATTTAAAATAGTCTGTGGGATAATTGAATACGTCATCCTGGTTTGTAGCTGTGTGAACTCTCCTTTAACGAAATTCTAAATTGTCGTATTAAGATCAAAGCGATCCTTGTTTTTTTACCACCAATATATGCCATTCAATCAGCCATTTATGTTTATTATATTATGGTTTCATGTCAGGAAAAACACGATGAATAAGCTCCTCTTTCGAGGCCATGAAGTGACAGAAACCCGTTAAAAATGTTATTAATCCATCGAGGTGTCAACTGCCTCGCTACCATGTTTAACTATTTCTACAATCGCAGTATGATATTGTTGGAAAAACATTCGTATGTTATTTGTTAATTGGCGATTCTTTATGTGTCGCCACAAATTAGATGATTTTGGGCATGCGATTAGCTCGTCAGTAACAGTTGATCCAGGAATAGTCTGACGAAAATCATCTGCCAACAGAGTCATGGCTTCACCAAAAATATCTTCGTTGTCGCGTAAATCTTTTAAAGTCTTGTGCAGTACCTCCAGCGACTTGAATATCTTCTTTATAGCTCTTCTTTATAGCTCTTTTTTTTGGCGATTTTGCAGACTGGTGTTTCGTTGATTTGCAATTTAGGAGTAATTTTAAAGCCGAATTGCCGTTTGTCTGCCTACTAACAGGTGCCAAGTTACCCCTATTCCCATTATAACTGGGCGTTGAAAATGAGTGAAATCGGTTCAGGAATTACCTCAACCCTCATGTACTATATATGCTGATTTTCGTTATTCTATTGGACTTTATTTCAAATTGTGTGTAATAAAATCACATCAATAAATTGCGAGAGTTTAAAATGTTCGGTTGTCTTTCCCTACTTGTTACAAATTGTTTTGGGCTATCGACACAGCCTTATACAATTGAACAATGATAAACATATTTTTACAAAGCAACAATGACAACTTTCAAAATATTATTATTTTTTGTTTTGTTTTTTTTTTTTTTTAATTTTGTTGTCAATTCAAATAAAAACATCTTCTTGTTATCTTCCTCTCAATTTTTCGATATATATTTACTTACTAATCCTTCCCTGGCCTTCCATAAATATTTCAAAACTAAAATTAGCCAGATCGGTTTGGCCCTTCTCGACTTTTTTCGAGACTAACGACACAAATTGTTTGTATGGGTGATTAGAAAACTGTGGATTTAAGACTTTTTCAGTCAATTTTTCTAATTTCTCCGTAAGAACCATCCCGGGACCTCTAAAAACATTCTAAACAAAGAATTTGCGAAATCGGTTCAACGGTTCTCGAGTTATGCGCTTAGCAATACATTTTGCGATTCATTTTTATATTATAGATATAAATATAAACGTCATCTAAATAAAAAAAAAAAATAAACGTCATAAACGTCATAATATAAACGTCATCTTTTGCGATGTGCTATGATGTCTTAGAATTTTCTTCACGAAGTGTGTTCAAAAAATATTGGGAATTTTCGATTTTTTTTTTACATCGTCTACATTAATGTTGTCGCCCTCGAAATAGTACCCATTCGTTATTATGAACGAAAATCACCAAGCTCATAAAACACGTCTAACCTCAGCGGCATCAACATAATAAAAAAAATTTGACAATTGGATGCTCTAAACCTGCGAAATTTTAAAATTCCCGTTATTTTTTGAACACACCTCATACAGTAAAATGGGCATATAAATGTTATTTTTGAAACAATGTTTATATTAACTAAATTTTTTAATTTTTGGATTAAATTTTTTCAATATTTTTTTTGGATTAAATTTTTTCAATATTTTTTTTTCCAAATTTTTTTTTTTTTTTCAAAATTTTTTTTTCAAATTTCAAATTTTTTTAACTTTTATTTTAATTTTTGTTCAAAAATTTTGTATTTTTGGCAACTTTGTTCTAATTTTTGTTTTTTAAATATGCATATTATTTATTTCTAGCTTTTTACTGGTTCTTGACTGTAAATTTTTACTTTTTTTATACTCATTTTAAAACATTTTTAATAATTTGATTATGCGATTGTGCTTTCTGCGGATAAAAATTTGCTAATATGCAGATATTATAAATTTTGTATGCTTGTTGTTTTTCGTAAATTTAAAAAATGTGGCAACCCTATTAGTGGTTTTTTATTTCTTTTAAAACTTTTGCATTTAAAAGCATTCATTTGAGCTTAAAAATACGGGAATTAAAAAGGAGTTTATGGCAGTTAGGATTTAAAAACATTTTATGTTTTGAAAATTGTCTGTATAAAAATTAAAATTTTTTGATAAAAAATATTTTAAAAGGTTTATTTTTAATTAATTTAATTATCTTCGTTTCGTAAAAATCGTGATTATATATTGTAAGCTAGATATTTGCTTATAATACAATCTCATAAAATTTTTTGTTCACCATGGCGTATACGTAACCAAATATTAACTGTGTCAACTGTGTTCCAAAAGTTCACTTATAAATAAATATGTACAACTTTAAGTAGATATATGTATATACAACTACAAAAATACCTAAGCACATAATCCGCTCACTACTGACCACCGGTCAGTTTTCTAATCAATTTAAGCAATAAGCTTATGAGCGTTCAAGCATATTGTGGTGTGTTTGTCCTTTTTTCCGTTGTTTACCGCATTTGAGTTTATTTTTCAACCAAAAAAAAGTAGCTTTATGCTACTTATGCTTTTAACGCTGTTTTGGCGTTTGTTTTGTGTTTACTTTTGGTATTTTTATTTGCTGGCCAACAAACAGTGTTAGGGCTGCTTAAATCAGACTACTATATAGATGCAAATTTGTATGTAAATATACATGTAAGTATGTATGTTTATATATATTTAAGTTTATAAAAAACATATATATTCATCCAGTTTATGATGCGTAAATTTTCTCATCTTCGCTTTTGCTTTTGGCCACATTTTTTATGAGCCCAAAAAATTTTCATTTTCAGTTGTGACATTTTTCACGCTTCACAAAATCACAACAATAACGAAAATAACGTTATGCTCCATCCGTGCAATTGCTAGTCATTACAACGAATGACGGTCAACTTAGTTTTTATGTGCGTACTGAAGCGTCTACGTTGCTTTCTTTCTAAGCAATTGCATTACATTATAGTGGGGGAAGGACTAAGAAAAAAAATATATAACTGTAACTGTACTGTATAACGGTATATATGTAAGAATTGTTGCTCGCGCTTTGCTTTAGCTTATCCTTATTTTATGTAGTTGCTTATGTCGCTTGAACGAGCAACACATGTTTTACACACTAAACCGCGGCGCAGAAATGAGTAAGGAGGGATGTAAGGGATTGGAATACATATTTCTATTTATTTTTATTGCGAGTTTAAAAACATTATTTTTGTGATTTTTGAGCGCGTTTTTGTTTCTTTGTTTTTTTATGGTATTTTTTATAATTTTTTTTTTAATTTTTTTTATAATTTTTTTATTTTTCTTTTAAATTTTTTTATAACTTTTTTTTTAATATTTTTATAATGTTTTTTTTAGATTTTTTTATAATTTTTTTTTTTTATTTATTTTATAATTCTTTTTTAATTTTTTTATATTTTTTTATATTTTCTTTTTTTTTAAATTTTTTTTATAATTTTTTTATTTTCTTTTAGATTTTTTTATAATTTTTTTTTAAATATATTTAATATATATTTTTTAATTTTTTATAATTTGTTTTTAAATTTTTTTATTAAATTTTTTATAGATTTTTATATTTTTTTTAATTTTTTATAATTTTTTTATAATTTTTTTTTTTTAAATATTTTATATAAATTTTTTTAAGATTTTTTTATAATTTTTTTTTTAATTTTTTTTATATAAATTTTTTAATTTTTTTTTATAATTTGTTTTTTTAAATTTTTATATATATTTTTTTTTAGTTCTTTTTCTAGTTTGTTTTTTTTTAATTTTTTTTACAATTTTTTTTAATTTTTTTTATAATTTCTTTTTTTAAATGTTTTTACAATTTTTTTTTAATATTTTTATAAATTTTTTTTAGATTTTTTTTTAAATTTTTTTATAATTTATTTTTTTTAAATTTTTTTGCTCGCTTTAAAAAATTTTCTGGAAGGGACATTTTACAATCTGGCAACCTTCAAAAAAAATACACATATTTGCCTACATTAACTCCCTCACCACATCTATCACACCACGCAGCTCATTCTCTAGTCTTCACAAGCTCCAAATTTCCCTCCATCTTTTTAGCAGATTTAATACATTTTGTTTTCAGCTCATCTCTTTATATTAAATAAACTTTTGTTCGCTTTCTCATTCTCATTTAACCGCTCATTCTACGCCTAATAATTGGGTAATAATGTTTTCTTCACAGCCACTTGAGTGGTTGGGCGCACACTTTAACTCAATGAGCTAGACGACGCAGCGATGACCACTTCTAACCGTCACCGTCACCGCCAACACAAAGCGCTATGCTGTCAAGCTTGCCTCGCCGCCCATAAGTATGCTATAATAGTTGTGTTTGTGCGTGTCTTCTTACGCATCTCTCAGCACTTGACTGCCTATTTGCTTGTTCTGACAGCTGTCAGCTCTGTTTCGTTGGACTTCATAACTTTCATTTATGAAATTGATTTCGTGCCCTCTGTCATTTTAGCGCCACACTTGTCGGCTTTTTGGGCACACGAAGTCGCTAGCCAGCGTCGTCTGAATTGGCTTGTTTGTTCATTAACGTCTTCATTAATAATGAATACTTTGCTTGCGAAGAAATATGATTTTGTTGTTTTAGTTGTTGTGTTCTTCTTTGTAAGCAAATTTAACTTTTGCGAAACAACTGAAATGGAATGCAGGAATTTTGGTGGATTTTGAAAGTTTTTAGCCGGGTTTTATGTAATTTTCTTCGTTGTTGTTGTCCTTTTGTTCAAGAAAGTTGCAAAGTAATTAAGTTATTCCGTGGGAATTGTTAGTAAGCAAAGTTTGATTTCTTAAGAAAAATAAAATAAACGGAATATATTTTGAAACTGTCTCTAAATTTATCAGCAGTGTGTAAATTCACTAGGATATGCTTGAATAAGCTTTTGAATTTAGTAGAATCTTTATTGAAGATACGATTTCATTGATGCATATAATTTTCTCATTCTGCAGTCTTATACTAGTTTATTCTTTGGCTGGTTGAATTCATTTGATTTTAAATTTGAAGCTTTTCAAAGCTTTTTCCAGTTTTTTGGTGTCATAGAAAAACCTAGCATAACTTTAACTAGTTCTATCTGTATATTTTTCTCATAAATCATTGAGGATTAAGAAAAAAAATATAAAAGAAAAGCTACTCCCCGTGCTCTCTCCATCAGTGATGAGCTTTTGGGTACCGATAGAGCTTTTATGTAAATATTTCAAGATATTAGAATCATATTGATCAAAAGTGTATTGAAGGCAGTCAAGAGGATTTCTAAAACTCTCAAATTATGCCGATGAATATATTCAAATTATAAACTTAACATTAAGGAAAACAAATCTACTCATCTCTCTTTCTCCATCAGTATTGAGCTTTTATGGAGCTTTTTGGGTATCGAAATAGCTTTTATGTAGATATTTCAAAGTTTGAGAATAATATTGATCAAAAGTGTATTGAAAGCAGTCTAGAGAATTTCTAAAACTCTTAAATTTATGCCGATGAATCTATTCAAATAATAAACCACTATTGATTTTATAGATCTGGGGTTTTAAAATGCACAATATCTAGTGCTTTACCCTCTTATCATAAGATTTATCTTCGAAATACCGCGATATAAGCTCTTAATATTTAATCGAACTTTATTTGACTTAAGCGAGTTGGTACTTCGATTTGCTAGGATATATTATATGTTTTAGAAAATTGCAGCCGTTAGTTCGAGACCAAAGAGAGTAAATGGAACTATTATTCTAAGACACTTTAACAGTATCGGAACTTTAGTTGGTTTGACCAACTTGAGAATATTTTGTAAGAAAATCTTTTGAAAAAGAAGGTCTAAATTCTATGGAAGCTCTTGAGACCAAGAGATCAGGATTAGATCTCAGAAAGTAGACGTCGGGATTAGCATTTCTCAATAAAATTGTTTATAGGAGTTCTGATAAGGGTTTTGAGTTAACTCTAAATTATAATTTTAGAAAGTTAAGCCTTTAATTCGACGAAATGTCTTTTGGAGAAATGAAGTTAGTCGGACTCCTGAACTGAAGTCGGTCTCAAAATCTTCGTCTGGAAAGTAAGTGCAACTTCCGAATTGATTTTTATTGTTATTGATCTGAATATTCGGAAACTCAGTATCTAAACGAGGTAATGATCTTCACCTAAACAATGAGCCTTAGGAGAGATTTTTTGGTTCTCTATTCTAGACTAAATTAAAGTATTAATCGGGAACACAAATTGGTATATCTTTTAGTAATAGTTTCAGAATAAACACAAAGTTCAAGGACGACAGGTCTTTTACAGAGATGAAGAGAATCGGACCCCTGAACTGAAGTTGGTCTAAACATTTCGCCTGGGAAGTAAGTTCAACTGTTGATATGAAGTTAGATCTGAATATTCGGAAACTCGGAATCTAAACGAGGTAATGATCTTCTCTCAAACAAATTAGAGTAATCTCTCATTCATTTTGACAGTTTCTTGGTTCTCTCTCCAAGACTAAATTTAAGTATTAATTGGGAACAGAGGTTGATATATCTTTAAGTGATGTTTTGAGATTACACACCAAGTTCAATTTTCTACTTTAAACTTAAAAAACAAATTCCCCCAAAATATGGCCCAAACTCATAAGCAAACCTCATTCCAAATTTAACGTGATGAAATTGCAGAATTCATTATCTGCCAAACTTTAATATCTTCATGTAAGTATGTCTATATTTATGTGGAACTTTTATTGCTCAAGTTCTCGCAACATTATACAGTTTTGCTTTATGCTTTCTCGGTATCGCTTTTATTACTTCCACGCTGTCACTCGGTGACTTCCGATACAAAATCATTTGAGCTGCCTTCGCTTTACTCACTTTAAATTGTCAAACTGTTTATTAGCAAAAGTTAAATGTGTCACTTACATAATACATACTGACGTAAAGCGGCGTAAGATGTGGCTCGAGGAATTGCTACAATTTCCTCCTCAGTGTGGAATTTGTCAATTTTTATTTGACAGCATTTTGTAGTATTTCAATGGAAAGCATTTTGTAGTGTGTCCTTTGAAGCTGAACACTTGAAAGGTGCCTGATTTTGTTGATATGGTTGGCCAGTTGATGTACTCAGATATTGTATGGAATTATTTGAGAATGGAAATATGAATGTGTTTGTTGATATATATCTGTTGTCAATCTCCCTTCCACCTTTTAGTCTTTTGAATTTCACGGCTATGTATAAAGCGCTACAGAGCTCGTATCTGGCAATACTGTACATCTTTGAAAGGTCTTGACATAACCTACAAAACTACGCTCCGATTAGTTTGGATATTGCGTTCAACAGTTATAGACGTGTAAACGTGGAGTTCACTGACGCCGAAATTCGCGCTATTTTAAAGGTTTCCTTCGGTATAGGCAATTCCGCTAGAGAAGCGTACCGTTAATGGTGTTTTGGGGGATGGTGTTCTATCACTTCGAACTGCGGAGGTATGGTTTCGACGATTCAGAGCGGATGAAAACGACACCATAGATAAGCCAGCCAGCAATAGACCTGTGACGACGAATACCGATCAAATCATGGAAAACATCGAGTTAGACCGGCATGTGGCATCTCGTGACATCGCCCAGGAGATGGGAGTTGGTCACCAAACCATTTTAAACCATCTGCAGAAGGCTGGATACACAAAAAAAACTTGATGTTTGGGTGCCACATGATTTGACGCAAAAAAACCTTCTGGATCGAATCAACGCCTGCGATATTCTGCTGAAACGGAACGAACTCGACCCATCTTTGAAGCGGCGCGTGACTGGCGACGAAAATGGGTCACATACGACAATATCAAGCGAAAACGGTCGTTATCGAAGGCCGGTGAATCGTCCCGAACAGTGGCCAAGCCGGGATTGACGACCAGGAAGGTTTTGCCGTGTGTTTGGGGGGATTGGAAGGGAATCATCCACTATGAGCTGCTCCCATATGGCCAGACGCTTAATTCTTCTATTTATTGGGAACAACTGGACCGCTATTTATCAATAGTGTTTTTGGCGAATGTTGCTGGTAGCTCAGGATTAATAACCATTTTTTTTCTGTTAAGCTCGACTATCGAGGGAACATCTGATAGTTCTTGTATTCAAATGCTTCATCCATTTCAAAAGGAATTTACTTAAAGTAAAAGCTTAACACTAAACTAAGCATATATTTGGAAGCTTTCTCCCTTTCTTAATTGAAATATGATTATAAGAAACTCTGGATCCTTGGAAGCCACTGCTGATAAATAAAAAAATCGTTCCCTGGTATAAAAGCCCTATTTTTCGAATTTCATTAATTCTTTTTTTTAATTTTATATATTTCTTCCTCAAGTATTTATTATTCCCTTAATACAAAAACTTTTTCAGTGAAGTAACGCAATTGAAGCCTTGACAAATGTTTAGCGCGTCAAAGCTAACAGCATTTCCGTAGTCGCTTTTCATTTAAGCTTTATTGTTGTGGTCAAACTTAAATTCTTTATTATTTTTTCTTATTTTTTATTGGTAACTTGATGTTCATTGATTCCAACAACTTCGTCATGCCAACGAAAAAAATTGGAAAAAAAAAAACATAAAAATGGTGCAGTGTGACCAAGCTTCATTTGTTGGGCAAATTGAAACGCGTGAAATTGTGAAACTTTGTCGTTGTGCAATTTCCTCATTCTCCATCTCCACCTCCACCTCCTCCCCTCACTCCTCGCGAATTCGCGGTTGATGAAAGTAAGAAAAGTTTTGAAATTGGAAATTTGCGCTGATCGGCAGTAAATAATTTGTACGAATTCGGTTAAATAAAACTTGACGCATAACATGAAGTTTAAAATTTTGTTTTTTTTTTCCTCTTACTTGGCATTGCTTTTTTTTCATTGTTCGCTGTAAGCGCTTGTATAGAATTTTGAAATTGAATTGCTGCAATTGAGGAAGCTGCTGCAGAAAAGTTGTGAAACAACGAAAACTATAAGTAAACATAAATACCATTATGTAAGCGTATATTTGTCTTGTTGTTATGTAATGTTTTCCGCTGACGTTTACAAAAGTTACTCAGTAATTTTTATGACAATAACAGTAATATTTAAATATTTACATCGAAAATAGCTGTGTAGTAATCGTATTTGTCAACAGCGTGATTTTACATCGAAAACACAGAAAAGTTAGTTAAATGCCATTGAAGAAAAGAGATGTTGAAAAATAAATGTAAGGAACTTATCTTTTAGCTATTCCAGAGAGTACTCGTTGGGTTCTCATGTGCTTAATAAAATAACTCACATATTTTCTCTTCGCACTGCCAAATTAATTGTACAATTAAAATTTTAATTTGAAAAATTAAATGAAATTGAATTTTAAAATTTTAATTGAATCAGTTTATGCCCTTCACACTGTCGCCTACTAGATAATCGATCAGCTATATTAACTACAGCCCTTATTTCCAGCAGTGACATCTACCGTCGCGTAGTATTACGGAGTTGCATTTTATTTTCAACTCGATTAAAATTCGATATAAAATTAATGTAGTCAATTTATTTTTATATTGTAGGGTAAATCGACTAAATCAGTGGTTCATTCTAGCAAAGGCTGTTTAATTGATCGACTCTTATTAAATTTTCTTGCCGTTCATGAATCGCCGAGTTCCTAATCTAGTCTTATTCTTGCTTCACATTGAACTTTGTTCCAAGAACACATACAAGTTAACTTTCTACCACCACTATATGAAAAGCTAAGAAAAAATAGTTTTTGTTAGCTTCTTTCAGTCCGTCTTGTTTTCAAAAGCTATCCAAAGTTAAGCTAATTTAATTTTTCAATTTACATTTTAATTGACAAACCAGTTTTTGCTCTTCACACTGCCGGCTACTCGATAATCGATCAGCTGTTATACATTTTTCTTTTTGCTTTTCATAAGAAGTAAGTAAGTTTCATCAGCTGATTAATATTTTTAGCAGCGACGTCTACCATCGTGTAGCGTGAACAACAACTCGCAGACAAAGAACGTATACATATTACAAACAAAGTCTTTGTCGCAGAGTTGCATTTCATCTTCAAGTCGTTTAAAATTCAATTAAAAATCAATGGAGATTTTTATTTTGTATGGTAAATCGATCTCAATCAGCATTTTAATTAAGCTGTCCCGTTAATTGATCAATTAGCTCCAGTGTGAAAATGCTGACAGCTATCAAAGGGTGTGCGAACCTAATCATTAAAAATTAAAGTTAAAGATCAAATATATTTTTAGAGCAAATTTTAGATTCCTCTGTAAAAAAATTAAGTTCAGCACTTATAATCTCATCGCACAACCAAATAAATTGATCAATTAAAATTTTAATTGAGAAACCTGAATCAATGCTTTAATCGAGCAAAGGCAGGTTAATTGAACAATTAGCTTAATTGATCAATTAGATTAGATTCTGTGCGTGAAGGCTATTATATCTCGACGTTTAATAAATTATATTGCCTTTCATGACTCGCAAAGTGCTAGGTTCTAGTTTTATTCTTACATCCCATTGAACTTTGTTCCTAGAACCTATACAAGTTAGCTTTTTACCACTGGTTCTTATATGGATATCTAGAAATTTTTTTAATGCTTTTTTTTGTTCTCCCCATTTTGTTAGTCTTTCTAAATTTTCACGAGTGTGTTTAACATCGTTCGACTTGACGATTACCGCGATAAGAACATTAGACCGTTAATCGTGCTTACTATGCGAGTATTATTCGAAACATTTAGTTATTTTTGGGGTTGGAAAGTGGGTATAACTCCATCAATTTTAGTTATTTTAGATAACAATTCCATTCATGTGAATTTTACGGGAAAATTTACGGATAGCGGATAAAAAAACAGGCGATTACCAAGTCGTAAAATGTTGTATGTTATCGACGATGCAGCGAAGATACCATGATTGTTGATAGTAATGGACAAGTACTTCCGAGATTTTTTTACTAGTGTCTCTCTTTAGATAGCTTTACAAAATTCCCGATTTCTGTATTTTATACAAAATACTACTTAAAGGTTAAATCTCCCTTCAGTCATATTGCCATTTCATGCAGCTTCAAGCGTCGAACTATTGTAGTACAATATATGTAGAAAACCAGGCAATTCCCTTCTCCTATTTCTGTAAATTTATCTCGATGTTCTTCGCATTTTTATTTTGCAACATGAATTCCAGCGCGATCCTTGACTTGCATAGCAGTCATTCCTGGCATTCTTCCGCATGCTCTGCTGACTATTTATGTGTTGTTGCTATGCAGGAATGTGTGTGTGAGGAACCGGATTTAACAAGCGTTGACTTGTAAGCAGTCCCTTATATATTTTATTTTTATTTTTTTAATTTTGGTGCAAAACTTTTTATGTCGAAGGAAAAAATTTAAAAGAATTGTTAAACAAGCTTTGCTTTACACTCAAGCCAAGTAAATTAAATGTAGTGGGAACTGAAATTGGCTACAAGTGAAATAGTTTTGAAGCAGAGAAAATGAGCATTGTGAAGTTTAGTTACTCCTTGAGTGTTCAATGAAAGTGAAAATATAAAATTCGTGGAGATATTGAAGAATTTGGTGAAAAGTGTGTTCAAAGTTGTCTCTCAAAAAAGTAAAAAGAGTGTGAAAATTTATTTACAAATCTACAAAACTACTAATAACTAATAAAAAAAATATTTTCAGTTTTTATATTTAAATTTTTTAGTTTAAAATATTTTTTAAAATATTTTTTTATATATTTTAACATTTTTTTAATCTATTTTTTTCACTTCAAAATTTTTTATTTTTATTTTATTTTATTTTTTTAATTTATTTTTATTTTATTTATTATTTCTATTTTTATTTTTCTTTCTTTTAATTTTTTTCCCCCACAAAAAACATGAAAAAGAGCCCATTTCACTTCTCAAAACTATTTGCTCCCTTTCTTTAGTGTCATTTATGGTAATCTCTGGCATGCCATAAATTTGTCAACTTCAAGTGTCACTCGGAAATTCGTAGTATAACTCAAAAGTCAAAAAATATCGCAGCTCAGCGCAGTCGGGCGACAATGACTTTACCACTTGTGTCGACTCAGTGTCGCAGCAACATTGCAGCAAAAATTTTGGCCACTTGAGATTTATGACAATAACTGCAATTGCCCCATCGCTGGACAACATGGCACACATACACAGATACATACATACATACATATTGCCAACCACAGACATT
Organism: Zeugodacus tau; assembly: GCA_031772095.1. Taxonomy (NCBI): domain Eukaryota; kingdom Metazoa; phylum Arthropoda; class Insecta; order Diptera; family Tephritidae; genus Zeugodacus; species Zeugodacus tau. Next base: position 55,092,003 of record CM062653.1, on the reverse strand, counting down.
TTGCATTCATCATCTTGTCGCATATCGTCCGTTTGAGTGTGATGAATATGTTGGTATATGTGTGTGCGTTTCTGTGGGTAATTTGATGTACTTTTGTTGTTATTGTTGTTTGCACAATGTTCTCTGTTTTTAATGGTTGTCAGTTAGTTAATAGTCGCTTATGCAAATAAGAAACAGTGTTTATGATGTTGTAAGTAAGTAGGAAAGTATGGATGCGAAAAATTTGTCATATAAAATTAGAAAAAAAACTTCCTTGAGATTTTCGTATTAAAAAAAATGAAAGCATTAATCTGATTTAATTAATTAATTAATCATGTGATTAATCGAAGATTTCAAGTGTTAATTGTAATCAATTTAATAAGGAACAAAGCTTTAATTGCTGTTTCAATAGGAATAAATAAATTTAAAATTGATTAATCGATTTTATATAATAACAATTCTTAAGCAGATTTCCAATTCAGAGCGACGTACCAATTGTATTACTTCGTACTAGAGCTCAGTCTCGACAATTACTTCGTCTTAATCCATAAGATTTTCTTCAACAAGAATTTTCAGAACTGATGAATCGCTGAGGGTCATATCCGCAGAACACAGTAAATGCGAATGTAATTCAAGTTCAATTTATAACATTTCCTCATCATTTTCATAAATTTGTGACATGGTCCCCTTTCCGCAGAGCTTTCGCATACTAAAATATAAAATATTCTTTAGCAATATGTTCAACAAGTTCCTTAGATATTTTTTGAAAATCAACTATCTCGATTACATAGATTTTATGATTTTTTTTGATGATTTAGTTTCAATTCGCCCTTTTGAACTCCTTTGTTCTACTTGTTTCATCGTCTTCGATGCTTGATGACCTTCTCGAGACTTCACAAGCGACTTAGGTTAGGCTTACAACAAAGGGAAACGCACGTATACTTTAAAATATATTCCTTTGTGAAGCCTGAATCCCCCATAGAGTAACAATTAGGAGTCAACAAAGCGCCCTGTACCCACCACAAATTTGTAGAGATTTTTAACTTCTATATTCGCTATTTCACGAGTCTGCTCTATAAAGTGGAATCTCTTTCTTGATCTCGCAAAGACGGGACATTCCAGAATAAAGTGATGAGACCTTATCCTCCTCCATTCTGCTTCTACAGCTAGCATCCGGTAAGATTTTTAACCCTACCGTGTGGATCCCAATGGGGCAATAGCCAGTAAGAACCCCTACGACTAAGGAGAGGCAAGGCTTACTAAGGGCGAAAAGTTCGATAGACCTGCCGCGGTTTACCTTAGGCCAGAAGTATCTTGCGACTTGCCTACCCAGCTCAGCCGAGGCCCAACTGTCCATTAGCAAACCACAATATGACAATGGTGCTCCTACATGGTACCATGCCTCTAATAGTGAGTCCGTCGTTCCTGACCTTGCAAGCTCATCAGCCTTACAATTCCCCACGATTCCGCAGTGAGCAGGAACCCAGACTAATATAATTGAAAAGTATAATGATGCCACCGACAGTGAGGATAGGCATTCTTTAACCAACCCTGAGCGCATGGTCAATGAACTCAGGGCTAGTATCGCCGCCATTCTAGTGGATCGCCACCTCCCTAAAAGTTGTTGCGCTTCGAAGCAATATATCTGTCGCTGCTTTAATAGCACCCACTTCCGCTTGAAAAACACACATCATTTTAACCCTCTAAGTGATCAATTTAAAGCATTGCATTCCACATAACCTCATTCTACTCGTAAACTTGTTTGTTCTATATATAATGATTTTCATTTGAAATATTCTTAGTAAAACTTTTCCTTCATAAATTCGGGGGGCGAATTCAACTCTTTAGTGACCGATCATACTGTTTTATTCATACTTTAGGAAAGGCAATTGAAACTTCTCCTTTCTGAGAGAGAATGAAGAAGTTAAGTTGTGAGCAAAGGCTTCCGTTATGATTCTCTGAAGTTAGTCATATAAATTTTCTCCCTTGTAAATAGTTCTACCTATCATTTTATTATTCAGAGATCTTTAAACACACTGACATTGTAAGTAGTAGATCTTAGATCTTTCAATCATTCGAACAAGAAAGTCTTTTTTAATTCTTACTCCTGGTGACCTTTGCTGTCTTCAATGTAGGACTTTTAAAAATTTTTGTTCTTATTTTCTCTCACGTTGATTTTCAGTATACTAACATTAAAACAAAAACAACTATTTTTTTTTTAACTTTAACGATTGAGCGTCGAAAGCGAGTCACAACGCTAAATATTGACAATCGAACGTCAAACCCCAAACGTCAAACTGCAAGTCATTGCAATGCGCGAGTACGTCAACGGCAGACGACAGTTTGATTTCATGTTGACTGTCATTTGTTTGCTTGGCTGTCAGCTGCTGCCAATGGCAGAGTTCCCGTCAACCGTTGATGAGACTGTCTGCTGCACATTTCGATGTGGAATGCAACTCAAAGCGTTGACTTTGCGCGCAAAAAATGATGGTGGATTAGAGGCAGATACGCTCACATATGTTTGTATTGAATGCAAACAAATAGTTTTTTATTTTTGTTGCTATTTTTTGCAGGCTGCCTCTACGCATCAGATCCTTTCTTCTATTGTTCAAATACAAATCTGACCATAAAAAGAGTGAAAACGCGTTGGAGATGCCGCAGTGAATGTGAAAAATCCACAGAAAAAATGTAAGCTCCATACCAACACAACAAGAAATTACAAAAAACATTCTCGGCTTCACATCTTTAACTTGTTTAAAGCAAAACAAACCAGAAAAAAAGTTTATATGCAACAACAAAAAACAACAACGCGGCATTGCCTTTTTCGTCTCGCTTGACTCGGCCTATCATTTTCCGCTGGTTATAATTGCGCTTTGATGGCCGTAGCAGTAAGTTGGCGTTGAGTTGGTAGCGCCAAAGAAAAATCGGTGAAATGCCAGCGCCGCCGCCGGCGTCTGCTATGTAGACAATGTCAAAGTCTGCGTGTAAATGGAAGTTCTATTTCCAGGCTGGTGGTAGGAATATTTTGATATTTGCTTTGGACCATTTCTAGCCGACGGCTGCTGGCGTCTGAGGCGACCAAAAATAGATAAACCCTAAAAGGTGCGTTTGTGTGTGTGTACATGGAAAGATATACATTTTAAGCTTTTTTAATATTTTTTTTTTTGCTGAAGCAACTCGAAGCAAGGGTTCGATAGACAGACACGCGTCAGTCGCTGTGTTTAAATTTTATCAAATGTCTTTGGGCAACACATATTTAATTGCGTTTCTCGTGAATTTTAAGCGATTTGAAAGTCAAGGGTGAATCGAATTTTCCACAATTCAAAGAAGTAGATATAAATTTTGAGAAAAAGAAAATTGGTTTTTGAATGATTTTATGATTTATTTTGTGACTGTTTTTATACTAAATTCTTCCATAGACTACAATAGGTATGTGATAACCCACTGTTTTCCGGTTTGGAAATCGAATGCATATCGTTGAAACGAGATATATGTGTTTCTTCGTGTTTTGTTGATTATGATATTGGCATCTACCCTTACCCCTCTGAGTATATTTTAAACATCTTTGAAGTAACTTATTAGACCCAATTTACATATATCATATTCATTATACTGCAATTCAGTGACCGATTTAATAATTATCTATATGATAACCCCACTGTTGAGGGAATCTTTATAAATTTTTATTTATTTATTTAGAGCAACACTGGTAGTTAAATATTAGGGTCACGTTGTCAAATGTCTTTAAGTTCTACAGTTGATGCTTCTCATATTGAAATAAATTTGAAGTTATTGTATAGCCTTTTCACACAGGAGCTAATTTATCAATTAATCGGTCTCTGCTCGATCAAAACGTTGATTAAGCTCGATTTACCGTACAAAATAAAATTCTACATTGATTTTTAATTGAATTTTAATCGACTTGAAAATGAAATGGAACTCTTCAAAAAAGACCGTATTTGTAATTATATATACGTTAATTGACTGCGAGTTGTTGTTCACGCTACATGACGGTAGATGTCGCTGCTAAAAATAACAATCAGCTGATGAAACCTACCAATTTCTTATGAAAGGCAAAAGCAAAAATATATAACAGCTGATCGATTATAATCGATAATTATCGAGCAGCCGGCAGTGTGAAGGGCAAAAACTGATTTATTAAGGGGTTATATACAGTTAGGAGGTCGAAAAAAAGGAATTTTTCAAGAATTTTTTCTAAGCAAACTATTTGGTTTATTGATTTGAAACTTGGCAGGTATATTATGACAACCTTAAACTATATTCACATATTTTTTATTGCCAAAAATAATTATCGGGAACGTTGATATTGCCAATTTTGCAGAGTTCCGCAAAAAAAGGCCTCTTGCGGTGAGCACGATATCTCTGGACTGGATCATCTAAAATGCAAAAACCAAATAAATTTCATTAAGGGGGGGTAAGGTTTGACAACTTTTTTTTCTTCATTTTTTTTTTATTTTTTTTCTGAACCATCCACATCTCAAGAATATTGTGTGAAAGTTTTAGGTCATTCGGAGAAAAACTAACGAAGTTACAGCAGGTTGAATAAGGGTACCTCCAGCTACCTGCGCTGAATGTACAAAACTTTGAATCGATTTTCCCAAATATGTCATTTTTAAAGTCGGTGACCAGCCTACAGAAAAAACTACTGCATCGATCGTTTTGAAATTTTGAACAAATATTCTACATGTATATACATAGCTCTCGAATGACGTCGAGTTTTTCCAAACATTTTAATTACTAACAATTTTACAATAACAAATAGGTCGATTTTTTCGTCTAAAATCGTCATTTTGGCTTGAAAATGGTACCAAAAATTTAAAAATTGAAAAATTAAAAAAAACTCGACGTCAGTTGAAAGATAAACTAATAAACTAAAGATAGCATTTTGATTTTTTGGTTTCGGATGATCCAGTGATGCTGTAGGCTGGTCACCGCACAACAACTTTTTTTCGAGGTGCCTGCAGAGATCGACGATAAATCCGTTATTCCTCGCTATTTTTCGATAAAACTTTTTTTAAGTATCCTTCAAATGTTGTACTTTCATATAATAATAAGTAAAATAAACCTACAGCAATGATTTTTTCTAAAATTCATGAAAAAAGGTCTTTTTTCGACGAAATAAACCTTACCCCCCCCTTAATATAATAAATAATCTAGTGATTGATCGAATTAGAATTAGCAAAAAAAAAATTTTTTTGACAAAATGGCGGCTACTCAAAGCAAAAGGTTCGATTTTCGACCAAAATTCGGGTCTTTAATTGTTTATAAAAATAAGAAATTTTCATCGGATGGGAAAATCTTTCGATTAATTACTAAAAAATATAGTTAAGTAGCTTGCGTAAATATTTCAGACCGATGGGTTCAACCGTTTCTGAGAAATCTTGCTCACCGACTTTGAAAACACCGTTTCGAGAAAAACGAGTTTAAAGTTTTGAAAGCATTTTACACTAATGTGCCTTCACTAAAGTGTCTATAACTTCCAAAATATTCATCGGATCGATTTGAAATTTTGTGTGTGTATACTCAGATATATATATATATATTATGAAAACGCAAAAAAAAAAATGATTTTTTGAAAATCCTAACTGTATATAACCCTTTAATTCAAATTTTAATTAGTCAGTTAATTTGGCTGTGTGAAAAGGCTATTAGATTGTGAGGTTATGTTCAATTTTGAAGAGGACACAATTGTCCCATAGAGAAGTGCACAACTAACAGAAGTTGTTAAACATTGCATCATCGATTCATTATTTCTCTGCTCGCTATCTTTGGGTAATGCTCTCTTCAGTGCTACCAAGTGTTTTTGAAGAGATTTTGGATACATTTTATTATTGTGGATGGTCCAAATTACTGTCACATTGGCATACAAAATTCGTTATTATAAAAAGGATTTATTTTTCAAATGTAATTTTGTAAATATTGTAGAGGGAATTCGAGGAAGAATATATATCTTAAAAAAATCTCTATATTTTCAATATATATATTCCTCCATAAAACAAAGAGAATATGAAATATACTTATCAAATCTCTAATTATATATAATTACCTAAAATAATATCATTATAGTTAAATTACTTTCAAGTGACATAAGATTTATTAATTTCTTTTCTTTTCTTCTTTTCCAGGTAAAACAAAAATAACGATATCATTACATATAAATGTGCGCACAAGAAAATAAGGTCATGTATTCTCTTCCAATATTTTCCAACTAAAGTTATATTCGTCTGTATTTGTAAGTAAAAGTACGAATCCATATCATAATTAAGACTTCTCAACACATAATATTTGCCATTCATAATGCCAATTAATACTTATGTGTACTTTAGCGCACTTATGCAAGTACTTAGCACAAAATTTGCCTCAAATTACTAGGTAAATCATTATAACTGTACTTAGTACTTTGCTACTCGGAAAACTTTCTTCGTGTTCAGTAAATTACTTAACAAAGTATGCGCTTCAATGATTAACGGCAGTTATATACTTTTTGGAATATCTGCCTTCTATACATTCATATATGTATGTATATTTATTAAGGCAGAAAAGTTTCGGACTTCATTTCGACAGCACAAATTTTGCATTGAGAGTGATAAAGTTATTGTTTTGGTTAATTAATTTAAATATTTGGAGATTATGGAATTTTTCAATTAATTCTCGTTGTCTGCACTTCGTCTATATAACGGCTATTTAGAATACATAGTTCCCGTAATTGTTCGCTTAAAAATATATTATTTATATTTCAAATCAGGTGGCAACATTAAACAACACTAAATAAGTCCTTGTAGATTCATCTAAAATCAATCGGATAAAAAAAAAATAGTTTTATAAATATATAATCTTGGGTTGGATCGAAGTCTTTTTCTTTTTTCAAAAATTAACAAAATGAAGACCTCAGGAAATTTTTTTTCTAGATTTTCGGTAAAAAATCAACAGTTAATTGGTCTTAAAAAATTGAAATTTTTGAAAAAAAGCTTCGATCAGGTCCTGGAGTATATGTATTCTAAAAGCTGTATAAATTTCATTGAAATATATTCAGTGGTTTTCGAGTTACAGTTGCCACCAGTTCAAAAAAAACTAGTTTTGAGAAAAACGCATTTAAAGTTTCACACTAGTGTTTTTGAGTGCCCCGAGCGCTCTTTGTTATTTGTCGAATAACTCGTAAAGTAATTATCGGATCAAATTCAAATTTTCAGAGAATATTTTTAAAATATTACACTTAAGGAAAATGCAAAAAACAAAGAATTGATATTTTGAAAATCTAGATTTTTTGAAAGCCCTGACTACTCCTAACCCCTTAATTTTTGTATAAACACTTTTCAGAGCAGAATTAAATTTTTTTTTTAATTATAAACACCAAACCAAAAACAATTTTTTGATAAATACAATTAGATGGCAACGTCAAACCTAAATTTTATGTTGTGTTATTTTTTGAAAAGCTTAATATTTTATATCCATATTGTATTGTATTAATTTATTAATTTTTTTATAAAGAATTTCATTTAGGGTGGCAACATCGCTTTACCTTGTATTATAAATAAAGTCCTTCAAATTATTTTTTTTTAATTGTACACTTTTCAATTAAAAAATATGAAATTATTTCCAAAACTGTAAGGTCCAAAAATTATTTTTTTATAAATACAATTATATGGCAACGTCAAAACATAAATTTGTGTTGTCATAATTTTTTTGAAAAGCTTCTATTTCGTATTTAAATTGTATTTTATATTTAATGTTTTTAGAATATTCAAGAAAGGTGGCAACACCGAACTAACTTATACTTGAACGGAGGTCTTTAAAAATATTTTCTTTTTTCCAATTTTATGAATGATTTTTAACGTAAAAAATAATATTAAATTTTTTACTAAAAAAAAGGTTCATAAATTAAAGTTTTTATGTGTAGTGGATTCGAAAAAATCTTCCTTGATTTATTTTTAGTATTTTTTATTAAAGTGTGCATTCATTGTAATACTCCAGTATTTTTATTTTAAAATAAAGTTCCATTTTTATTTTCTCTTATTTCTTTTAAATAGTTCAAGCACACATGTGCTTATATATATAAGTATATATGTACATATGTATGCATATTATATGTAAATGCTATCGTATTATGCCTGCCTGCCGGGTGATTTCCAAAAATTTTAAGGTGATTAAACAGTTGTGAATTTTCACACGGACATTTTAGCATTAGGCTTCCAAAATTAAACATATTGCTTAACAGTATAGGCATATGTCTATGTATCTACATCTTTATGTACATATATAGTGTGTAATGCGAAAATCAATAATTCAAATATACATAAATAGTTGGCACCTCCGGCAATACAAGCACAATTAACACCAAATGTACATATTACATACAGATACAAATATATTTACTCGAGATAATGGCATATCGGAAGCTGATCACTTTGAAGTGAGAAACACATATAATTATATAAATGTGTATGTATGTATGTATGTATATTTGTGTGTTAATGTAAGTGCTTCCAAAGTAATCGTGCTAATTTGTCGTTCATTCATTTCGAGTGCTCAACATTAATAAATACATTATTGGCAGGTGCTCTTGTTATAATGAAGTTATTAGTTATTCATTTGATTTTCTTTTTCTTTCTCTTCTTCATTTGCTTTGATTGCCCTCCATAATATATATGTAGATGTTGCCGGCAATGACTTTGACAATGACAATGATAATGGCAACGGGCCACACTTTAACAATTATATGCGACTCGAAGTAGTCAATTTGCAAGTGTTTATTTATGAGTAAAGCCGAAAAGGCAAATGCCGCACACGCGCTTCAAGACAGGCATACATACATACATACACACAATACTTATATAGAAACACACACCAAATCGTTGAAGCGCAAAGCAAAATGAGCAAGAAGAGCTGTGAAGTGGCCAAAGCGTCGCTTTCGGGTCTACAAAGCATTGGTCTATAGGAGAAGGGGGCATGTTGTGTAGCGCGCGTTGTTAGGCCTCTAGCGCCAACTACCAAATGTAGCCGCTGCTTTGCGTTGTGCCTCATTTTTTCAAATGAGTTTCAAGTGTTCATCTACATAATCGCATCATGATAATTTTAACGGCCTTTTCGGTGGCTCAACTGTTGGACCAAAAGAAAGATTTTGCTACAAACACTCACACTTACAATGCCTCGGCGTCGATTTGAATTGCTTGTGGGCTTTTTAGTTACAGCACTCAGGTGTGTTTGCTCTTGTTGTTGTTCGTGTCTTAGCCAAACGTCTTTGCGCGCTTCATCTCACTAACTGGTGTGTCTTCTCTTTAATGCTGCCATTTATGGCATATTATTTTCTTATTTACTTTTTTATTGTCATTCGTTAGGCTGTTGTTGCTGTTATGAAAAAGGTAGGCCTCTTTTAATGTTATTGTTGTTGTTCAGCTTAAGTGTTCTAATTAAATCTGTTATTATCTGATTGTTGTCGCTACTCGTCTTTTGTGTAAGTACTTTGTTCCATTACATTTGATTACATTGTCATTATTTATTGTTTGTTTTTTGTTGCTTTTCTGCATTCAATTCTTAATGAAAATGTTTATCACTTCGTTTTGTTAATACCATTTTCTTGAGATTTTTTGCGGAAGTATTTATTACAATATAATGAAGTGGTTAAGCAGTCGTTTAAGAGCGGAGGCACTCATTTATTTGATATTAAATATTAATAGTCATACTTAGTAGAAATGTATCTTTCTGATAATTCTGATAATTATATATATATAATTATATTTGACCATTTCTTTAAACAATATCAAACAAGGCGCTTCGTTTATTGGTCATGGTCAAATAAGTTATTTTAGCTTTATTCTCTATTTGCTTTTCGAACATCTCTAGAGGTATAGTTATTGGGTTTGACACCGTTTTCTGCCTTAAATTCATTAATGATCTGAGCTTTTCTGGTTTATACGTATTGAAAAGAGAATTAAATATTCCCACAAAAAGAAGTCAGAGTGAGTCAATCTGGAGATCTGGAAGACCACGTCACTGTTGACAGTCATAACTTTGAAGTTGTAAATAATTTCGTATACCTAGGAACCAGCATCAACACCGATAATAATATCAGCCGTGAAATCCAACACAGAATCATTCTTGCCAATAGGTGCTACTATGGACTGAGTAGGCAATTGAAAAGTAAAGTCCTCTCTCGACGAACAAAAACTAAACTCTACAAGTCCCTCATCATTCTCGTCCTACTTTATGGTGCAGAAGCGTGGACGGTGTCAACATCCGATGAGACGGCACTAGGAGTTTTCGAGAGAAAGGTTTTGCGGAAGATTTATGGTCTTAAACATTGGCAACGGCGAATACCGCAGAAGATGGAATGATGAGCTGTATGTGTTGTTCGACGACATAGACATAGTCCAGCGAATAAAAAGACAGCGGCTACGCTGGCTAGGTCATGTTGTTCGAATGGACGAAAGTGCCCCAGCTCTAAAAAGTACCCGCTGGTGGAAGCCGAGGAAGAAAGAGACCTCCACTCCGATGGAAGGACCTGTCTTCACTTGGTATTACCAATTGGCGCCAAACTGCCAAAAGGAGAGATGCGTGGCGTGATGTTGTGGATTCGGCTATAACCGCGTAAGCGGTTTCTACGCCAGTCAAGAAGATGAAGATGTATTTTACCGAATGAACCCGCTTTTTATCCCGCCAAGACATGTCAACTCGACACCATTTTTTTTCAAAAATTATTTGGATAATGTTTTCTGCTACTAGAACCACAACATGGTTAATTTTACGAATATTTCCTTTCAGCATTTATTCCAATTAGTGGTTATGTTCTATCTATTTTCTCTGGAATGCCTCAATTGTGGGACTCTCAGTGTGTACATCATCTTTCTTCTTTTGGTTTATTAATATGCAAAACAATCGATATTCAAATATATCCTCTTCAATGTTTTTAATATCGATTTTCACAAGCATGCATTTATCAGATCGTCTAAAGTACATAAAGACTTTGACAGTAGACATGCAAAGATTCAACAATGTCGAAAAAAGTTAATAAAAAATGTCAAGATTTTACAGCTCAGTCAGAAAACATCAGAGAAATACTTTACTATTACAAAGAAGGGAAGCTTGAAAGTTCCAATTAATGTTTTAGAATAATATATACATAACTAAGGTTCCATAGTTCTAGAGGAGAAGATCATAGATCTATGCTACCTATGGGGCATTCTCTGGAAAAAAAGCCACTTGAAAAAAAAAGTTCTTTAATTTCTTTGGCAATGATATATCTTATAGTACATGTAAAACCTAAAATAAAACATACGGTTTTAGGTCTGTGCAACGCGGGGTTGCCATATTATAAGGGACCAAAGTTTTTTGTAAAAAAATTTTCGAACCGCCATAACTTTAAAACTAATGAACAGATTTTAAAACACCATGTGACTTTTTTGTGCAGAATTTCTCAAACTTTAAAACTGTGTATCGTAACAAAAAAAAAAATTAAAAATTTGAAAAATACAAAAAAATTAAAAAAATATATTAAAAAATAAAAAAAAACAAGAAGGGATTGAATGTCTGCTACGTCCACGTCACGTTAATCCTGGGTTACGCTAAATTCTGATAATAATAGTGCATAAATCAATGATTTTTCATCATGTCTGAGTTGGTTTTTTATTTGTAGCTCATACAAATATTGCTGTCCCAAAATTCCCTTTGGGGGGTAAAAAGTTGATGAAATAAGGAACATTTTAAGATATTTTCGAAAAAAATCGAAGAGGGCATGAATTGTTAAAAATTAAAAAAAAAAAATTTTCTTTTTTTGCTATGAAATATTAATTTTTAAAATTTTTACGATATACAGTTTCAAAGTTTGAGAAATTCTGTACAAAAAAGTCACATGGTGTTTTAAAATCTGTTCATTAGTTTTAAAGTTATGGCGGTTCGAACATTTTTTTACAAAAAACTTTGGCCCCTTATAATATGGCAACCCCGCGTTACACAGACCTAAAACCGTATGTTTTATTTTAGGTTTTACATGTACTATAAGATATATCATTGCCAAAGAAAATAAAGAACTTTTTTTTTCAAGGGGCTTTTTTTCCCAGAGAATGCCCCCTATACGAAGAGTTTGTACTTTCATAAGGAAAGGTTTTTAATCCAACCGACATTAAGGTTGAGGTTATATTTTATCTAGATTACTAGACCAGTCTGGAGTATATCCAAATATGTTCCAAATATGGTTTGTCGACAACGGAGCATATAACGCATGTTTTAATAAAGTATTGAGAAGAAACGAACCAGAGCAGAACCCATCTGTAGAGGTTATTACTGAGGTGAAGGAAATCGCTCTGAGGTGAAGAAGTAATCCAAAAGATGGAGTAGAGGTGAAACCCGTACTCATAAAGATCCAGCTAACAAAAACTGAGTTCAAATATAAAATTTTGCAGATTTATAGGAACACTTAAATCATATCCCTTATTATATATGAGGAAATACAATAAAATGGGAATAAGTATACCATAAATTAGTCAATTATGGTTTCCATGTGTCAACTATGAGAGAAAATGGTTAATATATATTATTTGTAAGTCTGAAGAACTGATTATAGTTAAATATAATAAAAATGTATTGAAAGTATAATTAAAATGTATTAAAAAATTTGTTTAAAAAAAAATTATTGCCTTCTTTCGAAAATTTTCGACAATCTGATCGAGAGTGCCTAAATTATTTTTACAACTTATTTACATACATATACATAAAGGAAAGTTACAAAAACCCTATTTTTAGATATACACAAATACAACAAATATAACCATAAAGTGAAACATAAAGCCATCACACCAAAACGTAAGCGCATAAAGCTCTTTAATGCAAAGCTTTAAAATGATTTTTAATTGCCTGCCTCTTCGAGCGTACACGCATTTAAATCTATAAATACACACCTTGTTTAGAACCATTTTACGGCGTTTTTACGACCGCCTATTAATTACACACATATCGGCGCGCATAAACTGCCAAATTTTGGGCGTTCACTTACAGCGTCTAAATAATGGGTCATGACCCACAAAATGCGCGCACTTCCAGCCTGCACTCAAGTGCTTTAAAATAAAGCTTGGCAGCTTAAGAATTTAAATACATAAAATAAAATAATAAAAATAAATTACTTATAAATAAATTTTCATTTTCGATATACTTTAATGGCTTATTCTATTGGATTCTTTAGACAACCGAAATTGCATTTGAACGCTTGCGTGTTGCAACAACGCCCCGAGAGGTTGTCACGTGCACGCTATACCGTTATTTGAATAATATCGTTTGTTGTGTGTTCATATTTATATATTTAATACACGAGTAGGTAGGCGATGCTTACAAGTTCAAGTGAAAGCTTCTAGGAAAGAATATCTGTGCATCGAGCTGTAAATGTGAGGCGTGTAGCATCTCATTAGCGCCGCTGTGGCAAGCTACAAAATCTATTTGTGGCATTTTTACATAATATTCTATGTATTGAATATTTCGACTGTGCTATTTGTAGAATTTTGGTGCCTGCTTAAATGCTTTCAAATCATTTTGTTATATTTAGGCTTTAAAATTGAAATGAAAAATATTTTCATTTTTTTTTTCTAAGTATTTTAGGTACTTTTTAGTAACTCTTATTATATTATAATAGGTTGGCAAATATCTCCCTTCCGCTTGTTTGCTTTATACAAAGTGTTTTAGTGATCTGATTTGGTTCGAATATGAGCCGTTTTTTCGATAATCTGTTTCCATCTAGACGGCAACTTCATAATACCCCCTCGTTGAAGTCCCCTCCTTATTTGCGAAGAACTCGGACAGCCACTTTTCACAAGCCTCTTTTGAGTTCAACTTTACACCACTAAGGGCGTTCGCCATGGACAGGAACAGGTGGTAATCACTTGGCGCTATGTCCGGGCTATATGGTGGATGCAATAAAACCTCCCATCCGAGCTCCCGTAGCTTCTGACGAGTCATTAACGAAGTATGTGGTCTAGCGTTTTCCTGGTGGAATACTACACCCTTCCTATTGGCCAATTTTGGACGCCTCTGGTCGATCGCCTGCTTCAAGCGGTCCAGTTGTTCGCAGTAGATGGTAGAATTAAGCTCCTGGCCATATAGGAGCTGCTCCAAGTGGATCAGTCCCTTACAATCCCACCAAAGCAGAGCAAAACCTTCCTGGCCGTCAATCCCGACTTAATCACTGTTTGGGACGATTCACCGGCCTTCCACCACGACCGTTTTCGCTTGATATTGTCGTATGTGATCCATTTTTCGTCGCCAGTCACCAACCGCTTCAAAAATGGGCCGAGTTCGTGCCGTTTCAACAGCATATCGCAGACGTTGATTCGGTCAAATAATGCGGAACCCAAACATCAAGTTTTTTTGTGCTCCCAGCATACTGCAGATGGTTTAAAATGGTTAGGTGACTAACTCCCATCTCCTGGGCGATGTCACGAGATGCCTCATGCCGGTCTAACTCGATGTTTTCCATGATTTGATCGGCATTCGTCGTCACTGGTCTTCCGCCGGCTGGCTTATCCATGGTGTCGTTTTCATCCGCTCTGAATCGTCGAAACCATTCCTCCGCAGGTTCGAAGTGATAGAGTACCATCCCCCAAAACACCATTAATCTCACGGAACGTATCTCTAGCGGATTTGCCTTTCACAAAGGAAAACTTTAAAATAGAGCGAATTTCGGCGTTAGTGAACTCCATGTTTACACGTCTATAACTGTTGAACGCAATATCCAAACTAATGCATAGCGTCGTTTTGTAGGTTATTTCAAGACCTTTCAAAGATGTATAGTATTGCCAGATACGAGCTCTGTAGCGCTTTATACACAGCCACCAAATTCAAAAGACAGAAGGACGGAAGGGCGATATTTGCCAACCGATATTAACTGTAAAAAAATACAGTTTTTCAATTAAAAATTATAAAATATAAAAAATATTGTCTTACTGCGCCACCTAGTAGAAGCTTTAGGTAAAAATTATTTGAAAGCAAAAAAATATATTGTATTCCTCTTTCTATGCAATTCCTCTCAAACAATTTTTTTTTCAAATTACGGTTTCACAAATTTTCAAAAAAAAAAATTTTTAAAAATTTTAAAAATATTATTATGAAAACTTAATTCATCATCTTCAAGAAACTTTTTAGTATACTTAAAATTGTTTTTTTTATGTTTTTTTAATTCTTTTTTATTTATTTTATTTATATTAATTAATTATTATTTAGATTAGTTATATTATTATTTTTTAATTAATTTAATAAATCAACGAATTCACTTTTAACAAATTTAAATTCCTCAACAAACTATTTATAACAAGCAAAAAAATATTATAATCCACTGAAGCCCAAAAAATCAGCTTAAAATCTCTCTACATTTTGACCGCCAAAACTTTTCATTTCACTATTCACCAAAAAATGTTAGTTAAGATAATAAATAGAATCTTAAACCACTTCTTCCGGCAGCACTAACCACTTTGCAAACACAACCACACCCACACCCACACAAAGAAACCCGCAACAGCCAAACTTTTGCTGTCTGCCATTATTACAGTTATTTCCGTAACTTTAAAGCACATTTCTTGTGCTGTCAAACTTTTTAAGTGTCCATGTAAATTCGCTTGGACACTCAACAAACACACAAAACATACAAATTTACAATATATACATATGTACATACATATATCGAAGCTTGTAAGCTTGTAAGCTTGTTCGCTTGTTTCTTGTAATTGCCATTGTTGTCTGTTGTGTGGTCAATGAGATTCCAATGAAGTGCATTTACCGTTTTTCACAGCGATAAATCGCATTAAGAAGTTTTGAGTCGACAGCAAAGAAGAGAAGACAGTGAGGAAGGGCACTAAGTTCATTTGTAGCCACAGTTATGAATATGTATGTATGTAAATAAGGCGGTATGTAATTCATTAATAACTGCTGTCTGTCAAATATGTAAATGCCATGCCTGTGTCGTGTTTGAGTTATCATGTGACTCATGTGTGCTTACAAAGAAAATGCCGTCGCATAAGCAGCTAAAAGACAATTTAACAAAGAAATGCATTCGACCTAATTTTGAGGCGATGGGAACTGCATTTGTGGACACATTTTAATCTATTTTTGTATACACTGAGCGTCGGTTGAATGGGTATAATATTTTTTTTCTTTGTGGATTTATAGCATATTGAATTATAGTGTTGTTGTTGTAACAGTATCAATTTTTCCTCAAATATTTTGAGAGATTTCTACCAAGTTGAAAGCTCTCGGATGGATATAAGTTCCGGAGGATTCCGGTAACTTTAAACCGATTGTCATTGGGTAGGGTAAAATTTTAAATGGTCTAAGATCTGAGGCTTCCGTATTGAGGACTTTTAAATCGGAAGTTTTTACCATGATACTTAATTATCTAGCCAGCTTTGGGAAATATGAGAGAAATTCCGTTCCAACAGGCCAACCAAAGATGCTGTAAATCGCTAGTGACTTGTCGGAAACTCCGGGAGCTTGATTGGGAGCCTCTTATGTGTACTTTATAGTCCGGACCTAGCAACAGGTGATTACTACCTGTTCTTCTCAATGGCGAATGATTTTTCTGGTAAAAAATTATCTTCAAGAGAAGCTTTAAAAAGTGGCTACCCCAGTTTTCGTTTGCCAATATAGACAATATTAAATATATATCTTCGAAATGTCAAAAAGTATTCGAATAAAACGGTTCATATGAGATCGTATCGGTATGTTATTTTAGTTTTCTTTACTACAAAAGACATTTTTCCACAATTTATTTCTCTATCTCTATCTCTATCTCTATCTCTATCTCTATCTCTATCTCTATCTCTATCTCTATCTCTATCTCTATCTCTATCTCTATCTCTATCTCTATCTCTATCTCTATCTCTATCTCTATCTCTATCTCTATCTCTATCTCTATCTCTATCTCTATCTCTATCTCTATCTCTATCTCTATCTCTATCTCTATCTCTATCTCTATCTCTATCTCTATCTCTATCTCTATCTCTATCTCTATCTCTATCTCTATCTCTATCTCTATCTCTATCTCTATCTCTATCTCTATCTCTATCTCTATCTCTATCTCTATCTCTATCTATCTCTATCCTATCTCTATCTCTATATCTATATCTATTTCTACTTCTACTTCTACTTCTATTTCTATTTCTATCTCTATCTATATCTATATCTCTATCTCCATCTTTATACAAAAATTAAATATATTTTTTTTAATTTTCCTCTCGTAACTTTCATTTGTCGCCCAGTGTCTATGCGGTGCATTAAATTAAGCTGACCGCCGCCTGATAACCGAGTGCTTTGTCAATCGTATTTTATGGAAATTAAGCCTAGACGTTGTGCATATCTCATTTTTCATTGCTTTCTATTGACATTCATTACAACAACAAGTTAGAACATAACGAATTAAAAATGCATGAATTATTTATAAAAGAAACTCTCACTACCCACCAGCATTCCTGCAGCGATAAAAGCGTCGATTGTCTGTGCTTTCTGCTTTTCCATTTTTTTTTTACAAAATTGATTTTTTTCTTGTTTTTCCATTTCCTCTACTACGTTGTTCTGAAGCCATGAAGCGAGTCATTAATTTTTTTTTGTTTTTTTGAGTGCATTTAAATGAGCGTCTCAACGCTCAGCGCTTTTTAATTTAGTAGCCAAAAACCGCCAAAAGCGCTATTTAAATGTACACTTTGCATTTAACTTCCCTTTCACAGCAACAACAGCAAAAACAACAGGTGCTTTCTTAGTTAGATTACTCGGAAGCTTGCGAAAAAAATTTAAATTCCAACTCAGTAGCCGTGGGTATACTCAGGTATTGTATTAAGGTGCCTTGCAACAAACAATTATGCAAATTTCCGCGTGAATTTTTCGGTGAAACCGTTACAACGTGCGCAAATCAGTTCAAGCAAGCAGCACGCTTAGCAGCCTACAAAAAGCCCACAGGTAGTTGACTGTAGCTGCCACTGGTCCAATTTAGCGCTAGTCTGCGAGCTTCAATGTGCTCCTGACCGCCAGCGGCAACTGCCAGGTGTGAAATTTGTAGCCACTCTAGGTCGGCGGTGGTTCTTTGCTATGCTCTCATTTTGGTGCGGGCGCAGTTAATTGGTTGTGGGCGCCGAACTTGAAATTCCACGAACTCTCAACCAGCAGTGGTTGGGGGTTGCGGTGCTGCTCAGGCAAATTGCTAAATAAATATACCGTAGCTGCTATTTAAATTTTAAATTTCTTTAATTTTTTTTTGAAACATTTTAAGAATTTGCGTCGAAAACTGCAAATTAATGGGCAACACTGTTTGCTACGCCTGTTCTAATTAATATGCCCCGAATGTAGCTGGGTATGAATTTAACGCTTAGCTGGTGCTCGGCTGGTAGCAATTTCCCTTAGAATGCGAGGCGTTCAAGCGAAAATGCAACAACAACAACAGCAACAAAAAAGTGGTATGGTGTTGCCAGTTTCACTTTCCTCGGCCGCAACCGATTTCGTTGCTCGTAAACTTCTTTCTTTCTTGTTTTACAGCAATTGCATACAGTTAACAGCCTTCTTTAATTGCTTTTCTTCTTTCCGCTGAGGTATGTAAAATATTTCTATTGGTTACAGAGTGTAAATGGTAATTGTTTTTGTATGAGGAGTGAGTGCAAATAGCAACGAATTTCGGCCGTGACAAAGGGCAAATTGCAAAAATAATAAATGAGAAAAACGAGAAAAAAATGAAGACTAAAATAATTAAAATAAAAAGTGAGAAAATGGAAAAATTTAAAATAACAAAAAAATCTGACAAATAAATTAACAACAACAACAAACAATTTTTTTTTTCAACAACAAAAATCATTTAACTAACCTTTTTCATTTATTTTCTCCTAAACTCTATTAGCAGTTAATATATTTTTGTTTAGAACAACAACAACAGCTCAATGTCTTCTTCTCATCTCTTCGCCATTTCAGCGAAAGTGCATAAAAAATGGCAATAAATTTTCCGCTTCAGGTGTCCAAAGTGTGGCCACACAGTCTTTCATCATTTTAATTGTTTTCTTTACAATACACTCGTATCAATAAACATTTTTATTTTTCGCTAAATTAATTTTCTGCATGAAAATTTGTGAAAAATGAAAAACAAAAAGACATGAAAATGTCCTCTAAACTAATTTTATGGTTGCAATAATAAATAATAAGTGCAAATGCTTTCACTTTAAAATCTGTAAATTGAAATAATTTGAGAGTGAAAAGCGAGCTTGTGACCTTCAGTGACCCTATTTTGTTATTTATATGTAAAGGGTTCTTCAATAGGCACGCTACAAAAGTAGACTGATTGGGACAGCAAACGACGCCATATTTTTCCCGGCTCTTTTGACATTTCTCTTCAGCCAGGTTTGCCATTTCATTATGGAAAGATATACGATTCAACAACGAATCGAAATTATTTCAATTGAATATCGAAATTCGGAGTCATTGGCCTCAACTTTAAGAGCGCTACGTCCTACGTTGCGATGAGGATCATTTCTGGCTGAATGGCTTCGTCCATAAGTTCGTGCGTTATTAATCATACAGCAAATCATAAGTATTCCATGAGTCACCATTGCCCCCGAAAAAATTACGGTTTGGTGGGGTTTATGGGCCGGCGGCGTCATTGGGCCGTACTTCTTCTGTGATTATCAAGTCCGGCACGTTACTGTAAATGGGAGTCCCTACCGTTCAATGATAACCGAATATTTTTGGACCGAATTGAATGATATCAACTTGGACCATATGTGGTTCAAACAGGACGGTGCCACAATCCACACAGCGAATGTCACAATCGATTTATTGAAAACCACGTTTGGTGAACGTGTTATCTCACGAAATATCCCAGTCAATTGAACGTCTCGGTCGTACAATTTGACGCCGTTAGACCATTTCCTGTGGGGCTACGACAAGTCTATGGTCTATGCCAACAAGCCAGCAACGATTGATGAAATTATGAAAATTATGTTCTGCGTCTGGACTTCTGTAAATTTTCCCGTGGTGGTCATGCAAAAAAAAATCGAGTTCCATACATAATGACATCGAATATACTTTTACAGGAATAAATAATCTCATTGATATCCCAAACCGTTTTTGTTTTTTGTAGCGTTCATATTGAAACCCTTTAGATATGTTTACCACTGAGGTCTTTAAGGGCATTTTAATTTGAGTTTCAATTAAGAAGTTATTAAATAAATGAAAAGATGAGTCCATCTAGTGTATACATATGTGTCTCGTATTGATATTCATCTGTCTTTTTTGTTTTTTTTGTAGCGGCATAAAACATTACACAGATAATTTTGAGGAATGCTGCCGATTAATCGTCAAAGTTAAGTCGTTTCATACCGCAATTCATCTCTTAAAAAATAGTAAATGATCGCAACAATCGAAGTATGTATGTATGTATGTGATTGGCGTTGCAACCGTTTAGCCGGTTATAGCCGAATCGACGATAGTGCGCCACCTCTCTCTCTCTCCTTCGCAGTTCGGCGCCAGTTGGAGATCCCAAGTGTAACCAGGTCGCTCTCCACCTGGTCCCTCCAACGGAGTCGAGGCCTTCCCCTTCCTCGGCTTCCTCCGGCGGGTACTGCATCGAACACTTTCAGGGCTGGAATGTTTTCGTCCATTCGGACAACATGACCTAGCCAGCGTAGCCGCTGTCTTTTTATTCGCTGAACTATGTCAATGTCGTCGTATAACTCGTACAGCTCATCGTTCCATCGTCTGCGGTATTCGCCGTTGCCAATGTTCTGAGGACCATAAATCTTGCGCAAAATTTTCCTCTCGAAAACTCCTAGTGTCGTCTCATCTGATGTTGATATCGTTCAAGCTTCTGCACCGTAAAGCAGGACGGGAATGATAAGCGACTTGTAGAGTTTGATTTTGGTTCGTCGAGAGAGGACTTTACTGTTCAATTGCCTACTCAGTCCAAAGTAGCACCTGTTGGCAAGAGTTATTCTGCGCTGGATTTCGAGGATGACATTGTTCGTGTTGTTGATGCTGGTTCCCCGGTATACGAAATTATCTACGACTTCGAAGTTATGACTGTCAACAGTGACGTGGGAGCCAAGACGCGAATGCGCCGACTGTTTGCTTGATGACAGGAGATATTTCGTCTTTTCCTCATTCACCACCAGACCATGCGGGAAAAAGCAGAACAAACGGCGCGGTTGTTGCTTCCGATGATATCAATATCATCGGCGTACGCCAGGAGCTGTACACTCTTGTAGAAGATTGTACCTTCTCTATTTAGCTCTGCAGCTCTTATAATTTTTTCCAGCATCAAGTTAAAGAAGTCGCACGATAGTGAGTCACCTTGTCTGAAACCTCGTTGTTGCATGTTGCATCGATATAAGATTATTTTATCTTCAAGATCAATGTGGAATCAGCTAAAAACTTATATTACATAATAATATAGATTTTCCGAAAAGGACAATTAACTTATTTCCTGAAATTACTAGATTAACGACGATTTTTTTTATTCGTTAACATTATGTATTGAATTTCTTATACAAAACAGATTTGCATAACACTGAAACACAAAAAGTCTCTGTTTATCGTTCTGCAGTTCTTGTATATCTGCTATCGACCCCCCTCTAGATATAGTTTTTAGAAGAAAAGAATCCAAACCAATATTTGGAGTTCTATTATATATTATTCTTAGTCTGATTTCAAAATTCAAAGAACTCAGTATACTTTTTCTGAGTTAAGAACTCTACTATGAGAGAATAATGTTTCAAGAACAGATTTCAAAAGACTTCAGAAGCTCATAAGAGCTCATCAGCAAGAACTTTTTTCTTATACTTTTGTTCTTATACAGACATAGTTTTCGACAAAAAAAAAAGTATTGTCAATATTCATTTCTTTAGAACACCAACAAGACACAACATCCTCGCAATGAGAACTAAGTTAAACCGCGCCAACGGTATTCAGTCCCGTGGTTGTAGTACAATTTCGAGAGTAATAAGTTTTCAGTAACAAATTTACTGTCAATCGTTAACTTTACGGCACACCTACAGGGCACAACATCCGCGCGGTGAGAATTAAGCTGAGCCTCGTCTACTATCTTTCTACTTCTACCCACACACCCTTACATAGAGAGAAGATGTACAAATTTCAATTTTCATAACTTTTGTTTTTAACTCACCGGAAGCGAAAAGATTCATTTACATAAATTCCTGCTAATAATGCTAATTCCTTTGGAAGACATAACTTGCCATTTTTACAACTGTACACAGTCCACACTGTCCTTATCCTTCCTTTTGAATAGCTGTCGAGAGAGAGAGAGAGAAGGAAGTGTAAGGGAAATGCGCCTCGTTGTTGAAATTTCCCACCGAAAGACGCGCCAAATGCGCAACTTTTTGACGAAAAACACACAGATAGAGAAAGAGGGGAGGAGAGAGGGAAGGATAGACTGCCAACAATTGTTCATTCATTAGCGGCATCTGTAACAACCGTTGCGGCGGCAATGACAAACCCGGCTCGGGCCATAATTTCGTTGCGTTTTGTCGTCGGCAACAATGACAACTGTCAGGAGACGCGTAATAAAACGACGTCGCGATACGCGCTCGCTGTCAGCGCGTTTCTTGCGTATCTTGGCGCAACTTCATGACTTTGAGGAAACTTTTGCGCCGCTGCTTTTAAGTTCATTTGTTTGGCGATTGCTGTGGGGCTTCTGAGTGCCATAAATACTATAAAAGCAAATGTATGGTGTATTCTTTATGAACAAAGTCAAAACTTTGTGTTAATGAAAAATATTTACGCGTTGCTTTTGTTTCAAGAAATAGCAAAATTTTGACATTTATTGCGCCAAGGGAGCTCATTTCGAATTTGACTACTTGGCAGGTTTTTAGTTAACAAATTGTAATGGAGAAGTTGTTGTTCTTAAAATAGCACATTTACGCCATTATCTGCTGGGAGATACATTT
Source organism: Zeugodacus tau (assembly GCA_031772095.1). Lineage (NCBI taxonomy): Eukaryota > Metazoa > Arthropoda > Insecta > Diptera > Tephritidae > Zeugodacus > Zeugodacus tau. The sequence goes on along the minus strand of CM062653.1, from coordinate 55,069,099 downwards.
CTAGTTAATAACTTCAATTAAGTATTATATTCTTGCCATCATTCGTTACTGTTGGAATCACAATACTCTGTATTTTCTTATCTATAGAGCGTCTACACATATTTCCCTTCCGCTTTTTTGTCCTTTATTCAATGCTTTATAAAAATTGTTACAGTGATCGGATTTAGTTCAAATATGCCCCGTTTCGTTCGATAATCTGTTTCCATCTAGACGGTAACTTTATAATACCCCCCTCGTAGAAGCCCCTCCTTATTTGCGAAAAACTCGGACAGCCACTTTTCGCAAGCCTCTTTTGAGTTCAACTTTACACCACCGAGGGCGTTGGCCATGGACAGGAACAGGTGGTAATCACTTAGATCTATATCCGGGCTATATGATGGATGCGTTAAAACCTCCCATCAGAGCTCCCGTAGCTTCTGACGAGTCATCAACGAAGTGTGTCCTGGTGGAACACTACGCCCTTCCTGTTAGCCAATTCCGGACGCTTCTGGTCGATCGCCTGCTTTAAGCGGACCAGTTGTTCGCAGTAGATGGTAGAATTAAGCGTGTGGCCATATGGGAGCAGCTCATAGTGGATGATTCCCTTTCTATTCTACCAAAGCAGAGCACAGCAAAACCTTCCTGGCCGTCAAACCCGGCTTGGTCTCTGTTTGGGACGATTCATCTTACCGTTTTGGCTTGATATTATCGTATGTGATCCATTTTTCGTCGCCAATCACCATTTGTTTCAGAAATAGGTCGACTTCGTTCCGTTTCAGCAGCATATCTCAGGCGTTGATTCGGTCCAGAAGGTTTTTTTGCGTCAAATTATGCGGCACCCAAACATCAAGCTTTTTTGTGTATCAAAATCTTAAAAAATATTTTTATAAAAAAAATTAAAAAAAAATAGCTGAAAATATACATTGATATGTCCAAAAACTTCGAAACAATCAATCGAGTACTTTCTTAAAAAAAAAATTCACGAAAATCGTCAAATTTTTCGTGGCCCGCCCACTAAAAAGAACGAACTTCCAAATGCACTTTATTCGACAGAGATTTGGAATACATCACGCCTAGTTAATTTATCGACTTTTAGGTTAATTATTACCTTTGTTCTATGATGTCATGAATATTTTTTTCCATAGTTCATAGATTAAATATAGGGCCTCAGAATATTAATTGTGCGCCAACTAGAAGTAGTTTGTAGCGTTGAGATTCTTTCATACGTTGCGGTAGTTTAGTCGGTTCTAACAATGGACGCATATTCCAGGTTCACATTCGTGCACAATTTTGTATACTGAAGATCGTCATCAATTGATTGGGATTAATCTTATCTTGGTTTATTTCGGTTTCGGTGGTCAGAGGATTTGAGATGTCTCTAGGCGGGCAGTGGCGTAGGAGTTTCTTCTTCACTGGTGTTAAGGTTATACCACCTTCACTCGGTCGCCAGAGCCTCGTTCGTAGTAAACAGGAGGTACCGCGCGAAAGGTGAAATTGACGTTTGGGGGAATTGGCCATGTTTTCGCATCACCAACCTCATTTGGTATTAGCTGAATGAGACCCCCAAGATTATAATAGAATCCCATCATTCTTGTTATATTTTAACGATCCAATAAATTTTTTTAGCAACCTTTTGAAAAAGGGTAAGGAAGTATCTGTTGTTCTGGACTAACTAGTATTTTTTGGGAACCCGTGGTAATCTGGTCGTTTTAACTTCGACACTTCTTCGTTCAAAATTGGAACCTTTAGTAATTCCAGATACCGAATACCGGATTCAACTCCTTAAAACTATAAAAAGAACGGTCAGCATAACTAGATAGTATTGAGTAGAAAAAGTGAAAAAGTAGAGATCTTATCAGTCAACTCGGCAAGGTCTTTTGCTAGAATACATATACCGAAACCAAAGCATGAACTACAAAAACGATTACAAACATATGCTTATGCAAGACACTTTCCATATTTTTTAAATATTCTCCGCACAAAACGATTTTCTGCTTATTTTGCATTAATAATTTAGCGTCAGCGCTTAACTTTTTCATTTTTTCATATTCCACTCTGGCTCTCAGTGCTCCAGCTCTTGCATTAGTCCATGTCCGGTTCGCAATTTTTCCATCGTTAAATGTGGTATTGCACATTTTTTTGCTGCCTTCACGACTTTGCTGCTTTTGTTCTTGTGGCAGAAGGCTCATTAAATACAACTCAAGTGCACTTCACTCGACTGCAATATTACACGCAAATGAAAGTGAGTGCAGCAAAAAGGCGAAATGAGTAGGAAATGTTGTGCGTTGCAAAATGGCGTAGCATGTGGCAGACGGGCGGTGTGGCAAAAAGTGAGCAATGTTGAAAGGTTTGCATATTTTTTTCCTAATGTTGCACATTATTCACTTGTTTAGTGCAAAATGATAGTCTTTGTGCCATTTGCTGTCCACCTTTTTTTGCAATTACAGCAAAAAGTTTCTGTTGCCCACTCGCAAGTGAAATTGAATGTAAATGCTCGACGTAATGCGACTACTGTGTGTACGCTTGGTTTTGCTGCAGTCAAGGATTCTCATAGTTGGTAGTGATAAGACTCCGTCGTAGCTTTCTGCAAAAAATGTACTTAAAGTTAGAAATATTTTTATTTTTTTTTATGTTATGCTAATTTTGTGGAAAAACTAATAGTTTGCGGAAGTTCCGAAGTGTAATATGGGTGTCTCATTACGAAATAAAAACCTTAATAGAAGAGACTGAGTGAGAAAAAATTGCGTTTCTTAGTTTATCTAAGTCGACGTTTAAGATATAGTAGAGTGTGAAGTTAATATTTTTAAAACAAGTAAGGAAGGGCTAAGTTCGGGTGTAACCGAACATTTTATACTCTCGCAATTTATTTATTTAACTTTATTTATATTATATAATACACATTTTGACCCACATATTCGTCACATATATTGTATAAATTCCATTGAAAGTTGGAAACCATAATATTAGGTTAGAAGCACCGAGGTCCTCGTGTTCGATATATGGGGCCTTGAAAACCTATGGTCCGATTTCGGCGATTTTTAGAATGGGGCTGCCACACTATAAACATAGTATTTGTGCAAAGCTCTGCACCGATATCTTCACTAGTGCTTACTTTATATATTGTAAAGTAAATGATTCAGATCGTGTTCAAAGTTCTGGTATATAGGAAGTAGGCGTGGTTGTAAAGCAATTTGGCCTATTTTCACAACATATCATTGGGATGTAAGGAAACTATTACAAACCAAGTTTCATTGAAATCGGTCGAATAGTTCCTGAGATATGGTTTTTGACCCATAAGTGGGCGACGCCACGCCCATTTTCTATTTTGTAAAAAAATCTGAGTGCAGCTTTCATCTGCCATTTCTTATGTGATATTTAGTGTTTCTGACGTTTTTCGTTAGTGAGTTAACCCACTTTTTGTAATTTTCAACCTAACTTTTGTATGGGAGGTGGGCGTGGTTATTATCCGATTTCTTTCATTTTTGAACTGTATTAGGAAGTGACTAAAAAAACGACTGCAGAAAGTTTGGTTTATATAGCTCTATTGGTTTGCGAGATATGTACAAAAAACCTATTTGGGGGCGGGGTCACGCCCACTTAAAAAAAAATTACATCCAAATCTGCCCCTCCCTAATGCGATCCTATGTTCTAAATTTTATTTTCATAACTTTATTTATGGCTTAGTTATGACACTGTATAGGTTTTCGGGTTCCACCATTTTGTGGGCGTGGCAGTGGACCGATTTTTCCCATTTTCGAAAGCAACCTCCTCAGGGTGCCAAGGAACATGTGTTCCAAGTTCCATTAAGATATCTTAATTTTTACTCAAGTAATCGCTTGCACGGACAGACGGACAGACATCCGGATTTCAAATCCACTAGTCATCCTGATCATTTATATATATATATAACCCCATATCTAACTCTTTTATTTCTTGGTGACACAAACAACGATCTAGTATTTATGTTTTTCCTAGTTATAGGACGAAGGTTTTCCATTACCAGCGGTGACCAATAGTGAAGATTAGCTAAAATCAGATAGTATTTTGCTGAAATTTGATTTATGATGATTTTTATATCATATATACAGCACGAATTTCTTAGCTTAAGTGAAAATTAATTGACATCAGTTGATCATGAGCCTTAAAAATATCGTCCAACTAAAACATTCTTCATTAAGATCACTTTATAAAGATTAAGTAGAGGCCTATCCAATCTTATTATATACCATATATGTATTTTTTAACATTAGTGAGAAAGACAGATATTATATATGATCTATGGATTATGATCAATTCCTAAATGAAGGGAAATTGATCACTTGCATAGAAAAATGGGTATGATGTTATAAGAATACTCGTATATAGTTTAAAAGAACTTCGCTATATATGCTCCATGAACCGACCGGCTCGAAACAAGATGAGATAGATATTTGATAACTCATTGGAAGTTTGTATAGAGCTTCTTTTTCTACTAGGAAAAGCTTGTAGTATTTTTCAGGTTCTTCTACAACTTCTAAAGCTTATACATGTCTTTATTAGTATCTCTACTATTATTAAACAATTAATAGAACAGTAATGTTTGCCCTTAGGTAATCCATACATATATACATATGTAGGGACATAATAAAAGATATCATAATATTGTTGATTCCGGTTTATACGTAGGTAACACCTAAAGACTGCGTTGAAAGCTTCCATACCAATGGAACATTTTCTCTTTAACTGTATGAATATATTCCTTTGAGCTTTGACCGCATTTTTCTTCCAACTTGTGGAATGTATGTGGATATTTGAAGGGTCGTAACTTTCTAAATGGTCTCTATAATATTTATCTATCTCAGGATTAAGATTTGAGATCAGGGATCCACTTCTTCGAGTTGCACCGATTAAGTGATTGTTAAATAAAGGATCAATTGTTGATGATATTCCAGATACATTTTCTTTTTTTCGCTAAAAAGCATTGCAAACAAGTAAGGAGGGCTAAGTTCGGATGTAACCGAATATTTTATACTCTACATATTTAATAAAATAACCAATAACTTGACCGATAAATCCGTCATAAAGTCCACTAGAATAACGAAAGTCATCATATATAGTATATGTGGGCGGAGGTAATTCCTGAACGAATTTCACACATTTTCTCCACCAAGGATTAACCGATTTATAAGGTATTAAGCCCATCGTATTTTTGAAAACCCTAAAATTAAGTATATGGGAGGTTGAGGAAGTTATGGCCCGATTTTAAACATTTTTGGTACAGAGACACACTATTCAAAGAAAAATATTCCTTCTGAATTAAATTAAGATATCTGAGAGTTTTTCCGATATTTTCAGTGAAAAATTATCCTTAGGCACAGAGTTTTTCATGTTCGATATCAGGGACCTTAAAAAGTAATTGTTCGATCTCGACAATTTTTCCACAAGTTGCATATATGTGACCTGGTCTACGGAAAGGGGGCTTAGGTGTCAAAAAACGAGCTGTTGACGAAACGAGTTGTTTATTTTTAACAGCTGTTTCCCAGAAAACTAGTTTTCGCACGTTAGCTCCCTTTTCGTAGACCAGGTCACATATATTATAAAGTGAACTAATCAGATGGAATTCGAAATTGTATTAAATGGGAAGTAGGCGTGGTTGTGAACCGATTTCGTACATTTTCCGTCGCTAATATCAGGAAGTCGAAAAAATATTATGTAAAGAGTCGAGTAGTTCTTGAGATATAGTTTTTGACCCAAAAAAAACTCCCCGACGCCACTCCCCTTTCCTATTTTTCTAAAAACTCTGAGTTCTGCTCTTTTCGCTGCCATTTCTTCTATAAAATTTAGTATTTCTGACGTTTTTCGTTAGTGAGTTAACGCTCTTTTAGTAATTTTCAAAATTTTCCACTCTCAATTCAACCGAATAACCCAATAAAAATGCATAAAGAACAGCAACCTTTATTCTTCCGCATATTTTACAATCATTAAGCGTTTGAAAATGTTGCAATTTCCCACCATTTACGCTGGGTGTCAAAAATTTCACGCTTGCAAAACACATTCCTAAATGGAAGCCATCTATCTTGCAACGCTTTGAGCTCCGCCTCGCCTCGTGCCATCCACCACCACATTGCCATTGAGGCGCATTGCAACAGCCAGTGTTGAGGCACGCTGCGCTTAACACGCGAGCCTTTGAAGCGCAGCATCGGCGGCAGGCAGCAAAAGGGAAAAGCGTTTACGCTACGTTAAGTTGCCACACCGAATGAGAGCCGGCAAATCCTTGCAGCGAACAGGTACACTTAACGGCTGATTTCTATGTGAGGCTCTGTGTTTGTATGTATGTGAGTTGAGTATGTATATAGAGTGCAGTTAACGATGGCAGACGACAGCTGCGCTGATTGTGCGCAAATTTGCTTTTGTGTGGCGGCAAGCACTTACGTTTATGTGATGACAAGGCCACTTGCACTTACAAATTCAAATGCATACATACAAATAGACATATATACAAACAGACATATAGACATACATACATATATATTAATATAGAAGAAGTCTATATATACTTGCATCGAGTTCATGTCTAGCTGAACTTACTTACTTACCTATATACTACCATAGGTCGATATATGCCAGAGCGCCACAACGACCGTTGGACCGTTAACCACTCACCTACATTTGACTTGACTTTTCAAGTGGATTCGCGTTAGTAAACTGCGAACTGCAAACTTTTCCAACTATTGAAATTGCGCCTTTAATTAAAATACTTGCGCTGAGATCCTTGCATGCAAAGCGCATAAAAGCCAAACGAGATCGCACGCCGCTCTCAGACATTAAGCCATAGAAAGCAGAATTGCAGAAAAACTACAACAAAAACAATAAAAAAAAGTTGCCTGCATTAATTCCGCATAAGTGGAAGCTGAATTTGCGCGAATATTTAATTTATGCGCTGAAAGTGAGGATTAAAAATTCACAAAAAAAATAAAAAAGTGAGAGATTTTAAAATTCTTATATGAATTTGCATGCGATTTGCCTTTCTATGCAATTTGCGCGCCATTAGCGCGCGTTGAAATCAGCGCAATGCGGTTGGTGGCAAATAGTTCTAGATGTGCATATAACTTCATCTAGGAACAGTTATATGCAAGCTTACATACATATACATATAAATATATTTAAAATTCTCTTACTACCTAGAAATGCACCACCCATACAATTCCTGCTCACCATGAGGTCTCGCTTGACCTTTGGTCGCGGTGTCGCGCTCTTCGCAGAAGTCATATTCGTGCAATCGCAATTCGTGCATGCCAACACATGTGCTGCAATTAAGTTGGCATTTGAACAATGAAAGAGTCGAAAATTCTGTACTAACGATTCCAATGAATGCCAATGACAATTGCTGCGGCAGTGACCTTAACTTTCAACTTATTTCATTGTTATTTCTTCTGGTTTTCAGTTTATAGGAGTTTATGTTGTAGGAAGCAATTCAGGGACATTGTTGTTGTAATAACTATTGTAAAAAATCTTATTTATTGGCACTATTTAATAAGGTAGAATACAATGGAAGGATTCCTCACTTCCAATATTTAATTTATTTTTCAGAATTTTTACATTTTTGAATTAAATTTTAAATTAAATTTATTAAAATATGTATTTTGTATTGTTTATCATTAATATAGTAATAATATTATTTATAAACTTTTTTATTGTAAAAAATATTATTATTTTTCGTAAAGTTTTACAATATAAAAATCGGTCTCAATGTCGACATTTCACAATCGTTTGAAATAACCCTGCAAGACGGGTAATTTTCAGCTAACATGTTACAGCTGTGTTACTCTAAACATTAGCAAAAATTAATTTGTCTGTTACTTTTGTTCGAAGCGTGGGAAAGAAGTAACACTATGCCCCTACTCGTTCAATGCTCTTCTCACTTTATCCAATTACATTTTGCATAAGTGGTCCCGTTCTACGATAACACTTATACTTGGATCCTATTGGTCAAGTTTTGACAACTAACAGTCTGTTAATGGCATCATATATTTTCATATTTGGCATGTTATATATATGTTACCTCTGCTAAAGCATATGTTAGCACCTATGTTACCCCTATGTTATTCAAAACAGATGTATTTGTTACCGTACGGGTCATTATTTTGGTTAGCAGTTTGTTACCTATATTTGTTATATCTTTCCGCTAACAGGTAAAAACAATTCTTTTTTTTTTGTTTTTTAATTTATTTTATTACATTTTCAATCATTACAAAATCAAATATGTAGATAGTACAATCATATAAACTTAAACAGCTAAACTTATTATTAAATTTTTACATTTACAAGTTATTAATATAAAAATTAAATTTATATATAAATTATTATATTTATGCAATTTATGTTCTAATTTAACAATTCAAATGATATATAATCTTATTTTATTCTTAATCTAAATATATGTATATATTTTAACAATGTTGGGTGTGGACTAGATACACCTTACGCAAGCCTGCTAACAACATATCAAAAAAGTCCATCCCAGCATCCAGGCATCTAACACCTAAAATAGAAAAACAAAACGAAGGATGAGTATATGGAAAATAGCACATAATAGAACTACGTGCTATACAATGGCCACTAGTATTTACAAAGCTTTTAATATATATTTTTCTTCTTATATTTAGCACTTTTCTTTTAATATTAATATTCTTTAATTTAGCACTTGATTTTTTGTATATTTCTTTATATATATAGCTTTTAATATTAATTAATCATTTTATATTTAACCATTGAGGTTAATATGTTCAGAATTCTGCAAACGAGCAGATACCCTGACATCCGAAAGCACTTATTTAAATGAGTTAGGTACCAACCGCTTGTATACCCAATTCATTTATTTTTTTTTTCACTTTTGACCTACACACTTTAAATATAATAATAATTAGGTATTAATTAAGATAATTTTAAAATAACTTACATTTTCTCTTCAAGTTCTTCAAGTCCCGGTCTTTGTGCGTTGATTTTGCCTGCAATTTCATTAAAGCTGTATTAGTAAAAACACACAAATTATTACACAAATCACACTTACCTTTTTAATTGAATACTTTTATATATCTCCTGCATAAAAATTCAAATCAATTAATATTAATAATAATATTTAACCAAAAATAACCTTACCTCTTCAAGCGTCAATTTTTTTATAAAATGGCCAAATTGCCGCTTCAATTTCAGTTTTTCTTTTTTTTAATGTCATATCTGTCTTCTTTTAGCATATTATTATATCAATATGCTTACAGTGGCAACATTTTTTCTCTTTCTAACGAAAGCTTTCTCCAATTCAATTCAAAATTGTAAACAAATCTAAGTGTTGTAATTGTATGTGTAAACAGCTGAAAAAGTTTGATTGTGTTTGTGCAGTTTGTTACCTCCGTCTTGCAGGGAATATTGTTTCCAGTCATGTGGATTTGGCGACTACGAGAAAATATTGGACCTAATCATTGAAAAATTTAACGTCGGATTCATTGAAACCGTATCGAAAATAAAATTTATGATCACATTTAACTCACTTACCGACTCGAAAAAATACATTGCGCGGCTAATAGATGTCGCTAATTACGAAATCATAGAACGCGCAAAATCGAAAAATTTTGGACGAAATCTATCTGTTGGTGAATGAGTTGCGGAAATGTAAAAGAAATAAACCATTTGGAAGTTTTTATGTAACCAATTACTGATGACGGACTAAAATATATTTTAGATGGGTATTTAAGAGATAAAAGACTAAAACAGGCAAACATTAAGTTAAAGTGTTTAAAAGCGATATAAAGTTGCCTCTCCGAAATAGCCCAAGAATTTTCTCAAAGATCCTCAGGCGAATTAAATACTTTTTAGAAAGAAATTTTACAAGAGCTAAGCTGTGTAGGCTCTCCAATTCAGAACAAAACTGGATGAATGAAAATGTGTTAAGGCATCATGTGTATATATTATGGGTTGATAAAGAACCCTGATTTTAAGTTTGTAACCAAAAAATTGCAAAAACGTACAACGCATTTCTGAAACTGGTTGTGGAGCTTCTAGCTAAGTAACTTTAAGTTCACTCGATGAGGATGTCAGTTTTAACCGAAGCAAAAAGCACAGAAAATTGTGTATATCAAATATGTCGCATTTGTCGAGGAATATCGATAAAACAGTTTTACGGTCTCACTTTATGGTAAAGCAGTTTATCGACGAAATCTACGATTGCATGAAAATTTTCGATCGAAAATCTGTATCGTATCGAATTTGAATTCGCTGCGGATGTTACACGGATCCTAATTGCATGCTTAATTTAATTTTTATCAATTTAGTAATACTTTCTTGACATTAAAACCGATTTCTTATGATCCTCAGCTTTTTTTTAACTAACATGTTTGTTTTTTACGGGTTTTGATAAAACAGTGTATGAAATTTGTTGTGATATCCATTAGATAAGACCTTCAATTAGGATTTTATTATGTTAGTTTATTTTATATTTTTAAAGTTTCGACTATAGCGGTTTATGTATACCAGCGAGCGGTCGCTCTTTAGAACGCTATCATTCAAAAACTATTCAAGATACGACCTTGCCGATTTCACATGATATTTTTGAAAATATAAACTATCGAAAAAGCAAAAAATTAAAAAAAAACGATTTTTTGAAAATGTCACACTGGTATAGCCCCTTAACGGCTGATTAAGAGCGAACTTTGTTCCATAAAATTTGCGTGGTTGGCTTATAAGCAGTTAAATAATTTTGAGTTGAAATTTAAAATTTCAAAAAGAAAGTCTCGAATTATGTTCATCGTTCCTAAAGGGTATTTCAGTAATATATTTCTAATGTAAGGAAATCAATAATTTTACACATAGTACAGACATAGCTTTTTTCAAACATAATACAAATCGCTTGAAGACCTAAAGGCTATCCCAGAAGACGAGTTTGACGAAGCGCTGGCACAAGAGCATAATATTGAATGGCGACTATTTTGAAGGCGATAACGAACGAATAAATATTTCTTTTAAACGAAAATTTGCCGTTATGTTTTGAAGACACCTCGCTTATATGTATGTTCGTATATATTATAAGTTCAGTAATATCCTATAAAAAATATATGATTAAATAATATAATAAACCAAAAGGCGATGGCGCCAATCTTGGTTGTAGAGTTCTGCAGAAAAATCCTTGCAATTAAAGTTAGCACATGAACCCAAGGCCATCAATATAAGTACACACATGCATATATACGGGAAAATTTATTTTTGAAACCCACAGCCCAACAGAAAGAGCTAAGCGTCAGCCTCCGCTGTTGCAGATCCATTCATACACGCATTCACACATGCGCACATTTAATCCGCCGAATCGCATTCAAATGGTGCCACAAAAGATTCTTTGGACCGCATTGAAATCGTGATTTGGCTGCATAATCCCGCGCGCCTGTGTGTGTGTGTAAGTATGTGCGCTGGTATCTAAATAAGTTTAATTGAAAGCACTCGTATCAGCCGTGGCTGGCAGCCCTTTACTGGTGCACAATAAATCGCATTTACATACAAATAATAAGCGCTTTAACGCTACAGATGCCAGCTGAATGCTCAGGATTGCTCATATGTGAGTTGAATAATTCGAAAAAAAAAAAACAGAAGTCGTGGCACAGTGAGTAGAGAAGAGATGTAGAGTTGAGAAATAAGGGAGTTTTTTGAAAAGCAATTTGAAATGATCATTGTAGCAGATTATATAATTGTATCAGAGGATCTAGAACTTAGCTTCCGGTAAAAAATAATTATTTTTCGAAATTTCGAATATTTTTTTCGAGATATATATCTACGATCTGAACAAGAAAGCTACACTTGGGTAACATTAAAAAAACTTAGAGTGTTTATTAACGGTATCTCAACCTGAAAGAGAGAGATAAGTCAATTTAGCCACTTCAAGCCCCACACTAGTCACTCAACATAAGGAAACGCAACAAAATTAAATGATTTTTGTCTCTGGTTTTGTGCATAATTTTTGCACAAAAGTACCCATGTCCTACTTTTCAGTCGCCACAAAGGGAATATGTCTGCAATTGGCGACCCACAAGTACCGTACAACAATACCCTTCCTCTACTTAGGTCAACATTGTTGCATGGCAATGAAATACAATGAATGCCATAAATGCATGAAAACTTTGCAAATGCTGTGGCAGCGTGTTTTATGTGCAACAACACACCCATGAGCACCGATATTTGTTGTATATGTATGTATGTTTGTATGAAGCGCGATTTCGGTTTGCAGCTGTAAGCGTCTAAACACGTGCAACAACGCTTTGACTACTTGTCGGAGTTGGCGATTTGCTGCTACTTTTCGCGATAGCTATTGTATTCATAGACAAATATATGTATGTATGTGCATGTAATGAGCTGCCTAAGTGTTTATTAGGGTGTTACGAAATTATCGAAATTAAAAATAAAAATATTATTAATATCTCCCTTCCGCTGTTTTGTTCTTTATTCAATGCTTTATAAAAGTGTTACAATGATCGGATTTAGTTCAAATATGCGCCGTTTCGTTCGATAATCTATTTCCATCTAGTCGGCTACTTCATAATACCCCCCTCGTAGAAGCCCCCATTCTTATTTGCGAAGAACTCGAACAGCCACTTTTCACAAGGCTCTTTTGAGTTCAACTTTACACCATCAAGGGCGTTCGCCATGGATCATCACTTGGCGCTTTGTCTGGGCTATATGGTGGATGCGATAAAACCTCCCATCCGAGCTCCCGTAGCGTCTGACGAGTCATCAACGAAGTATGTGGTCTGGCGTTGTCCAGGTGGAATACTACACCCTCTGTTGGCCAATTCTGGACGCTTCTGGTCGATCGTCTGCTTCAACCGGTCCAGTTGTTCGCAGTAGATGGCAGAATTAAGCGCCTGGCCATATGGGAGCAGCTCATAGTGGATGATTCTTTTCCAATCCCACCAAACACACAGTAAAACCTTCCTGGCCGTCAATCCCGGCTTGGCCACTGTTTTGGACGATTCACCGGCCTTTGACCACGACCGTTTTCGCATGATATTGTCGTATGTGGTCCATTTTCGTCGCCAGTCATCATCCGCTTCAAAAATGGGTCGAGTTCGTTCCGTCTCAGCAGCAAATCGCAGGCGTTGATTCGGTCCAGAAGTTTTGTTTTGCGTCAAATCATGCTGCACCCAAACATCAAGCGTTTTTGTGTATCCAGCCTTCTGTAGATGGTTTAAAATGGTTTGGTGACTAACTCCCATCTCCTGGGCGATGTCATGAGATGCCACATGCCTGTCTAACTCGATGTTTTCCATGATTTGATCGGTATTCGTCGTCACAGGTCTTTCGCCGGCTGGCTGATCCATGGTGTCGTTTTCACCCGCTCTGAATCGTCGCAGTTCGAAGTGATAGAGTACCTTCCCTCAAAACACGAAGGAAAACTTTAAAATAGCGCGAATTTCGGCGTTAGTGAACTCCATGTTTATACGTCTATAACTGTTGAACGCAATATTCAAACTAATCATTCATAGCGTCGTTTTTTAGGTTATGTCAAGAGCTTTCAAAGATTTATAGTATTGCCAGATACGAGCTCTGTAGCGCTTTATACATATTAAATCAAAATGTTTATTGATCAATTAATTTGGCTTTGTGAAAAAGCAAGAAAATATTATGTAGATGGCAACTCTTTTTTAAATAATTTTTATTTTTATTTTTGAATAAAAGGCTTCCTCAAATTATTTAGTTTGATAATCAAATTTATTACTAATTTATTTAAAAAAAATATGTAAACAGTTGGCAACTCTTTTTCAAAATAATTTTTATTGTTATTTTTGAATAAAAGACAACCTCAAATTATTTCGTTTGATAATCAAATTTCATTTAAAAAAATTTGTTAACAGGTGGCAACTCTTTTTCAAAATAATTTTTAATTCAACTCAAATTATTTAGTTCGAATGTAATTTTAATGTGCCTTTTAACTTGTATGTTTTATTTAATTTAAAATTTTAAACAGGTGGCAACAATTCTCGAAAATTTTATTTTTAGTTTTTTGATTTTTAAATCACTTTTGCTGGATACACATTTTGTTTTACTGCATTGTTTTATAAATTTTATTGAATTACAATTTTTAAACAGGTGGCAACTATCTAAATTTTTTTAGATATTTATTAAAAATATGATTCTTTAAATAATTTCAGAAAATTTTTAGAAATTGTTTTCTAAAAAAAAGTTCCATTTACAATTAGAACCACCCTATTATTCAACAGCATTGTATTTTTAGCACCACCTATGACCGCAGCGTCAGCAGCAACAGCAACAGCTGCAAAACAACACAAAGCCTTCGCAGTTACATTACAGAATTTCTATTGCCACTGCTGCCACATTTCGTTCCGGCCACATTTCTTTTAATTATGGTAATTAGTTATTGAACCTACAATTTCGTTGCCGCTTTCGTTGTTACCGTTACCGTTATATGTTATTGGTATTTTTAGAAATGGCAATCACTAACGGTAGTATACGAGTAGCATGCAGCACAGTGCCATAACACTCATGACCGAAACATTTCCACTCGAAAGGCAATAATGAATATTAAAGGCGAAATGAAGGGATAACAAACTTTCTGGGTTTTCGGGCACAAAATTTTGCATGCCAAAATACATATGTACATACATTCAATACTACATACATACATATAATGCAATGTAACCGTAAAATTTGCCAACTATAATGTTCAAAGTCTCATTCGGGCCACAGACTAATATGTAATAATGTTTGAGGGTTTATAGGTGCTCTAAAATTGTGCTTGTTTACCTTTAAGTATGAAATGATATTTTAGTACTCGAATGGATTTGTACTATGTACATATGTATGTCTATATGTTGTACCACGAAGGATTTTCAGTATTTACTGGCACGCCGGAGTGTGCCCTTAGCATTGCAATCAAATCGAATTTTAAGGCAATATCTTGTTTGTTTTTGCTTTTGCTTTTGCTGTTATTGTTGTTGTTGTTGTTAATATTTTGTTGTATTTTTATTCCCTTTTTCATTTTGTTTGCATTTGATTTGGCTACATTTCACCTACAACTCGTACTCAGATCACACGGTTACAATTCCGGCACGAGTGGCATTAAGCCCTGGCTCTGCCTCCGGGTACTGTTGGTTAAATATTTATTTAACCGAAAAGTAGCTGCCAGTGGGTGTCGAGCGGATTTGAATGCCAACTGATTTGAATTTAATAAAGCGCTGGACGTTTTGTATTTGTATATAAGTAGAAACATGCAGCGCTTTCCATATCCCATATCGAAATTACAGTTATCCAAAGCCTGAGCAAATAAAAAACTTTGTACGAATATTATTTGCGTTTCCCTTAACATAGATATAAATATACAGTTATTTCGGTTTATGAAATTAAGCTTTTTATTATACCTTTGGGGTTATTGTGGCGCTATAAATATATGTTTTCGGCAGTAACTAACTGTGAAATTGTTTATTTATATACAGTTATAATCGTACTTATTTACATAATTACTTTTGTATGCATTATAATCCTTGTAGTTTTTGTTTTCATGCATAAATAAGTTGAAAATTATCATTAATTTTGGAATACCAAATTTCTAACGAAACGGTAACAAGCGCAGTTTGGTTATGTTGACAATGAAATATTTTTTTTTTATTTTTGCAATTCGTGCTTATTAACAATATGACAATTTTATTAAATTTAAATATAAAGTCAGCATAATACGAGCACAGATTCAAAATAAAAGTAAAAATATTAAAAGTAATAATATATAAAGTGTCATAACTAAGCCATAAATTAAGTTATGAAAATGAAATTTGGAACATAGGATCCCATTAGGAAGGGGCACATTTGGATGTAATTTTTTTGGAAAAGTGGGCGTGACCCCGCCCCCAAATAGGTTTTTTGTATTTAACTCGCAAACCAATAAAGTTATATAAGCCAAACTTTCTGCAGTCATTTCTTTTAGCGATTTCCTTATACAGTCCAAAAATGAAAGAAATCGGATAATAACCACGCCCACCTCCCATACAAAGGTTAGGTTGAAAATTACTAAAAGTGGGTTAACTCACTAACGAAAAACGCCAGAAACACTAAATTTCACATAAGAAATTGCAGATAGAAGCTGCACTCAGGTTTTTTTACAAAATGGAAAATGGGCGTGGCATCGCCCACTTATGGGTCAAAAACCATATCTCAGGAACTACTCGAGCGATTTCAATGAAACTTGGTTTTTAATAGTTTTCTTACATCCCAATGATATGTTGTGAAAATAGTCCAAATCGCTTCACAACCACGCCTACTTCCTATATACCAGAACTTTGAAGACGATCTGAATCGTTTACTTTACAATATATAAAGCAAGCACTAGTGAAGATATCGATGCAGAACTTTGCACAAATACTACCTTTATAGTGTGGCAGCCCCATTCTAAAAATCGCCGAAATCGGACCATAGGATTTTAAGGCCCCATATATCGAACACGAGGGCCTCGGTGCTTCTAACCTAATATTATGGTTTCCAACTTTCAATGGTCTTTATACAATATATATGACGAATATGTGGGTCAAATTGTGTATTATATAATATAAATAAAGTTAAATAAATAAATTGCGAGAGTATAAAATGTTCGGTTACACCCGAACTTAGCCTTTTCTTACTTGTTATAATTTAATACACTTTTTGATATTAGAGTTGCCAGCTATTTTGTAATATATTGAAATTAAATCTTTAAAAATAATTTTGAGTCTCATTTGAAATCACCACAAATTTTTGTAGGAATTTGATCAGTGTCATTGGGTTGATAGGTGGTAACTCTAATCTACAATATTGTGAAATTAGGGCTAGGAAAATTTGTCAATCGTACTTTTAAGTTATTCAGAACACATTTGTTATTTTTTGTTCAATTATTTTATAATGACAACTCTTTTCCAATGCCACCTATCAACAAAAATAAAATAGAATTACAGTTTCGAAGAATACAGAGGAACTTATCTAACGATGTTCGACAATTCACTAGTGCGATATTTCACAAAAGAACTTCGAGTTAGAGAGATTTCGATGTTATAGAATTTTCATTTTAACATAAAGATTTATACCCAGTTTTATTTATTTACTTGGCAAAAAGTTTTTAGAGAGAGAGTTATAGATGTTCGAGTTATGGAAGTTCCACTGTACTTAAAATAATTTTTCAAAGACCTATGCTCAGTTAAATTTTATTAGAATAGCTGCTAATCCTCTTCCAAGTTTCATTTTGATATCCCAACTGTGATTTTTTTTACTACAATCGAAAATTGCTAACCATGTTTTTCGGGAATGTATATGTAAATATATATCTCTTAAGTCAATAAAGCATACCCCAATTGAAATCTTTTAATTCAAGATATCTATGAAGAAACAGAAATTAAACTCCTCAGTATATTGCTGATGGTTTAAACCGGTTTTCGATATAGGTCTTCAAACTATGACAATTTTTCTGCCCACACAAACGACTCAATCGAGTAAATAAATGACAACTCAGGATCCGCTCGACTAATTTCAACCGAATTTGATACGAAATATATCCTGGATACCCAGATATCACGGTATATGAAAATGGAATCGGTTCACCTGCTTTCAGTAAAACACTATTCTCGAACCATCTGAATATTTCACTTTACAATATGTGAATCAAACCTCAAAAAAGTTATTAGAATAAAACTTTGCACAAATACAGAACTGGAGGTATGGCATTGTTCATCTAAAAATCTCGAAATCTGTCTATAAATTGTCAAGGCCCCAGATATCGAACATAAGGACCTCAGAGCCTGTGGCTAATTTTTTAAAGAGAATATCTTTAAATGTTCTATAGAAAGTCAATGGATTATAACATTGACCTTTGAGAAAAATGGGTAAAATCGTGTCAAAACTTCCTCTAGCTCCTATAAACTAAATATTATGTGTTTCAAACTTCTGGTGGGCTTTATACCGTATATATGGGTTAATATGCGAGATATTTTAACAAAATTAATTAAGTGAGCGTATAGTCTTGGATATTACTATAATGATTTTGTTTATTCTTGTGGACTTTATACCGAATATATGGGAACACACTATATATTTTCTTTGTTTTAATAAAATTTGCTAGAGTATAAAACGTTCGATTGTTACCTTACAAATATTTTCAAATAAATTTTTACCTTAAAGATTTATTGGAAGCTTGATTTCCTCTTCTCTATTTTCTCAAAGTAGAAAAAAGTCATTGAAAATGATCAGTATTAAATTATATTGTACATAATTTGAATATGGCTGGTATTGTCACCGGCGAAGCGAACGTACTTGGCGAGTCGAACGCTTTGGCGAAAATTCGACTGGTTCGTATTGTGACTGGCGAATGAACACATTCGCCTAACTTTTTTGTTGCCATACCAAAATAATTGAAAAATGTCACACGAATTCATCCAAAATTGACATTTTTGACGTCTTTAATTTGAATATTGTTTTTGTTTACAACATTTATTTTGAATTTCATACAACCAAATCAAAAAGTCCATAAATTGTTGTTTCTATTTAAACATAAACAAAAAAAAAATTGTGTACTTGAAGAAATGTCTGATATAGAGTTCGATGGCCAAGTGAATGCTACGGAAGCTAATATATTCATAAATATATAAACAGGTATGAGAATGCAGTGAAGACCATATATACTTATATTATTACCGGCTTTATAAAATTACAGATGAATACCTTCAGGAAAAACGTCTAGAAGCTGCTTCGGATCTTGTGAAAGGTGCAAAGATAAAAAAGATGAATACAACAGAGAAGCGTAAAGCAATTAATATGGAACCTTTGGACACTTTTCTCTTCATTAAAACAAACGAAACTGATTTCTTCGTTGATCAAATTTCATCTAGTGACGGATTGGAACGGGTTATTTTATACTTGCTTACTTGGTTTAATGTGCGTGAAGTGGAGCTTCCTGGATTTCAAAGGGAGCTTTTACAATACTTTGTGAACAATGAAATATTCTTAGAACAATTACGTGTTTTAAGTACTAAACTGTTGCGAAAAAAATTTAAAGCATTATGGAAAAATATCGAAGAGGCAGACGCGATTCTAAACACAATAAAGACACTAATTGTTCGTTTGCATAAAAGTCAACTGATATCAACCAAGGCATCACAAGTAATTCAGCATATAAAGAAACTGATAGAAGATAGCGATAATGCGAATCAAAATAAAAATAAATATATAATATTAAAATAATGAAATTAATTTTTAATTATTTGAAATACTTATTTTATTTCGAGTGTTTAATTTTTTTAATTCCAATTCCTTTAATTTTGTTTAAATGTTTACATGTTTTTGAATTTAATTGAACTGGCGAATGAAATAAGTGTTCGCCAGATTTTGACAGTTTAGGCGAAGCGAATTTTCCATATTCGCCAGTGACAATACCAAATATTCATTTTCGCCGGTTCCTTCGCCTATTTTTGGCGAATTCGCCAAGTGTTCGCCACTCACAATTCGAGCTGGCGAAATTCGACTGAAATTTCATTCGCTTCGCCAGTGACAATACCAGCCTATATGTATGAGCCAAAAGACCCAAAGTGAAGAAAATAGTAAATATTCTAAAATTCTAATATACCTATGTATACATATTCATGTGTTTACATGAAATAAACTCCATTTCATATTTATGTATATTTTTCTGAATCTATCTTGCAACCTTTACCCAACAAAAGTTTTAGTATATTTCTGTATGAGTATTAGTGGTCACACAACAAACAACCCAAATACCTCTTACATCAAAAGACTTCAACTTTTGTGCATATATAAAAATAAATAATAGTTTACAGAAAGCTCTATATATTTACATACAAACAGAATATGCAGTGAGTTGCATTTACGTTGGTCCACATGTGCATTTAACAAATCTACAAAAACCACTATACAGTTAAAGCTAAAACGTAAATATTATTTACTTGTAACAGTATATATGTGTCTCCACAACATTATTTTTGTGTACTTGCCACACTTAAACCGAAGCCAAGAGCCATCCATTATACAACAGTAAATTCGGTTTTTTTTATATGTATACACATATAAAGATAACTGTGCTTGCTATGGGTGTTTGTTGTTATGTTTTTCGCATTTTCCGCAACATCGTTATCAGTTCGTGAACACACACATTTTCACATTTTAATGGCCATTCAGTTTCAGGCAGTTTCCGCCGCCCATTCGACGCCATTCCGCTGCACATTTCCGCTCCACTCTTGCCACTCGCCAACTCGTTGAAGTACTCGTAGTTCGCCAACTCTCTGCTGTGGTCTTGAGCACTCTCCTGGCGGCAATAAGAAATTGAAATGCCATTCGAAGACAACTCAATAAACAAATTTGTACACTCACTGCATCCGACACGTCGGCTGCCCATCTGCTCGCCTGACTGTCCTCACTGCCTTGCTGCCATTGAAATGCACTTAAGTGCACAATGGTAGTTCTTGCCTACTTTTTTCCCACCCCTTTGCCACAGTACTTTACTACTTTCATACATTCGCCTTCACCAAGTGTGTTGCACATATGTTCGTATGTCTTCGTGAGAGAGTTGTCTACTTCTATGTATGTGTTGACAGCCAGCTTATTGGCTTGCAGGTGCTATAAACTTGAGTTCTATAAAAATTATTTTCATTTCATATTTTACTGTGATTTAAGTGTGCAAATAAAATTTGATGTCTGTTAAAATTTAATGCTCGCAATTGTTTGGTTAGCTTCGCTTTACGAGGTGATTATTATTGTTAAGTAAACCGAATGCATTTTTGATTGCTGTGAAGTGGTTTTTATGGTTGATTTTATGGCCAGTTTTTTGGGTATTTTTTATTTGGAATATTATAATTGAGGTTGATTTGCAAACTATTGTAATCTTCAAAGTTTTTAAATGTTATTTGTGTTGTTGGTGTATAGTCTATTGAGCTAATAAAAATGTGACATTTAATATATTAATATTTTTTCCAAATATTGTGAAAGATTTTAGACAGTACTTGAGCCTCGATTTTGAATAGATGAAAGTACATTTAAAGTGAAAAATGTATATGTGTATGGCTTATATATATTTTTCTAATTGATCTAGGCCTAAAACCTCGGTTAATGATTTTATGATTCCTAGGTAGGTAGGTAGGAGTGCTGCCCTGTTATAGTTCGGGCTCAACTGGCACTATCTGTGCCATTTTGATGCACTAGTCGTTGACCTTTTTATTTGCTATCAAGTTTAAGCTTCTCGTTCAAACCATTTTGTGGTTTCGATCTACTAATATCCGTTATGCTATTTGTAGACATACATTCGAGGTTTGATACTTGATGGATCCCCAGTGTTCTCTGTCGGATCTGCGATAGGTCTGGGCAATCACACAGCAACTGAGAAAATTGTTTCCTTATTCCCATCTAGTTCACAGCTTCGGCATATGTTATTGTAGGGCATACCCATTTTCGACGCTTGTTCTCCAAATGGCCAATGCCTTGTTATGGTAGCAGTTAGTCTTAAGATACTGTTCCTTGAGTTATTTAATAAGTGGTTAGTTCTTTAATTGTTAATTGTTAAAATTGTATATTGAGCTCTCTTCTGATCGATCCTAACGGACTTGGTATTAATTCTGCCTCCGATTCGTTTAGACCAGCTCCTGTCTTTGCGAGTTCGTCTGCTTTTTCGTTGCCGAAAATGTTCCTGTGGCCGGGAACCCAGATAAAGTCTAGGAGGAGCTTATCTTCTAGCGACTTCAGTGCCTTCTTGCAATTTAGGACAATGCTTGAATTAGTCATGGGCGACGACAATACCAGGAGAGCCGCTTGGCTATACGTGTTGCTTATGTATCCTCTCATAGTTATTCAATAGATCTTCTCAGGCCTATGTACTTCCGCTTGGAAGAGCAAGCCGAGTTTGGTAAACGGATGGAGAGAGAAATGTCCAGATCATCGGAAAATACTCCCGTGCCTACTCCGCAGTCCATTTTGAATCCGTCGGTATAGACTGAAATGGTATTTTCCTCCCCTATACTTCCCCTTCTCCATTCTCGTCTAGAGGGTATCCTCACCCGGAAGTTACTATCGAAATCCAGCTTTGGGAGAATATAGTCTGATTTATTGGCTTGTACTCTGAGTTGGTTTAGAATATCACTATGTCCATAGTTCTTCTGATTCCAACCACCTAATTGCTTTATTCTTATTGCAGAGCATGCTGCTATTTTGTTGATATCTAAAATCAAAAAATAATTATGTGGCAACCCTACTAAAATTTTGAAAAAATCGTTCGTCATTTCCCGTCCTCTTATATCGTGTATTGGTTTAATATTTATAATACGGACATCTCTCCACTGAAGTTTGACATGAAACATGGCAACCCTAATATTTTCTTATTTCTA
This sequence comes from Zeugodacus tau, assembly GCA_031772095.1. NCBI lineage: Eukaryota > Metazoa > Arthropoda > Insecta > Diptera > Tephritidae > Zeugodacus > Zeugodacus tau. The sequence continues at coordinate 55,046,744 of CM062653.1, read as the reverse complement.
ACCTTTTCAACTCTATGAAAAATGTTTAAAAAATGTAACTATCAAATTTAACTAACGATATCTTCTCCAACTTATCGTATTGTGGGATCCCTAAATATGTATCTGAATCGTTGTCTCGCTAACGCAGGACAAATTCCACTGTTTCCTTGGTGCCCTCTATCTAGCTATCGTTGTAAAATTAGTACTTTTTTGAATAAATAATTTATTATATTTATTTTCGGCAAGTTAGCAACTCTACTTTTATACATACATATATCCTCTACTTATATATCATACAAATCCAGCGAAATATTGCACACACGAGTTTTCTTTAAACACATCAAAAGATTTGTATATTTATACAGGTGGCAACTCTGACTGTCAAAATATTTCTACTTTATGAATATTTGTACATAAATTGAATTTGTAGGTTAATAAAAATTGTGTTTGTTAAGTTGATAAAAAATAATTTTAAATAGATGGCAACTCCAAAATTTAATTAGTACTCATTGATACATTTTTCTAAACCTCTTTATACATATATCTCACCTCCGATAACTATTCTGACTTTTTAAGGATTATTTTCAAACAGTTAAATTTTTCTTTATAGTTGGCAACTCTGTTTCAATTTAAATTTTCCTCAAATTCCAATTAATTAGTGATATTTTAATTAATACTAATTAATTAGTTAGAAAAAAAATTAAAAAAAAGTAACTATATGGCGACCATAACAATTTTATAAATTTCTTCAAATTCTATTTCACGCCAGCCGTTACTCACATAAAAACCGAGCTTTACACATCACTGTATAATTTTCTATATTTTATTTTTCAAAAGGTGGCAACACTATCACTAAAGTATATTTCTGTTATAGAAAACTATAGTTTTTCTTAATCTGAAAATAAAATTCAAAATAATAGTTTCTTTGTAAATATCGTCTCGCACACACCCAAATGCTTAAGTTGAGTTAAAAATAAATATTTTTATTAAAATTTAATAAAAATAAATTCCGACTTTCGTGTATTTATACCGCTCATAAGAAATAAAACTGCAGCATGTTGACTGTCGTTAACACCTGTGTTAATCAGCACGTCAAATGGTCAGTTTCTCATATGCGGTTTGGTAAACAATAATATTTTGTTTCACTTACACGTGCAAAAATATCCAAATTATTATTAATTGCTGAACGTTGCAATGCAAGCGACTATGACTGCGAGAAAGAGTGAAAAATAAAGAGGGAGCAACGATCGAATAGTTTGTGTATGAGAATGTGTATGGTGCCGATGTGTGAGTATACGATTAAAGAGAGCAATATATCGGCTGCCACTCTTAAACAGCGCAGCATTAAAACGGTGCCTAAAAGTAGGCAATATCTTTTCATATTTTCTATGGAAATTGTATGCTTGCTCAGCATGCTTACTAACATCAACATCAATACTAATTTTCATATTATGTTTGCATGCTTTTGACTCATCGTATTTCAAATTAACGCATTTGCCTTCAATTCTACGAACTAACATGCAAATTGTAACGGTTTTATCCCTTTTGTGGTATCACTTGTGCAACATGTTGCCAACAGACACCAATTAAAACCGATTTTCATGCCAGCGCTCTTACTCTCTTTTTGCCACTTCCAACATGACTCGCTTACAAATTGTTGGCATTAAATTCGTTGATTCTCGGAATGGCTGAAAATGAGTTGAGTTCGACATTTGTTGCCACAGATTGTGCACAGTTATGCAGTTGTGTACATTTGTACTCGTCTAAATACCTTTTTGGTTGATATTTTGTTAAAAAAAATTTCTTTTTGCCAGAACCAGTAAAATAAAAAAAAATAAATTAAAATTAAAATTAAAATTAAAATTAAAATTAAAATTAAAATTAAAATTAACATTAAAATTAAAATTAAAATTAAAATTAAAATTAAAATTAAAATTAAAATTAAAATTAAAATTAAAATTAAAATTAAAATTAAAATTAAAATTAAAATTAAAATTAAAATTAAAATTAAAATTAAAATTAAAATTAAAATTAAAATTAAAATTAAAATTAAAATTAAAATTAAAATTAAAATTAAAATTAAAATTAAAATTAAAATTAAAATTAAAATTAAAAATTAAAATTAAAATTAAAATTAAAATTAAAATTAAAATTAAAATTAAAATTAAAATTAAAATTAAAATTAAAATTAAAATTAAAATTAAAATTAAAATTAAAATTAAAATTAAAATTAAAATTAAAATTAAAATTAAAATTAAAATTAAAATTAAAATTAAAATTAAAATTAAAATTAAAATTAAAATTAAAATTAAAATTAAAATTAAAATTAAAATTAAAAATTAAAATTAAAATTAAAATTAAAATTAAAATTAAAATTAAAATTAAAATTAAAATTAAAATTAAAATTAAAATTAAAATTAAAATTAAAATTAAAATTAAAATTAAAATTAAAATTAAAATTAAAATTAAAATTAAAATTAAAATTAAAATTAAAATTAAAATTAAAATTAAAATTAAAATTAAAATTAAAATTAAAATTAAAATTAAAATTAAAATTAAAATTAAAATTAAAATTAAAATTAAAATTAAAATTAAAATTAAAATTAAAATTAAAATTAAAATTAAAATTAAAATTAAAATTAAAATTAAAATTAAAATTAAAATTAAAATTAAAATTAAAATTAAAATTAAAATTAAAATTAAAATTATATAGTTAGTTATACCCCCATTGTACAATATTAAAATCAAATTGTCTCAAATACGATACAAAAAAAAATTAAAAGAAATTCCAGCAAAATTACCAACTTCATTAAGTACAAAATCCCAAACACTTTATCCAAACTGTTGTCCAGCGATTTGCATGCGTCAAGCACACTTTGTAACTGCCAAGCTGCTGACTTAATTAGACATAAGCGTGCTCCATTTCGTTGTGCCCTCGCTTATATCACGTATACGCCACGTCCGCTCATTTAATTTGTTTGAACTTTCGGCAATAATTACGCAGCAGCACCGGCTGTTCGCACAATCAAACGTCACATTTTAACATTTTTTTTTTAATTCTAAGCGAATTTCGTTGCGTCTCTCTTTTAATTGAAACTGCGCACTTCACGCCTTCCGCGCTGTTGCTTAATTGCAGTTGAAGTAACTTAAACAATTTCCATTTAAACGCCTTTTTTGTTTTTGCTCCAATGCAGACAACCAGCAAGCTGCTGATTTCGTTCGTTTTGTTGTTGGCTTTAGTTTTTGGTTATTGCTACATGACAGGAAATTGATTTCAGCAAAGTTAAACTTGTGGTTTTTGCACAGCGAGTAGCGAGGGAGAGAGTAGCGAGTTGAGCGAGTATTCGGCAGTCATGTTGCTGCTGCAAAGTTCTCGGTAAGCCAGAAAGTTTCATGATTTATTGCTGCCAATGGCGCTTAAAACTGTTACTATTAATAATACGCGTGCTTGGTATTTATGCTTAGTATTTGGGGGAAACTATATTTAGAAAAGTTGTTTCTTTGAAGCGGACATTTTTGTTGGTGTTTTATGAGCTGCTTTTAATTTTGACTTTCGAAAGTTTGTGCTTATATTTTTCTACGGTATTTTTAGGATATTTCTGTACCAATTTTAAATATAAAATAAATTTTTTGTAAGAATAGCTTAAGTCGACTTAAGTTTTTTGGTTGAACTTAAGTTATTATGAACAAATTCTGACTAAATTGTTGACTTTTTCTGAGCTAATCGGTTCGATTTACATTATAAAATAGCTTAGTAGCATCAGGCTACTGAATAACTGACTTAAGAGGTTACCAAAAATTAAAATAGACACCTTAACTTAAATTGACTTAATCTCTTTTAATGCATCTCTTTCTTTTTCTAGTCCTCTTTTATTTATTTTTATTCCTTCTTTGTCTTCATGCATACCATAAACTACAACGACAACAGCAACTATTTTACTTAAGTTTTCATTCTTGCACGGGTCGACACTTAAGTTAAGTTCATTGAAACAGCAACAAGTTAGCTAAAATTGCGCAGAATGAAGGAAGCCAAAGTCGGTATTATGCAATGAAAAGCTAAACTGAAAAAAGCGCAATTAACTTTGGTGCTGGAGCATTAAATACCAACAGATTGCATTATTTAGCAATTTATTTTCCCCACACCGCTTAAACTTAACAGCCATACAGCGTGCTAGGTATAAAGGAAAGCCAGCAAAGTAAATACATAATTAATAATTCGGCGGGTAAAGTGCACAAAATGAAGAAAAACTTAAGAAAGTTAACATTTTCGCCACTTCATGCGTTAAAGTTTTCAATTTTAGTGGTGCAATACTGAGAATTTTGAAATATGCAGGGACATCTAGTTGTATTATAGCGTGTTGCTAGTAAATTTTTAGTTAATTTTATATTTTTTATATCTAAGTTAAGGTTATGTTACGTTAAGTTATGTTAAGTTGACGAAAAGTAAGATGTAAAAAATCACATTACGCTAAATATATAATAATTTATTTTAAAATAATTTTATGTTACGTTACGTTATGTTACGTTACTTTAAGTTAAGTTACGTTTGGATAAGTTGACGTAACGTAAGATATGACCAATTACATTAGGCTAAATATTAAGTTTAAACTACTTTTATCTTTCTTCATGTTCTGTTATGTTACGTTACGTTGTGTTAAGTTGACGTAACGTAAGATATATCGCAATTCATTAAGCTAAATATAAATTCGATTAAAATAAATGTATGTTAATTTAAGTTATGTTACGTTAAGTAATGTTAAGTTACGTTACGTTATGTTAAGTTGACTTAACGTCAGATGTAGAGAATAATATTGCATTAAATATAAGTTAGTTAAAAATAAGTTTATGTTACTTTAATTTAGGTTAAGTTTTGTTACGTTACGTTATGTAAAGTTGACGTAACGTAATATGCAGAGAATAACATTACGCTAAATATAAATCACTTTAAAATATTTTTTTACGTCAGTCAGTAAGTCATGTTAGGTTAAGTTACGTTAAGTGATGTTAAGTTACGTTACGTTATGTTAATTTTACGTAACGTGAGATATATCGCATTACACTATCCTAAATATAAATCAGATTAAAATAAATTTATGTTTCTTTAAGTTATGTTACGGTAAGTAATGTTATGTTACGTTACATTAAGTTATGTTAAGTTACGTAACGTTACGTTAAGTTGGCGTAACTTAAAATAAAATGAATTAACTTACGCTAAATATAAATCTGTTTAAAATATTTTTTTTTATTTTAAGTAAAATTACTCTAAGTTAAGTACCGGTGGCTACGAATTTTCGAGCTCAAATTTCATTCCGCGCATATTTATAGTAATTGCTTGTTTTCCAAAACTATTTACCACACTTTAGTATTATCATTCTAAAATCAGTGCAATCAATCAATCATCCCGTGGCTAATAAAAGCACATATACAGGAAAGAGCTACCGTATTTTACTATTTCTCTATTAAGTACGTAGCTTTTATTGCCAACTTAAATATATGCGTGCATGTGTGTATGTATGTTTGTTTGCATATTTTTATTCGCGATACTTTTGTCAATAAACAAAATGCTTTCGCATCACTTAACACTCAATTCAAGTGCGCCTCATGCTTAGCGTGCATTTGTAGGAGTAACGCGTCTAAATGGTGAACGCTGAAAGATCGGAAAGATCAAAACATTTAGAAATTTGTTAGCCATAAATTTATTTTGATTGGCCTGCAGAAAGCTAAAAAAAAGCAAAAAAACAAGAAAATAAAAACTGACGTCACTGCCGGTGTTGATTGTGGCGGACGATCCACAAAAACACACACGCTTCTGCTCGGAGAAAGTGTCTGTGCTTTGCTGCTTGGATGGCTGGTTCGTCGCTAGCAACAGCCTAAAGAACTTCGACTGCATCCATCTGTTGCTGCTTACGCAATTATATTTGTATGTATTCCTTTGATTTATAGTAAAATTGAAAACTATTGGCAACGCTGTGCACCCTTTATTAGTTGTGTCATGCTGAGTGATTGATTTCGGGCGTGCTACTAGGCGTATGCGTGTTTGTATATTCTATTTTGCATGTGGCGAGGTGGAAGCGTGATAATTTATGCAAGTTAGGGGTGTCCATAATTTTTTTTTGAAAATTATTATTTTTTAATTTAATTTTTTTCTTTAATATCTTCTTATTTTTTGTTTTTTAAGTTTATATAATCCTATTTATACTTTTTGCAATTTTTTTTTGATAAAATAAAGTAAAGTATTTTTAATTAAAAATTTTAATTTTTCAAAAAAGTTTTGTATTGTCGAATTTGTGGTTGTATGTGTTTATGTTCAGTAATTAATGAAACAAAATTTATGATTTATGAATTCTGAATTATACTCAATTTTTATTTTTTTTTAATTTTTTGAAAAGGGTGGCAACTTTGTATACCTTTTTGTAATTCTTAATAAAATTGTACAATTTAAAATAATAAACTAGTATTAAGAGAATGCGTGTGCGGAGCGATGAGGACATGTTCCACAGCGGCGATGGAGGCAATCCTTAACCTCACCCCACTGCACATAGTGATCAAACACTGCGCCAACCAAACCACTCTGCAAATGACAGCGGAGGGTTATGGAAAAGGAAAAGTCATATCATGCAGGAATATGATGGAGATCAGCGAGAGGCTTCCTCTAACCCTCCTTCCTAGGGACGATACCATCAGGGAGACACATTTTACCAGGAGATTTGCGATCACCTTGGGAAAAATAGGCGACTGGAACAGTCGGGCATTCGAGGCGTTATTGAAAAGCAACTCCCTGCACTGGTACACTGACGGATCCAAGACGTCCGAAGGCATAAGTTCATGCATAGCATCAAACTTCCTGTGCCAATGGGTTTTTTTCAAACATTTTCCAGGCTGAAGTTTAAGGGTCCCCATACTATCCGGGACATATTCCGCGTAGAAGAAAGTAGGGATAGGGAGGAGCATTGGTGCCAGTCAGCTGGATTGCGCCAATCAAAATGCTTATTAAGAGGTTATAATACCAAAAGATTTAAGTGCTTAATAAACCTCTCAAGAAGCAAACTAAGGGTATTGGTGGGTATATACACGGGCCACTGCAAGCTCAGGAAACACCTTCATAATTTGGGCTTGGTTTCGTCGCAGTCCTGCCGCTTCTGTGACATGGAGGATGAAACTCCCCTACACATACTACTGGAATGGAATCACAGGAGCAGGAGAAAAATTTTGGGACATACCATCCCAACAGAGGGGTGCATCTTCTACCTTACTCCAAGTACCATCTTGGAATTTGTCAGGGTGCTGGGACTAATTGAGTCGTTGTAGGCTTGCAGAGGGCACAATAGACCACTGGTCGTGGTGCTTTCCTCATCATCATCTATCTACAGAAGAGGTGGCAACCCTTTAAAAAAAATTTTTCAATCGACAAACTGCATAAATTCTTTTATTTTGAGACTTATATTCTTGTTCTGTTTCGTTTTATAATTTTTTTAGGTAAAATTTAAAATAGGTGGCAACTTTTTTAAGTGCTTTTTTTGTAATTCATGATATTTTTTTATTGAAATGAAAAAATACGACCCTCCCTAATGTACCTAATTATACCCTCGCTACATATAGGTACATTCGACTACTTCCAGCGCTGAGGTGCTTGTAAAATCAGATGTTTAGCTTTTTGTGTGCCAACTAATGACTAAACCTGCATATATATGCTATAAATATAAATCTTTACAAACATACAAACATACATACATAAGCAGATAGACAATATTCATATTTATATGAATCCAGCAATATTTGTGCCAGACAGCAACTGTAAATTTATTAAGATAAACACAGAAATTGCACGAGCCACCAAAAAGAAAAGTAGCGAGCAAACACATTTGGCTTTGGAAAGGCGTTGCAAGTTCAGATATACAAAACAAGGCATACATACACACATACATACAGAGTAAGATAATACAATTTTTTTTGCTTATAACTTAAGCGAACTCTGTACGAATTTTTATTTACATCGGCAAACACACCCACACATGCACACTCACTCTGCTGCTGCAGCTACATACAATAATAGTAATAACAATGATGTGGCATGTCATATTCGCATTGGAACAAGTAAAGTGGGCTAATATTGTACAGACTTTATTTTTATTGTTGGCAATAAGCGCTATTTTATTAACCATAAAGTAGCGTTTGAATGGCTTTTATGCGTTTAAAAATAACTTAAAAACTACATACAACAAAATGCAAGAGAGCGAGAGTGAGACGAGAGTACTAAAATTGTCAGCATAAATTGGCAGGTGAATAAAATGCAGTAAATTAATGTTTGCTTAATTGTTTATTTTTATGTTTTTTTAAGACAAATTGTGGAGCAAATAAATTTGAAAAAGTTGTGTCTGAGTTATGGTCGGGTAGGTTAGGTTACTGGGGCAGATACATACGCACTGCTAGATAAGATTTGTTTGTAATGACACGAAATAAGCTCATCACATTCTTTAGCAGATTTATGGAAAGCTTGAACTCGACGTGTTACAGTGCTTAATTGTTGTCTTTAAATAAGAAAAATAATCACTAACAAACCTCGCTAAAATTCGCTAAAATTAATATTGAACTAATTGAAAGGCCACCAAGTTAAAATGAGAACTCTATTCCCGGTACTTTTTGCAGAAAAATGTATAATAAAATATTTAATAAAATTCAATATCAAAAGTGAAATTTTCCATTCTAAATCTTTGTCATTTAAAAATCGAATAGATTGCATTCTGAGTACATTGTCATTGTTGACTCAATTAACGTCAATTAGTCTACTTAATTTATATGGTTTCACTAATTTACTTATTTACCTTCCGTCTTGGCTCGTTTCCGTTTTATTATACATATTTAAATCAGACTCTTAATTGAGTCAATTAACAAATTGAATACAATAATTGTGTTACAATTTACTATTTCTAAATTAAGAGCGGTTTAAAACGCCACTAATTCTAATAAAATACCATGCCTTTTCATATAGATCACAGGTGCTGCAGAAATCTAATAGCCTTTTCACACAGAACCTAATTGATCAACTGGCCTCTGTTCGATTAAAACGCTAATTATGCTCGATTTACCATGCAAAATAAAAATCTACATTCATTTTAATTGAATTTTAAACGACTTGAAAATGAAATGCAAATGTGGGACAAAGACCTTATTTGTAATTAATAATTCTTTGTCTGCGAGTTGTCTACTACAAGAAACAACTTTTGCTATGCGTAGAAACCACTGATTGAGTAGCGTTGATTCGAGTCAATCGACGACAGTTGAATGACTTCAACGCGGGTGATGACTTGATGTGATCATTTTGAATATGAATACCTGTTTAAAATTTATGTCTACTGGAAGATCATCTCTGTTCTAGAAGTGAATGGATGCCCTATTGATGGCAATAAATATGTCATGCTAGATTTCCAATTTAAGGAGGAATTATCTGTCCCTTAAACTATATTCCGTATTAAGATGAAAATTTACTTCACAAAAATGCAGAAGTCAAACTATTTATGTTTTGGTTTGAGCTGACCTAAAAACCAGAGAATTGAGGCATCAAATTAATTGAAATTTAAATGGATGCTTCGACTATCTATTTTTCTTTCTTCTCTCCATGCTTCTGTATGTATGTACTTCTTACAGTCCAAATGACCTCCTGCCGTCTGATTCCAACTAATTGCTTCACTCACTCACTCACTTCAAGCTTAAAATGAGCAAATAAAGTCAAATTTGAATAAAATTTAAATACAATTCTCTTATTAGCAACCTTCTTCAGCCATTCATTTGCAATTGTTCGTTTCATGCGCTGCTAATAGTTGAAATGTCTATCCAACACACTGCGTTCACCGCTCGCCGCTTGTTGACAATTTGTATAATTAAAATCTGAAGGGTTAAATGACCTAAAAGTCTCTTCGCTCTGTGATTGCGCTTTGCACTTTATTTACATGCAAATTGGGGGGAAAAAGTAATATTATGCCGCGGCATTTAAAAATAAAAGTCGTCAAAATAAATTAAGAAAATGCAAAGGAAATAATGACGCATAAAAGCGAAAGCAAATAAAATGAAATAAGCAACAATAATAAGGAAGAAAATGTATAAAGAAGTGTATATTTGCGCGGCAGTCTGCCGGTGGGATTTTTTCACAATTTTTACAATAAAGAACCTGTAAAAACAGAAAGAATAATATATAAGCGACCCTCGGGAGACACGTGCACTCGCCGGCACTGTGCCAAATGGCAGTTAATAAATTTTTAATATTTCTGTGTTTGTCTCTGTGAGCGTGTAACACGCGTAATATTCGCTGTTAATCTCAGGTTTTTTTGGTTTGAGCAATACAGAGCTGAAAAGATAATATTTCATACATTTTATAGATATAATAATAAAAAATATAAAATTTATGAATATGTACTGTTAAATTTAAGAATAAGAAAAAAATATAAAAATTAAATAAAATAAAATTAAATTAATAAAATAATTAATATTTTTAATTTTTGGCTCTCAATATATTGCAGATAAAAAATAAACGTAGAAATATATATTTTTTTTAAATAAAAAATAAAAAAAAAATATGAATTAAAATTGTAGGTAGGTGGGTATAGTCTTTGGAAGTCTATTGTGTTACCACCGGGGCTGGAATCCCCTCACACTACCATGCCCTCTTTGAACCACTCAGTGGTCTTGATGAAATTAAATAATTAAAAAGTTTTAACTGTGCAACTTCTGAGTTATAGTCGAGGAAACCACGACCAATAGTTGCCATTCTTTTCTTATATAAAGCGATTGCATCCGTATTACATCTTCTATGCGTTTTTCTTCTTCTATATCTTGACAGCTTCTGCGGTAATCATTGTATGGTCTCGCCAATCTGCAGACATGTCTGCCAATCAAACACACGCTGATTTCAGCTCGTTTTTTCCTCATCCTGAGACATTAAAAGCATCACTATGAACTTCGTAAACGCCAAACAACCAGCTTAACTCAAATTAAAACACAAAAGCGTAGTTTATACCATATTAATTTAATTATTGAATTAAATTTTAATAATAATTGTTTTATAGAAAGAGAAAACGCTGCCATAAACTATTTCATTAAATAAAATTTCTCAGGGCAGCTATGTATAATGTGTAATATAATATTTTGTAGTGTAACCTTGGTTTAATATCTATGAAAATAATAATATTTCCGTAGTTTCAGGGTCATAATTACAAACATAGACTACATCTGAGCCAAACTGTGTGATATTAAATCCCAATATCATCAAGTTTTGGATAACATCGATTACGAATCCTCTGGTCCAATAATTTCTAAAAATATAAATCCCATTGGGACACAGATTCCGGCAACACAAGTGATAATCGATCTGTGTAGAGAGAAAAATATTTGAACTGGTTTTCGAGGTAGACAAGTAGACCACTCACCGCTTTTAGAAGTTTCCGACAATTGCTGCACAATCTTGCTTGCTGTGACAATTTGGCGACAAGTACCGTTAATATGTCGTTCAAAGCATCTTCCTCGCACTTCAACGTGTCATTAATCATGCCAATAAGTAGCATATTTATAAAATGGTTTAAAGAATCTGGCAACAGAGCACCGTAATAATATTGATTGAAAAATATGCACACAATAAACTGACTGGCCAAATAGAAGCAATATATATTCTCCATAAGAACCAGTTTTTCATACCAGTTGAAATATTTCAGATAGTTCTTTAACATTTGACCCGATTGACCCCACAAAGAGATGGCCTTACGCATCGGTTTGTTCTTCGTCTTGCAGTCTGCTGTGCATTGAGATTTTACTCTATATTGATCTTCTTGATGCTTAATCCATTTCTTTAAAACTTTGTGGAGAATTAGCAACTTTCTAATGATCACATAGTTTGCAATATAGGCGAGTTCGAAAACCGGAAACGCGAAAAGATTACTCATAACACTAAGTCTTTGTGCAGGCATGATTACAATCCAAACAATTAGTGATATTTTAAGGAACAGCAACAACTTGATATGAGTCTCCATAACTGCAGGACATCCAGTCAGCGCTGAGATCTTTCGATCCATTTCGAAAAGTTCGTTGAACAAGTTTTGTAAAAACTTGCTAGTCCTCCTTCTTTGGACTTGATATGAAATAATAATGAAAATCGTAATATACACAGATCTTATAATGACTACATATGCGTAACTGATAACTTCAATTGGTGTTATCTCTTCGCACTCTATTAAGCCATATATAATGCCCACCAAGAGACCACCGAGGAGAATCGTTGAGTAAACACCACAAATCGAAAAATATATACGAAATATGTAACGCCGTAACCGAGGATTTCGGGGCTGATACTCAAGACGCTTCAGCGTCTCATTGTAATATAAATCGGTGAAGCGAAGCCAACGCGAGAGATAATAGTAAAAGCGCGCACAAATAGTGAAGAAGTCCGCCGCCATTACCTGTCAAGTGAATGTGAAATGAACAACTGAAAGTTACAACTAACGGTGATGAAGATGCATAACTGCTATCACCGTTATAATTCTCATGTACATTAGAGAGGAAAAATGTGCTATTAGTTAGGTCGTTATGTTAAACGGCGCTCATTGCAGAAACTTAATGTGAATTATATGAATTCGTATTTTTTATGTTAATGTGTGATCGCTTATATAATGATATTATATATGTATTGTATATATATAGTGCACCCGAATATCAATAATAGATAGAACCGCATTTATACAATTTCTATGTGGAAGCTTTTAGTTAAATATCGATGAATATATGTAATCGTTCCGTAAACTTTACGATAAAATTGAGAGTTGCCAGATTGTAACAATAACGTTTGCCAAAGAACACAAAAAAAAACAAGTAAGGAAGGGCTAAGTTCGGGTGTAACCGAACATTTTATACTCTCGCAATTTATTTATTTAACTTTATTTATATTATATAATACACAATTTGACCCACATATTCGTCATATACATATATTGTATAAAGTCCATTGAAAAAAACATAATATTAGGTTAGAAGCACCGAAGTCCTCGTGTTCGATATATGGGGCCTTAAAAACCTATGGTCCGATTTCGGCGATTTTTAGAATGGGGCTGCCACACTATTAACATAGTATTTGTGCAAAGTTCTGCATCGATACCTTACTAGTACTTACTTTGTATATTGTCAAGTAAACGATTCAGATCGTCTTCAAAGTTCTGGTATATAGGAAGTAGGCGTGGTTGTGAAGCGATATGGCCTATTTTCACAACATTTCATTGGGATGTAAGGAAACTATTACAAAAAAAGTTTCATTGAAATCGGTCGAGTGGTTCCTGAGATATAGTTTTTGACCCATAAGTGGGCGACGCCACGCCCATTTTCCATTTTGTAAAAAAAACTGAGTGCAGCTTCTATGTGCCATTTCTATGTGAAATTTAGTGTTTCTGCCGTTTTTCGTTAATGAGTTAACCCACTTTTAGTAATTTTCAACCTATCTTTTGTATGGGAGGTGGGCGTGGTTATTATCCGATTTCTTTCATTTTTGGACTGTATTAGGAAGTGGCTAAAAAAAACGACTGCAGAAAGTTTGGTTTATATAGCTCTATTGGTTTGCGAGATATATACAAAAAACTTAGTAGGGGGCGGGGCCACGCCCACTTCCCCAAAAAAATTACATCTAAATATGCCTCTTAATAGTACGATCCTTCATAACAAATTTTATTTCCATAGCTTTATTTATGGCTTAGTTATGGCACTTTATGTGTTTTCGGTTTTCGCCAATTTGTGGGCGTGGCAGTGGTCCGATTTTGCTCATTTTCGAAAGCAACCATCCTATGGTGCCAAGAAATAAGTGTTCCAAGTTTCATCAAGATATCTTAATTTTTACTCAAGTTACAGCTTGCACAGACGGACGGACGGACGGACGGACAGACAGACATTCGGATTTGAACTCCACTCTTCACCCTGATCACTTTGGTATATATAACCCTATATCTAACTCGTTTAGTTTCGGGAGTTACAAACAACCGTTATGTGAACAAAACTATAATACTCTCTTTAGCAACATTTGTTGCGAGAGTATAAAAAAGCGCGGGAGTCTGCCAGTGGGATTTTTTTGCAATTTTTACCATAAAGAACGTGTAAAAAAGAAAAAAGAATATATGTATAAGTGACTAATATCCGCTGTTAATCTCGGTTTTTTTTTTTGGGTAGAGCAATACTTAACTGAGAAGATAATATTAGGTTGTCAAATATCCCAATTCCGCTTTTTTGCACTTTATTTAATGCTTTATAAAAAGTGTTACAGTGATCGGATTTAGTTCAAATATGCACCGTTTCGTTCGATAATATGTTTCCATCTAGACGGCAACTTCATAATACCCCCCTCCTTATTTGCGAAGAACTCGGATAGCCACTTTTCACAAGCCTCTATTGAGTTCAACTTTACATCACCAAGGGCGTTCGCCATGGACAGGAACAGGTGGTAATCACTTGGCGCTAAGTCCGGGCTATATGGTGGATGCAATAAAACCACCCATCTGAGCTCTCGTAGCTTCTGACGAGTCATCAACGAAGTGTGTGGTCTGGCGTTGTCCTGGTGGAACACTACACCCTTCCTGTCGGCCAATTCGGGACGCCTCTGGTCGATGTGGTGGTGGAGATATTTGCGAACCTAATATTTTATAAATTTTATAGATGTAATGATAAAAATATATAAAATTTGTGAATATGTACCTTTAAATTTATGAGTAATAATAAGAAATAAAATTTAAGTAACAAAATATTAATATTTTTAAATTTTGGCTCTCGAAATATTCCAGACAAAATATAATCCTAGATATTAAAACATCAAAAAAAGTAATAAAAGTGGGAAAAGTGGGAAAATAGTTAGAAAGAAAATAAATAAAAAATATTTTTGTTAATTAAAAAAATAAATCTATACATTATAAAATACTTAATTATATCAATAATTCATAAATCATCTAGGAATAAAAACGTAAAATGCTTTGAAAACTTTTTGGTAGCCTATTGACCCATGACATTAATAACTCTCGCTGCCATAAAATATTTACTCGTTTATATAAATGTGAGTTAACCACATCACTTTATTGCGCTTTCAATGATTGCCACGCTTTTCCACTTTTTGTTCACACATTGACCGACGAAAATTAATTATAAAAAGCCGCCTTAATCTGCCGCCATTATGGAATATGTAAAATCGATATTCAACCGTATCAGACTCAATAAACCGTAAATTGGTTAACCATTTTGACGGAGTGGCATTTTTTACATATTACCATTCGAATGACGGAGAGTATACATACATGTTCTACCGTAGTTTCTTTCTGGTTTTAATTTATATATGTATAAATGTTGCAAAGGAAGTATAATAAGGGAAAAGTCAACCAGTCATTTAATAGGGTTATAGGAGTTAGAGCAATACCTATACAGATTGTATCAACAGATAGACACCCTGATTTCAGCTCGTTTCGTCATCCTGAGACAATAAAAGCATCACTACGAACTTCGTAAACGCCTTTAATAGTTGTCTTCGATTAATTAAATTTTGGGGAGTGACGAATCGAAAAAACAACTGGCATAAATCAAATTAAAACACAAAAGCATAGTTTATACCATATCAATTTATTGAATTAAATTTTTATTTTACTAAATATTCTTACAAAATTCTCAGGGCAGCTATAATGTCTAATATAATATCTTGTAGTGTAACCTTGGTTTAATGTCTATGTAAATAGTAGTATGGGTGAAGTTTCGGGGTCATAATTACAAGCATATTGTATGTTTGAGCCAAACTGTGTGATATTAAATCCTAATATTATCAAGTTTTGGATAACATCGACTACGAATCCTCTTGTCCAATAATTTCCAAAATTATAAATCCCTTTGGGTAGCAGATTCCGGCAACAGAAGTGATAATCGATCTGTGTAGAGAGAAAATCATTAGAACTGCCTTTCTGGTTCTGGTTATATACTAGTGGTTATATACCACTCACCGCTCTTAGAAGTTCTTTACAATGCTTGCACAATCTTGTTTGACGTGACAATTTGACAACCAGTACCGTCAAAATGTCATTCAAAGCATCTTCCTCATGCTTCAGTGAGTCATTGACCATGCCAATAAGGAGCATATTAATAATATGGTTTATAATATCTGGCAGTAGTGCACCGTTATAGTATTGATAATAAAATACGCACACAACAAACTGACTTGACAAATAGATACAATATATATTCTCCAAAAGGACCAGCTTTCCATACCAATTGAAATATTTCAGATAGTTCGTTAATATTTGACCCGATTTACTCCACAAAGAGATTGCCTTACAAATCGGTTTGTTCATCATCCTGCATTCTGCTGTGCATTGAGATTTGACTCTATATTGATCTTCTTGTTGCTTAATCCATTTTTTCAACACTTTGTGTAGAATTAACAATTTTCTGATGATCACATAGTTTGCAATGTAGGCGAGTTCGAAAACCGGAAACGCGAAAAGATTACTCATAACACTAAGTCTTTGTGCAGGCATGATTACAATCCAAACAATTAGTGATATTTTAAGGAACAACAACAAATTGATGTGAGTTTCCATAACTGCATGACATCCAGTCAGCGCTGAGATCTTTCGTTGGATCACGAAAAGTTCGTTGAAAAAGTGTTTCAAAAACTTGCTAGTCCTCTTACTTTGGATTTGATATGAAATAATAAAAAAAGTCGAAATATATAAAGTTCTTAGAATAAATACGTATATGAAGGCTAGAATATGACTTGGCCTTAACACTTCCGAGTTTGGCATGCAAAAGATAAAAATTAACAAGAGACCACCGAGAATAATAGTCGCGTAAATTCCGGTAATCAAATAATATATACAAAGTATGCAACGTCGTATCCAAGGATTTCGGTGCTGATACTCAACACGCTTCAGCGTCTCATTGTAATATAAATCGGTGAAACGAAGCCAACGCGAGAGATGATAGTAAAAGCGCGCACAAACAGTGAAGAAGTCCGCCGCCATTATCTGCCAAGTGAACGTGAAATGAACAACTGAATGTTGGAACTAACGGTGATGAAGATGCATAACTGCTATCACCGTTATAACTGTCATATACATTAGAGAGAAAATTTGTGTTGTTAGTTAGGTCATTATGGTAAGCGACGTAATGTGAATTATATGAATTCGTATTTTTTTATGTTAATGTGTGATCGCTTATATAATGATATTATATATGGGGCATTCTCTGGAAAAAAAGCCACTTGAAAAAAAAAGTTCTTTATTTTCTTTGGCAATTATATATCTTATAGTACATGTAAAACCTAAAATAAAACATATGATTTTAGGTCTGTGTAACGCGGGGTTGCCATATTATAAGGGGGCAAAGTTTTTTGTAAAAAAATTTTCGAACCGCCATAACTTTAAAACTAATGAACAGATTTTAATACACCATGTGACTTTTTTGTACAGAATTTCTCAAACTTTGAAACTGTATATCGTAAAATTTTTTAAAATTAATATTTCATCGCAAAAAATGAAAAAAAAAATTTTTTTTGGAATTTTTAACAACTTATGCCCCCTTCGATTTTTTTCGAAAATATCTTAAAATGTTCCTTATTTCATCACCTTTTTACCCCCCAAAGGGAATTTTGGGACAGCAATATTTGTATGAGCTACAAATAAAAAACCAACTCAGAACATGATGAAAAATCATTGATTTATGCACTATTATTATCAGAATTTAGCGTAACCCAGGATTAACGACGTGGACGTAGCAGACATTTAATCCCTTTTTGTTTTTTTTATTTTTTAATATTTTTTTTTTAATTTTTTTGTATTTTTAAAATTTTTATTTTTTTTTTTTGTTTTTGTTTTTTATTTAAAATTATCACGTACTTGAATCTAATCTACGTAATAATTAAAAAAAAAAGCAAAAACCAAAAAAAAACAAACAAAAAAAAAATTAAAAATTTTAAAAATACAAAAAAAATTTAAAAAAATAGTAAAAAATAAAAAAAAACAAAGAGGGATTAAATGTCTGCTACGTCACGTCGTTAATCCTTGGTTACGCTAAATTCTGATAATAATAGTGCATAAATCAATGATTTTTCATCATGTTCTGAGTTGGTTTTTTATTTGTAGCTCATACAAATATTGCTGTCCCAAAATTCCCTTTGGGGGGTAAAAAGGTGATGAAATAAGGAACATTTTAAGATATTTTCGAAAAAAATCGAAGGGGGCATAAGTTGTTAAAAATTCCAAAAAAAATTTTTTTTTCATTTTTTGCGATGAAATATTAATTTTAAAAAATTTTACGATATACAGTTTCAAAGTTTGAGAAATTCTGTACAAAAAAGTCACATGGTGTATTAAAATCTGTTCATTAGTTTTAAAGTTATGGCGGTTCGAAAATTTTTTTACAAAAAACTTTGCCCCCTTATAATATGGCAACCCCGCGTTACACAGACCTAAAACCATATGTTTTAGTTTAGGTTTTACATGTACTATAAGATATATAATTGCCAAAAAAAATAAAGAACTTTTTTTTTCAAGTGGCTTTTTTTCCAGAGAATGCCCCATATGTATAGTATATATATAGTGCACCCGAATATCAATAATAGATAGAACCCCATTTATACAATTTCTATGTGGAAGCTTTTAGTTAATTATCGATAGCGGAAATAATACCACACTGGTAGATAGCTTACAATTCAAAATTCAATATCCATAATAATGTCAAATTTTACGATAAAGTTGAGAGTTGCCAGATAGTAACAATAACGTTTGCCAAAGAACACAGAAAAAAGGCCACAGCCACGTTTAAATAATTGAGTAAACATTGAGATATCTTGGTACATAAATTCCTTGGCATCATGAGACGGTTGGTAAGGTCTAAAGTTCTATAACTAAGCACTAAGTACAGAGCATCATATCAGGGAAAGGCATATTAGTATGGAATTTGTTTGGAAAAGTAGGCGGGGTCTCGCCCCCTACACGGTTTTTTGTAGTTATCTCGTAAACTACTAAAGCTATATCAACCAACTGACGAGAATCGTTTCCTTTAGACACTTCCTAATACTGTCTAGAAATGAAGGAAATCGGATTATAATCACGATCACCTCTCATACAAAGGTTATGTTGAAAACAAGCTACTACAAATGCTTTCACTTTGTGAAAAACTTTCCTGGAAAAGATGGTAAAGATGGCACAAATTTCAGAAACTACTTGACCAATTTCAAAAAAATTCGGTTTGTAACATTTGCTTTTTTTTTAATTTTTAAAATGGTGGAAATCGAATCGCCACCACGCCTACTTCCTATATACCACAATTTAGAAGTCCTTCTGAGTCGTTCACTTTAATATAAAACCCAAACGATTACCCACCTCCCGCCCAACCGACGCGTGGGGCGCAATCCGCAAACGAGCGGAATTTGCCGAGTCATGAAAGGCAAGAGTTTTTAAGCGTCGAGATCTCAAACTGCTCAGCTACAGAAAGAAAAATTTCAACAGCTAAGATTTAAAATTTACAAAAACAAAAGGTTAAAAAATGTTTAATGTTACTTATTAAGCGAAGACAAAATAGTTTTTTTAATGCTAAAGATCGAATCAGACAGGTCAAATGTGCTGGAATGAGAATTAAAATCATAACATATTTGACGGAATGGTTCGTTCAACTCAAAATTTGTTCTCGAAGATTTTAAAAGTAATGGTCTAAACTGCCTAGATGAACGAAATGGGACATTAAACTTGATATCAGACAAAAGAAAAGAGCTACAAACAGAACCATTCAGAAGTTTTACTAGAAATATTATACCTAGCATTTCCCTACGACTAGTGAGTGTAGGCAGATTTATAAGTTTTAAGCGACTAGTATACGGAGGAAGATTCAATCTTGAATCCCAGTGTAAGTGACCTAAAGCAAAAAGTAAAAATTGTTTTTGAACGGACTCTAACTTATCAGAATGGATATTGTAGCTAGGATTCCATACCACAGAACCATACTCCAATATAGGTCTTACCAATGTTGTAAAAAGAGTTTTAGTAATATACGGATCACTAAATTCTTTAGACCAACGTTTAACAAAGCTAAGAACACCTTTAGCTTTTAAAACAATTGAATTTACGTGAGAATTAAAATTTAGTTTAGGGTCCATAGTAACTCCTAAATCAACAAAGCTAGATACTTGCTCTAAACTGAAGTTATTTATTACGTAGGGAGAAGGATCAACAGATCTACGGGAAAAGCACATCGTTTTACATTTTTTAAGATTCAGTGGCATATCATTTATGTGACACCAAGTAACTAAATTATTTAAGTCCGATTGTAACTCAGTTCTATCATTATAAGAAGTATATGATTTAAAAAGTTTTACATCATCCGCATATAATAAAATGTTTGAAAACTTAATTACGGAAGGTATATCATTAATAAACAATAAGAACAGAATCGGACCGAGATGACTACCTTGTGGAACGCCTGAAGGGACCATAATTGAATCGGATAAAGTGTTATTAAATATAACTTGTTGTTTTCTGTTAGTAAGATATGAGGATACCCAATTAAGAAGTCTTGGTTGAAAACCAAGATAATCCAATTTTTGCAATAGAATAGAGTGGTTTACTCTATCGAATGCTTTACTAAAGTCTGTATAAATAACATCGGTATTCTTATTGTCTCTAAAACCCATTGACACATGGCTTACGAATTCAAGCAAGTTTGTTGCTGTAGATTTCCCTTTACAGAAACCATGCTGAGAAAATGAAATCAATGGCGAAATCGAGAATGTAATTTGGTCAGTGATAATAGCTTCAAAAAGTTTGGGTATAGCTGACATTTTTGCTATGCCCCTATAGTTCTCAACGGATGATCTAACACCGCATTTATGCAAAGGTATTATAAAAGAGTTTTTCCACAATGACGGAAAAATACCTTGTTTAAGAGATGAGTTGAAAAGCTTGGTTAAAGGTATATAAATATATTTAAAAACTACAAATTAAACACCAGCGAAGATATCGGCACAAAACTTTGCACAAATATTGCGTTTCTTCCAAACTCAAAATCACCGAAATCGGACTATAACATTTCAAGGCACCAGTTATCTAACATGAGGACCTCGGTGGTTGTGAGCTATTTTTTTTACCGAAAATATACTTCTCTCAGATATTCTAAAGCAGTGTTTTTCAATCTGTGGGTCGTGACCCCTAAGGGGGTCCGATCATTCAGTACAAAATAATTATTAAATTCATTTTCATTGTTTATAAAAAGAGAATTATTATTAAATATGTCTTCAAATTTCATTTTATTCCAGAGCACAGATGTGTAATTTGTAACGCAATGTCATGCACTAATCTGAGATCTATGTAAGTGATGTTTCGGGGTCGAATTTACACAAGTAAAGTCCATCTGAACCAAATTGTGTTATACTAAATCCTAATACTATCAAGTTTTGGATAACATTGATTACGAATCCTCTGGTCCAATAATTTCCAAAATTATAAATCCCTTTGGGTAGCAGATTCCGGCAACAGAAGTGGTAATCGATCTGTGTAGAGGGAAAAACATTAGAACTGACTTTCTGGTTCTGGTTATATAGTACTGGTTATATACCACTCACCTCTCTTAGAAGTTCTTTACAATACTTGCACAATCTTGTTTGATGTGACAATTTGACAACCAGTACCGTCAATATGTCATTCAAAGCATCTTCCTCATGCTTCAGTGAGTCATTGACCATGCCAATCAGGAGCATATTTATAAAATGGTTGAAAGAATCTGACAGCAGACCGACGTTATAATAATGTTTATAAAACACACACACTATAAACTGACTGGCCAAAAAGACACAAAATATATTCTCCATAAGTACCAGCTTTTTATACCAATTGAAATATTTCAGATAATTCGTTAACATTTGACCCGATTGACTCCACAAAGAGATTGCCTTACAAATCCGTTTGTTCTTCGTCTTGCAGTATGCTGTGCATTGAGATTTGGCTGTGTATTGATCTTCTTGTTGCTTAATCCATTTGTTCAACACTTTGTGTAGAATTAACAATTTTATAATGATCACATAGTTTGCAATATAGGCGAGTTCGAAAACCGGAAAGGCATAATTACTTGTAATATCAAATCTTTGGGCAGTTTCAATTATAATACTAACAATCAATATTATTTTAAATAACAACAGTAACTTTATGTGAGTCTCCATGACTGCATGACATCCAGTCAGCGCTGAGATCTCTCGTTGGATCACGAAAAGTTCGTTGAACAAGTTTTGTAAAAACTTGCCAGTCCTCTTTCTTTGGACTTGATATGAAATAGTAAAAAATGTCGAAATATGTATAGTTTTTATAATGAATACGTATGTTATGCTGATAGTTTCGAGTGGGTTTGTCTCTACTAAATTTGTTAAATAGTAAAAGCCATATGTAAAAGTAATTAAAACTAACGCCGCGTAAATGCCGTAAATCGTATAATATATACAAAGTATACAACGTCGTATCCAAGGATTTCGGGGCTGATTCTCAAGACGCTTCAGCGTCTCATTGTAATATAAATCGGTGAAGCGAAGCAAACGTAAGAGATTATAGTAAAATCGCGCACAAACAGTGAAGAAGTCCGCCGCCATTACCTGTCAAGTGAATGTGAAATGAACAACTGAAAGTTACAAATTCCAGTGATGAAGGTGTATAACTGCTATCACCGTTATAACTGTCATGTACATTAGAGAGGAAAAATGTGCTATTAGTTAGGTCATTATGTTAAGCGACGCTCATTGCAGAAACTTTATGTGAATTCTATGGACTTTATTCGTATATATGTACGAGTATGTTAATGAGTGATGTTCTCATAGAGAGGTATTATATTGGTACTTGCGAAGATAATCTAACCCCATTACAGAGTAATTAAAAAATATTATAAGTAATTCAATTCGTTCGTTAATCTATTAAAACGTGAATGTATAGTATTTAGTATCGTGGTAGTACTAAATTTTTTTGACACTGGTCGAGTAGTTTCTGAGTTAGTAAGTAAATTGCGAGTGCTTACCTTGGCAACTACTTTGTGGACTTCGAGAGTTATCATGTCGCAGCTTAAAGCTTTCCCAGGCTTCAATTCGTTAATGGCAAGTTCTATTTGAACCAAAGGAAGTGGAGATGATGAGAATGCCGAGCAAATATTGGTGTTAGGTGGTCGGATTGATTGAGAGGTGTGAGCCGAAGATGGAAACATGTTCAAACCATCTTATTCATATTTCGCTTTGCGCACACGCTTACACAGATCGCGGACGTTATTCTTTTGGGCAGCTACTTCTACATGAAACGCTATGCTGGACGTGGCGTTTCGTTTATCAGAGTTACAGTATTCTTTAACATCTCTATTCAGAGATCTTGTACGCAAACATTTGGATCTATTCTCTATATGGTAGAGTCGCATATCCAAGATGATATTTTCTTTTGGAATGTCTTTATGAGCTCCTCACACACGTCAAGCTCAGTTATTTAACTTTTCACCAAAGCGCGTTTGCATCTTGAACTGATATTATTAAAAAAGAGGAATCAGCTCAGATTTCCTAGACCAATGGTAGGGCTGCTACCAAGTAGGTTAGGTTAGGTTAGGTTGCAAGGCTGTTTCCCAAATGGAAAAACACACGTAGACTTTAAAATGTAGTCCTTTGTGAAGCCTGGATCCCCCATAGATTAACAAAATTAGGAGTCGACAAAGCGCCCTGAACCTACTACAAATCTGCAGAGATTCTTAACCTCTATATTCGCTATTTCGCGAGCCTGCTCCAAAAAGTGAGAGCCAAGAAATCTCTTTCTTGATCTCGCAAAGGCGGGACATTCCAGAAGAAAGTGATGAGACGATTCCATCTCATCCTCCTCCATGCAGCTTCTACAGCTAGCATCAGGTAAGATTTTTAACCTTACAGCGTGGATCCCAATGGGGCAATGACCAGTAAAAACCCTTACGACTAAGGAGAGGTGAGGTTTACTTAGGGCGAAAAGTTCAGCAGACCTACCGCGGTTAACCTTAGGCCAGAAGGATCTTGCGACTAAGCATGTGTTGGCAGCTGACCAGCGCCTACCCAGCTCAGCCGAAGCCCATCTGTCCAATAGCAGACCGCAGTAGGACAATGGTGCTCCTACATGCTTCCTTGCTTCCAATAGTGAGTCCGTCGTCCCTGACCTTGCAAGCTCATCAGCCTTACAATTGCCCGGGATTCCGCAGTGGCCAGGAACCCAGACTAGTCTGATTGAAAAGTATAGCGATGCCAACGATAGTGAGGATAGGCATTCCTTAACCAACCCTGAGCGCATGTTCACTGAACTCAGAGCTAGTATCGCCGCTCTACTATCCGAGTGGAACACCACCTCCCTAAAGGTTGTTGCACTTCGAAGCAATATGTCCGTCGCTGCTTTAATAGCAGCCACTTCCGCTTGAATAACGCTGCAGTAATCGGGAAGCCTGAAACTAAGATTGATGCGGAGCTCACGACAGTGAACTCCCCCGCCAACTTCGACCCATCCGTGAAGAAGCTTACCGCGCCTCGCCTCCAGCGACTCCTTCCCGCCCAAACGTCCCTTGAGGGAATAAGAGCAGTGAAATTGTTGCCCGGGCTGAGCTCGGCGGCATGGAGGTGATCCATAGATCTCGGAATGAAGCTGAAGTGTGTGAGAATACTTGAGTGCCCAGGCACGCACTCGCCTGAAAACTCGGATTCCCCAAGTCTAGCAGCCGCTTTCGCAGCCAAGTACCGTCCAGCTATATCCACGGGTACTATGTGCAGTAAGGCGTTAAGTGCCAAGGTTGGTGTCGTACGGAGCGCGCCACTCATACTTACGAGAGCCGCTTGTTGAACACTTACTAGTCTTTTGACTAGTGAAGTCTTTTCCAAAGACTTCCACCACACGAGTATCCCATAGAACATTATTGGTTTGACTATAGTTTCATATAGCCAAAGAACCACCTTAGGTGAGAACCCCATCTTTTTCCGATGGCGCCTCTGCAGCAATATAAGGCAACCGAGGCGTTCTTAGCTCTCTCCTCTATATTA
Organism: Zeugodacus tau; assembly: GCA_031772095.1. Classification (NCBI taxonomy): domain Eukaryota; kingdom Metazoa; phylum Arthropoda; class Insecta; order Diptera; family Tephritidae; genus Zeugodacus; species Zeugodacus tau. The sequence continues at coordinate 55,021,720 of CM062653.1, read as the reverse complement.
GCTTTCCATGAGAGCTTTCTATCCAGGATGAGCCCCAGGTACTTGACTCTATCCGCTGGACGGAGACAAGTTCCACCCATCGATGGCAAGGGCGCTTCCGGTATTTTGTACCGTCTTGTGAACAGTACCATTTCAGTTTTGCTTTGATTTACTGAAAGGCCACATTCCGCAGCCCATTTCGATACCACGCCAAGATAACTTTGTGTAAGTTCGTACACAGTGCCTAGGAATTTCCCCTCGACCATGAGAGCTACGTCGTCAGCGTAGGCTACCACCCGGCAGCCCCTCTCTGCAAGCTTCTTTAGCAGGTCGTTAACGACCATGATCCAGAGAAGAGGCGAGAGAACTCCTCCTTGGGGGTTCCCCTGTTAACGGCACGGTGTACATGCGCGCTGCCCCAGTCCGCTACGATCGTTCTTTCGCAGAGCAGACTGAAAACGAGATGCTTAAGGTTGGATTCAACCCCGAACCTATTCAGGGCTCCAATTACCGCTTCCGGCAGAACATTATTGAAAGCCCCCTCGATATCAAAAAAGGTTCCCACGGCAAAGTGTTTGTGTGCGATAGACTTTTCTATCCAAGTAACCACAGTGTGTAGGACGGTGTCTACTGACCTGCCTTTACAGTAAGCGTACTGCGCGCTAGATAAAAGATCTACTGGTATCCTTCCCCTGATATACCGATCAATCAGCCTCTCCAAAGTTTTCAATAAGAAAGATGAGAGACTGATAGGCCTGAAATCCTTGGCCGCGACATGCGAGCTCTTTCCAGCCTTGGGAATGAACGTAACTCTAAGCTGCCTCCAAGCCCCCGGAATGTGCAGCTGCGCCGGAATGATACCATCCAAACCAGGGGACTTGAATGGTTGAAATGAGTTTATCGCCCATACGAGATTCCGTTCACTCAAAAGGTCCGGAAAGGCTGCATGGTCAGTAAGGAGCACTCCAAGGTGCGCTCCACCAGGGGAAGGGTTGCTCGGAAAGTGAGCGTCAAGGAGCAGATTGAGGGTTTCCTCGCTGCTCAGAGTCCACCTTCCATTGCCGTCCTTAAGATACCCCAAAGGGAAAGCCTTACCAAGTAAGAAAACGCTAAATTCGGGGGTAGTCGAACCTTTTTGTACTGTTTTTTATTGTTTGAGCACCGACTATAGCTTGTATTGGAGATGAGTGCTTTATCGTCCTCGATAGAATTCACCTACCAGTATTAATTCGAAATAATTATTAAATTCATTTTCATTGTTTATAAAAAGAGAAGTATTGTTAAATATGTCTTCAAATTTCATTTTATTCCAGAGCACAGATGTGTAATTTGTAACGCAATGTCATGCACTAGTCTGAGATCTATGTACGTGATGTTTTGGGGCCGAATTTACAGAAGTAAAATCCATCTGAACCAAATTGTGTTATACTAAATCCCAATACTATCAAGTTTTGGATAACATTGATTACGAATTCTCTGGTCCAATAATTTCCGAATATATAAATCCCTTTGGGTAGCAGATTCCGGCAACAGAAGTGATAATCGATCTGTGTAGAGAGAAAAACATTAGAACTGACTTTCTGGGTACATACATACATACTACTCACCGCTCTTAGAAGTTCTTTACAATGCTTGCACAATCTTGTTTGATGTGACAATTTGACAACCCGTACCGTCAATATGTCATTCAAAGCATCTGCCTCATGCTTCAGTGAGTCATTGACCATACCAATAAGGAGCATATTTGTAATATGGTTCAAAGAATCTGACAGCAGACCGACGTTATAATCATATCTTTTATAAAATACGCACACAACAAACTGACTGGCCAAATAAACACAAAATATATTCTCCATAAGTACCAGCTTTTTATACCAATTGAAATATTTCAGATAGTTCGTTAACATTTGGCCCGATTGACTCCACAAAGAGATTGCTTTACAAATCGGATCGTTCCTGATCTTGCATTCTGCTGTGCATTGAGATTTTACTCTATATTGATCTTCTTGTTGTTTAATCCATTTCTGCAATACTTTGTGGAGTATTAGCAATTTTCTAAGGATCACATAGTTTGCAATGTAGGCGAGTTCGAAAACCGGAAAGGCATAATTACTTGTAATATTAAATCTTTGCGCAGATTCAATTAAAATCCTAACAATCAATATTATTTTAAATAACAACAGTAACTTTATGTGAGTCTCCATGACTGCATGACATCCAGTCAGCGCTGAGATCTTTCGTTGGATCACGAAAAGTTCGTTAAAAAATTGTTTCAAAAACTTGCTGGTCCGCTTCCTTTTGACTTGATATAAAATAGTAAAAAATGTCGAAATATGTATAGATTTCATAATGAATACGTATGTTATGCTGATAGTTTGAAGTGAGCTTATCTCTGCAAAATTTTGAAAATAGTAAACGCCAAATATGCAAACAAGTAAAAACAACGCCGTGTGAATGCCGTGAATCGTATAATATATACGAAATATATAACGTCGTATCCGTGGATTTCGTGGCTTATTCTCAAGACGCTTCAGAGTCTCATTGTAATACAAATCGGTGAAGCGAAGCAAACGCAAGAGGTGATAATAAAATCGCGCACAAATAGTGAAGAAGTCCGCCGCCATTACCTGTCAAGCGAACGTGAAATGAACAACTGAAAGTTACAAATTCCAGTGATGAAGGTGTGTAACTGCCATCATGGGTGTAACTGTCAAGTACATTTAGAGAAAAAATGTGTTATTAGTCGGGTCATATTGTAAATCGACACTAATTACTGAAACTGAAGTTGAATTAGATGAAATTGGTTTGTAACTATATACATATGTATAACTTCAGTTGGAGCGTGGGACCAAAACAAAAGTATTAAGGTCTTTTCGATTATTCGAAATTTTTTTTAGCTTCAACCATGCGCCGCCAGATGGTTTTCGGTCTCTCGCAGCTTCTGGACTCTTGCGGTTGCCACTTCGACAAATTTCGTCAGCATTCTTACATACGATTGTGGACCAGGCAGTCAAAGACGTCTTCGTTGTATGGTCGTCTCGATGGGAAGTTGGTTGGACTACTCATGAAGGTCTTGTTATGAAATAGTGTGGAGCCACCAAGTATTCATAAGTCAGCGAAAACAGGAGTTTGACGAAAATTTGACGTTCCCGACATGATGTCAGTGACCAGAATTCACAGTCATATCTATTGTATAGTATTTACTGTCAAGACGGCACAACTGCGTCACTGTTGACAGTTATGAATTTCAAAAATTACTGCTTGCAAGTTCTTTGGGAGCGTGAAGTACCGTAGAAAATGTAACCACAAATTAAATTACACAGCCACACAAAAAAAATTTTATAATGACCTAGGGGTCTTACTACGTGTGCCTTTTGTTTTTGGGGTCACTGAATCCGAATCCAAGGTCCATTTAACCCCATCAGCTTTTTTGACATAGCCCCAGAAAACCAAGATGGCGGGCGGCGTTTTCAAAACTTCAACGGAATCGCTTGAAACTTGTCACTAGGGGGTTTTGGGGATCGCTGATTACGAATTCGATGTCGGTTTTGTTGTAAAATATTCAAAGTGGCGGATCCAATATGACAGACACTATTTTGAAAACTTCATCTGATTCGCTTGAAATTAGTTATTCGAGGGTCTTCGGGGTCGCTGATTACGAATCCGATGTCGGTTTTGTTGTAAAATATTCAAAATGGCGGATCCAATATGACGGACGATATTTTGAAAACTTGATCGGATTCGCTTGAAACTAGTTATTCGACCAAAAATTCAAATTCGAACAAAGTTTTAAAAACGCTGTCCGCCATTTTGGTTTTGTGGGCTATGTCAACACCCTGATATGAGGGGATTAAATTGCAAGGAATTATATAATTTCATAAATGCATTTCGTGTATATATTTAGCCAAATTGGTGTCACATTTTCGTTTAATTTCGTTAAAATTTGCAGGTGACTAAGCCTGCAGAGGCGGCGCCAGTGCATAGAATATAAACAAAAAAAATTGTGTTTGTTTGTTTATTTTGAAAGTCTCCTTTTACGCCGACACAAAATGTGGCACAAGCGCCGCGCCATTATTTGTGTTTTCTACGCGTTTGCCTCTGCGTTGGCTTGCGTCAACTATTGCCTTAGTTTGTGTGAAATTGTATTCAAAGAGCGACTGAGTGCGCGCGTTATGTCGAAATTAGATAACAACAACAACAACTACAAAAACCGCTTGCACTTCAAACGAAATGTGAAAAACGCAACATTGTAAACACACATACAAAAGATCATGTGGCTGTCGTAGGCCCGCCAGTGCGTATACGTAATGTTTACAAAATTGCATTATTTTTTATGCAAGCAACTTGAAAGACCAACAACCAATCAATGTTCACTTGGCGCATACTCATGTGTTTTCGTGGCATTACAGTAGCGGCATTCTAATCGTAATTATGTTTATATTTTTGATTTCGTTTGTGACGCACACGTGTTGCATGCATTTCATTTGGCTTTCGATCTGTGCGCTGACCCGCCCAATGAAAAGGAAAACGTAAGAGTTTTTTTTTCATTATAAATGTATGCCTGATAGGCTGATGAGTGGGCGTATGTGATTATGTAACGGTTCATATGCATTTTACATATGCATGTTGTATATGTCTAATCGAACTTACAATACATATGCATGAATAACTCAGAATACTTTCTCTCAACTAGTACCGCTAGAGATTGAAAATTAAAATTTTTCATGCCTAATTTAACAAATTTTGCTTTCTTGCGGTTTTAAAGGTAAAGTAAAGGTGTGGTGAGTTTTTGTGTGGTGAGTTTGAGTGTGGTGAATTTAAGCAAAATTCAATAAAAGTGTTAAGTGTAGCTGTAGCACGTTAAATGTGCGCATTTTTATAGTGGTGAGTTTCTAAGCCTGTGGTGAGTTTTATTTTCCAACATATTTATATCGGAAAAACTCCACATATACAGAAAAAACTTTTACAATTGTGTTCTTATTTCCGTAAACGTCAAAAACGCGTTCGTTAACGCATAATTTTAATAGCCTTCAAAAAAGTTCCCCGGCATTGAAGTTTTGAAAATTACGCGCTTAACAATTTTTTTGTGCTGAATAAAGTTGGCTTAGCTCAACCAATCTTACTATAAATGAAACTAATAAAATAGATTATGTATGTATGCATACATATGTATATACCTTGCGATAACGCCATAAGCGCTAATCTTGTACTTGGAGCGAATGTTAAAAGTTTCTACTAAATGCTTGCTTACGCATTTTATCGACTTTTAAAACTTGAAAATAGACATTAAAACTTCTGTTGAACGCGTTGATGAGCTTGTGGTTAAGATACCCGTACATATGTGTAAATGCTAGTATATAAGGAAGAGCATATGTGTATCCATGTCATAATACAAACCAACATATTTAATTTTTTTTTTTACTTCAGAGAAAGCATTTCTAAACATACATATACCTATATATAGAGGACCCTCTATCAACCGCTATAATCACAAATAATTTTAGTTACACATTTTTCAGTCGATGCCAGATTATTGATAAAGCACTCAACAAAATGCTCTTACAGACCTTTAAACCCTAACACTTTAATATGTGAGTATGTTGCTTCAATGAAAAAGGGTCAAAATTGTGTTCAAAACATAAAACGATTTAAATCACTTTTTTAAGTAATTCACCAACATGCTGACGCATTCTAATCTCTTGCATACTTTTTGGGGTAAGCTGTGGATTTTCGTTGTATTTAGTGAGTGTGTGTGTGTGTGTGTTGAAATTTTCAAACAGTTTACAAATGCCTCTAAATCGCTGATGGAATGTGTTGATAATATATTTGTTTGTGCGCGTGTTAAGCTACAACAAAAGCCGCACAATTTATTTGTAGGTAAGCCTTTTTTTCAAAAGTTTTGACAGTTTAATTGCAGCTTAAGTGGCGCTTATTATGATAGCTACAAGATTAATGAAATATTTATTTATTTTTAATTTTTTTTTATTACTAGGGATTATGAGTTGAATCGAGTGTTTTTAAAATAATCCACTTGATTAATTCGTTATAAATTGCTAAGGGTAACAAATAAATGTATGTAAGTAGGCGTGATGAGGAAAACTTAACGAAGTAGCGCCAATATCGAAATATTTAAAACCAAAAAAGAAGTATATAATATCTAATGATTTTCTTCAATATAAAAATTTTAAATTTTAGTTATTACGGCCTTTCGTTGGACCCACTAATATGACTCAAGTTTTCATACACCACCCGGAAGCACTATCTGCTCAAAAGTATTAGCTTTAAAAAAGCTTTAAATAACCAACAAGTTGTATATGATTCGTAAGACACTTACCAATATTCCAGACTTTCACAAAATAAATAAAATCGAAAGCTCTTTAGGCTATAGTGAAAAAAACTATAGTAAGCTTTAGTAAGCAATAGTTACATATTTTCTTCACAAATGAGAATATTTCGAAAGCTCTTAATGTTTTGCTGAAAGCTCTCCATGCTTTAGTGAAAGCTCTCCATACTCTAGTGAAAGCTCTATTTTAAAGAAATATAAAAAATAGTTTCCAAAAGATACCACTTGAAAGCTCTCTATTGAAAGCTTTCTAGGCGCTAGTGAAAGCTCACTTTCGAACACCATTTGTATTTTGGAAGCTTTTTATGTACTGGTGAAAGCTCTGTTTTCGTGAAATATAAAAAATGATTTCCAGAAATTTTTGAATTTACCTTGAAAGCTCTCTAGTGAAAGCTTTCTATGCACTAGTGAAATCTCACTTTCGAACACCATTTGAGCAAACTGTTTTATAAAAAAATATTTTCATTTTTTAATACTTACTGAAAAAATTTCCATAAAATGGTTTCATCTAAGTATTACCAAATGATTTTCGAATATTTGAAAAATTTATTTTCGAAAAAATTTAAATTATTGTTTTTTTGTAATCACTTTAATCTCAATCTTGAAATAATATTTTAAAAAATCTTGCACGAAGCGAAGCTTTTGCTGTTAATCTCTCTCTTTCACAGTCTCATTTAATTTTTATTTTTTCCATCAGCCGGTCTTTGCCTTTGTCCAAACTCCCTTACTATAATTGCCTTTTCTTGGTCCATTTTCTATTAGCAGCTACTTATTTTCAAAGATTCTATCTTTTCAACGCCGCAGCGTGGAAATTCAATCCCTTTCAGTTAAGACAATGAAAAAGCAGAAGAAGAAGATCACTTATTTATTTTGCCTCCATCGAGTAGACGCTGTGGCATTTGCCTTTGTTTCTGATTCATTTTGCGGTCAAGCGTGATTTAGGTCTCGCCTGTCATTGTTTTGAGGCAGGCGTTTAATCAGTTATTTTCTACATTTGACGCTGTGTCTGTAGGTATATCACTGTGAATTGAGATATTTCGTTTTATCTACGCATTTCAGCACTTGCCACTAGCACTGAGATTAATATTTATTGCTTTAATTTAGCTAACAACAACAATACTTATAAACATATATATAAATGAAATGGTTGTTATAGAGTATAAATCCTTCTATGGGCAATGAAATGAAACGTGTCTTCGCAAAATTAACAAAATTTTTTTTGAGAACCACAAACAACTCATACTTACTATACATATGTATTTCCATTGTGAAACCCTTTTATTAATTGAGTTTGCAATTACACTCAGCGGTAACATATAAAGTTTATTTTGTTTCAAGCCCTCTCTCTCCATTTCAGCTGTCCACTTTGCCTTTTTATCCAATTGTACCTTTTCCTTATATCCAACGTGTATTCTTCATAACTTATATATGTGTGTTTTTGCATTGCTGAATTTTGCTCCTTTTTTGCTCATAAATAATTCATTATCACACCTTTTGTTCTGCTCTTTGTATTACAGTTTGTCGGCTGGGAGGAGGTTTCACGTCCAAATACACGCGCCGAAATCGTGCAGGCCATGCGTCGTATACGGGTAAGTACAAGCAACAAGCAAGTGCAGAGAATATGCAAAAATATAAATAAATATGAATTTTTAAATATTTTTCATTGTGGCGGAAGCCGCAGGTAACGCGAATAAGGGGGGTACAATGAAATGTAGTATTGTTTGGAACATTTTTAACTAAAGTACAGAAAAGAAAGTTTTTATATCCTCACAACACTTTATACATTTCTTTTACAGTACTTTTAAATCTTCATAATTCATGACAGACAGACGGAAAATCATCGATCGTTTTAAAGAGAAAAAACGAACTTTTTGGTCAAATTCGATCTTTTTATTCGAGTATACATTTCGATAACTTTTTATTGGTTGGCTTGATTTTTCGTTTCATATCGGCTCTATACAGATCTATCGATGGATCTATCCAGAAACTATTCCTCTGACGTCTGTGAACATAAAAATGTCGCTAGGAACATATCTAAAGAATATGGTGAAAGTGAATTTCAAATTCATGCATGTTCACGATCGTTTATATTGAGTTGTGAATAGGTTCAGAGCAAACCCAAATATTTATGACCAATATGCACCAAAAGATATCAAAAGGATATTTTTAGAGACTTTGTAACATTGATCTACTCCATTTTACAATAAACCAATTTTTTACATCTATTTTTTGATGAGTTCCTCTGGTTCTGACACTTTTGGACTTTCGCTGGCTTCACGGCTTTGTAAATGCCTTACCTAACGAACCAATTGTCGGATGGTTTCTAAATTTTAACAAATTTTGAGGTTATATTAGTCTAGAACTACCTGTAAAACATATGAAAACAAATTATTAAATGGTCTTTCTTATTTGAACTTTGCGACCATGTCATCCCATCTGCCTTTATATTAAAATATCAGAAAACCAATACCGTCACATTCGTTCATTCGCCCTGTCGAGGGCAAAATTCGCTTATGTTCTGCTTTTCAAACAATTTATAAACAGTAACAAAAGTTAATTAATTCATCCATTACAGCTGATAGAATCCCATTATCCTTTTATAAATAATCTATTAAAATTGAAATAGCCTATGGTGAAATAAAGACAACAATAGTAAAGAGTTCAGTTACCCAAACAAATTTCAAGAAAAAAGAACTAATAGAATAATAAAATTTAAATTTTAAAGAAAATCTGTACAACAACAACATTTGTGTTGTGATATGCAACCTTGTTTTCTTACCGAAAATTTTCCAAAATCTTATACATTTATTTTTAAGAAAATTTATTTGTTAAATACAATGAAAAGCCCATTTAGAAATCCATGCCAATTTTAAGAAATTCCCTTTCATCTTATGTGGTTGTTATTAAAGGTTAATTCGGTTCCTAAATATCCTCTTTTTATACTCTCGCAACAAAGTTGCTAAGAGAGTATAATAGTTTTGTTCACATAACGGTTGTATGTAACACCCAAAACTAAACGAGTTAGATATAGGGTTATATATACCAGTGTTATTAGGTTGACGAGTGGGGTTGAAATCCGGATGACTGTCTGTCCGTCTTATGAAATTTGGTATAAAGGATCACACTATGAAGTGGGATATTTGGGTGCAATTTTTTGGAGTGGTGGGTGTGACCCCGCCTTCTATTAGGTTTTTTGTAAATATCTTGTTAACTACTAAAGCTATATCAACCAAACTCTCTAGAGTTGTAGAGTTTTTTTTTTTAGCCACTAATAGCTCAAAAACCATTTCTCCGAAACAACTTGACAACTTTCAGTGACATTCGATTCGTAATATCTCCCTGGCATCCCAATGATATGTTGTGAAAATAAGCCAAATCGGTTCACAACCACGCCCACTTCCCATATACCAGAACTTTGAAGACGATCTGAATCGTTTACTTCACGATATATAAAGTAAGACTTCGGAACAGAACTTTGCACAAATTCTGCATTTATAGTGTGGCATCGTCCTTCTAAAAATCGTCGAAATCTAACTATAAGTTTTCAAGACACCCATATATCGAACATGAGGGTCTCACTGCTTCTAAAAAAATTTTAACGAAAATATAGGTAAGTCTCTCAGATATTTTGAAGAAATTAAGAGGGAATATTTTTCTTCTAATAATATGTCTCCGTGCCAGAAATGAGTGAAATCGGGTCGTTACTTTGCCTAGCTCCCTATTAGGGTTTCCAACTTCAAATGGACTTTATACAATATATATGACGAATATATGGGTCAAATTGTGTATTATATAATATAAATAAAATTAAATAAATAAATTGGGAGAGCATAAAATATACGGTTACACCCGAACTTAGCCCTTCCTTACTTGTTTTCATCAAATATGGGATATGTTCGAAAACTTTCCGTAGCTATCATATTGTTAAGAATCGCTTGAGCTCCACTGGCGTATTATAATTTTTAGAGACTCTCAGCTATCGCATCTCTTCGGGACAATATATCATCTTTGAGATCAAAATGTTTTGTCACAGATAATTTCAATTGCATGTTAAAAAGGTTAAATTTTGATATCGCCGAGGCTACATCTCTTATATGCAAATATATGTACAATTTAAAGTGCATTAAATATGTTTCTCTTCACATTCATCATTCCATCCCCATTGTTCTGCGATTTGTATTCAAATCAAAGCCATTTCTATATATACATCGCCATGTCAGGTGAGGGTCACATATTTACATAATAAAGATTGACACATTCGGCAACCACAGTAGCTGTACACTTCGCAAACAACCTTAATTTTCGAAACATTACAAAAGGTCGTTTAAACTATAAAATATTAAACATTCGGCACTAAAATTAATATTAATGTCACTCATACGCCATGGCAACCCAAACCCCAAAGCGCACAAACCGCCCATAGGAGAACGTGGCGTAAGCTGAAAGGCAAATGACGCCTCATCACGCACACAAAGAAACACAAATCAACGCAGTAGTGAATTGAAAGGAAATCCTGTGTGCCCTCAGCATTCACATGTGTGGCCGTTTGTTTGTGTGTGTGTGTGTGTGTGTGTGCGAAGGGACATCAGCGAAGCGGCAAAATCAGCATTAGCAGCGCTTTAGAGTAGCAGCAGCAGTGATTTAATGTGTTATGTGCGCTTTCAAACGCCCAGCAGCAGAACGGACAAGCCCAAACAACAACAAACAATAGCAACGGATAGTTGGAGGCAGGCAAACTCTACTGCTGCAACAGCAACAACAACAGCAACAGTTAGGAGTTACGGATACATATATCTCATATACACACAAAAGATGATTTCTGATTTTGCAAATAAAAGGAAAAAAGCACGGAAATTTTTGGAAATGACAGTGGTCTCGTTATTCTAAGCGCTTTCACAGTAACACCGCCATCGTCAGCTTAGCCAACCAGCACACACCACACACACACACACTCCCAGCAACTGCCGACAGTTCAGTATCATAAATCAAACGGAAAAGACTATTCAGATTTGTATGCGGCATGTGCCGGTGCTGCGGTTGTGTGAATGAATGCCTGTGCGCCCTCAGGCGAAACGAGTGAGATTTCGAATGTGCGTAGGAGTTTCGGTGTCTCTGTGTCTGTGTGTTTGTGTCATAGCGTGCTCGCCTGCCATGTCTTTGTCATGTTGGACAAAAGGATGTGCTGCTACTCAGTTATATCAACGGTAGACTACCGTTTCCTGCACTGATTTCCAAACACACGCAAGGAAAAGGAAAGCATTAGGTTGCTAATGTTAGGGTGGAACGAAAAAATATGGAAATTTTTTGGAATGATTTTTGTCAAACTTAAATACAAACAAGAAAAAACGTTAACTTCGGCTGTACCGAAGTTAATATACCCTTCACAGGTGCATTTCTTTTAGTAACTATGTGTTTAAGCAAATCTAAAGATGTAAGAAAAAGTTAGTAAAAAAAGAGAAAACATTTTACTAATTCTTTTTAGCCGGGTTGTTTGCTAGAAACATTAAGGTTATATAGTTAACCGATCTGAACAATTTCTTCGGAGATTATATTATTATCTTAAGCAGTAATCCATGTCAAATTTCGTGAAGATACCACGTCAAATGCGAAAATTTTCCATACAAGCCATTGATTCCGATCGTTCGGTTTGTATGGCAGCTATATGCTATAGTGAACCGATCTGAACAATTTTTTCGGAGATTAAATTATTTCTATGAGCAATAACTCACACCAAATTTCGTGAAGATATGTAGTAAAATGCGGAAGTTTTCCATACAAGCCCTTGATTCCGATCGTTCAGTTTGTATGGCAGCTATATGATATAGTGGTCCGATATCGGCAGTTCCGACAAATGAGCAGCTTCTTGAAGAGAAAATAACATCTGCAAAATTTCAAAACGATATCTTAAAAACTGAAGGACTAGTTCGTATATATACAGACAGACAGACGGACGGACGGACGGACATGGCTAAATCGACTCAGTTCAACATACTGATCATTTATATATATACTTTATAGGGCCTCCGACGCTTCCTTCTGGGTGTTACAAACATCGTGACAAACTTAATATACCCTGTTCAGGGTATAAAAATTGTGCAATTATATTGAAGATCTGATTCAAATTCCGTAGAACAGAATGGAGATGCTTTAGGAAGGTCTCCAAAAAATCAAAAAATTTGTTTAAAAATAATAAAAAATTAAAAATAATTTTCGCAATTTCCAAGACTTATATTTAAAAAAAATCTCTTTGACCTTTATATGACCTTTCCAAAATCTGAAAAAAAAGTTTTTTTCTTTTGTTTGAAGAACCAACCTAATGCCCTCTTACATATTTCTGCAAATATTTACAAGCACCGTTGTTGTTGTTGATGTTGTTGTGTAGCATGCAACCATCAAGACGTTTAACATTTCTAAGGAACAAGTTGATGGAATTCAAACATGTACTACTTCTATGCTTTGAATAGGAATGACTGAAATGATGCTGGTGCTGGTGCTGCTGCGGAAGAAAAGTAGACGTAGACATGAATGCCAAGCATTGTTAGCATTTACATACTCGTACGCCCTGCATACCTATTTACTGACATGTTTGCCCTTTGCGGTGTGGAGAGGGCTATGCATTCATTTCTTTCAATTTGTTACACGAACTACTGGCGCAAAGGTCTATAGCATATGTTTTGAATTTGGTATGGGTGTAGATAGCAAAAATACCACATTTTTTGTGTGGACCCAGCATATTTTATTGAGATGTTTAAATGTGGATTCGTTTGCAGAAAAATTCTTTTTATCACTGGTGTTTAGTAACGCTTTCAGACAAAGTTGTATGATTTCTCTGCTGGAGTGTTTAAAAATGGTAAAATTATTATACAAAGTAGTTGAAGCTTCTTAAATTTCATACAACTTATATTTTATTCTATACAGGTGATTTGCCATATATGCATAATCTTTAAGAAGAAAAATATTCTTAACATTTTATTTAAATTATAAACCATTTGCTTAACTGAAATTTCAAAGCTTTCTATAATTTTCACCAAAAATGCAAAACGAGTATAATTTCGAATTATTTTGGACCTTCAGTGACCATCCCGAAATTTAAACAATTATTTTGACAAAAAAATTTAAACAATTATTCAATCACGGAATTATGGGATTTCTTAAAAAAAATAATTCATAAAATTATTAACGATTTTAATTTGATCAAATTTTAAAAATATTTTAAATAAATTCGAAATTTCGGGATTGGATCGGGATTATTGGATTGGATTCGGGATTAGTATCCCGAAATTCTCATTTTATTTTGTAATATATTAATAATGTTATCTTATATTTTATAGTATTAATTAAAGGATTGTACTTTCTATACACTGATATTCCATTATTATGTAGTTGTTATACATATCTTATACCAGAATTTTATACCAAATAACTCACGAATTTACTAATTTTATCAGACTTTGCAATTTTTTTTTTGTTTTTACAAATCGATTGTGCTGAACTGTTTTTTCGGATAATATATCTATATCTATATCTGCCGAATAGGTCATCAACGATTTATGTGATCATAAATGATTTTGCGATTTTGTTCATAAAGTTAGCCTTTTAACACAGCCAAATTAATTGATCTATTAAAATTTTGATTGAGAAACCAGATTTTGCCCTTCACACTGCCGGCTACTAGATAACCGATCAGCTGTTATACATTTTTGTTTTTGCCTTTCATAAGAAATTGGTAAGTTTCATCAACTGATTGCTATTTTCAGCACCGACATCCACCGTCGTTAAGCATGTACAACAACTCGCTACAAGATACTTATATATAATTACAAATAGGGTCTTTGTCGCAGAGTTGCATTTCATTTTCGAGACGATAAAAATTCAACCAAGTATTAATATAGATTTTTATTTTGTATGGTAAATCGATCTCAATCAGCGTTTTAATCGAGCAGAGGCCGGTTCATTTATCAATTATCACTAGTGTGAAAAGGCTATTACTCAGATTTAATTTAAAGCATCATAAAGAAATCATAAGAAAGTCATGATCAGAGTTCAAAGGTCATCATTCCAATGTTTTGTCCACTCAAATACTCTGTTACTGAGCAATCCCAATATTATTTGAGTTAAAGCTATGAAATATAATTTCAACAAAGTATTATCATTTCATCCAATAAATAATTCTGTCAAAGTGAGAAATAGAATACCATTGAAACCCATTTCAGTCAATATATAGCTATACTAACCGAGTTTACTTAGAAACCCTAACAGTAACCAACAATATAGTTTTTATCGAAGAATATACGCCACCTGAATCATGATTAACCAACTACATATAAGGCAAGAAGACCACATCCTCTTTTGCAAAAACAGGTAATATGAACTTCAGAGCTTGAGTCTAACTTTTGATGCGCTATATCTTACGGGATGCCATAGATATTGAATTGACATGACAAAAAATTGCATCGACCTCTTGAAATATTAACTATTTTTAGTTATCGGCTGTTCTTAGCTACCTTAGCTACCTTATATTATATTATTGTTCAGTACAACTTTTCTTCCGCCTGATATCTCTAGTGAAGTATATATTGGAAACTCTTAATTTTATTTTAAGCAATCTCACCTCTTAGCAACATATGTATATGCTGAATTTCACCACTCGAACTTTTAATTTAACGCCTCATAGACTACGCCAGACATTAACCATCTGCCGCACACATATTGCCAATAAATTGGAAAAATGCATATAAAATATGAGTGGATGGCTGGTGTGGCTTAAAAGCCAGAAACTGAGGGGCCAATCATCAAAGATAAAATTCCATTAAATTATGTAGAAATATACTCGCGCGCGTGTGTGTGTGTGAATGAGTTATTAAAAACAGCTGTGGACACAAACAGTTTGCAACACAAACGGTAATAAAAAATAATGAAGACAAACACAACAAAGCAACGTTTCCTTCCGGTTCCGCATATGCCTGAATTTCTTATTATTTTTTTATGCCACACACATATGTATAAGTATAGCTGACATACAAATAAACATAAAATGCGAACATATGCCGCTGAGACCCTTCCCTAAATGGCCAATAAAGAAAGAAAAAAAGCCAAGCAATATGCTGGAGGGCAAATAAATAAACTCAAACTGCCAGCGGTCAAAATATGCGCTTGTGTGTGTGAGCATATGTGATCATCTCCTTGCCTAGAAGCTCGCTTGATAGCCAATTGCCACACTCACAAGAAGAAGGCAAGCGGTTGTGGCCGTCTGTTGGGCTTTCGAGTCTACAATAATTTGCCATTTCTCATTATTTCGCTTGCCGCCCTGAATAAATTGGGCTTTTGAAGTGCATATTCGTAAATAAATATGCTGGCTGAAAGGGCTTAGTTACAACACAATTTCAAGTTCATATTGTCCGGTGGTGGCCCGACGGTGGCAGCAGGAAGCGGCAGCAGCAGCAGCAGCCATCATTTCGACACATTCGCTGTCTGCCATCAGGGTGTTGGTGATTGTGTGCCAAGCAGCACTGTTGGCCTGCGATTTTGTCGACTGCCTGACAATGACCTCATTTTAGGTGTACTTGTACCGGTGTGTGTGTGTGTGTAGAAAAGTATTAAAAAAATGGGCTTGTCGTTGTGCTGGTGATAAATAGTAATCGATTCGGTGTTTTTTGTTGTTTTTAATTTTGTTTCTTAACCGTTTCGCTTTGCTTCATTATTTGCCTTTGTTTGTGGGTCATATAAACGAAATGGTGGTATACATATGTACATACATTCACATACATATATATTTTAATATTTAAAATACACTGAGCAAAATGTTCTAAATAAATATATGTATATATTTGCATTAATTTGTATAAAAAATATTTATATTAAAACTTTTTTTTTTTCAAAAATCATAAAATATAAAATATTTAATTAAATTAGCGAAAGGTTGCCACCTGTTTGAAAAGTTTAGGTATACTCAATTGATAAGATTAAGAACTTCTACTATATGGATATGAAACTAAATTTCAGAAACTATCAAAGTAACAAATATTTTTAAAAATGGTTGCCACATGTTTCAAAATTAAATTAATATTTTATCATTTTTTCTATTACATATACATATATTTATATGCGTTAATCTTTTAAAATTCTTCAGAAAATAATAATAATAATTAAAAAAATTTCAAGAAATTTTTCCAATTTTGAATAGGTTAACAATTGCTTTATAAGAGTATTAAAATATAAGAAACTGAAAAGGTATTTAATGCGTTATCTTGTTGTTTATAAATCAAAAATCATAAAACAACAAAATAATTATATAAATTATATAAAAGGTTGCCACCTGCTTGAAAGTAAAATCCAAAATTTATAAAATGCAATGGCAACATGAAATAAACAAAAATTAAATTGCCAAAAAGTAAAAAAATATTTTTAAGTAGTGTTGCCACATGTTTCAAAAAAATAAAAGTTTTTATTAATTTTCAACAAAACGATGATAAATTCACCAGAACGAAATTTTAAACACTAACAGCCGGTTTCATGAAACAAATTTAAGTGAAAATTAATTAATTTCAGTTTCACCATTTGACTTAATTTTTATTTAAATGGTCACGCTTTGCCATTTAAATATTATTGAAATACTGTCATATGTAACCATGGTTACGCTTTTCTATCAGCTGAATTCCCATTTGTTTACCATTTTGACAATGAAATACAATTTATTTGTTTACATAAATCAGCTGTTATTCATACTAACATCCCTGCCTTTTAATTTTTAGGATGCCAAATGTCAATAATGGTGAAACTCAGTGCAAAGTGCAAAGTTAAATAAAAATTAAATTTAAAATTAAATGGAACTTAATTTTCAATTAAATACTTTCGTGAAACCGGCTGTAAACAAATAAAAGAAAACTTAACTCTACATCGAAGAGTTCAATAATTGGGATTTTCATATGTTTGAAGATTTAAACTTAATAAATTAATTCACAATAAAATTGAAGTGATTTTAAAAGCCTTACAATAGTTGCCACCTGTTCAAAAAATTGTATTTAATTATAAATGGTCTTTCAACAAGAGCGCTACAAAATTCTTCTATTCCTGTGAAAGTACATTCGATGTGAACCCAATTTCTTTTGCATGGCCACCACGGGCACGCCGCAGTAGTCCAGACGCTGATCCCAATTTTGAACGGTTTTCAAGCATAAATCGGCCGATACTGCTGCAATTTCACGTCCGATATTCGTAAGAAGTTCATCAATCGTCGCTTGCTTGTTGACATAGACCATAGACTTGAGGTGGCCCCTCAGAAAATAGTCTAACGGCGACAAATCACACGACCGAGGCGGCCAATTGACTGGGCCATTTCGTGAAATAACACGTTCACAAAACTTGGCTTTCAATAAATCCATTGTGTGACTTGTGGAGCCGTCCTGTAGGAACCACATATTGTCCAAGTCCAATCATACAATGCGGGCCAAAAATATTCGGTTATCATTGAGCGGTAGCGATTTCCATTCCCAGTAAAGTACCGGTTTTGATCATCACGGAAGAAGTACGGTCCAATGACGCCGCCGGCCCATAAACCCCACCAAACCTTAATTTTTTCGGGATGCAATTGTGACTCATGGAGTACGTGTGGATTGCTGCCTGACCATTAACGCATATTGACAAAGCCATCAGTCAGAAATGAGCCGACCATAAATTGAACGTAGCGCTTTTTTGAGGCCACTGACTTCGAATTTCGGTCGTAAATTAAGATACTCTTCAAAAATATGTATGTTCATTTCTTCGTTTTTGAGGTGTATGTGAAAAAGTCGGTGTAAGTCTTTACGGAAATGTTTCTGTTTTTAGGCTCAAAGTCTAATATTTCAGAGTTACTGCATGTTTAGTAGGTTTGAGGAATACCGTTATGCGAGAGATTTATCTCTCATTTAATTTGCCAAAGACAGCTCATTTAGCTTATGAGATATGTAAACTCTCATTTTTATATGAGTAGAGTTGCCACTGTTTCTCAAAATAAAAATGACAATGCATCCAGCTTTTGTATATAACCTTGGAATTATATTCAGGCACACTTTGTATTTTTTTATTTATCTGAAAAATCCGTTTCAAGAGATAAGAAACTTTACCTTCCATTACTATGGATAAAATGCGAAACCTAACCTCAAATATAAGCGCGAATACCAAATACATACCCATTTCTTGGTCTGTGTATGTGTATAAATGCTTTCAAAAGTTCAATAGCATCGTTGAAATGCTTTTCGCTTTTCAGCGCTTTTCATTCGGGAAGAATGCCTGAAGTGGCTAAACCCTCACGTAGAGATACGAAATTCGACTTAAATCCTTTGCATATGAAAGTGTTACACTTTTTGCCCTACATCTAGCCCGAGGCATACAAAAAGCGTATGTGCGTACACATATGCCGTTACACATAACGAAAATACTCGGCTTTTTTTGGCGCTCGCATTGTGAATGTGAATTATTGCTGGAATGACACCGAAGTGAACTAATACGCCCACAGCAAACAGCAGGAAGGTATTTCAAAACTTTTTAATGGGATTCAAGGAGTTGCCGAGATTTCGCTCTATTTTTCCCCTTTTTATACTCTCGCAACAAAGTTGCTAGCAACAAAGTTGCTAAGAGAGTATTATAGTTTTGTTCACATAACGGTTGTTTGTAACACCCAAAACTAAACGAGTTAGATATAGGGTTATATATACCAAAGTGATCAGGGTGAAGAGTGGAGTTCAAATCCGAATGTCTGTCTGTCCGTCCGTCCGTCCGTCCGTCTGTGCAAGCTGTAACTTGAGTAAAAATTAAGATATCTTGATGAAACTTGGCACACTTATTTCTTGGCACCATAGGAAGGTTGCTTTCGAAAATGAGCAAAATCGGACCACTGCCACGCCCACAAAATGGCGAAAACCGAAAACACATAAAGTGCCATAACTAAGCCATAAATAAATTTATGGAAATAAAATGTGGTATGAAGGATCGTACTATGGATGTAATTTTTTGGGGAGGTGGGCGTGGCCCCGCCCCCAAATAGGTTTTTTGTATATATCTCGCAAACCAATAGAGCTATATAAACCAAACTTTCTGCAGTCATTTTTTTAGCCATTTCCTTATACATTCCAAAAATGACAGAAATCGGATAATAACCACGCCCCCCTCCCATACAAAGGTTAGGTTGAAAATTACGAAAAGTGGGATAACTCACTAACGAAAAACCTCAGAAACACTAAATTTCACATAAGGAATGGCAGATAGAAGCTGCACTCAGATTTTTTTACAAAATGGAAAATGGACGTGGCGTCGCCCACTTATGGGACAAAAACCATATCTCAGGAACTACTCGACCGATTTCAATGAAACTTGGTTTGTAATAGTTTCCTAACATCCTAATCATATGTTGTGAAAATAGGCCAAATCGCTTTACAACCACGCCTACTTCCTATATAACAGAACTTTGAAGATGATCTGAATCGTTTACATTACAATATATAAAGTAAGCACTAGTGAAGATATAGGTGCAGAACTTCGCACAAATACCATGTTTATAGTGGGGCAGCCCCATTCTAAAAATCGCCGAAATCGGACCATAGGTTTTCAAGGCCCCTTATATCGAACACGAAGACCTCGGTGTTTCTAACCTAATATTATGGTTTCCAACTTTCAATGGACTTTATACAATATATATGACGAATATGTGGGTCAAATTGTGTATTATATAATATAAATAAATTGCGAGAGTATAAAATGTTCGGTTACACCCGAACTTAGCCCTTCCTTACTTGTTTCATTTTTTTTTGTGGGATAAGTAGCAAGCTGAGCAGCAGAATCCGAGCTCGCAGTGAACTCGTTGTGATTGCAAAACTTTGATAAGCAGAAAATTGGCGAAAAATTCTATGGTGTGTTGTGTAGTGTGTGAAGCAGCAAGGAATTTCGCCAAAAGGTAAAAGTAGCTTGTTGAAGCAGACAACACAATAAAACGCCGCACAACACACGAGAGCGCAATGAAGTCGAGATAACGGCAGGAAATATGCGGAAAATAAGTTGTGTGGCTGCAAAGTTTTTGAATTTTTGAATTTTCTACTCGTAAACATGCGTTGGGTTATGTAACCAAATGTAACTGTAAACTTGAGTTTTTCTCGGAAACTTCAACAGTCGCTGACTGCAATTGTATTGTTGTTGTTGATGTGTTTCTGTGTGGATATCATTGTTGGAATGACTCAGAGTGAGAGCTAATGTTGTGAAATTGAAAAATTTACAAAACCAAAAAATTTCAAAAACAGCTGACTATATTTTCTATGTAAAATTTTTTATAAAATAAATAAATAAAACGAATACATAAGTTAGACCTAGTGTTCTTCCTAGTAACCTACGAATATCATACAAGTAAGATGACTGATAAATTTTGAACAGAGTGACCTGGCCGTTTTTTATAAAGCACTTTTTTATAGAAGCACTTCAAAAATTAACTTTATATTTTGAGCTAAAAATATGGTATAAAAAATTTGATAAAAATCTTTAAAATTATTCAATCGAAAAAATCCGACGTCACTCTATGGAAAATCTATTCAGGAAGAAGTATTTTAATCTTCAAGTCAAACGGTTGAATAGTACGATAACTCAAAAACAAAACCATCTCGAAAAATGTGGTTTTGAGAATAAGATATAACATCATAACTTTCGTAATTATTAAGGCACTGTTTTCGGAGACATCTCAAAATATTCGCTAGAATGTAGACTTTGAAATTAAGCAAATAAAAAAATTCAACTTTTTGAAAATTTCATTAATAAACAATTCCTATGGATGTGTTTTAGAAGGAATTTCAATTTTGACGATTTGATTTGACAATTTCGACGTTTTTAAATATAATTTTTCCAAAAATTCTTTACTACTTTTGTATAAAGTTTTTTAAATTTTTAATTTTTTTAAGTTGTAAGAATTTCTGTGAAATATTTTATTTTTTTTTTGTCTATGGTTAGTACTTTCTTTCTGATTCAATATTTAAGAGTATGCATATGAAAAACCTATTTAATTCTTTAAGGAGACTTGAGTTCTTAATTGAGATTGAAAAAATGTTGAATTTTATAAAACAGCTTAAAATTATTGATCAGCATCAAATAGAAGTATAAGTGTCAGAATTGGTCCATTTTAAAAGAATTTATTGGATTTGAACATAACATTAACGTAATAATTCGAATACTCGAAAAAAATAATGTATTCGTTATTTCGGGAAACAACGATTCCTTATCCTTATTTTCTTTGTGAAAGCTCTTTACTATATCAGGATTTTCCACCAAAATCTTCAACTGTATTTTGTTAATATACCTTAGGTTAGGTTTTATGGCTGTTCCCCGCTGTAAACCTACTACAAATCTGCATAGTTTGTTTACTTCTACAACCGCCGATTCGCGAGGATGTTCAAAAAGAGATTCACAGAATTTTATTCTTGATCTTGCATAGACGTGGCATTCCATAAAGAATTGTAGAGTACCCTAGACATCTTACGATTTGCCTTGGGTCATAAGGGTCTTGTGGCTGACCAGCGCTTACTTAGCCCTTTAAAACGCTGAAATAGTCTTGAAGACTTTTGAAGCGCCCTCTACCACACAAGGATCCCACCAAATATTAATTTAGCTATGGTTCCATATAGCCAAAAAACTACTTAATATACATACATTGACCTTAGTTCATATTAAAAAAACGAAAATTTTCGAAGATGTGAGATTTTCCCCATTTGGAATTCATCTTACAAAAAAACACAAATGTGTGAGTTTTTTCATTGGGAATGTCGTTCACATGAAATTTACAATAAGGCTGATTGTTTTATTATCGTTACAGTTAAGTCTGTAAATAATATTTCTATACTTCACCAGTTTCTTTAATAATATGTAAAAAGCCTTTTTTTCAAATTTCTATATATTTTTGGAAAACATAGTTTTTGAAGTGAATTATTAATTTGAGGTTAAAAAACTTAAAATTTCTTTTTCTTTTCCCATACGATGGACTCAAAAAATCGATTTAAATTTTTTTTTTTTCAAATTGTTTTCTTAACATGTACATATATGTAGAATATGGTAGTGAATTGATTTTATTAAATTCGAAGTCGTTTTACAGATTCAGCAGTTAGAAAAAGTAACTGTTCTAAGCACTGAGTTGGCTGCAGGAAACTTAGAACACGTTTTTCTCAAAAGCGTGTTTTTCAAACTTTCCTCCAGCGTATCTCAAAACTGCTTGACCGAATGACTTGAAATTTGAGTGAACTCATTACATGAAAATGCATGTATGGAATGCTCTTTGATTTTTTATAGTAAAAAAATAAAAAATAAACAAAAATCGCATTTATTTTCAAATGTCTACAAAAGTCCAATATTTGGTGCTTACAGATTAAAAAAAAACATTTTTTTTTTGTTTTCGGTGAGCCATGTTCTCAATAATATATTTAGCTTAAAATTTATATTTTACCAAGGTTTGATGCGTGTCTAAAATATAAGTTACGACTATTATAAATTTTCAAACTTAACTCAAATGAGATCAAAAGTGCCATCAATATTTTAATGAAGAAATTTAAGTATAAATACTGGAGAAAAGTTGCTCATAAGAACACAAAAAACACAAAATCACACACATATTACGCTTAACAATTACACATGGGGCCCTTCACATTGCCCCCAACTAAACGATCCTTCTACCATTGACATTATCATGCTTGTTATTTTCGTGTTTGTTGTATGCATTTGTGCTTACTGACAGCAACAACGGTAAATGCAAAACACTCGAACACAGGCGTCAATATTAACAAAAGGATTTTTCCCTTTTTTCGCCACAATACCAAACCATCCATCAGTCATTTGCTGAGAATGTTTTGCAAATATTTACATACAAACTAACTAACACACACATGAATATTGTACATATGTATGTTTGTATTGTATAAACATGTGTGTGGATACAAAAGTGAACAAAAAACTTGCAACATGTCAACAACAGCACGGTAATCGGCAGCTAAGCTGACATTGATGTCAAATTGACATGAAAAACCAAATCCGACTTGAAGTCAAACCCCAATCCACGCACGCTTTAGGGGCTTCTTGCCACACATTGTCCTTTGTCAATTGTTGACAAGCACATATTGTACAATGCCTTGTATTGAAAAGGTTTAGGAGAGAAAAACTGCACTGTTGGCTTGTTGCATGTGTGTGTTGTTGTATAGAATGTGTGGAATTGAAAGATTTTCTGCTGACGCGCGCTGATTAGTTGTGTAGGCGTAGCACACCGTTAACGATATAATAGAATAAAAGTGTCAAAATCAAAGTGAAAACGTCGAGGATGTGTAATATGAGAAAGTCGATTAACTGGCTACATTGAAAAAAAATGTCGAAAAAATTACAAAAAAAAAAAATAAAAAATAAATTATATTATTAACATGTAAGGAAGAGCTAAGTTCGGGTGTAACCGTATATTTTATGCTCTCGTAATTTATTTTTTTAATTTTACTAATATAACACACAATTTGACTCACATATTCGGCATATAGGTGGTATAAAGTCCATTGAAAGTTGGCAGCCCTAATATTAGCTATATGAGAGCTAGGAGAAGTTATAACCCGATTTTACCCATTTTTGGCACGGAGACATATTATTGGAAGAAAAATATTCCCTCTGAATTTCTTCAAAATATCTTCTCTAGTGCTTACTGTATATATTTTAAAGTAAACGATTCAGATGGACTTCAAAGTTCTGGTATATAGGAAGTAAGCGTGGTTGTGAACCGATATGACCTATTTTCACAACATATCATTGGAATGCCAGGAAAATATTATAAACCATTTTCTCAACCATTTTCTTCATTTTCATTTCATCTGAATTGGTCGAGCAGTTTAGGAGATATGGTTTGGACCCATAAGTGGGCGGAGCAATCCCGCCTATTTAAAATTTTGAGTACCATCTTTATAATGAAATTTAACGCTTCTGATGGGTTTCCTTACCGAATTAAAGCACTTTTAGTAGTTTCCAACATAACCTTTGTATGGGAGATGGGCGTGGTTATAATCCGATTTCCTCCATTTTTGGACTGTATAAGGTAGTACCTAATTGAAACGACTCTAGAGAGTTTGGTTTATATAGCTTCGGTAACTTTATATGGTGGTACCCAGTTAAATCAAGATACCTAAATTTTTACTCAAGTTATCGCTTGCACAGACAGACGGACGGACAGACAGACATCCGGATTTGAACTTTACTCGTCATCCCGATATCTTCGGTATACATAACTCTATATCTAATTCGTTTAGTTTTATGTGGACAAAACTAGTAACTCTCTTTAGCAACTTTCTTGCGAGAGTATAAAAATAATAATAATAATTTTTTTTTTTTTAAGTTTAGCATCTGTTTGACAAATCTGTGTATTAAGTTGAGAAAGTTAACAAATGCTTTATGAGGGTAAAAAAATAAAAAAAAATTAAGACACTGAAAAAAAATCATAAAACAGCAAATTAATTACATAAAAGGTTGCCACCTATTTGCGTGCAAAAAAAAAATTTAAAAAATTGATAATATTGAGAAAAAGCACAATGACAACGTGAATTTAAAAAATTCAAGAAAGCAAAAATTAAAAATAATATTTTTAAGTAGGGTTGGCACATGTCAAAATTTTTAAAATTAATATTTTAAGATGTTATCAAAAAAATGTCTTTCAAAAATTCAAAACAAATATTAAATAATTCACCATAAGGCTGCCATCTGTTTGAAAATATATAAAAATGTATAAACCGAACAATGTTAGGAAGGGTTAACTTTTTTAATAACTGTTTAGTCCAAACAAATACTCCTCTGCATTACTCTCCAAAAAGTAATAGATAGGTAATGCAGAGGAGATAAACCGCCCCAACTTCACCTATCACACATCACCCTTTACACACAACAACGTATAGAGACATATAGAAAGAAAGAAGAAAGTGAACAACACAACCCGCGCTTAAACAAAGTGAATAACACGAACACAAAAACCCGCGCTTTCATATAAGGAACAAAACTCATAAGAAAAACCAAAATACAAACTCCAACTAACACAAGTTACAGTGAAATTCACGAAAACATAAAATAAGTGAAAACGGTAATAACAAGAACCCAAAACTGTGACAATTACAGTGTACACACAAACTCAAGGATTATATCCCTCACACATAACACCAATCAACAAGGAGGAACCAATACCCAACACAACACGAAGAGAATCTAATATTAAACAGGTCAATATATAACATATTCACTAACACTTAATTCTAAATAATTACATATAGAACAATTAACAATATTGTCAACACACACCCGTATAAATAAACCTAATTTATAACGTTTACCCTAAAACCCACAAATAACTTTTCTTTCAAACGGAATGGCCTCGTCGTCGATCTAACTCGACAATAACTAAAATAATTATAGCAAGACTACGAATTAATTGAATATCTGAATAATATCTATGAAAAGCATTACTAAAATGGCTATGAATACTAGTAGAAATAGCCCCAGAGCCTTGGGATAAATTGGCATTTATTAGAACTACATATATATAAGATGCCATTATTTTATTTATTATTTATGTGTATCGCCTAATTTGTAAACAAATTAATAATTATATTAAATATGCGTGAGTTATTAATACGTAGCAATTTCATAATATTCTACTCCACTTTCGGCAATTAGCATCACTTAACATAATGACCTAACTAACAACACAATTTTTCTCTCTAATGTACCTGAGAATTATAACGGTGATAACAGTTAACCGTTAACAGATAACCCACATCACTGTTAGTTGTAGCTTTCAGTTGTTCATTTCACGTTCACTTGACAGATAATGGCGGCGGACTTCTTCACTATTTGTGCGCGCTTTTACTATTATCTCTTGCGTTGGCTTCGCTTCACCGATTTATATTACAATGAAACGCTGAAACGTCTGGAGAATAAGCCCCGAAATCCACGGATACGACGTTGCATAATTTGTATATATTACTTGATTTTCGGAATTTACGCGGCGATTCTCATATTCTTCTTCTTGGGTGCCAGTATCGGGGTCTGGCTAACCTCTGGCTTCGTCAACTCACTCAAAATTATCAGCCTAACATACATGTTCATTATGAACTCTATATATTTTTCGACATTTCTTACAATTTCATATCAAATCCAAAGAAAACGGACTAACAAGTTTTTGAAACAATTTTTCAACGAACTTTTCGTAATTCGACGAAAGATCTCAGCGTTGACTGGATGTCATGCAGTCATGGAGACTCACATCAAGTTATTGTTGTTATTTAAAGCAATATTAATTGTTTGGATTTCAATTAAATCTTCAAAAAGAATTCATATTTTGAGTAATTATATAGCCTTTCCTGTTTTCGAACTCGCCTATATTGCAAACTATGTGACTATTAGAAAATTGTTAATACTCCACAAAGTATTGCAGAAATGGATTAAACAACAAGAAGATCAATATAGAGTCAAATCTCAATGCACAGCATACTGCAAGATGAGGAACAATCCGATTTGTAAAGCAATCTCTTTGTGGAGTCAATCGGGTCAAATGTTAACGAACTATCTGAAATATTTCAATTGGTTTGAAAAACTGGTACTTATAGAGAATATATATTGTGTCTATTTGGCCAGTCAGTTTGTTGTGTGCTTATTTTATACACAATATTATAACGGTGCGCTGTTGCCAGATACTTTAAACCATATTATTAATATGCTCCTTATTGGCATGGTTAATGACACATTGAAGCATGAGGAAGATGCTTTGAACGACATATTGACGGTACTGGTCGCCAAATTGTCACATCAAGCAATTCTGTGTAGCAATTGTCGGAAACTCCTAAGAGCGGTGAGTAATTCGTATCGTATACAAAGAAAGCCAGTACTCATATGATTCTTCACACACAGATCGATTTTCACTTCTGTTGCCGGAATCTGCTACCCAAAGGGATTTATGTATTAGGATATTATTGGACCAGGGTATTCGTTATCGATGTTATCCAAAACGTAATATTATTAGGATTTAGTATAACACAATTTGGTTCAGATAAACTTTATTTATGTCATGACGGCCCGGAACATCACGTATATAGATCTTAGACTAGTGCATTGCATTAAAAATTACACATCTCTGCTGTGGAATAAAATAAAATGTGTAGAAATCATTTGTCAGGGCCCCAAATACTAAGCAGGAGAATAAGTAGCTGTGGCTAATTTTTTTACCGATAATATCTATAAAAGTCTCAGATATTCTAAATAAAGGAATTATTTCCATATAATAGTTTGTCTCTGTCCCGAAAATGGGTAAAATTAGTATATTACTTCGTCTAGTCTAATTAAAATTAAAATTAAAATTAAAATTAAAATTAAATTTAAAATTAAAATTAAAATTAAAATTAAAAATAAATTTAAAATTAAAATTAAAATTAAAATTAAAATTAAAATTAAAATTAAAATTAAAATTAAAATTAAAATTAAAATTAAAATTAAAATTAAAATTAAAATTAAAATTAAAATTAAAATTAAAATTAAAATTAAAATTAAAATTAAAATTAAAATTAAAATTAAAATTAAAAATTAAAATTAAAATTAAAATTAAAATTAAAATTAAAATTAAAATTAAAATTAAAATTAAAATTAAAATTAAAATTAAAATTAAAATTAAAATTAAAATTAAAATTAAAATTAAAATTAAAATTAAAATTAAAATTAAAATTACAATTAAAATTAAAATTAAAATTAAAATTAAAATTAAAATTTAAATTTAAATTTAAATTTGTCAACATTTCCAGATTTTTAAATATTTATTGTAATCCAATTTTTAAAAAATCAATTACGAGAAAATTTCTTTACGTGCAATAAATCAAGCTGCTTAGCAATCTCGATTTCGATAGATAAAATAGTCAAAGGGTTTAATCATTCTTCAGACATACATAATAGAACTGTGGCAAGTATTTTGAAAAACTTCCCTCTCCAATGGTCACTGACAAAGTATGTTTGATGGTTGCAGTTGTGATACGCCATAATTTGTTTCAACTCTCTTTTTGCACCAATCAATTTAGGTATGTCCAAGTCCTCTTTAGAAAAAGCATAATTTTCTGTTAGATCTGAGCAATCTTGCGTTTCTGTGTAAGATAGGCAATTCGTATAAAGAAACCCGATAGACTTTCGTGAACAAATTAGTCCCGAATTGATCTTCTGGTGTGTATATTGCCTTTCGTAATCAAACAGTATCTTCTTCATTCTTTTTCGAGATTATATGTCTGATTTTCACCATGTTGTTTGGCATCGAAATTAATGGCAATTTCTTATCGAAGCTGTGGTTGCAGCGATACCTATGTTTTATAATTGGATGTTACTGCGATCGGTATACCGAATCATCAATCCAAATATGTATTAATCCCAATTATTTTATTATAAGTGTTTCTTTTCATACTTTTTTTAATATCCTAATAACTTGAAATAGGACAACGCCTGCCAGGTATAAATGAATCACCAGTGCAGATATTAGAATACAACTTTTTAAAAATATATCATCTATAGCACTTTAAACTTTACCAACCGTACCGTGGTCCCAAGGAATATATGTACCAAGATATCTAAATTCTTCATCATCGATAATTAACTAAATAAATAACACTATATACAAATATACAATACGTCTATAATATCATTATATGAGCACATCACTCATTAACATACATATTTATGAATAAATTTCATATCATTCAAATTAAGTTTCTGCAATGAGCGTCGCTTAAGATAATGAATTAACTAATAACACAAATTTTCTCTCTAATGAAGATGACAATTATAACGGTGATAGCATTTATACACTTTCATTACCGTTAGTTGTAACTTTCAGTTGTTCATTTCACCTTCACTTGTCAGATAATGGCGGCGGACTTCTTCACTATTTGTGCGCGATTTTATTATCACCTCTTGCGTTTGCTTCGCTTCACCGATTTGTATTACAATGAGACGCTGAAGCGTCTTGAGAATAAGCCCCGAAATCCACGGATACGACGTTATATATTTCGTATATATTATACGATTTACGGCATTTACGTGGCATTTTTTTTCTTTACTTTCACAGTTGGCATTTACTATTTAAAAAAACCTGCAGGGGTAATCCCAATTGAAACTATCAACCTAACATATGGATTCATTATGGAATCTATATATATTTCGACATTTTTTACTATTTCATATCAAGTCCAAAGGAAGAGGACCAGCAAGTTTTTGAAGAACTTTTTCAACCAACTTTTCGTGATCCAACGAAAGATCTCAGCGCTGACTGGAAGTCATGCAGTCATGGAGCCCCACATCAAGTTATTGTTGTTACTCAAAATTATACTAATTGTTTGGATTTTAATCGAATCTTCACAAAGAATTAGTCTTATGAGTAATCTTTTGGCGTTTCCGGTTTTCGAACTCGCCTATATTGCAAACTATGTGATCCTTAGAAAATTGTTAATATTCCACAAAGTATTGCAGAAATGGATTAAGCAACAAGAAGATCAATATAGAGTCAAATCTCAATGCACAGCATACTGCAAGACGAAGAACAAACCGATGCGTAAGGCAATCTCTTTGTGGAGTCAGTCGGGTCAAATGTTAAATTACTATCTGAAATACTTCAATTGGTATGAAAAGCTGGTACTTATGGAGAATATATATTGTATCTATTTGTCAAGTCAGTTTTTTGTGTGCGTACTTTATTATCAATACTATAACGGTGCACTACTGCCAGATTTTTTAAACCATATTATTAATATGCTACTGATTGGCGTGGTTAATGACAAATTGAAGCATGAGGATGATTCTCTGAACGAGATATTAATGGCACTGGTCGCCAAATTGTCACACCAAACAAGGTTGTGCAGCAATTGTAGAGAACTTCTAAAAGCGGTGAGTAGTATACTCGTATACCTAGAAAGTCAATTCTAACATTTGTTTCTATATCCAGATCGATTTTCACTTCTGTTGCCGAAATCTGTGTCCCAATAGGGTTTATGTATTAGGATATTATTGGACCAGAGGATTCGTAATCGATGTTATGCGAAATTTGATAGTGTTGGGACTTAGTGTAACACAATTTGGTCCAACTATACAGTATGCTTGTAACTATAACACTGAAATTTCAGCATGATATTGTATTACAAAATACACATATCTGCTCTGCTAGAAAATGAAATTTCTATGTCTTCAAATTAATTAATGCTATTGTTTAAGGCAGATTTGTCCTTTTCGTAAAATAAAAATTTTTAAATTGAATGCAATACATTAAAGTGGTATAAAGTGGTAAACTATAATGATTCTTTATTAGCTATGTATTTTGGTGCATGGGTTGCACTCTTCAGTGAAGCACCTTGTGATAGACGACAATTTTCGTTTCATAATCAACCGCAAGAACAATTAGAAATAGCTGGTTTTCCGACCCGTGAACACGCCACATATAATTGACCATGGGAAAAACATGAATTGATTGACCGTGTCATTTGATAAGGGTCATAGCGAATGCAAGACAGATCGGAAATTAAAGTTGTTTAAACTCAAACGGCATATCGTATGGGATCATCAGGCTCCACGGATCCTTCACCTTCCAACTTTCCTTTGAGTATCATCGCATAGATCACATTGTTCATCAGTTTTTATTACCAACAAACTCGTTTCGTCGCATAGTTTTAGTTGGTTTGAGTTTCGCTGCATGTTTACTACGGAGGCAAATAGTCGAAAATTGTGCAGTGGTAAGCCGGGCGCATCCAAGGTGTTTAATAATTAAATTAAATTGTTGGTGGCTTCATCTTCGTTTATTACACAGTCAATGGATGTGGAGAATGAAGTGTATCATTAAACTCATTTTGAATTCCTTCCTTAGCCGCCGAAATTTCTCCCTCATTCAGCCATTCATTATTTTTGTCGTTGGGAATTTGTTTTATGAACTTTCCTTTCGATTCAGCAATTCGCAATCCGCTCCATTCGTCGACAGGTATTCGACCACTGGCAATAGTCAGCAATTACACAGAGAAATCTTCCACAGATGAATCGGTCAGCAATGCAACTCTCATGTTTGTTGTGTCCTGAAGTTTCTTCACATAACACCCTATAATTCGATGATTTGAGGCAAGCGTTTATTTCGTCGCACGAGTAGGACGGCGAGACCAAGGATGATTTTAATGCACTCCTTTGTAATAGACGGAAGGCATACTTCCAATGTAGTTGACGCATGCGCGATCCGTGGTGCCAACATCGATTCGAAACCTACCTTATTAGAGCCAAGGTGAACGCACTTCATGCGTACCGACGCTGAAAAGGTCATTGGTCATCACCATCAGCGCCGAAATGACAGGTACGATAACGAGTGTTGCGACACCAATCTAGAAAAGGACGCAGCTTACACGGTTCCCATGCGTACCGCAGCGGCGCGAGCTGTTAATGAGCGATATCCTGAGAAGAGGAGTAAAGAGTGCCGTATTTCCACCGTCCAGCGGAAGAAGAGAGAGGCAGAAATACGTGAGCGCGAGGAAATTGAGATGCCGGCGAACAGGAACATGGCCCGAGTCTGCCCAGAACATAATAAAGATATGGAGGGAACACTTCTCGTGCTTTCTGAACGGTTAGTGCAATGCTATCGATAGCGTGGAAGTAGACCCCGCAGTCCTTGTCGTACCACCACCTGAATTTAACGGAATTCAAATAGCAATTGTCCGGCTTAAAAACAACTAAACCAAATGCTGTCCGATGTCCTACTGGCCGAGCTATTCAAAAAACGCGGCAAGGATATGATAGTGCGCATGCTTCAACTCATCTGCCAAATGTGGTCGGAAGAACACATGCCCAACGACTCGAACCAGAGTGTGCTTAGCCCCATCCTCAAGATGAAAGGTGATACCGCAATCTGCGCCAACTACCGCGGGATCAGTCGTCTGAATACCGCGTATAAGGTCTTAGCGTACTATGTTAAAGACCACCAGACTCACCAGTATGGCTTCCGACCTGGTAAGTCAACCATTGATCAGATACCAACTCCTGGAAAATGCCTAAGAAACACAGATCGACACGCACCACCTTTTTGTCGATTTCAATGCTGCTTTCGACCGCAATGTCTGTAATTGGGATACCTACAAAACACATACTACCATGTAAAATGACGTTGAGCGCTACCACCAGCTCCGTCAGAATAGCGAAGGACTTCGATACCAAACTAAGTTTTAGACAAGGCGACCCTCTATCGAGCGATTTCTTTAACCGAATGCTTGACTATATATATATATATATATATATATATATAATGCTTGACTATGGGTAGGTCTATACTCAAGAACCTATTTCCATGAAATTTAATTAAGATAACACACAATTTCATCCATAAATTCGACATAAATATTGAATATGTGTGAGTTATTAATACGAAGCTATTTCAAGCAATTCAATTTCATTTTCGGCAATTAGCATCACTTAACATAATGACCTAACTAATAACACAAATTTTCACTCTAATGTACATGACAATTATAACGGTGATAACAGTTATACACCCACATCACCGTTAGTTGTAAATTTCAGTTCCTAGCTGACGATGGCGGCGGACTTCTTCACTGTTTGTGCGCGCTTTTACTATCATCTGCTGCGTTGGTTTCGCTTCACCGATTTGTATTACAATGAGACGCTGAAGCGTCTTGAGTATCAGCACCGAAATCCTTGGATACGACGTTGCATACTTTGTATATATTTTTTGATTATCGGCAGTTACGCAGCAATTGTCATGATTATTCTACTGATTGTAATTTTTATTGACTCACCACAATCTTATGAGTTGAGACCACTTCAAATTCTCCACTACGCATACATACTCATTATAAGATCTATGTATGTTATGACTTTTTTAACAATTTCATATCAAGTCCAAAGGAAGAGGACCAGCAGGTTTTTGAAAAACTTTTTCAACGAACTTTTCGTGTTGCAACGAAAGCTCTCAGCGCTAACTGGATGCCGTACAGGCATGGAGCCCCACATCAAGTTATTGTTGTTACTCAAAATTATACTAATTGTTTGGATCTTAATTGAATCTTCACAAAGAATTAATATTCTTAGTAATTATATAGCCTTTCCTGTTTTCGAACTCGCCTACATTGCAAACTATGTGATCATTAGAAAATTGTTAATTCTTCACAAAGTATTGAAGAAATGGATTAAGCAACAAGTAGATCAATATAGAGTCAAATCTCAATGCACAGCATACTGCAAGAAGAAGAACAAACCGATGCGTAAGGCAATCTCTTTGTGGAGTCAATCGGGTCAAATGTTATTGAACTATCTGAAGTACTTCAGTTGGTATGAAAAGCTGATCCTTCTGCAAAATATATTTTGCCTGTATTTGGCCAGTCAATTTATTGTGTGCATATTTTTCAAGCAATATTATTACGGTGCTCTGTTGCCAGATTCTTTCAATCATTTTATAAATATGCTGCTGATTGGCATGATTAATGACACGTTGAAGTGCGAGGAAGATACTTTGAACGATATATTAACGGTACTGGTCGCCAAATTGTCACATCAA
This sequence comes from Zeugodacus tau, assembly GCA_031772095.1. Lineage (NCBI taxonomy): Eukaryota > Metazoa > Arthropoda > Insecta > Diptera > Tephritidae > Zeugodacus > Zeugodacus tau. The sequence continues at coordinate 54,987,824 of CM062653.1, read as the reverse complement.
ACAAGGTTGTGCAACGATTGTCGGAAACTTATAAAAGCGGTGAGTCTGGGTGGGTCTACTTGTCTACCACGAAAACCAGTTCTAATATTTTGCTCTATACGCAGATCGATCTTCACTTCTGTTGCCGGAATCTGCATCCACATAGCATTTATATTTTAGCAAATAATTGGACGAGAGTATTCGTAAACGATGTTATCCATAACTTTGTACTATTGGGATTTAATATCACACAGTTTGGTGCACATTCAACCTATCTTTGTGCTTATGACCCCGAGATTTTGCGTAAAGCTCTAGCCAAGGGTTGATATTGCATTACAAATGACACAATAAAATAAATTTGTAGAAATACTTCATTATTACAATATTTATCTATAGTTTATGTTTGGTTCTTCTTAATAAATTGAAATGGAGTTCATTTAGGTGTGTTTTAATGTGATTTGAACTATACTTATGTTTGGAGAATCGAAGACAGCTACTACAAGTATTGACGTAGTCGAGAATAATGCGTTTAGTCTTAGCTGAATGTGTAATCTGGGATATACTGAAATATCGGAAATTTATTCTACTGGATTTATGGGTCTACAACTTTGCTTCCGCCTTTTTTTTTGTAAAATTTAGGCTTTTTTTGTATAAAAACGGTTACAAATGTTATTCAAAATATTGGCCGTCGCTAGCTCTACCATCTGACCATCTTTCTGACAGCATGCATATTCCGTGCAAATGTCGAGAATTCGGCTCATAAGGTGACATTTTTTCAGTTGAGTATAAGTTTGGGATGTAAACAGATTTTTACAAATATTTTATTGGGTTAATGTTGACACAAATGTCCAAGATCGATATAAAACGATTTAATCGATCAGTGCTTGACCCTAGAGACATCTATTGGAAAACGGCGGAAGCAAAGTTGTAGACCAATAATATGCTAAATATATATACATATATGATTATTAAAAATTAATAAATTACTTAAGATAATAGTACATAATACTTTCTTGACATCCTGATAACACGTATCAAAAATGGGCGATATCGGTTTAGAACCACAACTACTTTCCATATCACTCAATTTTAAATGCCATCTCATTCTTTCACTTTATAATGTATACATAAGGAGGAATCCCCCCCAGCATCCCAGGTGCATTTCTTTTAGTAACTATGTGTTTAAGCAAATCTAAAGACGTAAGAAAAAGTAAGTGAAAAAAAGTAAACATTTTACTAATTCTTTTTAGCCGGGTTGTTTGCTAGAAACATTAAGGTTATATAGTTAACCGATCTGAACAATTTCTTCGGAGATTAAGTTATTACTATGATTTCTATGAAATTTCGTGAAGATATGTAGTAAAATGCGGAAGTTTTCCATACAAGCCCTTGATTCCGATCGTTCAGTTTGTATGGCAGCTATATGATATAGTAGTCCGATATCGGCAGTTCCGACAAATGATAAGCTTCTTGAAGAGAAAATAACATCTGCAAAATTTCAAAACGATATCTTAAAAACTGAAGGACTAGTTCGTATATATACAGACAGACAGACGGACGGACAGACAGGCAGACGGACATGGTTAAATCGACTCAGTTCAACATTCACAATTTATATATATACTTTATAGGGCCTCCGAAGCTTCCTTCTGGGTGTTACAAACTTCGTGACAAACTTAATATACCCTGTTCAGGGTATAAAAACTATAACACAAATACTGCATTTAATCTGTGGCTTCACTTGTCGAAATCGGACTATAACTTTTCAATGCCCCGGAAATCGATCCTGAAGAACTCCGTGCCTAAGGGTAATTTTCACCGAAAATATCGTTAAATCTCTCAGATATTTTAAAATAATTCAGAGGACATTTTTTTCTTCTAAAAGTATGTCTTTGTTCCAAAAATTATTAAAATCGGCTCATAACTTCCCTTAGCTCCAATATACCTAAATATAGATTTTTCAAATATACAGTAATCTTTATACCGCATATATCGGTTAATATTAAGTGAGCGTATAGTCTTGGATATAGCGTATCTTGGTGGTGAAAATGAGAGAAATCGGTACAGGAATTACCTCTGCTCTCATATACTATATATGATGATTTTCGTTATTCCAGTGGACTTTATGCCGAATATATGTATCAAATTGTGTGTTATCTTAATAAAACGAAATCAATAAATTGCGAGAGTATAATTTGCTCGATTACACCCGAACTTAGCCAGTCCTAACTTGTCGATACTATTTTTATACTCTCGCAACCTGTTGCACAGAGTATAATAGTTTTGTTCACCTAACGGTTGTTTGTGTCACCAAGAAATATAAGAGTTAGATATGGGGTTATATATACATAAATGATCAGGATGACGAGTGGATTTGAAATCCGGATGTCTGTCCGTCCGTCTGTCCGTCTGTCCGTCTGTCCGTCCGTCTGTCCGTGCAAGCGATAACTTGAGTAAAAATTAAGATATCTTAATGAAACTTGGAACATATGTTCCTTGGCACCCTGAGGAGGTTGCTTTCGAAAATGGGCAAAATCGGTCCACTGCCACGCCCACAAAATGGCGGAAACCGAAAACCTATACAGTGTCATAACTAAGCCATAAATAAAGTTATGAAAATGAAATTTGGAACATAGGATCCCATTAGGGAGGGGCACATTTGGATGTAATTTTTTTGGAAAAGTGGGCGTGACCCCACCCCCAAATAGGTTTTTTGTATATAACTCGCAAACCAAAAAAGCTATATAAACCAAACTTTCTGCAGTCGTTTATTTTAGCTATTTTCTTATACAGTCCAAAAATGAAAGAAATCGGATAATAACCACGCCCACCTCCCATACAAAGGTTAGGTTGAAAATTACTAAAAGTACGTTAACTCACTAACGAAACACGTCAGAAACACCAAATTTTACATAAGAAATGGCAGAAGGAAGCTGCACTGAGATTTTTTTACAAAATGGAAAATGGGCGTGGCGTCGCCCACTTATGGGTCAAAAACCATATCTCAGGAACTACTCGACAGATTTCAATGAAATTCGGTATATAATACTTTCTTGACACCCTGATGACACGGGTGGAATATGGGCGAAATCGGTTCACAACTACGCCTACTTCCCATATAACTCAATTTTGAATTCCATCTGATTCGTTCACTTTATAATGTATTCATAAGGAATCAATGAAGCTAGCGGAATAAAACTTTACACAAATACTGTATTTGAGCTGTGACATCACTTGTGGAAAAATTGTCAAAATCGGACCATGACTTTTCAAGGCCCCTGATATCGAACATGAAGAACCTAGTGCCTAAGGTTAATTTTTCACCGAAAATATAGGTAAATCCCTCAGATATTTTAATGTAATTCATTCTCTCTGAATTTTTTTCTTATAACAGTTTCTCTCTGTACCTGAAATGGTAAAAATCGGGTCATAACTTCCCCCAGATCCCATATACCTAATTATAAGTAATATTATATTAAGTGAGCGTATAGTCTTCGATACATTGTATCTTGGTGGTGAAAACGAGTGAAATCGGTTTAGGAATTACCTCAGTCCCCATATACTATTTATGATGATTTTCGTTATTCTATTGAACTTTATACCAAATATATGGGTCGACTTGTGTTATCTTTATAAAATTACATCAATAAATTGCGAGAGTATAAAATGTTCGGTTACACCCGAACTTAGCCCTTCCTTACTTGTTTAAATTTTAAAATATAAATAAAATATCTCCATACCTTACAATTAATACATTTATTTTATTTTATTTAATTTTTCTTTTTCTTAAATTCCAGTACGAGTGCAAAGTGCAGAATCTGAAGAAGCGCAAAGTGACCATACACATTTCGGTGAACGGCGTACGCGTGGTGCTCAAGAAACGCAGAAGAAAAGTAAGTAATCTTTGGTAAATTTGATGCGCTGAGTAAAAATAAATATTTACTATTTATTTATTTTTATTTTTTCCACCATTTTTCAGAAGAAGAATTGGACAAATGACGCCGAAGAAATCGAATTACTCAATCATCCCATCTATAGAATTTTCTATGTGTCACACGATAGCAGCGATCTCAAAATATTTAGCTATATTGCACGAGATGCCAGCACAGACACATTCAAATGCTCCGTTTTCAAAAGTCATAAAAAGGTGAGTGACATATGAACATAGATAAATCAGTTTTTATAGATCGATACATATGTCAGTTATATATATACAAGATAAATATATGTTTTCCATCTATTTTTTTTTCCCCCAAACAAATATCATTCCGGCACACATATGTACAAGCACTGCTACTTGTTCATGCTAATTTTTACGTACACATTTAATTTTTAAATCTTTTATTATTCTACGGCGCTTGCCGTTGACATTTTTGTCCATTTACTTTACTTTTTTTTAGCCATGTAGTATTATTATTTTTGGTCGCGGTTTCTTTTTTTAAATGATTTTCTGCAGAAATCATAAAAATATCACAACTTTCAGAAACATGCATGTACAGTTTGGCCATTGGCCAAGTGCAAAAGTAAGTCAAAGTAATTTGTGGAGAAAAATAATTAACAAAAAAATCAAAAAAAAAACCTCAAGAAAAATGTTCCAAATGGATTTTTTAAAAAACTACTCATTTCACTTGTGTGTGTGTAGAAATTCCTTATTGCGAAGAAAAAAGTTCATTTTTGGTTACTAAGAACAGAGCTGCGCAATTCTCCAGTAACAGTTTCGTAAGAGAAAATATTTTGTAAAAAAATTTCGTTCGTAAAATATAAATATATAACCTACAATTGGTTTTTGACGTATTGATCGAGGTTTCCCGGAATTTTTGATCTCATCAGAGCAGACATTCGTTTCAATTTGTTTTATGATTTAACAATCTTTTTTGGAAGCTGTTTTCAATCATCAATCTTGGTTCAACAGTATCAGCCATAATATTATTAGTAAATACTGCTTTTAGTAACAAATTGACTATTGCGCCACCTGGCGGCTAGAACTTTTATTGCGTCACTTACTTCTAATTATAATTTTATATCTCAAATGTGTCAAGAAATAATGATTTTGTTAATATTTCAACTATGTCTCGATCAGACAGCTTTCATAGAGCTATATCAATGTTACTATAAAGCTGTCTTCGAAATCAACATTGAGTTGTAAATATAATGCAATGACCTTGCTACTTTCCTTTCATATATATACATCTGTATTATTGTCTGCTCATCATTCCATTTGGAACCATTCGCGTTAAAAGTGCTTCATCTAAAAAAAGTTCGATGTGAAGCTTTAACTTCTGATCCACTTCAAGCTTGTAGCGATATTAGTGCAAATTGTTATGAAAATGCATATCGGTTCGAAAGTTCGACCTAATCTTATTATATAAGGTTGAATCTATCTCACCGAACATCGGCGGCTATCAATCTAATTGGTCATTTGCTATACATGTCTAGTCTTTTCGATGCATCTACCATTTTTAAGTTAGTGTAACTCATGAAAAATTAGGCGATTTTCATGAATTTTTTGAAATGAAAATACTGGATCGAATGTTTCGAAGTTTTTTGGACATAATAAGGATTATTTTCAACTATCTTTTAAGATTTTTTTTTTTACAAAAATATTGTAAAATAATGGAGGTATAGGCTGTCTTCGGAGGAGTCAAAAAAAAAAGTTTCCCAATTGCTGACATGATTCCGGCCGTATGAGTAGCTGAAACATAAAAATTCAAAAAAGTTATTAAAGTTGAAGGTATTTTCTATAAAATGACCAACGACCTTTGAAAAATATCAAAATTTAACAAAATGGCGTAGTTCTGAAAAAAAATTTCGTTTTTTTAGGTAATTGTCGTCTTTTCCAATGTAAAATTGACAATTTTCAACCAATCAAAGAGATAGTAGGTAGGATTGTAGAGTAAATATATTCAATGATACTCAATTTCAATTTGAAGTCGATCGGTCACTTTCTCGTGGAGTTATGATGTCTGCAATTTTGCGAAATGTTGTTTCGAGACAAACTCGTTTAAAGTTTCGACTATAGCGGTTTATACCTGCGAGCGGTCGCTCTTTAGAACGCTGTCATACAAAACTATTCAAGATACGACCTTACCGCTTTCACAGAATATTTTTGAAAGTATAAACATCGAATAAGCAAAACATATATAAAAACGATTTTTTGAAAGTGTCACACTGGTATAGCCTTGTAAACTATTCGATCCACCCGTATGTATTTTAAGTCACCACATTTCCATCTTTGAAGAAACCAAAATCGCTGATTTCGAAATAAATTGTATACATGGAGACTATGCAGAGATTGAGTTGCTTTGTAGATGCCACGATTTTGATAAATTCTACATTGAGTTAAGTTCGACTTTCACATTGAGCAGGCGTTGAAGGTTGAATAAGATCAATTCCTGGCGACATCTGGCAACTTTATGAGCAAAACCTAAATCGAGATCGATTAATGAAGTAAAGCAGACTTTCAAGAACTACCAATCTCTTTTCACTCAGCACATTTGCCAATTTAAACGGGCTATAAAAAGTTGCGTATTCGCAGTGTAGTACACATACAAATACAGGCAGTGAGTTAAGGAGCCTGCAACAAATCATTTACACCGAAATCTGCTTATTGATTATTAAGAATTAAGCAATACGCTGATGTAAACTTTTTAAAAATTATTATTTTTTTTTTTATTTTTTCAAAAATTCTAAAGATAAAATTCTGTAAAAAAACCTCACACTTTCACCGGAAATTATGGTTTTCAGTGATAACTACGTAAAGGAAAGTAACAAAAATACTTCAAAATCTATAGTGTACCAGAAAGCAGCAACAACAATAACAATAATTTGTATATATAAACAGCAGTTGACTGCAAAGCAATGACGTCAAGGCGAACAAGACGCGGCAGGTCAATAATTACATCTTCGGGGCAATAATTCTTGAAACCATACAAGCAACACGCAGACACACGTATACACTTATAGAGTAATGAATGGACGAGCGCAAGTTTGGAGTCAACAAAAACAAGACAGGCACCCTATAAATATATACTAAAAACAAATCGTAGAGGTGAGTCTATGAAGCAGCGAATACAAAAAAAGAATAAAAATAAACGAAATTGGAAAAAAATTATAATAACTACAAAAAAGAAAATACAGTTGATCTCCTTTTTACATGGTTTTTTTTTGCACGGTTTTTTTTTACACGGTGTTTTTGAACACTTCCCAGTTACCATTTTTACACGGTTTTACTTTTTTTACACGAATTTTTTATTTTAATTGTATCCTTTTTTGCAATAAAATCAAAATTCCATCCGTCACAAATCCATTGCTGTTAATAGAATTTAATAAATTCTAAATTAGGTTTAAACTAAAAAATACAAATCTTAGATTCGAAAGCCAGTGACAAGGTTGCAACAATTTCAATACGTAAACAAATAAATGAAGCTGTATGAAGAAGTAAGAAAAAAGAAAACACAGCGATTAATGACGGAACTTTGAAAAGTATTATTGTTTTACCATTCCCAGAATAGTTGTTGTTTGTTCCTTCTAACAGTAATATGTACATACATATAATACCAGAAAAGTCTATAACAACAACAACAGTGAAAATTCTCACTGAACGAATAGATAGAATTTCATGTAAAATTAGATATTTTTTACACGTTTTCTATTTTTTGCACGATTTTTTTCTTAAATTGGTCCCAATAGTGAGTTTTATATAAAAATTTGATTTTTTTTGCACGGTTTTTTTTTACACGAGTAATTTACTGTCCCAGTTAACCGTGCAAAAAGGAGATCAACTGTAATTAAACTCAAAAAGCAAAAAACAACAATAAACACATTAGTGTTTACAAAAATTGGTACTCGCTAGTCTTGGCGCGACTGGTTGCAGAGCATGCTTACCACAAGGGAGGCTGGAGCGCTGCAAACTTTTATGGACCAAAGAGTAGTGGCGCACGAACACCGCAATAAACGTGTGTTAAGCACAAAAACAAAAACAGCAATAGTGAATGTAATACGCGAGCGGCCAACAGCGTCATTTAGTACATACAAACACCTACATACATACATACATACACATACACACACACGCGCTTATATAATAAAAACAAACCGCATATAATTAGGACGCTAATGGATTGTTCGTATTTATAATTCAGAGAAAAGTCAAATTTCCGAGAGAAAATTCTTATTTTTAACCTACAAAAATCAACTAGTAATTATAAGCAGCGAGAGAAGCGAGGAAAACGAGAGAAACGAGGAACAAATGCTGATGAGTGGAGCAAAGAAAATAGATAAAATGGAGAAGGCGGAGATAAGAGAGAATTGATTCTAGAAAAGAATTCAAAGAGCTCCCAGAATACAAAAACAACAATAATATTGGAGAAAACCATTAAAAAAATAACGAAAAAGCAACAACAACAAAAGCATAGAGAGCTGAGATCACGATGAAAGAATAACAAAAACAATAGTAAAATAAAACTACAAAAAACAATAAAAACGAAAAATAATAAAAACATGAAAACAAATTTTTAACAAAAACAACAACACCTACAAGAAAAATCAGCAAACAAAAACACTAGAAACACACGAAAAAAAAAACACAAAAAAATTACAAAAACAATAAAAAAAAATACAACAACAAATAAAAACAAGAAGAATAAACGAAAAAAACACAAAAAAAATACAACAACAATTAAAATCACAAGAAAATTACAACAACAAATAAAAATAAAAAAATCAAAAATCAAAACGCAAATTGAACGTCACGAAAAATCGTGAAAACCCCAAAAGCACATACGCCATATGCCAACATGAGCAACAACTTGCCGGAAAGAGAGGTCAGGCAGAGAGCGGTGAAAGACAGCGATTGCCGTGATGCGGTAGATAAAAGAAAATTAACGTTATACTATATAGAGAACAAAGAAATATTCATTTTCGAACAACGCAAAGGAAAAAAAGTAACGAACAGATGCTGGAAGTGATCTTGTGCGAGATAACGAGAGAGCAAGAGAGCGCTTGCTTTTTGATTTTTGAACACGAGAACAAAGAGTGGGAGAGATGTTGAAAAAAGAAGAAAATCTTCAAGAAATTCGGAGCGCCCGCAAATGGAAATGGAAAAGCTCGCGAAAGCTTTGCATAAAAACGTCATCGATGGAAATTAACCAGATCGGTGAGGCTGTTGGAATACTTTTTGGTCAGCCAGCGAGACAGCCCAGTTGTGTTTTTATTCAATGCTCTAGCTGTGCAGTAGTCGATAACGCGGAACGATCACGCACGGAACGCATAGACGGTTAGCGCGTGTATCGCAAATTGATGAACGGTACACAGAAGTGTTTAAAAACAAGAAGTTAGTGGATTGAGAAGTAAATTTTTTTTTGTATTGAGTGGAGTAGTGGAAAAATAATAAATTTTTTGTTGTGGTGGTGGTGAAATTGGAAGTGATTTTTTTCAGCAGTTTAAATAAAAAAAATTTAAGATAAAAAAAATTAAATTAAAAACCAAAAATAAAATGAAAAAAAAATAAAAATTAAAAATAAAAAAGATTAAAATTAAAAAAAAAATTAAATAAATAAAAATTTTAAATATATAAATTAAAATTAAAAATTAAAATTCAAAACAAATTTAAAATAAAATGAAATTTTTAAATAAATAAAAAATAAAAAAATTAAAATCAAAGAAATTAAAAATAAAAATAAAATTAAAATAAAAAAAATTTAAAATAAATAAAAATTAAAAAAAAAAATAAGAATAAAAAAAATTAAAATTCCAAAAAATTTAAAGTCAAATAAAAATCGTAAATAAAAAAAAATTAAAATCAAAGAAATTAAAATTGGAGAAAAATTTACCTTATTATGTTAAAAATGACGGTGATGGCGTCGAAAAAATGTTAAACATTTTTCAAAATTCTTGCGTACAATAAACATGTTATTGCTTGCATTTAAGGACTGCAAACTCAAAGTAAAAAAATAAAATAAAATAAACCAAAACAGAGACTACATTTCTCAAACTAATCCAGCATAAATTACAAGCATGCAATTCAATGAAATGAAATTGCCGAGCGATTATAGTGATTTAAAGTGCATGAATTTGTGTTGTTGTGGCAACAGTAAGGAACACATGTGCGGCCATAACTAATGGCAGGTGCACCAAAGTGTGAAAATTTCACGAAAAAAAACCAAGTGGACTAACTAACAATTTAATTAAAATTCCGCCATTTACGTCGCAAATCCTGCGCATTTTGTTTTTTTTGTCTACAAAATTCTAATTTCTTGTGTCAGCCAAAGCCATAAATTCAAATATGACAGACGAAATTAGTTTGCCTCGATCAGCAAAATCAAGAAAATTGAAATAACCAAATGTATTAAGACTGTTTAACCGTTAATTTACAACTAATGAGCGTGTGTTTGAGTGTTTTTGTATATTTTGCTGACGGCATTAAAGACGAGACGCGCTACTGACCGCCAATTTCGAGGCAAAATTATGCGAAAACGCGCACAGGCGTGGCAAAGCAATCCAGCGGATCAAACCAAATAAATATATTACATGATAGAAGACATATTTACATACATATACCGGACTAGTCGATGTCACTCACATTAATGACTTCCCAGTTTTGTGTGTTTGTCGTACACGAATTTTAACATTAAAGCGCGTTAAACCGATGAAAAAAAAAAATAAATAAAAAAAACAAATAATAAATAAAACAGAGCGCGAACAAAATCCAAATCCAAACGCCGCTAATTAATAACCAAAAAATATGAAAAGTAAAATCGAAAGCAAAATGAACAAAAACAAACAACAAAGAGCATATGTGTCGTATTTATGTCAGCGCAGCAAATGCTCATAAAAAGCAAATAAAAATGCCAAAAATATTCAAAAAGAAAACAGCATCTAATTAATGTCTTTTTGTTATTATTTTTGTTGTTTTGCTACAAAGCGTAAATATACAAAGAGTGAAAACATTAATTTTTGTTGGCTGACAAGCGGTGGTCAATACGCGTGCACAGGTGAAAAACTTACAAATCAGAAGGCATAACTCTTTGGCGAAAACATGAAAGCGACTACCAAATATTGTGTGATGCATGGAAATATTTGATTTTAGAAAAAAATACAAACAAAAAGTCGTAAATTCATGATTGAATTTTTTTTTTTAATTTTTCAAAATTTTTTTCAAAATTTTTTTTTCAAAATTTTTTTCAAAATTTTTTTTCAAAACTTATTTTAAATTTTTTTTTCAAATTTCCTTTATTCTAAATTCATTTTCATTGAAAAAAAATTAAAAAATCCACATCAAAGCTAAAATAAGCCATATTGGTTTGCATACAATTGTGTGACAGTGTTTGGTTGTACCTGGCGTATACGTAACATGTGAGCATTTGCTAATTGCGGTTTTGCTATTTGACATTTTTCAGCGTTTATTTTTGTTTTTGTATTTTTAAAGGCTTTTAATTTCTTAATGCCTGATTTAGTGAAATGTGTTCGAATTAGCTGTATGATTGCATATCCAAAATTAGTGTATTTTTCATTACGGAATATGTCTCGTGACAAGAAATTGTTATTTTTGGCTTAATACACATTCGATATGTGGGCTTGACTGATTTTTTGATTAGATACATTTTTTTTTAATTAAAAGTCGGAGCAATATATTTCAAAATCACATTCACAAAACTGTATTTATTTTTATGCTGTTTTCATCATATTTTGTCTGCCGTTGCGGTGATCCAAAGTTAATATAATAGATTTTCTCCTAAAAGCGAACTTTAGCTAAAGTTGTAAACTCTTAGACCTAATAGCCTTTTCGCACAGCTAAATTAATTTAATAAAAATTTTTTTTTTGTTCATAAGCAGTTGGTAGAAGTAAGTTTCATCAGCTGATTATTAATTTGTCAATAAACACAGCCAAATTTACAGTACGGACAACAAACCCTAGATTTGAATTTCGGTTTCAACACGATTTGTATTCAATTAAAATTTAATGTAGTTAAATACGATTTTTTTGTATAGTAAATCGTTCTAAATTAGTGTTTTAATCGAGCATGTTTAGATTAATTGAACAATTAACTCCTGTGCGAAAAGGCTATACGTCCTAAAGAAATCTTTAAAATACGATAAAATGAAGGAAAATGTGTATATTATTCTATTTCAAGTGCCAAATCACACTTTTCCTCGTGACAACAACTTTTTCTACAAAAGTCTAACCAATTCTCTTAATAGCGTTTTTAGACATGAGCTAGTTGATCAATTAACCGGCCTCTGCTCGATTAAAACACTTATTAAGATCGATTTATCATACAAAATAAAATCTATGTTTAATTTTTAATTGAATTTTAATCGACTTGAAAATCAAATGCATCTCTGCGACAAAGACGTACGATATATGTTTTATGTCTGCGATTGGCTGAATTTTTTGATAAAATAGCATTAATACTACTCGACGGTAGATGTCGCTGCTAAAAATACCAATCAGCTGATGAAACTTACCAACCTCTTATGAAAAGAAAAAACAAAAACGTATAACAGCTGGTCGGTTATCGAGTAGCCGGCAGTATAAAAGGCAAAAAAGGGTTTCTCAATAAAAATTTTAATTGATCAATTAATTTGGCTGTCTAAAAACGCTGTAAAGGGTGATTTCGATTTTAGAGGATTTTTTTAAAGCATAAGCTCACTTAGAATGCATTTTAGAATGCCTTTGCTTTTATCTCAGTGTATTTAGGGATACTCTTTTTAATACCCTTTCGTACAAATTTGATAAATTCTTACTTAATCTCATGGATTGTGATTAAATTATCGACAATTTCACTGAACTTTTGAATTAATATCGCCAAACATTCGTCGGTATTTTTACACTGATATCTCTTGATAAAATTTGGGCGAATTGCCTCACTTTTCAATATTCGAAATCACCAGTTTATCTGAAATACCTTTCTATAAAGTCTCAACAAATTTTTCCCATTTTATTCTTCGAAATCGCCGATTTTATTTTCAGAAATTATTTTTTCCCAAAAAATCAAGAAAGTAGCTGATTTAAAAAATATTGATCTAAATTATGCTACAAAAAAATCATAAAAAATATAAATTAATTTTTCTTACTCGAAAATCCATCATCACAAACGGCCAGAAATGAAAATAAATTTCCGAAAATAATCGTACAATTTACACTATTTTCAAAAATAATAAAAAAAGCAACACAATATTGTTCTTGTTAAGCAGAATTAGTGGTTTGATCTTCATATAATTTTATTGCTAAAAATATAAAAACTTAATTGCTTTCAAAGTGAAATAAACTTTTTTATGAATTGGCCAGTTTATGCCACAGACTCTGCCCATTTTATTGTAAGAAATTTGAAAAAATGTATTTTATTTCTGGGCGCTTGTGATCTTAGAAGTTATTTCCAAATTTCCCAGTAATCTAGTCTGTTTAAGTTAATAGAAGAAAACCAGTTGAACCTCCATATTTTAAACTATTGAATTGGTAATAGAAGTAAAATTTCATTCAAATTACCTTCAAAGTCTCTTTAACTCGAAGTTTTTTTGTAGATTATGTTGATTCTAGTTGAGAAAGTTCAATTGTATCTTATTGTGGTCAGGTGTTCAGATTCTAATCTTATAATTATAATCTTATAATGATATAAATTTGAAGGGGTCTTCAGAAATACACATATATATATACAGTGGAACTTCTCTAACTCGAATCACCATAAGCCACAAAAAAATTTCGATTTAGATAGATTTCCGAGTTACGGAAGGTAATTTGTATGAATTTTCACTTCTATTGCCAATTCAATAGTTCGAATTATGGAGAACTTCGAGTTATAGCAGTTTGAGTTATGGAAGTTCAACTGTATATTTGTCTCTTTTTTCGATTTTTTCTTTTTTCAAAAACAGTTTTCATCTCGAAAGTAAATATTATTAATTGTAATATACTGAACACAATACTCTGTACATACATACTTACATATTTATATAGTTATCTGTTGATGCTGCTAAATCCCAAATGTTCACATGTAAATTCACTATAAACTTGCTGTAATTTTCTCAAAGATAATTAAGCAAAAAATAATAAACAAACATTTACAAGCTATTATGGATAAGCTAATGGCGCGACGTCTACGAATGAAGCGACTAAATTTTCTAGACAAATATTTATATTCGCAAATGTGCTTATTTACATGCGAGTGCATTTATCGTTAAACACATACATATCTACACATGTAAGTGCCAAATTTTTTCCATTTAGATTTTCAAAATTTCATTTAGGCCAATTTTATCTTTTGAAAAATAAATAAATTTGCCTATACAGTTATACATGTATGTTGTAAAATATAACGGGTGCGCAATGCCTCATTTAGTTTCCAAAGCGACTGCCAAACACTAATTCAAGTGAACTGTGTAGTGAAGAAATAGTAAATAATCACGCAAGAATCGGGTGATGTTGTTGGATTTAGTATGTAGAATATATATATATATATTCATAATTCGAATATGTTAATGCTGTAAATTCATGCCTATGTTTACTTACATACATACATCAATATAATGTAGTAAACAATTCATCAACGTAAGTCATGTAAATATTATATATACATATATAGTATATCTGTATGTGTTGAAGTATCGAAAATAATGTTGGCCGATTTATTTATTTACATATCCACAATTTGTTGCGGATGTTATTCTTTTGTTTTGAAATCTTTCGCTGTGTTTGACAAATAAACTAAACTCAAGCTTGATGCTTCCGTATTTTGTATAGCAACCATTAAACTAGTAAATGTGTATACCAGCTGACTGGGAATATTATTATTTTTCGGCTTAATTTTATAGAAAATTTATTTAGAACATATAAACAGTTAAGCTAGTAGCAAATTATTTGTTTTTGTATATGACTAAGTATGACGTGGAGGCACGTTCTGCTATATGAAATTGTCATTCATTCTTTGAATTGCGGGATATTCAAAGCAATTATAATCAAAGCTGCTCTCCTCTGCTCTGAATAGCCAGCAATTATACTTGAAAGTGTTTCTGAAATTAATTTTCTGTCAATGTTGTCTAAAATATTTGACTTATTTGAGCTAAAACTTCTATAAAAAATCGATAACTTATCGATAAATTATTTATATCAAATTTCAAATTATTTATATTAAACCACTGAGTATTTTCTTGACTATCCTGATTGGCTCGTTTTAAAATAAATGAATAATTTTAGATTAATCGAAAATTGATCGTTATATAAAATGCTAAATTATCGATAATTTGGTAGTGAATTCAAAATATATGAGTCATTACAGTTAAAAAATATTTCATCTATTTATCGAAGCGCTTGTCTTGCATTTTCAAGAGAACGGCTCCAACATTTCGGGCCTCACAGTGCGAGAATCTGGAAAAGATATCGTTAGTAAAACTACATAGCCTTCTAAAATTCGCCTGAAGCTTCGCAAAGGATATCTACTCCTCATTGACAATCACCACACTCCATCTGTTATCGCAAAGGACCTAAATTAACAAAGACAAAGACTAACCTAATAGCAAATTGATTGATTAATTACAATTTTGATTGAGAAAGCAGTTTTTGCCCTTCACACTACTCAACTCAGCTGCTATAAATTTTTGTTTTTGCTTTTCATAAGAAGTTGGTGAGTTTCATCACCTGATTGATATTTTTAGCAGCGACATCTACCGTCGTGCGGCTTGAACAACAACTCGCAGACAAAGATTATATATATATTTACAAAATTACTCGGCTGCGTCGCCGAGTTGCATTTCATTTTCAAGTCGATTAAAATTCAATTAAAAGTTAATGTAGATTTTGATTTTGTATGGTAAATCGATCTCAATCAGCGTTTTAATCGAGCAGAGGCCGGTTAATTAATCAATTAGCTACTGTGTGAAAAGGCTTTAACCTAACACAAGCTATTGATGAATTTATAATTAAATATTAGTATATCGATAATTATAAAATAATTGGTAATCGTTTCGTACATCGATAAAAATTCTTTTTGTTATTCTACTTAGAATACATTGAGGTCAGCATGAGCTTAAATTAATCACTTGAAGAACTAGCTACATTTAAAAGTCACTCTCTCTATTTTTCTCTCCAAGGTCACAATTGTAGTTGTGCTAGTAATAAATATATCAAATCGGTTCTACTTTGTAAATGACATTTAGATGTACGAAATAGAAAACTCTGAGATTTAAAATGACTTGCTTTGGAATTGCTGAGGTTGTTAATTGCAAGGAAAGCTGCTTCAATATAATTCGACAAATAATTTAAAATATATTAAATGGCGGTGCTGTGAGAAATAGATCAGGAGTTGCTGTAACCTTACAACACTCAAATAGAACTTGATTTATATCAAATATCGAATCATAGATTCGAATCGAATCATAGACTCCTGATCTTGTGTTCAAATATTTCGTTCGAGGCGAATCGGGGAGACAGAACAACTCAGAAAATCTGATATTTTAATGGTTAGAAACTCTACATCGAAGTCAGCTAGTCAAACCCGGTCCCAATTTTTGTCCATTTTTCCAAATTTAGAATTCTCTTTGTCGTTTAATGAAATATTATTGGAAATTTGAGAAGAAATTGTCGTCGTTTATCGGCGATAAAGTGCCATATAATTTTTGTAAAAACAAAACATGGACAAGCAACAACTAAAGGGTTCCTATTATGAAAAAAAAAAAAAAATTATTTTCAAAATCAACAATGTATCTTCTACTCAAAGTCAGCACAGACCTTCAACATTCAAACAAAATTAACAATTTCTATTTAAATGTAATGTTTTCTGTAATGTGTAATGGGCACAAGCAAGCATTAACTATTTGTTAAAGTTTCTAGTACAATTGCACAATTGCAACTCTGTCAAGCTGTCAATATGTCGTCACCCACTAACATAGTTCGATAGTTCGAGTGGCAGACCGAATAGCACAACAGCAGTCAGGCGTAAATGCATTACATTTCAATCAACAATGGCAATGCGGAATTTTTTCTTGTCATAAACACACACACACGCTCATACTACAATCAAACATATGCTCACACATACATATACATATATAACATATACACAAAACGTATATAATGTGCATATGTATAAGGTATATGCTTTCTTCATAGTCAATGCATTTACAAATCATCCACATTATGGTTGTTAACGATGGAAATATGCATCCACCTCTGCTTCCCTGTATGTGTGTAAGTAGGTGTTTACTAGGCAGCCGGGTAACATGGAAAATTTTACATTATTTAATATAAATATGCGCTTGTAATTTATATATTATATTATTACAGCCATTTTATTTTATTTTATAATTAAAAATGAATTTCTGCATCGCGTACATTCTTAGAATTTTCCGCCGTCTTGTTGAAATTTCTTTTTTGGATTGTTTCAAGTTGCCTCGCTTAGTGGCGCAGCTGTCGAAATATTTAGAAACGCAATTTTTGTGAATTATTTGATGAAATATTCAAAATATATTTTTATGTAGAAGTGTATAATTTTGCAATATTCTTTGAACAGTTTACATGTTTTGAAAAAAATTACATTATAACAAATTATATATTTATATACATATGTCTGTACTATGTACTAAAATTATATTTTATTTGCAATGAGCTAAAACTTGATTACGACCTCTAGTCTTTGGTATCCGATGTCTTCCTCTCTGTTTATGAAGGCGTTGGGAACGCTCAGAGTTCGACGCCCTAGTGCGAGCTTGTATATTTCTAATATTTTGTTCTTCAAGCCGCTGCACACGCTCCATACTCGACTCTCAAGCGCGTACTTGGGAGGTTTTGAAATTTTGTTCAGCAAGCAGCTGCGAGCGCTCTTTACTCGACTCTCTGGCACGCGATTGCGATGCGAAGAGAATGACTTGCAAGACGATTTCAGATTAAGATTCTCCATCACGGAGTTTTTTTGATACCCTCACCTGGGAACTATTTCCAGAAAGTTGAGATTCTTGCAAAAAATATAGCCTATGTTACTCGGGGTGAATGTAGCTTTCCAATGGTGAAAGAATTTTTGAAATCGGCACAGTAGTTTTTGAGTTTATTCATTACAAACATACATACAAATCTTTCCTGTTTATAATAGTATAGTATAGATAACAATTTGTGTATAATCGGTCATATTGTTTAGTATCGATAAGAATTGATTTCCCTTTCCGTATTTTTCAATATTCTATTCCAGCTTAAAAAGTAAAATGAACGTGATTTCTACTATTTTAGATAGTGAAATACAAATTTTCATAACTAAAAAAATTTTTGTGTCGAAATTAGTTATATCAAATCATTAAGGTTCCGATAATTTTTTATATAATAGAGCTTCAGAAAATGTCTCTATGTCTCATAAGAGTTGTATGTATGTAGATTCGTACTATATGTGGGGAAATATGACTTTATTTTTCCTGAGTCAACTCAGGTATGAGTTTGTAGAATAGGACGTTGAAGTCTCTCTGAACTCTGAGAACTAGCAATTGTAATGGCTCTACAGCAGCCAGAGGGCAATATCAAACATAGTAGGGTATGATTTATATTTTTTATTTTTCACGAAAAAAAACAAATAATTTTCGGCATTCAGTTGTTTATTAAGATTAATTTTCAAGAATTTAATTACTTTATTTTGTCCGCTAGACTTCTCCGTTTGCACTTGCACTGTCGTTCTACCCATCTCTTAAACTCGGGTAGGTGCTGTCACGAGTTTTTTATCGCCGCTTTTTAATTTCACCATACAAAGAGCTCTTTATCATTGTAATTCGACATTGCTGAGGCAACAGAAGACCAGATATCAGATATCTTTATCCTCAATAAATTGAAAGAATTCTACATTCTTGAGACTACAACTCTTAATCATCTTTCCCGAATTTCACCAGAACGTTCCAGTTATGAAGTTAGTGGTAGTCAGAGACACGAAAAAATGAGAATTTTCAGTAATTTTTTTGCTATTAAAGCATATTGTTTTACAAAAGCAATAATATGGCATTATTACACAATGTTTTGACTTGAAGTCACGAAAATTTGAAAAAAAAATTATAATTTCCAAAGTTATAGCTGTTTGTGTTGACCCAGTTCCCAAAAAAAGGTTCTTGCGGTGACAATCATAAGTCCTTGGAGATTCATCTAAAATCAATCGGATAAGAAAATTTAGTATTAGAAATAGATAATCCTGGGCCTGACCGAAGCTTTTTTGGTTTTCAAAAATTAACAAAATGGCGGCCTCAGGATTTTTTTTTTCTATTTTTGGGAAAAAATAATTAGTCTTAAAAAATCGAAATTTTTGAAAAAAAGAAAAAGCTTCGATCAGGCCCAGCATTATTATGTAATCTAAAAACTGCATAAATTTCATTAAAATCTACTGAGCGCGTTTCGAGTTGCAATTGTAACCAGTTCAAAAAACATAGCTTTGCGAAAACTCATTTAAAGTTTCACACTATCGTTTTGGAGTGCCCGAGCGCTCTTTGTTATTTGTCGAATAACTCGAAAAGTAATTATCGGATCAACTTCAAATTAACAGAGAATATTTTGAAGATATTACACTTAACGCAAAAAAAAAATTTGATTTTTTGAAAATCCTGACTACTTCTAACCGCTTAAGAAAGAGCCTCTTTCAAGTTAAGTTAATCGAATCTGGAACCATTGGTTGAATTTGTCAATCTTTAAAAAGTTCATTGATTCGGCATAGATAGGATTCAACAGTGAAATGCTTATCGAAAAGGCAAGATTTCTTCTCAATTGAGAGAACTATTGCTCATAAAATAGAATAATTTAGATATAATAGCGATTGCTTTCAAATGAAGCATTCTAAATGCAGGAATCAGTGAACCAACTTTTCAATATCAGGAAGAGAAGGAAAATAATAAAGAACAATTTTCATGTCGTTATATATCCCTATATGTGGCTATTTTAGGCCAAAATTTCCTGAGAGAGAGCAAACTCTCTACTACTTTATAAATTGCTCAGAGTGTAGAAGATAGGAGTCTTTTACACAGGAGCTAATTGATCAATAAACCGGCCTCTGCTCGATTAAAACGCTGATTGAGAATGATTTACCCTACACGATGGTAGATGTCGCTGCTAAAAATAGCAATCAGCTGATGAAATTTACCAACTTCTTATGAAAAGCAAAAACAAAAATGTATAACAGCTCATCGGTTATCGAGTTGCCGGCAGAGTGAAGGGCAAAAAAGGGTTTCTCAATCAAAATTTTAATTGATCAATTATCAATTGCGTAAAAACGCTATAAGGAATAATAAAAGTATAACTGCTTCATTCAAGTATTTTCCAATATTTGGCTGTACTTTACTCAGCATTACTTCTTAAGATCTAAAATATGTAAAATCAACAAATTCGTCAGCCATTATTAATGTTCGCTATGTCGTATGATTTGAATATTTGATAAATTGGTTCAGGTCCTATTATGCATTCTAATATTAGAAAAATATTATTTTGAAAAACAAAAAAAATTTTCTGTTCAACTTTGAGGCCCTGTTACACCACAAATTGCAGGCGATAGATAAATATACGCATATTTTTAATCCCACATCATTTATATTATTAAGTACCGTTAATATCGTACAAGTAACCACAACTATAAGGAAATGTTTTAAAAACACACAGGCCATAAATAAATTAATATCCATCAGCGCTCATAAAATTAAGACTTTGTGAACACTTTAATATTCAATAAGCCACTTTTCAATTGCAAATGGGCGTATACACCCACACGGACACACATACACCTACTCGGTCATATGCGTTTTGGATGTTATAAATATTTAAAAACACTTGCATATGCTCGTATATTTAACAAAGTGTTCATACATATGTATGTGCATATGTGCGTTTTTGGAGCGCCTTTCCATTTTTATTATTGTCCATAAAACATCTTCGCATTGTGACTACAAGTATGTGGCAGCATCTGGCTTCTGGGCCACCAACAAGCGTTTCGTAGACCCGGTGACGCCAATGCGCCAGCAATTAATCTCCTTGAAAATAAATAAGTATAAATTTACATTTTACTTTTACTATGAATTGCGGCGCTGCAGCGGCAATATGCCTACACACACATTCGCACACTCTCACATATACACACATACCTATACATTTATATTCATAAATAAAACTAGAGTTGCTGCTGTGTGTATGTTGCTCGAGCACTCTCGAAGCGTAACGGAATAGTGGAACCTTGAATTTATTTTCAGCTGCTTAAACTGCCAATGAGCTTTTGTTTTAATATTCGAAAATTAATGGTAGTGAATATTGTGCAATTGCATTACAACATATCTGCTCCGTGTGCGTCATTTAAGTTGGCACTTGAATGATAATCTATCTCTCTGTAACTGTGCGCATGTGTGTGTGTGTGATGAGTTTACAAAAATAAATTTAATAAATGAGCTGCAGAAAAATTCAAATTTATTTGAAAGAAATATTATTTTGATCGCAGTAATAAATATAAAATAACAATTTTGTGGGTACTTTAATTAGTCATAAAATTTTTAATTTTTTCGAACCGAAAATTTTTCTATAAATTTTGTTTTAAAATTTCACAGTTTTGACAAATAAACATTAATCTAGTATCTACATATATAGTCAACTAAATTGGTTAAATTTAAATAATTGATTCCCCAATATAATATTTGTAAGTTCATAAGAAGGAAATCAAGCCCTTCTTTTCGGCGGCGCATGTGATTTCCGCTCACTGGAACATCTGAAACTCGAAATTCCAATGGGATTAGAAAGAGTACATGTCTGGCTCTGGTATGAACTAGGATTATTAATTTCGCACAAAAATTAACAAAATGACGGACTTTCAAAAAATTTTGTTAATCGCCTTTTTTCAGCCACAAATCAAGTTGAAAAGTAAAGAAGATCTTCACCGATTAGATTTATCCTAGTTCATACCATAGCTATACATATATGTATGGAATAACGTATTAAAATTGGAACAAATTGGATTAAAACGATTTGACTAACCTCTTGTACCAGTCGTAAAAACACTGTTTTTTTTAGTTTTGAGCAACACATTTTTGGGTAAAACCTACCTACGTTCAATTTTCAATCGTCTATATCTTCAAGAAATTTTCACTTGAAATTTTAAGGGAACATTCTTGAATAGTTATAGGTTCGAATGAAATAAAAAACATCGATTTTTGAAACCCAGAAAAGGGGTCCCCATAATAATGCTTCCAACCAAATTTTAGCGCTCTGTAAAGTAATTTAAAAACTTCGAACGTATTTATCATGTCATAAAAATCGTTCTTGCGAAATTCAAATATGTTCAAATTCTAGGTTCATATTATGGGGCTAGGTGGATTTCAGAGGCTAAAAGCCAGAGAATTTTAATATTTTTTAAATAAATTAAATCATGTATTTCCTTTAAACAATTCAGCGTAGCAAAGATACATGTTTAAACTATATTTTGTGAAATTTTTATTTAAAAATTCCGAAAACTCAGCCGTTGGCACCACATCTCCCATGACGTGTTCAAAAAAAAGGTCTTGAGGTGAATATCATAATTTATGATTGGTTCATCTAAAAACAATAAAACAAAAAATATTTCGATAGTATATTCGTATAAATCTAGTTAATGAACGAAGAAAAAAATATTGAAATTTAAATTTTTGACAGAATTTAAACCAAAAAACTCACTTTATTGGCAAAATTTTCGACATATGTATATTGACTCGAAAAAAATAATTATAATAGAAATAAAAAAAAAAGTTTTCGTTCATTAACTAGATAATGTTATTCCAAAGGGGTGTGCAAAATTTGAACAAAATCGCTTCATAAATTTTTGAGTCCACCGACTTGAAAAATTGGGTTTTGAGATAAATGCGTTTAAAGTATTACATTCGTACTGACGTGGTCTGATGGACGGAACTTCCAAAGGGTATATCTCTTAGAATATTACTCGGATTGATATTTTTAGAAAATATTGTAAACATTTGCAGCATTTAATAAGAGAATAATTTTTTTTTTTAATTTTTAAATTTTAAAACCTTCATTGAAGTCATAGAAAGCGCTCTTTGAAAATGGTAGAAAGAGAGAGAGAGAGAATTAATGCTCGCTAATACATGAGTTTTCTGTCTAAAATTGGTTCTGAAATTTCTGGTTGCAGGTCTGGAATTTTTCTGTTACTTTGTCATTACTTTAATTTTGGTTAATAAAAATTTTTTTGTTTTAATATTTTTTTTTTTAATTATTAATTATATTCAACCTGTTATCTAACTCTAATAATGAAAATTGTGTTGAATTTTAGTTTCGTTTATGTTGTATATAGCTATAGTACTTGATTGATATTTAATTATTAATATCTATCGATATTGATAACCTGTCGATTTTTGGTTTCTGGTGTTAGGTGCTCTTTAAGTAAACCAGGTCGATAATATGTTTCTCTTAGTCATTAATTCGCAATTCTGCACTGCAACATCAGTATCTAATCTATATCAAGCTCTATCAAATTAAATTTAATTAAAGCATTAACTATTACGCAAAAACTTTCAAATTAAATACTATCAAATTTCAGAATAAATATTAATTTGGTAGGTGAAATTTTTAAACTATTTTCCATAATTTTTTCACAACAACTTTTAATTGAAATTTTCAGTTGCAAATAAAAACATGAATTCTTGCATCAGAATGAAAGCACTCCTATTTGCACTAAATTCAAAAATATATTGTATTGCTACCATATTTTGTTGTTATTCTGGATTTTGAAAAATTTCATTATTTAAATTGCAAGCATCGGTGTAACGCCCAAGGCTTACTCACACATATTTTATTATATTTCACACTATTTACTTACTAAAAAAATGGAAAAGAAATGTAGTGAAAATTAAGTAAAAAATATAAACAGTTATATATTTTAGATTAGTAGCATTTTATTCGGAGTTTTGCTTAAATTTATGTTCCGAATAACATGGAAGTGCTGCAGTCATACTATGCACACAATATATATATTTTATACATATATATGTGTGCAAATACAGAGCATTATCTAAATAAAATCCGAAGTTTACAAAAAAAAATAAAAAAAATTCAAAACAAAAATATCTCATGCGAGTTTATTTGTACGTGTTCCTCAGCATTGTGCAAGAGTACAAGCCATGAACATGCGTGTGCCGTTTAAAAGGCATAAATAACGCCAAGCAATAAATTATGCATAAATATGTTGTTGTTTTTGTTGTTGCAGTTGCATATATTCATATGTGTGTCACACTATTCTCCACATATAACATAAGCGCTACAACTGCTGCTTGCTGCAACAACACGTTGCAAGCGTGGCAACAAACACTTTCCGCACATTTCTATTTAAAGTGTGGCATTCCAGTGTGTGATTTCCTTGGCCTAGCAGCACAGCGTTGTATAAACACATAAATATACATATATGAATATAAATATATATGTATGTAAGGGGTTGCCATTAATATGTATTCATTACACACACTCTGGCCACTTAATTTAAATGCTCTGAATGAAAGGATGCTGATCACTTTACGCTGTTGGGTGTGTGTCTTTGGGCTAAACACGCTGGAGCGCACAATACTTTCTTGGAAGAACCAAGCAATTACTTATAAATGATAATAAGGCTGTGTGTGTGTGTGTGAAGAAGAGATTAACTGCATATTTGTGTGTGTGCGTGTATGTTTGGTTGCAATAAATTTTTCATTTCGCCCACATTGTAGTGTATTAATACCCTCAGAGTGTAGTAGCTACCGCAGACGACATTACCAACAACAACAACAACAATAAAAAAGTGTGGTGAATATTCGCGTAAATTATCAGAGAACGTAGAATGACAACAGCAACAACACAAGTGAAATGTAATTATGCCGCCATTCATGAAAACACTCGAATACTCTCGAATATGCTAATAGTAAAAGTATGAAATTGAAAATTAGTGGCCCATATTTGCCTCAGAACACACATTCAACCAATTATATATAATATACAATTTATTTATATATTCATTATTGTTGTATTTGTAAGCAACTTAATTGATAATATTGCAGGCGAAAACAATGTTGCCACAATCAATTAAATTAGCGGAAAACAACTCAATTTCGGCAGGGGTTCCAATTAACGCGCTGACACAGCGTGATGGAAAGTTTTTTGAAAAATTTCTTGTTATTATAGTGTAATTTTCATTAAATTACCATCTCAACTAAAAACAACGTCATTGCACCGAAATAAATTTGCACGAAATGTGTTTGTGAACAAAATTCACTGTTTATATGGCGCATTGACAGCAGGAGGGAAGCTTGATTGAGAGTGATATGACGGTATAGTGGTAATCAAGGTTGGGAGCAATAAACTACAAAAACATCGGATATAAAAGACTCGTTATAAGACTAATGAGTAAATCCTTCGTTAGGAGAGTTTATTCACTAAAACTAGACCAAAAAAATAATTATGAGTTAAATGAAAAAAAGTCTATTAATTAAGAATTTGAGAATAGGAAACATTAGTAGCCTTATACGAATACCGAATAGTAGGTGTACAGCCAAAATTATCATAATCGTATGCCTCTTGCATGTAAATTCCTTACAACTAGTTGTTGAAAAATGCATTTTTAAGTTGTATATCATTCAAATTAGTAGCTAAGATCTCCAAATTTTGAGCACTTACTTCAAAATATATATAAAATGTGTACAGTGAAAATTATCAATATCGGTTTAATCTTTCTGATAGTTGCCATACAACCGATTGTTCAAAAACGCATTTTTAAGTTATAAAGTGAGCAATTAAGCAACTAAGGTCTCAAAATTTTGGCCACTTACTACTAATTATATACAAAACAGGTACATTGAAAATTATGGATATTGGTTTAATGTTTCTTATAGTTCCTATACAACCTATTGTTCAAAAACGCATTTTTAAGTTATAAAGTGAGCAATTAAGCAACTAAGGTTTCCAAATTTTGCACACTTACTGCTAATTATGTATAAAGTAGGTACCGTGAAAATCATCAATATCGGATAATTTTTTCTTATAGTTCCCATACAATATTATGTTCAAAAACGCATTTTTAAGTTATATAAGGGATAATTAAGCAATCAAGGACTCCAAATTTTGAGCACTTACCGTTAATTATATGTAAAATAGGTACAGTGAAAATTATCAATTTCGGTTTAATATTTCTTATAGTTCCCATACAATCTAATGTTCAAAAACGAATTTTTAACTTATACAGATTGCAACTATACAGCTAAAACCTCACAATTTTGAGTACTTCTTAGTAATGTGGTATAAAACGAGTGTAGCGAAAATCGTTAAGATCGGTTGACTATTACTTATAGCTGCCATACAATAGATGGTTCGAAAATGAGTTTTTGCGTTGTGTAGCGTGCATTTAAGCAGCTAAGTACTACAAATTTTGAGCAATTCATACTAAACACTTATAAAAATAGTATAAAGAAAATAATTGAGATCGCTTGACTATAACTTATAGCTGCCATACAACTGTTTGTTCAAAAATGAATTATTGAGTTGCATAGTATTTAATTAAGCAGCTAGGAAGTTCAAATTTTAAGAGCATCTTACTAATGATACAGAAAAGGTGTATAGTGATCATCATTGAGATTGGCCAGCTATAACTTATAGCTACCATACAACTGAGTGTTCAAAAATTAGTTTTTGAGTTAATAAACTTTTTTTCAAGTAGCTACGAGTATGAAATTTTAAAGTTGACACTGAAAATTGTTAATTGCATATATATTTGGCTCAACCTAAATGCAGTTGACAAAAAAATAAAAATAAAAAATACCAAAAATGTTGCGTGGTTTATGTCAAATGCAACCTTGTTAACTTGAATAACAGCTTAATTGCTTTGGAGGGTCATTAAGCAATGCGCTGACAGTTGTATACAATTATCTACTATTATATATTTTAACTGAATTTTTTTTGTTTTAAATTTTCCAATAAAAATCAATTCAAATTAAACACCAAATAAACAAAATCATAACAAATAAAAATTGCAAACTAAAATACGCGAATTTTAAAGCAAATCTCGCACATGCAACTAATAAAAATATTTAAAAAGTATTAAACAAAAAATAATTCAACAATAAAATAAACGCGTGTATTCGTTTTTATACAAAATAGATTTACGATTATGAGCGCAAAATATGCCACACACCAACAACAACAACACAAAGTGAAACAAACATTTTGCACACAAATGTAGATATAAAAATATTGAAATGTATATATATGTGTGATCATTATTATAATTTAGTTACGATGATTTGCAGGCATTTCAAATATTTCCACAACAACGAACAAAGTGAGAATTCCCAGAAACTCAAAATCAAAATAAACTTTTAGCGAAATAATAATATATATATATATGAAAAAAAACAGCACAGTGAGTGAGAAAAAAATCCACAACATTCAAAAAAAAACAAAAAACAACAAATACAAACAACAAATAAAAAGTGAATAAACTCCACAATGATGCCGTTGGCTTTCAGCGACTAGCGGCAGATTTCCCACTTGCTCATTTGAGTGGGCGCACAAACTGCCAAAATGCCATTGAAATATTAATAACTTATTTATCACAACACACATTGTTTCCTCCGCTGAACGCGCGTGTGTTTGTGTGTGCGTGCGTGCCACTTGCGAATAATTGCGGGAGCATCGACAACGGCCTCCAAGCGGCAAACGCGAGTTACCCCACAACAGGTGGCACATTTCTCCCACGAGAGCGAACGAAAGCGAAAAGCGCAAATAAATAAATATTATTAATAATAAATTGTGTGACAAATTGACAATTAAACAAAATAGAAAGAGAGCAATTAGCAGTGTGTGTGTAACACAACAAGGTGAACACACCTACTAACTCTGTGTTAGTTTAGCGAAATCACACGTGGCCACGCGCCCATCAAGCTCAGCGCTCCGAACTGGCGGTCCTCAGCGCGCTGGAAATGATGAAGCACGACACCGCCACGAAGCCTATACCGATTGGTGGACCGAGCGCCATGGCGCCAGCTGCGAGCACGACGAACTCATTAAAGCGCAGCTTGTGGCGCAACCGCAGTGTCAACGAGGCGCCTGCGTGCGCGCGTAGCCCCATCACGAAAGCGTTTGATTTTCTGCCTTGGGGACGTAGCAAAAAGGCGGGTGATAAAACACAAACACATATGCAACAACAACAACAACAAAAGCAACAGCAAAAAGTCAACGCGGCTGTGGCGGCGGCGAACGCAAAGCCTGCAAATAGCAACGCTGCGGGCAACACAAACAGCAACACCAGCAACAGCAACGCAAGCAACAACAACACAAATGCGGGCGCCGATAAGGACACCGGCATACACTACCATCGCAATATATTTCGCAGCGGCGGCGGCCTCATACGTGACATACTCGGTGGCGATAAGCTGAACAAAGAGAAAGGCAATCAGGAGTTGGCGCTGAAAAAATCCAATCAACGCATTAAACCCAAGCAGGTGGTGGCGCGCAATAAGAGCCTGGACATACACGAACTCATCAACACTGTCGAGAATGAGCTGAGCGCGGAGAAGCAGAAGAACGGACGCAAACACTTTATGGATGACACTTTCATTGAGAATATAATGCGCGCCAAGGAGGCTTACCGTCAAGCGAACGAAGAGCTTCAAGACGACGAACAGGCAGGCGATTATCGTTATGTCGATGAGACGGACGAAAGTGAGGGTACGGCACGGCGGCAGGCGCACGAAGAGCAGCGCGCGAGTGATGAGCAGCTCCATTGTATGCCTTCAGGCAGCAGCGGCAACAACGCGGCTGTGGCGCACGCACCCGCGCGTCATATACTCTTCAACGACGAAGACATTGTGTATCTGATAAAGAAGGAGCTGCCGGTCAAACGGGAAATGAGCAAGACAAAGCGTAAGGTGTCGAGTAATCATGCGGAGAAGGAACACCAACAGCAGCAGCAACAACTA
Source organism: Zeugodacus tau (assembly GCA_031772095.1). Classification (NCBI taxonomy): domain Eukaryota; kingdom Metazoa; phylum Arthropoda; class Insecta; order Diptera; family Tephritidae; genus Zeugodacus; species Zeugodacus tau. Next base: position 54,958,943 of record CM062653.1, on the reverse strand, counting down.
CAGCTGCAGCAGTATCAACAATATCAACAGCAACAACAACAGCAAGGGCGTGAGCGCGAACGTGAAAGAGACCGCGAACGCGGACGTGACCGACACGAACGCAGCGAAAGTGTGTTGCGTGCACGACTGAAGTTCAAGAAATTGACACCGGACGGAACACCGTTGCCGAAACGCAGATCAACATCCGCCCAAATGCTCAATCATAATCAGTATCACAATCAGTGCGACTACAATGGCGTTGAGTATGAACAACCGCAAGCGCGCAATTATCAGCAATCAAGGTCGGTCAACGAGAGCTCCACGACGAGCGCTAGCGATAACGGTAAACGTGGCATACTGCAGCGACAGAACACTTCACCGGCGCTGATTAGTTTGGCCGGAGAGAGCGGAAGTGGTAACGGTAACGGAAATGTCGGTGGTGCCTATGAAGAGGATGCGCCGCATCACCAGAGTCCGGAAAATCGGCGGCGCCATCATCAACTCTTCCAGCGCGGCGAACAGCGCGTGCAATTGCAGCGCCGCAAGTCCTTCACCGGCTATGACAACGCACAGTTAGGCAATTGTAGTAGTAGCAGCAGCATGGCGAGTGGAGGTGGCAGTGGTAGTGCTGGCGGCAGCGCCAATGCGCCCAGTACTGAACAACCGCGCGCCGAGAAACCGCGTAAGAAACTCTCTTTCCGCGAACCGGTTGCTGACAAACCGCGCGTTCGGCGTCGCAGTTCGCCGCTGCAGCGTCCGCAGAGTGCCGGCGCCGAGGGTAGGGACCCATCACCGGCCAGCAAAGAGCTAAGCAATCGCCTTGCCGTCGACGACGGCGTAATTGCCAATGCGAATGCGCATAAAGTGAGCTGTGATAATTTGAGCGCCAGCAGCAGCAGCGCTGCCCTAATGTCATTACCTGATAACCGCAATTACGCTGCGCAGATTAATAATATCGCCTTGGATGCGGCGGGTTGCTGTTTTGTGGATAATGCGAATTTAACAATGGACTTTGAGGTGAGATACGCGCGATTGCTAGTTGTAATGGTCGGGTGTAATGTGTAATTAGGAAATTTCAATCAAAGTTTCGCGAAGTCACGCTAATTAGTAATTAAGTAGATAAAGGTGGCAATGGTTCTAAAAGGTAATTAAACCCCATTGAATGTACAGCAGTTCTCGTTTCTCTTAGGATTGTAAATATATTGATTCCAGCGCCACCTAGCGAATGGTTCGTTAATAAGCATGCAAAATAAAAAAACAGCAACTTGAGTGTTATTAATTTAGTTGTCTTTCAAAACAAATTTTTAACTTTTTTTAAATTCTTCAACGTGTTTCTTTTTTACTAATATCGTCTTTCTCTATTTTTTCTTATATTTACAGTCACAAGCGATGCGTATTGTACGTACCGTCGGTCAGGCCTTTGAAGTATGTCACAAATTCAATCTTCATAAGAATTCCTTGGATCACAACGACGAACGCTCGGATGTCTCATCCGAGTTACTCGATGTAGAACGCATTTCGGTACAACAACTGACTGATGACGAGCTGGAAAAGAAAGGTAAGTGAAATAATGAGTTTTTTTAAGCACTGTACATATTCTCCCTTTATTATATTATTCCGAATTTAAACAGCCGAAGTAAATGTAATATTTAGGGCGATTTTTAACCAGATTTTTAGTATCTTCTTCTTTAATATATAATAACATGTTGAAAGTACTAATTGGGGTCTGTGAGATGTCTCTTTAATCACAATTAATCAAGAATAAAAATTAGTAAAATTAAATTAAGAAGATTCACAAGATTGAGGCTAAGATTACTCCGCTCCGGTGCGTCCCAAACTTCATCAATTGAATTACTATCTAAGTGTGACAAACTTGGCAAACTAAATGTCGAAATGTTGATAAAATATGTATGTTCCAACAGGCTCATATCTTCCCTAGAATGGAGCAATTAACTAATTGTGCAATTAGCATATAATTATCAAAAAAATTAATTTAAAATGCTTTGTTGTAATTTGAAAAGAAGAAATGGCATTATAGTCAGCCCAAAGAATTAAGAAGCTTCCAATACCTATTGATAATGGTGTTCATTTTATTTATAAGATTTTTACAAGTAAATTCAAATTCTAAATAGGTACTAATTGCTTGTGTTTAATTGAATATGTCTGAACGATTACCGCGACGAATTAATTAATCATAATTGTCTCAGCTAATTGAGTTGTTTAAACTAGGAATAAAATGCAGGACTTTTAGATACATATATAAGTTAGATGTTATTTGATTCTATGGGCTTCTGATTATAGAGAATTATGTGTATGTGATTGGCGTTGCAACCGTTTAGCCGGTTATAGCCGAATCGACGATAGTGCGCCATCTCTCTCTCTCCTTCGCAGTTCGGCGCCAGTTGGAGATCCCAAGTGTAACCAGCTCGCTCTCCACCTGGTCCCTCCAACGGAGTGGAGGCCTTCCCCTTCCTCGGCTTCCTCCGGCGGGTACTGCATCGAACACTTTCAGGGCTGGAGTGTTTTCGTCCATTCTAGTAATTCGAAAAATCTGATTAAGACGGTGGAAAAAAATTATTGTTGAGATTTTTCGGAGAAATACACTCAAGAAGAAAAAGAAATTATCTGAAAACAGATAAAAAATGCACAAAAGGATTCAAATTGAAGGGTATGAATACTGTGATTCTGTTGAGCGCCATCTGTTGAATTTTTTATTTTTATAATTTTTAATTTTTCTTCTTACCAATCTATAAAATTATGCGAGGAATAAAAAATCAATACAATAATTTTATTATAACTAAAGCTAGGGATCTCTACACTCCAAGTAACTGCGCTAAGTCTGAAAACCCCCGAAAAAGTCCATTAGAAAGAGTGGCGGAGCGAAGATACACTTAACATCAGCTGCAATGGCGTGCGATAGTGACAAAAGAAAAGTGCTTAAAATGAATTGTTAAACGGCATTGAATATTCTATTTTTTGGCAGCCAGTCGAACCATTTCTTCACGCCACGCACAGCTGATGGAAAGTATTGCGGTGGCGGTTTGACGTCATCAGCTGAAAAAAGTTTGTTTTTACTTTTTTATATATTTTTTGTTTTCATTTGTTATGTTTGAAATCAAATTTCTGCTACAACAAATCATATTTTTTTTGTAAAAAAGTAAAAAAAGTGAATTGAAAAAAGTACAAAAAAAAATATGAATTTTAAATCAGACAAAAAATTCTGAAAAAAAATAACGCTAATGCCACTTTGGCAAAACGCCTTGAGCAGCACATCAATAAAGTGAACATCACAACCATAGCATCATTACACATCACTCCAACAGCGGTTGGCGGTTGACTCCATCATCGACACTTAATGCCACATGAGCTCACACATTGCCGCCACCGCCGGCGAGCGCGACAAACATTGGACCCCATCATATATTCTGTGATGCGCCAAGACGCTTCTTATTTTTAGCCGGCGGGATGACAGATAAGCAGTCAGCCACTGCATAAATTCACTTTTTTGGCACAAGTAATGGTTTGATAAATAAAAAAGCATTCCAATGAAAATCATAACGGTAAAATATGTCGCATTTTTTTGCGGTCGCAATGCACGAGTGGTTGTGTGTGTGAATCTACATATATGTGATTGTTAATATTTTATATTTTTGTTATTTTTTATTTAGAGTGTGAGTAACGAAAAATTATTCACTGACAGATGTTCCAAAAAATAAAAAAAAATATTAAAAATAAAAAATAAAATAAATATTTTTATAAGAAAAAAATTTAAAAACGAAATTAAATGTTATAAAAAATATGTATTTCAAAATAAAATACAAGAATATTGAAATAAAAAAATTATAACAAAAATTTCAGAGCAAAAAAAATTATAAAAAAAGTTTCTCGAAAAAATAATAAATATTTAAAAAATAAATATTTTTGAAAAAAACTGTTAAGAAACTAAAAAAATATTGAAATAAAAAAAAATATTTGCCACAAATATGTTTAAAGGAGAAACGAAAAATTATAAAAAAAAATTTCAAGAAAATATTTTCAAAACTATTTTTTTTATATTTCAAAATTTTCAAAAATTTTAAAAATATTATTAAAAAAAAAAAATAAAAATAAAAAATTAAATAAATATTTTTATAAGAAAAGTTTTTTTTTTTTAAATAAATGTTATAACAAATATAATTTAAAAATTAAAATAAAAAATAAAATTAAATTTAAATAAAAAAATATAAAAAAATTTTCAGAACAAAACAAATTATAAAAAAAGTTTCTTGAAAAAATAATTATTTTTGAAGAAAAACTATTAAGAATCTAAAAAAATATTGACATTCAAAACATATTTGCCAAAAATATGTTTATAGAAGAAAAAAATTTTCAGAGTAAGCGACAAATTATAAAAAAAAAATTTCAAGAAAATGTTTTCAAAATTTTTTTTTTAATTTTCAAAAATATTTTTTTTTAAATAAAGAAAATAATTAAAAATTAAAAATAAAATATATATTTTTATAAGAAAAGTTTTTTTTAAATAAATGTTATAACAAATATGTATTAAAAATTAAAATACAAGAATATTTAAATAAAAAAAATATAACAAAAATTTCAGAACAAAAAAAATTAAAAAAAAAAGATTTTTAAAAAAATAATTATTTTTGAAGAAAAACTGTAAAGAAACTAAAAAAATATTGAAATTAAAAAAATATTTGCCAAAAATATGTTTATAGGAGAAAAAAAATTTCAGAGTAAAAGAAAAATTATAAAAAAAAAATTTCAAGAAAAGTTTTTCAAAATTTTTTTTTTTAAATTTTTTTTTTTAATTTTTCAAAAATAATTTATTTTTTTGAAAAAAAATTTTATACATTTTTTTAATTTTTATTTAGAATTTTTCAAAAATATACATTTTTATGTATATTCCAAATCCCACTTGAGCGCAACAAAAATACCACAAATACCCTCAATCCCGCACACACATACCCAAACATATTTAGCCTCTGCCACAATTGTGCTGCCACGTCATTACTAATGCAAAATGAGCTCATCCTTTTTGGCAAATAATTAACTCGGCAACTTGAAATTCATTTGTGGTCATACGACGAATTTCGACAATTTCTATTTTCAAATTATTCACTGGCGTTGACATGCTGACTGACGCCAGCGGCTAATGAAACGGTATTTTACGAGCTTGTTAGCAAATCCAAAGCAAAGGCGAAGAAGGGGAAGAAGAGCAGCAGCAGAAGGAAATTGGAGCAATCACAGCTGTTGTCAACAAGCGATGTTTTGCAAATCTAAATTTTTTTATTATCAACTTATTTCATTCACCTCTTTGCTTTGAGGCACAAGTCATTAAATATTAATTATTTTTGCATTGACAATTGTGAAGACACTACGCGTGACCTTAACAAGGACTCACACATAGTTGGTATATTTCTCAGCAAAGTTCACATTTATTGCGTTCAACGTTAGGCGCGCTGTCGTTCAACCCAGTGCGGATGATGATGTCACAGTGGAATGACCGACCTTTGCGTGCTTTTTCGCAATTTCGAAATTCATATTTTGACAAACATGAAAATATGAATTTTTTTATTTGACGATAGTGCTGAGACACAAGCACTTAATGGTGTTTTGTTTTTGTTTTTATAGAAAAAATATTTAAATTTCTAAGGTTATGTTTGGGTGTGATTTAGTGCCAAAAAGTGAGTTAGTAAAGGTGAGGGTCATTAATATATATTATATTGCTGTGATGACTTCAGATAGCAGAAGACATTATATACATATAAGAAGACATAATAATATATACAACAATTTATCGTCTAGTCTTTTTGAAAACATATCGCTGATAATTTAACAGATTTAAAAAATACAAAACAAAAAATTATAAATCTTCTAAACCAATCTTTTTGAAATCAAGTCAATTAACTGTCAGTCAATTCCGCCAATTTCCTTTCAATAATAAACACTAATGATTATTAAGATTAATTGCTGATTACTGATTGATTTTTTGGCGTATTTATCATCTTATTTCTGATTAGCTTCTATCAACAAAAATTTCATCCACTTCATAGTTTGAAATTTAGGCAAAAAGCAATATTTTAATTATTGTTTATTTGCAAAATTTGAAGATCGAAGATACTATATGCATAGATTTCAGCGAATTTTCAAAATGCTAATTTATGATATACACTACTTCATCTTGAAATCACAGAAAATTTAATTTTTCAACAATCATATGGATTAACAAATTCCAGCAAGTTGGGCAGTGCCAACTTGAAATTGAATCGATCATTTTGTAATCAATGCCTGTGAATGGACAACAATTAGTCATTAATATATAAAAACAATTTATTTTGATTATTTTTAACACTTTAATGGTAAATGGTGTTATTTGAGAGAATATTCTCTATAGCCATTGGAGAACCCAAAGAGTTGGTTTAAAGTTGGCGCTTTTTTTCTTCAGTTGAAATCTCAAACACATTTGTATACGACTCAATCGTGTTAATGATATGATATATAATGAAACTACAGTTTGAATTTTCAAGAAATTAGGTTAAAGGTACCTTTTTAAACTCATCCTACTATCACACTATTATAATTTTCTCAATCTGGTCGGAATCTTCAAAATGTATAATCGACTTATTAAAATTAAATTACTCAAAACCGCAGGAAAATCTTGAAGGTTTTAACCTGTTCTATAACCTGGTCTGGTGGTGAACGAGGACCTCAAACAAACAGTCAGCGCATTCGCGTCTTATCTCCCACGCCACTGTTTACAGTCAATACTTTGAAGTTGTAGATAATTTCGTATACCTAGGCACCAGCACCAGCATCAACTTCAATATTAATGTTAGCCTTGAAATCCAACGCAGAATCACTCTTGCCAACAGGTGCTACTATGGACTGAGTAGGCAATTGATTCAATTCGTCCTCTCCCGACGAACAAAAACTAAACTTTACAAGTCCCTCATCATTCCCGTCCTGCTTTATGGTGCGGAAGCGTGGACGATGTCAACATCCGATGAGACGACACTAGGAGTTTTCGGGAGAAAGATTTTAGATTTGCGGTCCCTTAAATATTGGCAACGGCGAATACCGCAGAAAATGGAATTGGCGCCAATTGGCGGATGTAGACATAGTCCAGCGAATGAAAAGATCATGTTGTTCGAATGAACGAAAGTGCTCCAGCTCTGAAAGTGCTAGGACCAGGTGGAGAAGGACCTGGCTTCACTTGGTATTACCAATTGGCGCCAAACTGTCAAAAGGAGAGATGCGTGGTGCGCTGTTAGGGACTCTAACCGTGTAAGCGGTGTCTGCGCCAGTCAAGAAGAAGAGATATAAAATCATTCCAAAATCCGTTATAGTAGTCAGAAGCAGTATCTTAAAACTGATCTGCTGAACATCCGGCAGTTGAGATTCATTCACAATATATTTACCTCAGACTTGGGTTGAAATTCTATTTGAGTTCAAATCCTGTTCCGTAAGGTTTTCTTCAGAGATTGACTACTACGATTTCGACGATAAAGAAAGAGTACTACTTTACACTGCTTTTACGACAGTCTTGTCAATGTACCATTACCTTCAATTGCCTATCACTACGAACAAAAAATTTCGGAAACAAGTGGATGCTTTGCAAGAGATTTATTAGATATTAACGGTATTTAATTCATACCTCTCCTGAACAACCTGACAAATTTTACACAGGAACGACTTGCTTTATTGGGTTCTAGTTCGAGCAGTAATAAATATACTGATTCTACAACAACGAAACCTTGTAGTAAAGTAGATTGGTAGTTCATAGAAATACATCTCTCTCTCTTTCTCTCTCTCTCTCTTCATAATTGAACTGTTTACTTTACACCGATTTGCTAGATTAACCCTTGGGTAGTTTCGGTGGTAACAGCGACCAATGCTAAATTTAACGAGTAACGAACGTTCCATAACGCTCTTTGAAATGACTAATACACATAATATTTATACATTGCGCTTCATATTAATAATATTTTGCGCTCCAAAAAAATCTAAAAACAACAAAATAAAAATATTTTCCACCTGACTGTCTATGTTCCACCATACATGTATAACTACAAACATACGTGTCGGAGTGGCGAACAAAAATTTACATCAACACTCGGCATTTTTAGCCGCCACGATTTTCACACTCCAATAAATAAGCTTTTGAAATAGATTAATTCGAATACTTGAAGGAATTAAATGGATCACATGCGTACATACCCTTACATACAAGCAGTTCACCTAGCTACTAGTCGTTTAAGAGAATATGCGAAACACACACACTCATAGTGTTGGACTCTACACATTCAAAGTGCGCTAAAAGACCAATAACAATAACAAATTCAAATCCAAATAGAAATAAAAATTAAAAGCAATTTTTATTGCCATCATATAAATGACTTAAAGGTGAGAATCTCATACCGAGAATCGCCTTAATCGCATGGATTTTTACGCACTATATAAAGTATATATAATTATTATGAAAATATCGATAATTTTAGCACCTCCTCCTCCTATTAAGCGCCCACTAAGTTACGCCCAGCGCTTGCCTCCGTAGAAGTCTATACACAGCTGCCACCAACACCTATATAAACACACCCACATTTACTTAGATACTCATAATCTATAAACCCCAAAGGAATTCTACTCAAATCAATAACATCAAATGCTTTTTACTACTTTGAATATCGTAAATTTATTTACATGTAAATCATAGAGTTTTCGTATGCTACTTCTATCGGCGCCTATAAAAAGGCTATTAACTTTTAATGGCGCGGAACTTATGACCTTGCCATACTTACAATAATTAACTAATTGTTTCGAAATTGAAAATTTCCAAATACTTTGGCCGCAGGTGATCATATGATGAGACTGTTGTGTACAGCTTATGGGAATATATGCATATATACGCGTATATCTAGCTCAATCTTATTTTTAAATGGCATTGTGTTGTGGCACATGTTGCCATTTTTAATCAAAAATAATAATTGTAAATATTTATATTTGCCTTTAATTTACGAGTTTGCCCTTCATTTGCTATATTTTGTGTGTTTAAATTGAATAATATTTATCATTGCAGAGCCGCTGACCGCTGTGACGGACATAAAGCCACCGCAAAGACCGAATCATCTGGAATTGGTGCCACAGAGCAGTTCGAATATGCGCAAGTCACCCAGTTTGTTGGTAAGTTTTTTGAAAATATTGCAAAATTATATTTTCTTTAAGGCCATAAATCTGTAGTCATGTCTATTATTTGAACGAATATATTTAACACACTTCTTTAGCGAAGTCTCACACCGCATGTGTTGAGTTTAAAGTAGTTATCGTTTAAAGTGAATTATTACACTACGAAATTCAATACTTTTTTATAGATAGTATACTCATTTCTGTATATAAATGTTTTGTTGCGAATTTAAGTTCCATATAAAACCAAATTATCAAATCCCCTTCAATTTCCCTTCCTCCTTTTTGTCCTTTGAATTTCGCGGTTATGTATAAAGCGCTACAGAGCTCGTATCTGGCAATCCTATACATCTTTGAAAGGTCTTGACATAACCTACAAAACGACGCTATGCATGATTAGTTTGGATATTGCGTTCAACAGTTATAGATGTGTAAACCTGGAGTTCACTACCGCCGAAATTCGCGCTACTTTAAAGTCTTCCTTCGTTAAAGGCAAATACGCTAGAGCAAGGTTCAGTGACATTAATGGTGTTTTGGGGGATGGTACTCTATCACTTCGAACTGCGGAGGAATGGTTTCGACGATTCAGAGCGGATGAAAACGACACCATGGATAAGCCAGCCGGCGGAAGACCTGTGACGACGAATACCGATCAAATCATGGAAAACAGAGTGGAGTTAGACCGGTATGTGGCATCTCTTGACATCGCCCAGGAGATGGGAGTTAGTCACCAAATCATTTTAAACCAACTGCAGAAGGCTGGATTTGACGCAAAAAACCTTCTGAACCAAATCAACGCCTGAAATATTCTGTTGAAACGGAACGAACTCGACCCATTTTTGAAGCAGATGATGACTGGCGACGAAAAATGGATTACATACGACACTATCAAGCGAAAACGGTCATGGTCGTAGTCCGGCGAATCGTCCCAAACAGTGGCCAAGCCGGGATTGACGGTCAGGAAGGTTTTGCTGAGTGTTTGGTGGGATTGGAAGAGAATCATCCACTATGAGCTACTCCCATATGGTTAGAATCTTAATTCTACCATCTACTGCGAAGAACTGGATCGCTTGAAGCAGGCGATCGACCAGAAGCGTCCAGAATTGGCCAACAAGAAGGGTCTAGTGTTCCACCAGGACCACGCCAGGCCACACACTTCGTTGATGACTCGCCAGAAGCAGCGGAAGCTCGGATGGGAGGTTTTATCGCATCAACCATATAGCCCGGACATAGCGTCAAGTGATTACCACCTGTTCCCTTCCATGGCGAACTCAAAAGAGGCTTGTGATAAGTAGCTGTCCAAGTTTTTAACTTCACTATCGAAAAAATCTTGCTATCAGTGTATTTGATATATATAGATAGTTATAAAATTTATTCATTATAGCTATCTCACTATTGTTCCCTGAGGTTCCATTAAACATTCATCACATTTTTATTCAAGACACACACCTCGCTCCCAAGTTACAAACATCTTTCTTGAATTTTTTTTAAACTAATTAAATTAATAGATTTTCTAAATATTTATCATAGAAAAATATCCCAAAATAATATTATAAATTTCGAAAAACAAAAGATGATTAATTAAATGAAATATTTAAATAAAATTTAAAAAAAATATTTATTAATTTAATTTTAATGTTTCACATTACATAAGTTACAACGTAACCACAGCAATATAATAGAATTTCCTCACACATTTACTGATTCAGCATGCGCTTGCCTTAGTAAATACACAAATATAAAAATTTCAATTGTTATGAATAATTATTATTTTTCGTACTAAAATTTATAAACATATTTTGTTTAGTTAGGCGTATATACAAATAATTCCAGACCACCGAAAATACGTTTGTGTTTAGCTATATTTTCAACTCATATGTACAATATCATACATATGGTTATTTCTATACGTATATCAGCAATAGGGTGGTTCTTTAGAATTTAAATAAAGGCAATAATAAATATGAATATATCGTATGGGAATTTTGGATAAGACTGAAAATACGAATATAGACGCATTAAACATAGTATATTTTCTATGAAGTGTCAGAAGTCCGATTATCTCATCCGACTGCAGGGAATTCGGAAGTCATGAAGACGCACTTTGTGTAAGAAAGGCAAAGTACTCACTGCCAACCATATATTTATTTGCTGAATTTATATATATATACACACTCTAATAAGCACAAGATTTATATTATATCTTTAAACGAGGATTCCAGCCGAGCTCCTGAAATATTAATTACATAAAATTCTTATTTGTGATGGAGTGAATAATTTGAAGCCAATACCGGCTTCTTCTCACGCTTTTCTCTTTATGGAGCTTCAGTGGAATTGAAAACTTGCTTCTCGGTTCTGCTCAGAATCGAACTCAGAATCGATTCCTTACTGCCTTCCCTAAATAAAAGCGTTGGTGGAACGTTTTTTAACGCTAACGTCGATCCGCCATCCCTAAATAAAAGCGGCAACTTTACGTCAAATATCAAAATGTTTACTTGAATTGTTGTGAAATTTTATTGTACAGACTTCGTTTTTCGCAGCCAACTTTACTTCGGAACGCTCTGTCAAAATAGAAAATTTCAACCGCTCAGCGTCGCCGTCGCGTTATTTAGGTATGCCCCATACAAATTGTATGGGCATGAGAATTTTTTGACAGTCATTTGCCGCTGACGCTTTTATTTAGGGAAGGCAGTTACTCTATTTTCAAACTGTCGGTTTGCTTGATAATGCTTAGTCAGAAATGTTTCATCACCTAAAAGCCGTCAAAATTCGTTTTGTTGCCCTGAGTTCGAGTAAACATTCTCATAAAGATTGTTCTGTCAATATTGCCGCCCAAGGAAACAAATATTAGGTTGACAAATATCTCCCTTCCGCTTTTTTCAGTTCAAATATGCGCCGTTTTGTTCGATAATTTGTTTCCCCCCTTCATAATACCCCCTCCTTATTTGCGAAGAACTCGAACAGCCTCTTTTGAGTTCAACTTTACACCACCAAGAGCGTTCACCATATACAGGAACAGGTGGTAATCACTTGTCGCTATGCCCGGTCTATATGGTTGATGCGATAAAATCTCCCATCCGAGCTCCCGTAGCTTCTCACGAGTCATCACTGAAGTGTGTAGTCTGTCGTTGTTCTGGTGGAACACTATACCCTTCCTGTTGGTCAATTCTGGACGCTTCTGGTCGATCGCCTACTTCAAGCGGTTCAACTGTTCGCAGTAGATGGTAGAATTAAGCGTATGGCCATATGGGAGGAGCTCATAGTGGATGATTCCCTCAATCCCACCAAACACACAGCAAAACCTTCCTGGCCGTCAATCCCGGCTTGGCCACTATTTGGGACGATTCACCGGCCTTCAACCACGACCGTTTTCGCTTGATATTGCCGTATGTGATCCAGTTTTCGTCGCCAGTCACCATCCGCTTCAAAAATTGGTCTAGTTTGTTTCGTTTCAGCAGAATAACGCAGGCGTTGATTCGGTCCAGAATGTTTTTTTTTTTTGCGTCAAATCTTGCGGCACCCAAACATCAAGTTTTTTTGTGTATTCAGCCTTCTGTAGATGGATTGGATTGGTGACTAACTCCCATCTCCTGGGCGATGTCACGAGCTGCCACATGCCGGTCTAACTCGATGTTTTCCATGATTTGATCGGTATTCGTCGTCACAGGTCTTCCGGAAGGGACATATTTGCCAACCTAATACGACGGTTTGCGAGGGATATTTTGTTTTGGAGATTACTCTATAAAGATATGGAGTAATGTAGGACCCATCCATATGTGTTCAAGATCCCACATTCTCTGTGTTATTTTGCAGTGACTACTTTCAAATTTATCTCTTCTTATTATGAAATTTGTTTATAAAAATAGTAATTGAAATTTACGTTAAAATATTTTAAAATATATTTTCTTGTTTTTCTGGACGACCCTAATGTGAATACATACAGACAGTTGTATATCGAGAAACATATGTACATCTCTTCAATTATCACGCTATCTATAAAAGTCTGCTTTATTTCATTTAGACCACAAAGTATTTACCTTACATATGTTCACTTATTTTTAGTCTAAATTTAAAAGCGTTTCTTCTGCACAACCTGCAAGCAGACGGCGCCAAAATTAGCAAGAAATTCTAAAATCAGCCATATATAGTCGCAAACCGCCGACCGGCCGGCCACATCATGCATTTTGCATCTACATATGAGCAGATACATAAGCATATATTTTATCCAAGCAAAATGATGGATTGTGAAACGCCGAACAAATGCTGAACGCTGAAATTTTTATGATTAATTTAGCCGCAAACTACGCCGCCGCCGCCGCCACCGTCATTCGCCATTTGGTGTGGAATTTTTATTTTACCGCCTCTTCAGCTGAAATGCCGTTGCGATTTTTATATCCTCTATAACTAAATGGAAATCGGTGAATTGTATGCAGTTATGCTAACGGCGCATTTATCATAAATTACAAAATGATAGCTGGAGGAAGGCTCTCGCAAGCCTTAGGGGGCGAACGGGTGTTTGAGTGCAATTCGCATGCGATAAATTATTTTCTGTGAAAATTTGCATTTTAAATATTGTTGCACTAATCTGTCTCGTCTCGTCTGCGTGTGTATGTGTGTGTTGCTGTTGTTGTTGTTTTTCTTTATTACTTATTTGTTTACTCGCTTTGAAATCGATTTTTATTATTATTAATGTTAGATGTGTGTTTTCAAATACCCAAACGGCAATAAATAAGTCAGCAATTAAACTCATGCGAGAAATACTTAAGTGAAACAACAAAATACTCATTTAGCTCTGATTTACTCCCGTGATTTTTGGTGGGTGTAACCACACTTTGGTATTCGTGTGCGCACATTAAAAATAATTAGTGCATAACAGACTCTTTGGAGAATGTTTTCATGCTTATTTTTTGTGATCTTCAGGTGTGCGATTAATACATATGTTTATATGCATTAGTAACCTTTGATCGACTTAAGTAGAAACGCATAAAATATTTTCGACTAATCTCTTATTTTAGCCTTCTTCTCCTACTCCCTCTCAACTATTCTTATCGGTCTGCCTTGCAATCGTTAATGCAGCAGAGTATTGTGGTTTTTTTCAGGATCCTGCGAAACATCCTTTGCAGTTTTTCTTAGAAATATTCTTACGCCCATCGAATTTTCATATTATTGCATCAAAACTCTTTTTCCTGGAATCTCAATTTTGTATTTGCTGCAACAGTTTAGAAATATGCCTCAAATTTGCCTTACAGTTTAGTTCTTATTCGATTATAAATATCTCCTAGTTCCACCTTATATTGGATCATACTGGAAAAACTGTTTTATTTTGAAAGACAAGGATTGATTTTTACAGATATTTGAAGACGATAAGTAAATATTTATCAACATTCACTTCAATAATTGGATTAACGACTATGGTCTGCTCTCTAACAGATAGTTGTTAGACTAATAATATTAACATTTTACTGTAGTAAGAGTAGAAATTGATTCTCTATCAAAGAAAACCGCTGTCTGATCTTTTTCCAGATATAAAATAGGTAAACCAAATAAATAATTTCCTTAGCACAAAAATTACTAAAAACTTACTTAGGTAATCGGACTACTTTTTCGAAATATTAAAAACTACATATAGCTATAAAGCACAGTTACAGAAAAATTATATTCAACTGTTAGAAGGTTAATCGAAAAAGTTAGTCTATAGAAATGAAAAGGTGAAACTTTAAATCAATTGACTCTTATGACCTTCGTACTATTGTACACACCCTCTGCTATAATCAGCAATTCTACGTAATAATTAGAAAGTGGCACACAAAACATATAAAATGTATATTTTATACATACTTTTTTATTGGCTGATTGGAGAATGGTAAGCCTGAATAAAATATATATGCATAATATAATGTAGCTAAAGAGTGATACATAGTAGCCCCAATCTAAATAAAATTTTGAGGGTGAACATAATTAAAAGACAATAAATCCATAATAGCGTTTTTAGACATGAGCTAATTGATCAATTAACCGGCCTCTGCTCGATTAAAACGCTGTATAAGATCGATTTAACATACAAAATAAAATCTACGTTTATTTATAATTGAATTTTAATCGACTTGAAATTCAAATGCAACTCTGCGACAAAGACGTACGATATACGTTCTTTGTCTGCGATTGGGTGAACTTTTTGATAAAAAAAGCTACGGTAGATGTCGCTGCTAAAACATATTAAGCAGCTGATGAAACTTACCAACTTCTTATCAAAAGCAAAAAAAAAAGTATAATAGCTGATCGGTTATTGAATACCCGGCAGTGCAAAGGACAAAAACAGGTTTCTCAATAAAAATTTTTATTGATCAATTAATTTGGCTGTCTAAAAACGCTATAAAATCAAAAATCGAATCGAAAAATTCAGCAGTCCGTCATCTTACAAATATTCATTAAAAACTACTGACGATTTTTTTCTTTACTAATTTTATTTTTTATTGGTAGATACATTTTGGACGAACAAAAAATGTTTCAAACCATTTTCGAAAATATATTTATCCATATTCATTTTCGTATAATTGATTTTGCATTGAATCTCACCCATCAATTGAATCAAATCTCATTCGCTTTTTTTTCAGACCGCTGACGAAGACAATACACCCACTACACCTTCATCGCCCAGCCATGAGATCAGCAAACTAAAGGATCAATTGGAGCAGCAGGCCATACAAACACGCCAGGCATTGGGGCAGCTGATGTTGGTGCGCGAGCAGCTTATCTCGGAAACGAATGCGCGCATCGAGGCGCAGGTGAGTGCACCATTCTGATTATTTTTAATAATAAACACTGCATGGTCTGAAAAATCTTTAATCTGACCAAGAGATCGCACCACAAACTAAAAATCTCCATGCTTATCTTTGAATACTAACATTAACTTGAAACTATTGTTAACGTTTTATGATGGGCGAGAGTCGTTAAAGACATACAAAAATACAATAGTCAGGCGGTCGGGATTTAGTTAGTATATTTTGGGATCCCAGGAGAATTATTTTTATTGAATTCAGTAGTGCAATGTTGGATCGATTGGAATAATTGTTTCAGCCCATTAGTGATGAGCGATATTTCACTACCGGTGATTTTTTCACTGTGATTGAAAAATCGCTTATAGCAACAGTGAACAATTTTTGTAAATATCAGTGATTTAAAATCGCTATTGCAGTTAAGTAATTTGAGCTCGATCACAGTAGCTATAGAGAAGTTCAGTGCTTTTGTTCTATCACAGTACATATAGGTGTTCAGTAATTCTAATTCGATCACTATAGCAATAGCAGTTCAATAATTCTAATTCGAACACTGTAGCAATATCAGTTCGAAAGTAGCAATCACTGTTCAGTAACAATATCAGTTCGAAAGTATCAATCACTGTTCAGTGGTCACAGTAGAAATTTTAGTTGTGATTTTGATAATTTTGGATACGGTGATTACAAAAGCAGTTAAATGTACCCAAAATGTATTAATTAGTTAATAGTGATTACAAAAGCAGGTAAATTTTGGATATTGTTAAGATTAATAAAAATGTAAATGTAAAAAATTAAAAAAAGGGGTTCAAATTCTCATAAATTCGTTTTTTTTTGTTGTGATCGCAATAGCAATAAAAAATCACAGTGATTTAAAAGTAGCAATCACTGAAATCACAGTGATTCAAAAATAGCAATATCGCTCATCACTACAGCCCATAGTGTTGAAACAGAATTCCAAAAGAAAAATTTAAGTTTTAGAATGTACTCTAATCTTATATGTTTCATCAAACATTATTTTGCCATTAAACTTAAAATTTACATTTGAAATTCAGACACAGGATTCTTCCAAAGCAAGAATTAACGATTAGTTTGTGCCCTCATTTTGAAAAACATTAATTTCAAAATTCGCATTTCCTTATTTTAAAATAGAAATCTCAAAATTTTCCTAATTAATAATATTTCTTTTTCAAATAATTAAGAACACTTGTATACGATTTAATTCAACTAATGAGCACTTAATATCAAATGGAATTGATTTTGTATTAAACTTGTTTATAAACTAATTTAAAATGATATTGAAGATAGCGTTAGCCAGAACGCGCAGTAGTTTTGAATGTTATTAATAATAATTTTTCGGTCGCTTTTCAGGCACGCACACAGCAACTGCTGCAGCAGAATCGCGAGTTGCTCGAGCATCTGGCATCGCTGGGCGCCTACAATGAGCAACAGAGCGCCGGACTGACATCGGCCAATATCGGCATGGCACCGCAGGTATGTAATCATTTAAATTTCTTATTGTTGTTGTTGTTTTTATAATATTTCGCAATTTTTGGAAACACTAAGAGTACTGCATGGGCCTAAGCCCTAACACCTACACTTAGCAACTGACGTCAATATTGTTTGTATTTGCATGAAGCATGTTTCAGGATTTTTTTTCTCTGAAAAAAATTATAATTTCTTTTTGCATTTTACTCGCTGTGCCGCTGTGTTTGTTATTATTATTATTAATTTTTTTATAAAAATAACAAATGTTTCGACTCACCTGCCTCTTTTCGTTTGCTCGTTTGCGCCACTTCGTTTTTTGCGCCGCTTCGTTTTGCATTCGTTTTATTTTTAAGTGTTTTGTGTTGTTGTTGTGTTCGTGCAAAGTTTCATTGAAGAAAATAAAAGCGAAAAAATCTGAAAAATTAATATTTCCACTACCTTCTCCTCCTCCGCACGCCAACAGCTGCAAATGTTATTGCAAGCCACCGGCAACAACAACAACTTGGCCACCATCAATCAACAAATCAACAGCCTTGGCTCCATCAACCAACAGCTGACATCGCTCAGTCATCAGCTGAGTGGTTTGAATCAGCAAAGTCAGAATATACAAAACTTCCAGAATATCAATGCGGCGGCGGCAGCTGCTGCGCAACAGCAACAACAACACCAACAGCCATCACCGCCGCCAGTCAGCGCCGCTCAGTTGACGCCACCCTGTTCGGCCGCCTCACTGCAGCAATCGCAGCTACATTTGAATATCGCTACGGCGGCGAACGCTGGCAATGCCAACAACAATAACAACAGCATGAATAACGGCGGCGGCAGCAGCAGTCCATTCCCTACAATGAATCAATTGCAGAGCATAAGCAATCAGCTACAACAACTGAACGCACAGGCTACACAGTCGCAGCAGGACGCGCTGTCGAAGGACCTCTTCCAAGTCAATCAGGAGCTCTTGAATCGGCTGCAGGCGCTCAACTTGGGTGCCGGCAATGCGAACGCGTTGACGCTCAACACCGGCGCGCCCATGGCCAGTGCGCAGCAGACACCGTCGCCGCGCAATTCCTTCTTCTTCGTCAATCCGATGTCGTGCAGTCCGGCGAACAACAACAATAACCCGGGTAATTTCAATTTTCTCAGCTCGCCGAGCACGCTGTCCGGTCAGCTGACCCCCTCGCCCATGAGCACACTCACACGCAACTCGTACACGCACAGCCCCCAACTGCAACACCAACAACAACAGGAGGTGGATGCTTTGCAACAACAATTGAGCAGCATCGATCAGAATTTGAATTGCCTAATCGATGAACAATTGATGAAACCACTCGGCGGGTCCATGATGTCGACGTCCTCCAATGGCAATATCGCTGCCGGTAGTCCTTCGGGTACGCGTGAGTCCAGTCGCTCCTCGTCGACACTTGACTCGGCGTCACCATCATCGCCGCGCATACGTAGCGCCGGCGCCAATAACAATAACAACGAGCCACGCTTCAATACCGTTATGCTGAAAGTGACTGACGAAGCGGGTAATGTGACCAATCAGCGCAAGCTATCGGCCACGCCAAGCTTCATACAGCGCAGCACCAGCGAAAAGGTGCCGAATCGCAGTCAAATTATGAGTCAAGTGCAACGAACCGCGTGGGCGCGTCACACCACCAAATAACAGTCGGCTGCCGTTGGCGGAGATGATGGTGGTGGTGGTGCTGTTGGCGAAGAGAACTGCATGGATGCCGTCTTAATAGAAATCTAGTTGAGCATAAGTGGGGTGGGAAAGCTGTAGCACAGCGTTGTGGATTGTGCTGCAACAGTAGTAGATAACGGTTTTTATAAATAAAACTCTTAAAGTAGCTAAACTGCAGTTAAATGGCTGCTATAAGGCGTTAATATATTATACATGTTAGGGTGGTTCTAAAAAATAAACATAAATTATTTTTTCTTCCGATCATACTAGACGTTATTACTATAGTCAAATTTATCGAATATTAATTTTAATTGTTATTGAAGGCAATGTAGGCGTGTCCATCAAGGGTCAAAGTTCAACTTTTACAATAAGGACCTAATAAAATATCTTTTTTTTAATCTAGTTTGTAACCAAATCCTCTACTATAGCATAAAGTCGAAAATATCGCATACGAGTATAAAATTTGGGCACCGACCACCAAGTTATATTCCTATACTATAACCTATATTATATGCCGAACATTGAATCCTGAGCGACACACTCTAAACGTCTCCAAGAGTCAACAAACTCTTAAATAAAAACAAAATATAAATTTGAAATAATCATCCAAATTAAATAAGAGAATATAAATATAAATATTATATTCTTTCATTTAAGGACCACCCTAACACATATGTAGTATACATAGAGCTCACATTTAGAGTTTGTAAAAATTACTTTATTTGTATTATCATAAGTCCATACAATATGTATATGATGCGATAAATTCTTCCGTCGCTAAGAAATTTCATATCTTCTAGCCTTAGTCCAATTAAAAAAAGTAAAAAATTAAAAAAATATATATATTATTCATATTATGTATCAGAGAATATCATAAATTCATAAATAAAATTTTTTGCTTGTTTTATAATTTAGTTTTTAATTTACAGTATTAATATGGAAAATGTAAAATTATACTAGTTGTTGAGCAGTTAAAATATGTATTTGAAGTCAATTGAACTATGTACTATGTATAACTGTTATACTTTTTTTGATAATAAAAATCAGTATCGAGTCGTTATGTTTCATTTTGCTTTGTGTTTTATTTTTTTTCGAATATTTCGGTTTCGGTTAACTATAGTTTTTATTAAATTTCGAATTTTCGAAGTTAAAATATCGTAAATATTTGTTCATGTTTTTTGATTAAAAAATCCCTTGATTTCCGGAGTTTACTTGATTAGATGTCTTTAGTTTAGACAATTTAATTTCAAAGTTTCGAAGTTAAAATATCGAAAGTATTTTTTCATGTTTTTATTAAATTAAAATTTTAATTTTTAAATAAATTTTTTTTTCGAATTTTCGAATATCGAAAATATTTTATCATATATTACGTTTAAAATTTTTTTTTAACTTTTGATTCTCCGAAAATAATTGAAAATATGTCTTTAGTCTAAACATTTTAATTTCAAAGTTTCGAAGTTAAAATATCGAAAGTATTTTTTCATGTTTCTTACTAAATTTAATTTTTTTCAAATTGTTTAAATTTTCGAACTTAAGTACAATTTTTTTTATTTCGAATTTTCGAAGCTAAATTTTCGAACATATTTTTTCATGTATATCTTATTAAGATTTTGTCATTTAATTACTGGAGTTTGCTGGAAAAATTTTTTTAGTTTAGAAATTTTAATTTCGAATTTTCGCAGTTAAAATATCGAAAATATTTTTCCACGTTTCTTGATAAATTAAATTTATCCGTATAGTTTTGAATTTTTGATCTAAAGTGTAGATTTGTTTAATTTCGAATATCGAAAATATTTTTCCATGTATTATATTTTATTTTTTAAAACTTGTTTTTTTTTACTTTAGATTTCCCGGATGTACTTGAAAAAATGTCTTGAGTCTAATAATTTTAATTTGGAATTTTCGATGTTAAAATATCGAAAATATGTTTTAATGCTTCTTAATAAATTAAAAAATTTCGTATAGTTTCGATTTTCGAACTTATGTACGAATTTTCGAAGCTAAAATATGAATATATTTTTCATGTATTTTGTCATTTTGAAGTTAACATTTCGAAAATTATTAATATTTTATTTGGTTGTCATTATTAAAAAATCCTTTGATTCATCGAATTTACTTGAAAAGTTGTCGTAGTCTAGATTTGATTTTAATTTCGAATTTTCGAAAATATTAAATTCATTAAAAATATTTTTTACGTATTTTTTGTCTATTTCTTTTAATAAAAAATTCTAGGGTTATTTGAAAATATGTTCATTGCGCAGGTCATTCTCTGACTAGAATATCTGATATATGAGAATAATGTTAAAATTTGCTGTTTCTCTTTTTGCAGTCTGATCTTAAATGTCACTTTAATAATTGCCTATTTTCTGAAAGATATTTTGAATCCTTTCTTGTTACTTACACTAAGATATATTACATATATTTAAGGCAGTAGTCTGCTTTAGAAGCCGAAAGCGTTTTTTTAGCAATTTTTTTGAAAGAGAAGGAAATGATTGCGGTAAACGGATTTTTAAGACGATAGTGTACTATATTTAAGGCTTAAAAAACCATATTTATTATTAAAAAATATTGAAATTTTTTCAAAGTTGTAAGTATTTTTCTGGAGCGAGGTCCAGATGCGATGCATTTGAAACAGTCGAACCAATTTTTTTTTGTAATTTTTATAAGTTTCTTTTCTTTATGAATTAAAAAATACCGAAGAAGTTATAAACTTCCAAATTTTTTCGAAGTTTAAAAAAAAATCACTTAAAAAAAAATTGGCTTTAAGTTGCAAAACAAGTATTTTAAATAATACTTTTTTTAGTTCAAATAGAAGATAATTTAATACTGAAGCTAGATCACTTTGGTTTTTTTCGATTCTCTATATTCTCTATAATTCTTTTTGCTATCGCCGGCACCGTTTTCTAACACTTGTGAAAATGAAAACTCGAGAAAACGCGCTTTAAAGTCTGCCAGAGCATTCGCAACTGCTCGACACTCGGCCACTAAAACTGCTCTAGCTTCGAAAATATGTCGAATTGGCCTCAAGAATTTTAAAGACATATTCTTGAATAGTTTTGGAAGAGATTTAAAACAAAACAAAAAAATCGATTTTTTGAAGCCTGTAAAGCAGACTACTGCCTTAAGATAAATCCGTCTTCAATTCGCAACTCTTCTTCCCTGCTCATTTGCCAATTTGCAACAAAAAATCATCAATTGAGTATTTTAGTTGAGTTTAAAACAGTCAAAACAATTTCCTTTAAATTTCGAATCCAATCAAATTCTACAGCTTTTTACGGAAGTTTGTGAGATTTATACAAGTTGTATATTCGATTCAGTAATTTACAATTTCCAAGGTTTGATCACTTTTGACTTTAGATCCAGAGATTGACAATAAAACTAAAAAAAGGTCGCTTTTATTAACTACAAAATCTGCTAGTGAAACTTTCTCCAGATCATTACAAGAAATTATTCTCCTTCAAAATCATCCTAGTTTTCATTATTTGCGACTATTTCAAAAAATTTTGATGCATGACTTCTCAAAATCATTACAAAATTTTCAGTGTTTATACATTATATTATATTAAATTCTTTATAAAATAAAAATAAAAAGATTTAGCAAATAAATCGGTCCATAGTTCAGATGATGTTATTCAAGAATGAATAAAATTATAAGAAAGTTATCAAAAATTACAAATGATTCCTCCCCACTTGTTAAGAAAGCATTTGAAAGCAATTCTACATAAGTATATATTATATATCATTTAGTGCCCCATTAGTTGTTTAAGTATTCACATTGTTATAGTTAAAGCAATTGTTAGCACGTGTTAAATTTACAAGGCATAATAAATGCTAGTACCTAGAAAGATACATACGTACAGAAATACTATAAAACTTATTATCCAAAGATAACAAAAACTTGAAAAAAAAAAATTATTTCTTTAAACGCTACCCAATAAATAAAGCTCAATTAATTTAATTAAGTAATTTAAACGTATTTCGAATACACTTGTTTATATATGTATCCTTGTATCCGTATATATTTTAAGACGTTTAAACACTTCACTTTACGGTCTTCTAAAGCTACATATCATCAACAAAAAAGTCCTTTGAAATAATATTATATTAAATAGCCAGTATAAATATACAAGTAAATGATTCTTTAGTATGTATAACACTCATATCTAAATGAAATTGCGTGAGCAAATTGTTATCTTCCATGTAATATACCCAATATGCATAGAAGTTTCGAAGGCACCTAATTAGTATTACTGATTTGTAATGAATTAATAAATTGTTTAAAAATGTTGTCACTTTATTCATAGGTGATTAATAAAATAATAAAATATTAGGTTTTCACAACAAATGCGTATTTACTTTTTATGCTGTCTATTTCAATGAAGTGTGAACTGCGTAAGTGCTGTTCTTGCTTTTCAATGCGCCGAAAAGTAGGCAATGTTTAGTTAGTAATGTGAATACACAGATTTTTGTGAAAATCTATCATTTTTTTATGCCATAATATTTAGTAAACTTTGGATATTTCTCACAGCGAAATAATAAAAAAACTCTATCCTCGTCAATCATAGTTAAATATCATATTTCATAGTAAGTTGTTACGTATACGCACCGTCGAACCAAGTGCCTACTTCAAAATTTGTACAAATGTTCACAGCTTATTAATTAGTAACTAATACACATTTTTTACGTAAATTTGCTTAGTTTTGATTTCATTTTATCCTTGCTTATTTTTCATAAAGCTCTTTTCTTGTTTCTGGAATATTTTGAACAATAAGCCGATTCTTGAATATTTTTTACGAAATGCAAGAACATTTTTGAATATATACGT
This sequence comes from Zeugodacus tau, assembly GCA_031772095.1. NCBI lineage: Eukaryota > Metazoa > Arthropoda > Insecta > Diptera > Tephritidae > Zeugodacus > Zeugodacus tau. The sequence goes on along the minus strand of CM062653.1, from coordinate 54,935,017 downwards.
TCTTTATGCTTACAAATTCTTCTGAAGGCTACTCATAATTTCGGTATATATGATTTGAAGTCACGAAAATTTGAAAAAAAAATGTATAATTTCCAAAGCTATAGCTGTCTGTGTTGACCCAGTTTCAAAAAAAGGTCCTTGCGGTGACAATCAAAAGTCCTTGGAGATTCATCTAAAAATATTTTCTATAAATAAAAACAGTATTTCTTTATATTTTATTTATTTTTTATTTTAAACTTTGAAACATGTGTTTATACATATATATCTATTTAAAATTATTACCACGAAAAGTTCAACAAATATATTGGGCCTAATCATTGAATCCGTTTCTATCGAAAAATGGTTCGATACTATCGACAAATTTTACGTCGAAATCATTGAAACCGTATCGAAAATAAAATTTACGATCGAAGTGAACTCACTTACCGACTCGAAAAAATACATTGTGCGGATCAAATTTAAATTTTCAGAGAATATTTTTAATATATTACACTTAACGAAAATGCAAAAAAAAATTGATTTTTTGAAAATCCTGACTACCCCTAACCTCTTAAGCTTTGTAGTATGATATCTATATTAAAAAGAAAGTATTTCTTTAAATCTTATTTATTTTTTATTTTAAACTTTGAAACATGTGGCAAGCTTATACTTCTATAAAACCTTATACCATATATATCTTTTTAAAATTGTTACACCGATTCAACAAATATATTGGGCCTATTCATAAATTATATTTTAAATGGGTATTTTAGAGACAAGAGACATAAACATAAAACTAACAAGAATAAATTAAAGACGTTTAAAAGCGATATAAAGTTTCCCCCTCGAAATAGCGAAAGAATTTTCTCAAAGAGCCTCAAGCGAATTAAATACTTTTTTGGAAGAAATTTCACAACAGTTTAACGATGTAAGCACTCCAATCCAGGACAAATCTGGATGAAAGAAAATGTGTCACGTGTATATATTATAAGTTATTTATAGTGTGAAAGTGATTTTAAGTTTGTAACCAAAAAAATAACAAAAACGTATAACGTATATCTAAAACAGAGAGTGGTCCCTTCATTTAAGTAAATTTAAGTTCACTCGATGAGGAGGTCAGTTTTAATTTTTTTTACGAAGCAAAAAACACAGATAATTTAATTTATCAAATTTGTCGCATTTGTCGATGAAGTTCGATAAAACAGTTTTACGGTCTCACTTTGTGGTAAAGCAGTTTACCGTATAGAAATCGAATTCGCTACGGATTCAATGATTGTGCCCATTAATTAAATCAGTAACGCTTTCAATATGATGAAACTTTGCAAACTGCGAGCGTGACGGAATTTCGTTGCGTAACACAATTTCGTTGCAGTCGATCATATTGCACTATTTAATAAGAGAAAACCAATTTTTGTCAAATTTTGAATTTTTGAAACCCACCTAAACCTTTAATATAATATCTAAACATTCCTTATTTAAAGCAAATATTTCGAATTTTCACTAATATAACACTGTAATAGCAGTAAATTGCGAATAAAAAGATTTGCAGTAAAAGCGTCCGCACTCTGCCTACGACATTAAATTTGTGTACTAAATCAAAGATTACTGTGCAAACTCATTATTCTTGTTAGATGATGATATCGCTTGCTAATAAGATACAAACGACACTTGTGCGTCTCCACTTATAATCACATATACACACATATGTAAATATGTACCTATATACACATATTTTACATATCTATGTACAAACATGTCCCCTCATGTGTATTCCACACACAATTAAGGACAAATTGCTTAATGGCGGCAACCCAAAATGAAATTTAAATCGTTAATGCTCTTTCATTGCGCAATATTTATGTTTGCCTGGATATGCAATATTTTATGAACGAACATAAAACTCGTTTAATTAAGGCAGATCTCTTACCAAACCACACACGCGCTGTCGTATGAGCTTCAGTTACTAGCTTGAGTATGTGTGTGTGTCTGCTTGTTGGTGGTGTGTGCTTCAACGTTTTTGGAAGCCACGTCTTCTGTTTCGGTATTCAATTACCGCACTCGCGCCTTTTTTCATTTTGGCTCCCAGGCCGTAATGGCACAATTTATCACTTGCCTGCCGCCCGGAGACTCAAAGCGGCGCGTAGGAACCACAAGGCATGTGGGCGTCATAGAACAGGGTATAAATATTGAGGTAGCGAAGTGGAGAAGTAACAAGTGTCGCTGGTTGTGGTGAAAGGCAAACAAGCGAAGAACAGCAAGCAAAACAAATGAAAAGGAGAGGGAGTGGCGAAAAGTGGTTTATGAGACTTCTGTAAAATTAAGCAAGCAACAAAAAAATCGAAATAAAAGACGCGCTTAAGCATTGTTAGCTTAAGTGGGCGTAACGCACTCCATAAATTCGCGATTAATTGTCAGCAAATATATCATAAAAGACGGCAAAATGGCGAGCGGCGTTGCCTTTAGGCTGATTTAGAGCGCTTAGAGATTGGAGCAAAATCAATGATATACATTTACGCTGCAACAACAATTTGTTGTTGTTGTTATATTTAATATTCATACACGCTTATCAGTACTCATCTCACGTTTCGCACATATAAATATATTTTTGTTGTATTTTAATATTTTCTGTTTATTAATTTTTCGTACTCACACACACACACTCATACTCTCTTTCTCTCACCCGCTTTTATAGCTTTCATCGACAGCGAAAGTGGCACGCTGGTTCCAACAGCTTCCCTGGCACACCGCCTCCCTCTCACGCCCCGAAAGCGGCTTCGTTTCGGGCGATTCGCGTTCGGAGAAATTCCATTGCGAGGAGTTCCACTACACCAAGGAGCCGGATGATTTATGCGATGAGTTTCTGCTGGTCGAGGGCAGCAGCACCATTTGGACGAAATTGAGTGCGAAGAAGCAGCGCAAATTACTCGGCATGCGACTGGGCAAGGTGACGACATTTTGAGAATATTTGATGAAATTACCGGCGGAAAAAAAATATTAATGTGCTAAGTCAGGGCATTAGGCAGTTAGATTATAAAGCAGCAGTCTAAAATGTTAAGCAACAACACAAAATAAGTAACAAAAAAGAACGAAAATGAAAATTGTAAACGAAGTCAATATATTATATTTAGTGTAACGGCAGTTAAGCAGCTGCGCGCCAACTTAGTTAAGTTCATAATAGATTTTTGTAATTTTTTACGCGAAACATTGATTTTAAGTACATATATACGAAGTAAGCGCATGCGATTTTTTTTATTGGTATGCCATGCATTTAGAAATGGCGCCATGTTTAGAAATTAATGTCATAACATAATTTTCACATTCGGACAAGTTTATTTGGCGAGTATTACTTTAATATTTAAATATTATTTTAAGTTAGAATATGTATATGTGAGCTTAACTACTAACTCGAAATTCGAAAAATTTCAAAATTCGTAAATTTTCAAAATTCATAAATTTTCAAAATTCGAAAAGCTAATGGAAATTTCAAAATTCGAAAATTTTCGAAATTCGAAAAATGTATCTTTGTCCGAATATTTGATCTTTCTGAACCAAACGAAACGAAACGTAACTGCGAAAATATATCAAGAAATTTGTCGAAATAATATTTTTTTAAGTAGAACTGGCAACTATTTTTTCTTTAATAATAGATCAAAATAGTTAGATTGAGATTATATGTTTGTTCAAATATATCTGTAACCTACTTATAACCAATATAATCCATCTTCTTGACTTTATTCTGTATAATTTAAACAGAATGCGAATTTCTAACCAAAATGAAGTGAGAATACATCATTTAATTGAACGTGATTCGATTTCGAAAATCTGTAAACATCTACAGTTAGATCCCATAAGATGAATAAACTAATTTTCATGAAGGTGAATATATTTTTACTTTGTCAATGAAGGTCAAGCCGGTGTGAAATTTTTTCCAATATTTTTTTTTTTGTTTTAACGAGTACATTTCGATAATGTTTTGCAGTATTTTCGAAATTTTTTTATAATTTTTTTTTCTATGCCGAAAATTTTTTCCGAAAAATTATTTGGTTTAAAACTGTTTTTCTTGAATTTCGAAAATAAATTTACAACATGACTTTTGTGGTTGCTCATATATACTAAGAATTATCATAATTTTAATTTATTCGAAAACGTGAAATGTGTCGTTTGATATTGACACAAGGCTTAAAGAAGACTATATGCATTTAAATTTATATGTATTATATATAGATAAGCGCGAACTGTCATGTCAAGCAAACGATAACATTAAAATAACAAACAAACTGATTTGTTTGCGAAATTATAATGTGAGTAATAATCCGTTAAGCATAAAAACACATATTAATACCGTTAGTTGACTAAATCACAAAACAAAGAAAGGAAAACAAAGTCACAAAATAGAAAGCTTAGGTTTATATATTTCAAGATATCAAACAGTCAAGCAATCAATTACCGTTATATGTAGGTTAGCGAGAAACAGTAAACAAACATTAACAGCGCATATTAAATCATAAAATTTTCATATTAATCATACGCCATGTCGAACCACCAACACAACCACACCACAATGAGTTGAAGGAGTAATAATAGCAAAAAGCGCAAAAGTTCACATTTGTAAGTGTATATAAGAGTGTATAAGTATGTGTGTTTGTGTGTTTGTCAACACACAAATATTTGACTTGTTGTTGTTGTTGTAAATATTCACATAAAATATGCATAACTGTGAAAATTGTTGATTGCTACCAAGAGATGATAAGCATATTGAAACAAATTCGACAAAATTTCGGCTAGACAAACAAACACGAGCACAAACAGACAAACAAAATACAAACACAAAACACACAAACAACTTTTGCTTGTCTTTTTCGCTACAATCAGCTGTGGCACAGTGCAGGTCAAAATATTTTTTTTTGTTTTTTTTTTATTTTTTTTTTGCAAATGTGTTTGAGTGTTGTTGGTGGAGGGAATAAACTTCAATTTCAGTTTTCATGTTTTATGCAGATGAAAAACTCATAGAATAAACAAATAAATTGCAAATGTCTATGGTTAGCTAGACACTTGTATGCACAGTGAGCAATTTTCGAAGATTTTAGTTAATCAGTTGTTATCTTTTTAGAAACCTACTACTTCTATTGTGTAATCTATATATTTTTTGTCAGTTTTAAAAATTAACTTGGTGCATATGAGGGACTCTCAATCGCAGTAAGATAGAGCTAATTATAAGTTGATAGTTTTTCTTTTTTTTTTTAGAATTTACTGCAACAACAAGAATTCTATATGTCATTCTGAAAGGCCAATTTTTTTTTAATATCCCTTTTTCTACCGACAAAGTACTCCGAAATGGACAAATTGTAAAAATATACGTATTCTGAATATAGAATTTGCTCTCTTTTTGACAACATTTAGATAATAAACAATGGCAAATTCAAAAAAGAACTATTCGTTGAAAGATTCCCCCCCTGAAATAAAGGCCATTCCCTGATCTCTAGCTAATGATCAACCATTTATTGACTATTTTTTTCATTATTGCTCCTAACAGTATGCTATATATTATAAAATATGACAAAAATTCACTTTTTTAAATTTAAATATTTAAATCCATTATATTGCACAGCCACACAAATAAAATTATCATAACCTGGGGCTCTTTCTATTACTTTTTAAAAATTCAAAATGATGAACCAAATTGGCGAACAAATTTTAAAACTTCCCCATATTGCATCCGCTACTTTAAATTTTGAAAAACCCGACACCGGATTCGTAATCAACGACTCCGAAACCCCCAGAATAACAAGTTTCAAGCGAATCTTATGAAATTTTAAAAATCGCTGTCCGCCATATTGATTTTCTAAGGTTATCTCAAAACCCTATCTGATGCGGTTAAATGGATTCGGATCTTGCGGATTCAGATTCGAATTCAGCGACCCCAAATATATCCATAGTAAGAGCCCCAAGTCATGATAATTTTTGTTTTGTGGCTGTGTTGTTGTTCGAAAACTTCTACTCACTGGGTATTACAATATACAATCTCTTAGCTATGCTATCAATAAGGCTCAAGTAATGCTAATATGAAAACATATTAACAAAAACAAAAAATCGAACTAAATTGCTAACAAAAAACACAAATAACTAAGGCGCATGCAAGCGGTAAAAAATATATAACATTAGGGTGACACATTTTTTAAAAATAATAAATTAAAATTTCTCTCTATAATTTTATTTAACTCCCATTTTTTCGTGTTTTACGAATATTAAATTACCATTATTTGAGAGATTGTGTGAAAAAAAAACTTATTTCCAAATTTTACAGTTACCAAAATACCAAAATTAAAATAAAATAATGCATTTTAATTTTCTTAGTAAATTATAATTTATTAGAAAATTCACAAAAAACTAATTCTGAAATAAAAAAAGAATTTCTCTAAATACAGTGGAACTCAAACTTCCTTAACTCGAAGTTCTTCATAACTCAAACTCATGAATCGGCAATAGCAGTCAAAATTCATACATATTTCCTACCATAAATCGAACTTTGTCAAACTTTCCGACCAAGGCATAATACAAAATTTAACATTTTACTATTGAGACAGAAAAAAAAATATTTATTAGAAAATTCACAAAAAACGAATTCTGAAACAAAAATAATAATTTTCGAATTTATTTGAACCACCCTAACATGTAACATGTATGCTCATATTTGCGGCTGGAATATGACACACACATGCATATTATGCACACACACATACTCGTTTTGTAGACTTATTAGATAAACATTGCTGTGGTAGATCAAATGTGTTTCAATAATGTCGGCACGAACACACATGCAAACAAACAATCAAACACATACACACATTCGCTTACATATACTTTCATATTACATTAGCTTGTGTGTGTGAGTGTTTTTTTGCATACTTATAGGCGTACTTACGTGCTGCTGTCGAAAGTAATATGTAGTTATGATATACTTTGAATTTTCAAGCAAAATCATATACTTACGATACTTATCGGAAAACAGACACATACATACATGAACACATGCAGAAACACATTAGCATGAAAATGATTATTTTTGCGCTTTTTCGCATTATCAAAACAAATTGCGCTTGCTTTGATATAATATGATACCACGTAATACTTATATATGGTATACGCATTTCTTTAAGCAAAAAAGACTAAAATACAAGAAAGAAAGCAGTTTTAATGTAGATTTTAAATTAGGCGACTTTTCGAATTTTAGTATACAAAAGTATGAAATTTATTAATAATTTACTTGTTAAGGTTTTTATATTTTTATACGCCAGCTTATAGACACATCACACATACATATATAAGTACATACATTGAAATATGCGTAAGATTATAGCATAGAAAGCCAGAAGTCATTTAAAAGTTAATAAAAATTTACTGCGAAATTACATAGAAATATATATGACTATATAGATACATACATTTTACATATATGCATGCATATGTATAGGACGAGATTACTCATACAAAAATATTTTGTAAGAAATATGTAGGTATATTAATTCATAATCTTCTTATTATTGTATGATTTTTCGAAATAAACGCAGCCATTTAAATGTTGAGACTGAAGATCTTTTTTACGTTATGGTTATAATGCGCTTGAATAAATTAGACAGGCTTCAAAAGAGTGCACACATACACACACGTATGTATTTGATTTTTTATTTTTATTGGTGCGAATTCATTGAAAGCGTTCTTGAAAACAAATTAATGCTAATTTTGCTTTAAATTTTTTTTATACTTGAAAAAAATATTTAAATTTTAAGCCAACGATTGTTATTTTAAAATTTATTTTTTTTTGATTTTCTCCAAAAATTAAAAATAAATATAAAAAATAATTATATTAAAAATAAAAAATATTAATTAAATTAGACAATTTAGTCGTAAGCATATGGAAATAATTATTTTATTAATATTTTTTAAATAAAATCCATTAATTTTAAATCATAAATAACATAAGCGAATCATATACTTACGTGTATGTGCTAACAGTTTAAGAAGAAACGAATTACAGTTAATATACAATTTTATACCACTTTGTTTTATTGAAGTAACTTTATACAACGGAGCTATCTATAGAATTTCCAAATCAGGAGGAGACACTATTCTCACATCAACGTTAATTTACATTATCATCATCAAGAGAAAGATCGACTTGCACTTGACTGGACTACCAGTTTCGACGGAAATTTCTTGATCACTCTTATTGAAAATGGATGACCAACCAATCAGCAATTGAATTTCGGCACTAAGGTGTTTACTAGCTGATTAATTGAGTGTTGAGTTAAATCAGCAGAAGAGTAATTATTAAGTAACTGAGAGTGGTTTGGAAGTTCTACATGATGATAAGGGATTAACATATCTGGAGGATGGAGAACTAAAATCATCTCAGGAGATCATTTCCTGCTTTCGCAAGGAACCAAAGGTAACAACATGAAGTCTTTAATAAATTTCCTATTAAACCTCCTTCTCTCTCAATCTTCGATGACTTCCGAATGCTGTCGGCAGTTCAAATGTCAAATTAAAACTACCTTCAATCAGACCTAAGTCCGCTCTTGATTTTTTTTTCGCTTAAGCAGTGAATGATAATGATAATAATCAAGAGAAAGATCGATTTCATTTCACCATAAAAAAATTATTGAATTTATTCGCGTTTAAAAATGACTTACAGATATAGAATCTCTCTTGGAACCAAGCAACCTCAAATCGAAAAAATAGATGTTTGCCAAAGAAACCTAAAATATCAACTTATCTGCCTGGTTTTCTCTCCCCCACAATTTACTCCTTTCCATAAACTAAATTAACTGATTGCTTGCGGACAAAAAAGTATCGCCTAAGGAACAGAAAATAATTTCGATCTGTAATATGCAATGAGTTTCTGCTGGTCGAGGGCAGCAGCACCATTTGGACGAAATTGAGTGCGAAGAAGCAGCGCAAATTGCTCGGCATGCGACTGGGCAAGGTGACGACATTTTGAGAATATTTGATGAAATTACCGGCGGAAAAACATATTAATGCGCTAAGTCTGGGCATTACGGCAGTTAGATTATAGAGCAGCAGTCTAAAATGTTAAGCAACAACCTTAAATAAGAAAAAAAGAACGAAAATGAAAACTGTAAACGAAGTCAATATATTATATTTAGAGTAACGGCAGTTAAGCAGCTGGGCGCCAGTTTTGTTAAGTTCATAATAGATTTTTGTAATTTTTTACGCGAAACATTAATTCTAAGTACATATATACGAAGTAAGCGCATGCGAAATTTCTTTTTTATTGGTGTGCCATGCATTTTAATGGCATGCCATCGCGCCATGTTAAGAAATTAATGTCATAACATAATTTTAACTTTCGAACAAGTTTATTTGGCGAGTATTATTTTAATATTTAAATATTATTTTAAGTTAGAATATGTATATGTGAGCTTAACTACTAAATCTTCAAGTAAAATAATTTTCGAAAATGTTTCGAAATTCGAAAAATTTCCAAATTCGAAAAACAGAAAAATTTATTTTTGTCCAAGCTTGATGTTTATAAAACCTAAAGCTGAGCAAAATCGTGTCAAAACCCATGTTTTTTTTCATTTAACGGAATTTTTTAAAACTACGAAAATATGTCAAAAAATTTGTTAAATTATATTTTCTTATTTCTTATAGATATGACAACTCTTTCACGAAACTAAAGAGCTTTGTCTATAAAATTCAATCCTTACAAAAAACAAGTAAGGAAGGGCTAAGTTCGGGTGTAACCGAACATTTTATACTCCCGCAATTTATTTATTTAACTTTATTTATATTATATAATACACAATTTGACCCACATATTCGTCATATATATTGTATAAAGTCCACTGAAAGTTGGAAACCATAATATTAGGTTAGAAGCACCGAGGTCCTCATGTTCGGTATATGGGGCATTGAAAACCTATGATCCGATTTCGGCGATTTTTAGAATGGGACTGCCACACTATTAACATAGTATTTGTGCAAAGTTCTGCACCGATATCTTCACTAGTACTTACTTTATATATTGTAAAGCAAACGATTCAGATTGTCTTCAAAGTTCTGGTATATAGGAAATAGGCGTGGTTGTAAAGCGATTTGGCCTATTTTCACAACATATCATTGGGATGTAAGGAAACTATTACAAACCAAGTTTCATTGAAATCGGTCGAGTAGTTCCTGAGATATGGTTTTTGACCCATAAGTGGGCGACGCCACGCCCATTTTTCATTTTGTGAAAAAATCTGAGTGCAGCTTTTATCTGCCATTTCTTATGTGAAATTTGGTGTTTCTGATGTTTTTCGTTAGTGAGTTAACCCACTTTTAGTAATTTTCAACCTAACTTTTGTATGGGAGGTGAGCGTGGTTATTATCCGATTTTTTGGACTGTATTAGGAAGTGGCTAAAAAAACGACTGCAGAAAGTTTGGTTTATACAGCTCTATTGGTTTGCGAGATATGTACAAAAAACTTAGTAGGGGGCGGGGCCACGCCCACTTCCCCAAAAAAATTACATCCAAATATGCCCCTTCATAGTGCGATCCTTCATACCAAATTTTATTTCCATAGCTTTGTTTATGGCTTAGTTATGGCACTTTATGTGTTTTCGGTTTTCGCCATTTTGTGGGCGTGGCAGTGGTCCGATTTTGCTCATTTTCGAAAGCAACCTTCCTTTGGTGCCAAGGAACACGTGTTCCAAATTTCATCAAGATATCTCAATTTTTACTCAAGTTACAGCTTGCACAGACGGACGGACGGACGGACGGACGGACGGACGGACGGACGGACGGACAGACAGACATTCGGATTTGAACTCCACTCTTCACCCTGATCACTTTGGTATATATAACCCTATATCTAACTCGTTTAGTTTTGGGTGTTACAAACAACCGTTATGTGAACAAAACTATAATACTCTCTTTAGCAACATTTGTTGCGAGAGTATAAAAATCGATCAATATATTTATGTATTTTGATAAAAATTGAGGAATTTGCCCAAATATGTATATGTGTGTAAAAGTATCGACAAAGGAACTCAAAATAATTTCGATCTGTAATTTTATTATAAAAAAAAATCATTGATAATTTATTACACAGTGGAACGAATACATAGCACCGCTTTACTTTTAAATCGCCGAGTTCAGTATCGAAATAGGTTTACTGAACTAACTATGCACAGAATTTCGTGTTGGTCCATAAGCAATTATGAGAAAAAATCATACAACAGGAGTAACCCAGGTACAACTCAGTACTGGTATAGCTGGTGTAAAGGATTTAATGCTGAGTGTGATCCATAACTACTTTAGATTAAACTATTTAAGCCTCAACAAAAATTTGAATCTATTTGATTCGTAAGCACAAATATCGGACAATTGAGCCAGATAATTTCAAAAGTCATGATTTCGATATATGATTTCGATTAAAATTATCACGTACTTGAATCTAATCTACGTAATAATTAAAAAAAAAGCAAAAACCAAAAAAACAAAAAAAAAAAATTAAAAATTTGAAAAAACCAAAAAATTAAAAAAAAGGGGATTAAATGTCTGCTACGTCCACGTCGTTAATCCTAGGATACGCTAAATTCTGATAATAATAGTGCATAAATCAATGATTTTTCATCATGTTCTGAGTTGGTTTTTTATTTGTAGCTCATACAAATATTGCTGTCCCAAAATTCCCTTTGGGGGTGATGAAATAAGGAACATTTTAAGATATTTTCGAAAAAAATCGAAGGGGGCATAAGTTGTTAAAAATTCCAAAAAAAAAAAATTATTTTTAAAATTATACATGGGTCGAGTTTGTTCCGTTTCAGCAGCATATCGCAGACGTTGATTCGGTCCAGAAGGTTTTTTTGCGTCAAATCATGAGGCACCCAAACATCAAGCTTTTTTGATGACCTTCTGCAGATGGTTTAAAATGCTTTGGTGACTAACTCCCATCTTCTGGGCGATGTCAAGAGATGCCACATGCCAGACTAACTCGATGTTCTCCATGATTTGATCAGTATTCGTCGACACAGGTCTTCCGCCGGCTGGCTTATCCATGGTGCCGTTTTCACCCGCTCTGAATCGTCGAAACCATTCCTCCTCAGTTCGAAGTGATAGAGTATGTCAAGACCTTTCAAAGATGTATAGTATTGCCAGATACGAGCTCTGTAGCGCTTTATGCATATCCGCCTCACATGGTGTGAGGCTTTTTCAGAAATTGTATAAATTTGTAAAAACCTAACCTCAAAATGGCAATGCTTCTATTGAATGTAAAGTATTTAAGTTTTCAGTATTCTCAAAATTGTTATACCGCTTTTGAGTCATTTTAATAGTATATTCATAATGGTTTAATTTTATATATATCACGTTTTAAGAAAATTTACAAATTCAGAGTCAGTTTATCCACTTCACTACGATCCATATTTTATCATCCAAAGCCTCATAGTCTCTACAGGTTTATAGATATCGTTGCCAAAAAAATTGACTTTAATTATAAATTTAATGCTACCAAAAAAATAATTATGCCAAAGTACACTAGAACACCTTGCGTTAACCTTAATTCACGTAATTTAAGTATCTAGAGCAACGAATAAGCAAAACATCCGGCACTCATTTGCAGCGTCCACCTTAAGTGCACCAATTAATTTAATGGCAAATTCATGTAGAGTGGCCAAGCCAGGGAAGTGACAAACATTCAAGCAGAAGACAAAAACAAAATTACAAAAAGTGAAATAAGCGGAAGTTTAGCCTTCGCAGGTTAAAATGCATGACAGCGCTGGCCTGAGAAGTCAATGCGACATTTGCCACTTGAATTTCAAGTAAACGAAATGCCTACTTATATACATATGTACATAAGTAGGTATGTATTGGTAAGGACGTTGAAGATAAATGACACGGATTAGTTGGTAATTTGCTAGGTCCACTGGTGGGCATTTCGTCACAGCAAGTCGGTAGCTATGTATTATACTAGAGCCTTTAGTATCTATGCACATGCACACATTAATCACAGGCTCTTGACTGTACTGCCAGTTTCGACGGAAATTTCTTGATCACTTTTATTGAAAATGCATGACCAGCCAATCAGCAATTGATTTTCGGCACCAAGGTATTTACTAGCTGATTAATGGAGTGTTGAGTTAAATCAGCAGAAGAGTCATTATTCACTAACTGCGAGTGGTTTGTAGTTCCGTTTGAGATTCGCTTTGTTAACACGCACGGTTCTATATGATGCTAAGGGTCTATAATATCTGGAAGATGAAGGATATTCTTTCCGGCAAGATCGAGGTCAGGACATGAATCAGTGTGAAATCTTTATCAACTCCTACCTTTACCTCTTTACCCCTCTCTCTCAATCTTCGGTGATTACTCAACGCTGCTGGTAATTCAAACGTAGATGGCTCCCATCTTGTAGAAGGCTGTGATGGAAACTTTTATAGCCATTCAAGAAACATAAGATAAGGACTGCAATTTCAACCAAATATAGGGACAAAGAGATTGTATGATATGTGTATTCAGATAATGATATAGATCCGATCAGTTAAAGCGCCTATGTCACTTCAACCATTTTTACTCTAGGATTATTCAATATAGTTCGTACATTTTCTGATTTCCTCTCCTCTTGCAAATATGTACCTTGAGTCAGACGAAAGGCCGCTCTTGAAGTTCTTTTTGCCGGTGATTAATAATAATTTCCATCTTCGTCTTCAGAATGATATCAGTGACGGAATTTGTTTAGTAAGAAATTCAGAAAAGACCGCTTCTAAACAGGGGATTTCTATTGATGAAATGAGAAAGGTAGTTCATTCTCTTGTTCTTTCTTCTAAACTCGTAAACTGCGAAGTAATAAATGAGATATGAGATAAATTGAGATATTTTGATTTCAATTGTTCTACCGACTCTTAGGATCCTCAATTTTCAAAACGAACTCTTCCAAAATTCTTAATTGAATAATATGGGCGAGCACTATCCAAGTGACAGATCTAAAGCCACCATTGTCTGGTATTCAGGTTCGTCTTGGATAGTGTCTTCGATCACATTTAGAGATTTCTCAATCTCCATAGCTTCTTCATTAACCCTATAAAGCGAATACAAGGGTAGCCGAGCACCAGTAAATAATAATAATAAATTACAAGAACGGATCTAATCAATCTCTACTCTCTAAAGGCTGTACAAGTACTTGTCATACTTATTCCGGCTTTGCTGTAACTGTAAGCCTTACCTTTACCTAGCATTGGATTATTAAATTCCAAGAATGGTTCAGATAGTTACAAAGAACTGTCTTTTCATTGTTAATTTACCAAAATGTTTTTTTCTTCTAGAACCAAAAACTGAAGTGCTCGTGAGCGACATCTCATCCATCACCTTACATAACCTCAATTTGATTTTTTTCACGTATTTTGCACAACCACCATTAGCAACCTTATAATTACGAAGCGCTGACTTTGCATATGGTATTTAAGAAATTCTTTTACATTTCTCTTTTTTTACAATTTTTCCTCATTTGAGGTGCAGCAGCAGCATCGAGATACAAAAAAATGTTGACCGCCAACAAGATAAACCGAGCAATTTTTGTCAAAAGTAAGAGAATTTATGAGCAAAATAAACGATAACTGCGCCAAGCGCTGCAATCTCACTCCTCTCCGCCACATGTCAACATGCAAATGACACGAAGACGAACACAAACAAATGAAGCCAAAAGAATAAAAATGATGTGGTAAAAATGAGAGGATGAGAGAAAGAAAGAAAAAGGGAATGAGAAACTCAACGTGTACACTCGCCAAATGCCTATCACTCAAGCTCGGACGCCACAAGCGAAAGAAACATAAATTTTCAAACATGTAATTACACGCCACTGCCAGCGAAGCGCAGTGAAAGCGAGTAGCATGCGACATTTTGTGCCAAAACGATTGTGTTAGGACATTTATAAAGTCACTATATGGTGGACTATTGCCCCAGTATGCTTCACTTGTGTGGGCGTAAGGCAGAGTGGGGAGATGAAGAAATGAAGCGTAAAAGGACATGTCACACTGCGTTGCGCTTTTTGGTGTGGATAACACTTAGTTGGAAATTTATTTTTGTTGTTATTTATTTTTTGCAAAACAATTTTTGACAGCAACATGGTTTTTGGAGGTTACTCGCAACTGAGAGCCCTGTGGGAAATTTTCATTAAACAGTGAATATAAAGAACAGGAAAAGAAAACTGAGACAGGATTGACAGAAAGATAGTCAATAGATTTGAGATAGACAGATTGGAGTGAAGATACGAGTATAGTATCCACTAAAGTATACAATTAAAAGATGTCTGACACAAACCCTTGATTCAGATGATTGTAATATTTAATTTCAAAGGGTGTAAAGAAGTGGAGGTGACAAAATCATAAATAATAATTAAACTTTAAACATAAAGCCCTTCGATAATCATAAATGATATTCCTGAAATTGTCTTCGACTGCTAATACTCGTACACTTCCTGCGATCTTTACACATATCTTTAAAAGAGAATGAGAAATATTTCCGATCCTTTCTAACCCGTTCAAAGCTTTACACAGAGAATTAGTCACAAATACTTTCCATGAATACAGCTATGGGAACAGTCTTTGTGTGTATGTGATTGGCGTTGAAACCGATTAGCCGAATCGATCATAGCGCATTTCCCTCAGAGTTCGGCGCCAGTTGGAGATCCCAAGTGTAACCAGGTCGCTCTCCACCTGGTCCCTCCAACGAAGTGGAGGCCTTCCCCTTCCTCGGCTTCCTCCGGCGGGTACTGCATCGAACACTTTCAGGGCTGGAGTGTTTTCGTCCATTCGGACAACATGACCTAGCCCGCGTAGCCGCTGTCTTTTTATTCGCTAAACTATGTCAATGTCGTCGTATAACTCGTACAGCTCATCGTTCCATCGTCTGCGGTATTCGCCGTTCCGAATGTTCTGAGGACCATATATTTTGCGCAAAACCTTTCTCTCGAAAACTCCTAGTGTCGTCTCATCTGATGTTGATATCGTCCAAGCTTCTGCACCATAAAGCAGGACGGGAATGATAAGCGACTTATAGAGTTTGATTTTGGTTCGTCGAGAGAGGACTTTACTTTTCAATTGCCTACTTAGTCGAAAGTAGCACCTGTTGGCAAGAGTGATTCTGCGCTGGATTTCGAGACTAACATTGTTGGTGTTGTTGATGCTGGTTCCCAGGTATACGAAATTATCTATGACTTCGAAGTTATGACTGTCAACAGCGACGTGGGATCCAAGCCGCGAATGCGCTGACTGTTTGTTTGATGACAGGAGATATTTCGTCTTGTCCTCATTCACCTCCAGACCCATTCGCTTCGCTTCCTTATCCAGGCGGGAAAATGCAGAACTAACAGCTAAATATAATTGGGATCGTTCCAACTATAATACTTGGACCCAAATATTTTTGGAATAAGCTTTTTCTAAGAAACCTAATGGTTCCTCATTCAGAGTTTCACAGGCTAAACACTGGTGCTTTTGTATATTTGTCGAGACCTTCTGTCGGATCGAGATGATCTGAACTCTTCGGTCGTTTTACCTTCAGGTCTTGCTTTTAGAATTTTATGAACGAAAAGTCCTTACATTTTGGGGCCTTAACCTCAAATCACGAAGTTTCATTCTAAGAGAACTTCAACTGAAGTATGTTTTGTCCAATTGAAGCGGGATTGGATCAAATTGTGAACTGAGGTCGGCTTCTACATCTTGCCGCCACACTTCTCCGTGAATTTACTGCACAGTTGCGACCAGTGCTGGAAAGACATTACACACCACATGGTAAGATATCTGCAAGTGCTTCTCCCAAACTTTTCCTACAGCCTCCGTACTCAAAAACCCATTAGCTACCGGGAGCTTGAAGTTCCTGCACGCGATTTTATACAATGCAAACTTGAAAGTTTAGCTGTAAGTGCCTACAAACATACATACTTATATGCAAAATAAACTCGCATATGAGCCGCAGTGTATTTGTAGCTGACAATTTTTTGTTTACTGTCGCCGCCACTCTAAGCTCGGTTGTGTACCATGTAAGTGGGTTCGACGCATTTATGCCACGTTAACGCCTATTTATGACCTCCAAACACACCTACGAAACACTCACAAACACACACATATACGAACACTTGCAAGGAGACAGCAACGCGGCCGCCCATTTGGGGGCGCAATGCGACTCCACATCATCACTCATTCCCCAGCGACGGTGCGCGGCTATTGTTTGCATTTCTAAGTGAATGACAATGAATGACTGGGATCAGCGTCAGCGCACACAAAAAACTGCCAGCTAAGCGAAATAAAAATGTGGCAGAAAGTGGCAAAAAATAAAAATAAAAAATAAGTGAAGGAGACAAGCGAAATGGCGCAAACATGTTATTGCGCCTCATAAACAATGGCAGCGGTGGCAGCGCGGAGGGAAGCAACAGTGGGTTTGCAGGCTGAGAGAGTTGGCCTGGAGTGGCAGCAGCAGCGTAGGCGAAGCAACAATTTGTTCACACATATGCACAGAGGCGACTATGCATGTACTTAGACGACGAAAACAAAGGATATGGCAGCCAGTTGTGGGAGGTGCGGGGGAGAGGGAGGCGTCGTTTCATGGGGATGGTCAGTGACAACAATTCGCTACACTTGCTTATTTTCCAGTTGGTTGCGGTCTGGTAATTATTTGTAACAGCATAGTTCGGTCGTGAATACGGTGCACAACGGACGTGTCCAGTTCTGTGTCTCCTGCGTGTACCGGCTCTCCACTGTGCGGTGAGTGGCTTTGAAGACACCAACCAACACAAATCAAAGTGCATAGGAAACTAGAAAACTTTTTAAGATCCCAGTAAGAATGCAACAGGCGGCAGGAAAACACTCCACCACCGATGGCGCTGCGGGCGCTGCAGCTTCCACCAGCACTGTGGAGACTACCATACATGCTGCGGCAGCACAACCACACTTTCCAACTTATACTGCCGCCACCACTGCCATTTCTCCTAGCGATGCCACACCATCGGCGCTTTCAACGCTGGTAGCTCCTCCATCAACACTGCCGGTCTCCACTGCAGACAATGCAATCGACGTCACGCCACATGTTGCAGCAACACCTGCCTTCGATGTGGTGGCCGCGTCCTCCTCCTCATTCTCACCGCAACCGCCGCTGCCCGCAATACAGGCGCTGGGTGAGCGACGTCGCGTACGTCCAGCTGGTATACTGCGTTTGGATATGAATAAGCCAAGACGTTCATCAGGTGGTTCCGTCGAGTTTCGAGCTCAACCGCAAATGCTCGGTGAGGTGAGTCAATAGCAATAATGGCTTTGGTATATATTTTAATGTAGTTTTAAATGCAATTGATTTGATTTGTGGTTTTCAACTTTCAAGTGTGTATCAAGTTGACTTAAAATGATAGTAACTGTATTCAAAGTGGATTAAAGTTGATATTTAATTGATATTGAGTATAAAGAAAGGCTTCAAGAGAGTATATATTTTACAATAGACCAGTGGGCTCTCATTGTTATGTACTTGATGTCGTTGTAATGTTTGTTAATTGTGCACGAATTCAGTCCGACAGTCAGTCCAAATGTTATATGAAGGAGACTCAACCAACTCATCCGATGATAAGTTTTTGAAAAAAATTTGCTTTGGCTTGTTTGATAGATCATATATAGTATCGATAAAACAAACTCATAGTCTTTCAAAAACCTCTTTGAGTATAAATAACATTTGTTCATAAACATAAAGATTCAAACTTGAGTTCTTAGGAAAATATGGTCATACTGGTAAAATTAGTGTTGGCTTTATGATAGTGTCTTCTAATTGATAAGAGATATAATGAGCATTGAAATGCCCAGTTAAAACCCAATGTATTCTAGTGTAGATATTTATGATCTATGGTTCTGTAGTTTACTCACATCTTAACGTGGAATTCACCAACAGAGGCGGAACTAACAAACTTTACTTCAATAATTGTTTCGTTACTCATATCAAATCACTATATTCTAAAGAATTCCAAAATAATTTAAAATGCAAACAAAGTACTCTATAAGAGACGATCTCATTAAAAGCGATGCAATTTTGAATTTTAGGTTTTTCAATTGACATAAATGGGAAAGCGTTAGAAGATGTTATATTCGAGAACCGGAAGTTTAGTTTTCATCACTGAAAAGATATTAAAGCGGTATTCCATAAGATCGAGAAGAACTGTTAGGGACAGAATCGAGTACTTAATAAAAATATTTCGACGACTATTGAACATTCTTACAAATATGTCATGCTACTCCTTAGTGCTAGTATAATGTCTTATTAAGCTAAAGATTTCACTTTGAGTATAGTAAAAACAGTTTGGTCTCCCTTTACAGCTCCTAGAGCTATATTTATATTCTTCAGACACCGTGAGGTTTAATATGGCAGTGAATATATTTTAAGACAATTTTTTTTTAATCCGTTCCTAGACTGTCCGTTCAGAGACTTTAACGTCATCTATCAATCATACTTCGAGGTGTGTTCAAAAAATAACGGGAATTTTGGTTTTTTGAATCAAATATTTATTAATTCGTCTACATTAATATTGTCGCCTTTCGGATGATATGTCCCCATTCGATAATATGCACTTATTCACTCTTGGCTTGGCGATTTCGTTTGTTAAAAGGTCACACTTCGTTGCTTGTTCGTGAAATTTTGGCCGAAAAAGAATAATGTAACGATGTTTTAGCTTCCAGACATGACTCCGTATGACTTTTTTCTATTTAAAAAAAAAAAGAACCGATACGAAAAATCGTTAAAGGAGTCAAAAGCTATCCCAAAAATCGAGTTTAAGAACTGATTCGCATGGGAGCAATTTCGAAGGCGAAAATATTAATGTCGACAAATGAATATTGACAAAATTTTTTCAACTTGTTGTTCAAGAACCTGTTGATCTCAAACTATCCACTTGTCTCATGTCGTGTGTGGTATACAATTGAAGTAACCCTGCATATTCTTGCAAGATTATTTCCACTTCTACTTCATCATTGCAAATGATATTCAAACCAAAAGTGAAGCACAACCACACCCTCACAGGTATGTACAGGTCGTGTTAATAAAGTGTGGTAGCGCCCTTATTTAACGCGATAAAATCCCACATTTTATGCAGAAAGCCTTCGATATGCGTTCGGTTGATTGTATGCAAGTAGTATATAATGTCTCTATTTATACATTTGGAATGTGTAAGTGAATTTCAATAGTTAACATGCACATCGAATGTGACTGGAAAGCATTCGCGCTGTTGCATTTCCAATAACGGTACATTGCAATGTCCGCTTAATTCCTATTGATATTTAACTAAGACTAAGCGCAGTTAGCAGACGCAACGTTGTGGCAACTAACTAACCATTGGTGCGGAAGTATTTCAAAGTCATAAGGACTTGCATATGGAAATTAACGAAATTGTGTGTTGTGAACAAACTAAAATATTTTTGAAAATCAACTCGTGTTTTGTGCGATGAAAACGTAAATTCTTCGAGACGTGGACTGTCAGCGGTTTCAAAATGGTAAACAGCTATTTTTGCTGGATAGTTATTGCATTAAATATAAATAAAATGTTATGTAAGACTTTGATAAGAGAGGTGAAGTGCCTTTATATCAACCTTAGTTTTAATATAGTATATGAAATTTTATTTTCTGAGCTTAAAAGCTTTGTGAAAGCTTAACTTGTTAATAAATTTAAATGGTTATGTGGTAAATTGACATTAAATTTTATCACGAAGTGATCGAAATCCAAGAGTTTAATTAGCGTTCTCTGGTTCTCTTAATTCCTCTTTAGCCGATATAATACCGAAGAAAACACACAGTTGACAACCATGCATAAATATTCAAATTGATTAAAACATTAAGTGGATTAGTGAATTCGAGTGCTGCCGGAGCTTTACATAACTATTTATGGGTTTCTAGGTGCATTGGCTAATATTTATAATCCGAAAGTACTTGCTTTGTCAATGAATCCGCAAATATCTGTGTTGAAACATATATTATAGCTTTATGTTTTTTGTAAATAAAAAAAATCATTCTTCTTCAACGATTTAAATGTTTACTTTCACACAGTGCTCCATCAAATAGGCTTTATTCTTGACTTATTTACCAGGCTCTACTTTCGTGTCTTTCGTCTAATTATTTTGCCGATCTGCTAAATAACACCACAAAGTTCGGATGCTTCAGAAACAGTAACTTTATTGTGGGTTTTATAATACTGTTTCAGAGCTGATAAGATAATAGCTTCCTCTAGTTTCGCATCGTTATTCTAAAATATTTCGAAGTGCTCCCACTATATAGCTCTATATAGCATAATGGAAACAACCATTGCTCTTACGCCACCAGTCATTTTAATATCCCTAATTACATTAACTACTTTCAATTTCTTATAAAATATATAAATATCCGCCTAAATAACCGAAGCTTAATTCAAAGAGAATAAAATACATATATATTAGGTCTACAACTTTGCTTCCGCCGTTTTTTTTTTTTGTAAATTTTAGGCTTTTTTTTTGTATAAAAACGGTTAAAAATGTTATTAAAAATATTGGCCGTCGCTAGCTCTTCCATCTGACCATCTTTCTGGCAGCATGCGTATTCCGTGCAAATCTCGAAAATTCGGCTCAAAAAGTAACATTTTCAGTTTTGAGAATAAGTTTGGGATGCAAACAGATCTCTACAAATATTTGGTTGGGTTAATGTTGACACAAATGCCCAAGATCGATATAAAACGATTTAATCGATTTAATCGACCAGTGCTTGACCCTAGAGACATCTATTGGAAAACGGTGGAATCAAAGTTGTAGAACTAATATTTTAATGGGACCTTATCCATTTGACCATACCCCTTTTCAACAGCCTATGTACTGCACAAATTAATTATTATAGTACGTCAGTACAATAAATATCAGTAATCTACATATAGGTATCTAAGGTTATTAACACACAGTTTTTCTTGAACACTTTGGGTGTGAGTCACTAGTTCGATTGTGAAAGTACATAATTATAAGCAAACCCGTCGCCTACTTTCGCTCATGACAATACGGACCAGTGTATTTTTCTGTTAAACGTAAACAATGCGGTATGGTAACGAATCGAAATTGTAATGATTTCTATTTCTCTCTCCTTTCAAATAAAATACCTCTCGAACTTCTCGAGATATATAGAGAACAGCAGAATATATAAACAATTTATGGATAATGCTTGATTATTGATTTGGACAATATGGAGGAACAATGCTGACTCTCAATGAAAAATTATTATTTGTCCATAAATTGTAAGCCTCTTCTCACTTCTTCATCAAGTGGTAATTATGCTTATCGTCAATTGGTATTTTGAAATAAAGTGAATTGCTTGAAATAGTTAGGTTAGGATAGGTTAGGTACGAAGGCTATCTCCTTAGAAAGGAAAACCCACTTAGACTATCAAGAGCAGTCCTTTGTGTTGCCGTAAAATTCAACCCCCTCACTTATTTTATGAATCGACAAAGCGCTAAGAACCTACCACAAATTTGCAGAGGTTTTTAATATCTGATATATCGCTAATTCGCGGGAGTGCCCAAAAAAGTGAGATCCAAGGATTTTTTGTCTAGATCTCGCAAAGGCGGGACATTCCGAAAGGAAATGCTGAGAGGATTCTACCTCACCTTCTTCTAGGCAGCTTTTGCAGCTAGCATCCGGTAAAATTTTTAATTTCACCCGATGGGACAATGGCCAGTTAGAACTTCTATAACTTGGAAAATATTGACCTTGTTTAGGGCAAAGAGATCCCTTGACCTCTTGCGATTTACTTTATGCCAGAATGATCTTGCGACAGAAAAGGTGCTAGTGACTGTCCAACGCCTGCTAAGTTCAGCCGAGACCCATTCATCCAGAAGCAAGTTGCAAGAGGACAACGGCGCTCCTTGTTGTTACTTGTTCCCGTTCCACTGTAAGTGAGACCGAGGTGCCTAGCCTAGCAAGCTCATCAGCCTTGCAGTTTCCTGCATTGGCATCGCTGTGGCCAGGCACCCAAACTAGTATGATTGCGAAGTGTTCCGATGCTACTGATAGCGAGCACTGGCAATCCTTTACCAGCCTGGAGCGCACAGTCATTGAGCTTAAGGTTAATATTGCCGTCCTACTATCAGAGTGGATCGTCACCTCTCTGGAAGCTGCTGCACTCCGCATCAGTGAATCCGCTGCAACGTTTAAAGCTTGAAATAGTTAGGTGACGGATATTATGCACTGGCATCTTTATAATTTCAATATGATAAACGTGGTAAACAGTAGAGTGGTTTAAGGGCATATTGCCGTTGGTCAACTAAGAAATTATTTTCTCTCCAAAAATCTGTACTGTGGCGCTCATATTTTAATGATTTCTTAAAAGCTTATTGTGGTATTTAAATATATATTTAAAAGTTCAGTTTTAGTTCACACTCAACCATTTATGCTGCAGTTATGTCTAAATTACGCATTCAATTTTTTATATTTTATACTCAGCATAATTTGCGGATATAGAGTTACATACCCAAATGTGACTCACCCACTCACCGGTGAAATGCTTGAGTGTTCCCTTTCCACACATTTAAATCATGCTTATTTTGGTAATATTATATTTCGTGTAATTGTATTCATTGGCTTCCCTACCGTGTTTTCTATTTTACTCCACCCTTCGCTCAACACTCCCACTTCGACACGCACTGCATACGGGGCACGTGTTAAACATTTCGGGTGAGAATAATGAATGTTTTGTGACGGTTTCGCCAATGACATATCCAACTGCGGCATTTCCGCTATTCCACACACACTTACACACATACACATACATTCCCATACATGCGTTCATTCATTGTTCTGCTCGTTCCTACTGATTACTTTGCCGCATTGAAGTTAAAAAAAACAGCGAATTTCAGCGAAAAAATGGCAAAGAATCGTTAGCAAAAAATCACGCATGCAAATGACACCCACGAGCATAAAAACACGAGTACACGTGCTGTCGCATAGTGTGAGTGTGGTCATGCTACACCAACTTCACCACAAAGGACACCAAATCGTAATGGGAGACATAAAAAAACTTTGAATTTTCCACTTACAATGGCCGCCGCAACTCGCCTAAGTGAGAAGTGGAATGGAGAAAAAAATTGCGAAAGAAAAATTCTCATATTCGCAGTGCAAGGATTCAGTTCGCCTTTCAATTTCGAAAATTTAGGAAGAAAAATTCAAACTCGGTATTTAATTTACCTTCATAAATCACTTTTTTGCGCAGCGAAAGAGAAAAATAAAAAATCCAACTACTAACCTACTATTAAGTCCCTTTAAGGAGTTTCTCGAGGAGTATATTCATTCATAAATTTTGTAAAACACCTTCGGACCTTCATGAGAAGCAACCTCAAGTGCCTTCTCAAATTATTAGTAGAAAATTAAATAAAAACCCTGTTGTAAAAAATATATTATTAATATTCTAGAGATATATTTTATTAGGGACAATAACTGCAGAGGGGCTACCTTATAAAAGATACATACATACTATATTATTAATTTATTTTTTTTTTTTATAAAGAATCCGAGCACCTTAATATGGTCACATAAGATCAATGATCGGTATATATTCTGCAACTATTTTGTTTCAAAAATTAACAATAAAGAACCCCACAGGCAAATCGATTTTCGAAATAAAAGTTATTTATATTCTTCGAACATTGAGCTTTAACTCCATATAATATTTGCCATAAAAACTTGACCGAAAAATTTTATACACCATTGAAATGTGTAAGAGGAACAGGTAGATTCTGATCTGTAGATCCATACTTTTAATTTCTTAGAAAGTACATCCTATAATTAATTATAATATTTTTATAAAATCTATTTTCGAAATTCGTCGGCATATATTTCGATTTTGGAGGGAAAAATATATTTATACTTATGATACAATCTCTCGAAAAAATTGCTTTGATCCAATAATCAGCCGAATGTTTAAGAGAGTAATGGAATATAATTTCAAATCATTCAGTTATGTTAATATCACAAAATCTTCAGATATATGACTTAGGTTGGTAACTTGTTCATTCCTTTTGATATATTTATTAATAAATCAAAATATCCAGTAATAACTCCAAACGACACGGCTTTAAAAACTGAACGTAAAATATTTCTAAACGAGAAAGAATTTTTAGTGATAGCAAATTTATATTTCTAAAAGAATAGCATGAACAAGAGAGAAGATACTATAAGCAGTGTATGAACTCAATTATGCTTGGATCATCCTCAAGTTCCCGACATATGTTAGATTATATTCAGAATGAAAAATACGAAAACTAACGATATTTACTTGCAGCTATGAGGGAACAATTTCACATCACCGGATGAATATCAATCCCAATGAGTGATCATGACTATGCCCTTGCTAAATCCAAATAAGAAAAATAAAGTAGGAACAGAAAGCTAAATTAATACCTACTTATATATAATCTGTCCGTGTGATGGCTCAAACGATAGATCTGCGTCAAAGAACGAGACAGATCCAGGTACAAATGGAGAAAAATATGCGGTTATCTTTATATACTGATTTTCGACCACCCTAATGTGCAAATGTACAAACTTTTTTTCCTATGTACACTTTTATTCAGTATTTTCTTACCACTAGTGATGTTATCGTGTTGTTCTTTTTTCACTATTTTTCGCAGTCCAGTTAGTTCTTATGCTGGCAAAGTCACAGGTTACACATTTCTGGTAGCAGCGCAGCTGAGTAGAATTCGAGAGTGTGTGGTGTTAGACTTTCAGGCCACTCCTTGTTAAATTAACTTTGACGGCTTTAAGCTTGTACAGGCAGCAGTATTTCCATGTGAAACATTAATTTTAAATTCACCAAATGAATGATGAAGGCGGGTCACAACTACTATTTTTTATAATATTCTTGCAGATTGTAGACAGATAGAAAGGACTTATATGCTTGGAATTGTGATTTAATTTGAAAGTAGCATGTTTTCCTCAAGAAAATTAAGTTTCTTAATACTCACTGAAGTTGCTTAATGGATCTGAACTGAACTAAACTGGTTACGGGTCATATATACCCGCCTGCTAATTATAATTTAATAAGGGTTAAGGAGTATGCTGGCCAGAGTTCACAGTGTTAAATAAGAACTGCAACAAGGATTGTGTTGCTATATGTAGGAATTGAAGCAATGTTTACCAGTTATAATCAGTCAAATCCGTCTGTCGACTCGGAGCAGATTCCATATTTCTGAACTCGTATGATTTATGCTGATATGATATATTATTTAAACGTGTTTTTATATAGAAATAAGAAGAATTTTTTTTGTTTTATTTTAGGATTTTTTCCTTTTTTATTGAGGAACAGGTTTGCCAATTAATCCAAAAATTAATTTAGCAAGTAATTAATTAGATAGATACCTGTAATTTGAATATTTATAAATATATGTTTAGCAAATTATAGATTTTTAAATATTTAAAATAAATAGCAAATTTCATTTAAATTAAAATGCTACATATTCAACCAACAAGGAAGATGGTTTAAGAACATATTACTTAGATAACTTTCCTGAGGGTTGCCATCAGTCTTTTTAATGAAAATTTATTTAGTATAAAGCATTACGGGGTTACATGGGTTTTGTGGATTAAAAAAATCGATTTTTTGGCTTAATAATTTTTACAACATCTCAAGAATATTATCTTAAAATTTCAAATTGATCCGAATAATAGTTTCGGAAATACAGCCTTTGGAAGGTGTGCGCTCCAAGTCAGTTATTATTGTTACTCAAAACTTTAAACGCGTTTTTCTCGGTTGTTAAATTTTCTCGAAAACTACTCAATCGAAACGTGATGAAATTTTGCACAGGTGTTCGAGATACAATTTACTAGTACGACGAATTTTTTATTTTTTTCAATTACAACTATTTTAAAAAAAGAAGATGTCAAGAAAATTGGATCGAAATTTTTATTTATTTTGAAAAATGTCTGCCAATTTTTAATTTTTTTGTCTTTCCTTCGTTCAAGCACGAGTTTATGGTTTCAACTAAAACACTTATTTTTTTCATTTTGGATGATCCTGTCCGAAGTTATGCTGACAACGCGGACGCACTTTTTTCCGACCGGAAATGACGTCACAATGGAGGAGCTTTATTTTTTTTTTTTTTGAAAATGTCAGAAATCAATCTTTAAATATGTATCTATAGACAGCAAAAAATTTAAATTAAACAAATAAATTTTTACCTAGAAAAAAATATTGAAAATTGGCCCAAAAACCCATGTAACCCCTTAACCTGCTCTTAAATATTTAAGATGAATATGATGATGATATGAATCACAAAAATACAAAATTTTTATTCACATTTTAGGTTATTCCAATGCAATTAGGGTTACCACATATTCAAGATTTAACTAGTGCATTTTCATAAAAAAAATTAGCAATTTTGTTCCAAAAAATCTGTATCTACATTTGTCATTATTTTAAATTTATAAAATTATTTCGTTTTAGTCAGCATAGGAACCTACCTAGCATAATACATGTAGTTACTCACTATCTCAAATTAGTTTTCCACAAAAGCAAAGCACTCACTACACTCTTGTGTGATATGTGTCTTGTAGATATGTATGTAAAAATGCGACACAAAGGCACTCTAATGACATAGTGTTAGTGGCTGCTTTGTTGGCAGCTGTGGCCAACAAGTTATGCCACACTCCAGCACCTACACGCTCACACTCGCACTCACTTGCAACCGTGCGCAAAAATGCAAAGACTACTCGACTGGCTAAGCTGTTTGCCGGAGACGGCATTTCGAGGTGTTGGTCAACACATATTTTCTTGTCAGCTTGAATGCCACATAAATCTATGTTTACCCCCAATTCCAGTGTGCTGCAGGCAAAACGCCCGACCATAACGGTGTATCAACGCAATGCGCTATAAAATAGTTATTAAATGCGTGGGTATGTATGAGTGTGTTTTGTATATAACATCTTCATGGTTCATCGCAAATAAATTGGGTTTGGTTATAAAGTGGTGCTAGAAAACGGAAGAGAGAAGTTATCAAGCATATATGTAGCAATTTTCGCTTCTCCTTTTTCTAAATGTCTTATTAGTTGACCCACTTTCCGGAAATGGCACGCATTTGTTGACCTCAAAAGACACAAAAACCAAATTGGGTTAATTACTCACCACACTAGATGTTGATAGATTGCGGTCTTTTGAATTCTTTTTTGATAAAGAAGCAATTTCGGATTTCGGTGTTGCAGTTAAATAAATCATTACAAATGTCTTTTTGGTGTGTTTATATATATGTGTGTAGGTATGTATATATGTATATTTTACTTTATTCTTTGGTAGACATCTTCGAATTCGCCTTTTTAAATCTCCAAATGACACGCTATCGAAATCTCTTTCACCAGCTGCTACACGCCATTCGAAGGACTCGATAAGAGTTCATATACGCCATTGATATGCCTACAACACATGCATTTATATGCGTCTACTTCCGCATGTGTGTGCGTGTGTGTGTGTCCTGGTAGAGCGCTCCATTTCAATGGTGATGTCAAACTTTCGAATACCAATAAAATATTTATGTTCGTCATTTGCCCTGTGGCTTTACTTCCACTCTACAACTGTTAACTACAACCAAGCATAATAGGCTGGCATATAGGAATATAGTATATATAATAAATTAGGGTGGTCCTTAAAAAATCAAGTTAACAATTATTTTAGTTACACTCTCACTGTAGACTAAGATATTCTTATCAGAATAGGTTAGGTTAGGTTATTTTGGTGGGCCAACAGGTCACACGTAAGCCAGTTATAGTCATTAGTGATACCAGATGGAGTGACGTCACATATTACCTGAGTAGTAGTCTTCGTTTTGATGCAAATTTTAAGAGATTATGAATCCTCACTAACGATATCTCCTCCAATCTATCGTACTGTGGGGTCCTTAGATACCTGAAGTGTTGTCTTGCTAGCGCAGGACAAACGCTCAACTGATTCTTTGGTGCCCTGCTCATGACACTTTCTGCATTCCTCCCGATCTAACAGCCCCATATTGTAGGCGTGCGCCGCTACTAGGCCTAGTGACCAGTGAGCATGCCAACCAGTGTCCTACAGCCATTTCTATTGAATGCTAGTAGAAAAGTTGTATATTTCCAATCTACCTCTTGGCACATGACCTTCGCGGTGTTGCAACCCGATAGGTTCTACCAACGCGTTTTGATTCTGCTTACCATGCAGCTATCTATAACGTCGTTCAGGCAATGCATGGGTTTGCCAATGTCGATCACGTTTTCGAGTGACAGTACAGATTTCGTTGCACTGGATGCTCTTATGGCCTCGTACCCAGTAGAAGTGTAGCCGCATATTCCAGGCGACACTCTGCACTGCTTCCCTGCTTCTCAAAAAACTTTTAGCCGCTATTTGAAACAAGGTTATTTCCTTGATTGCCGCCTGGCTGCCTACGTAGACGTTAACTTTAGAGTATCGAGTTGGTGCGTTAGAGGACTTTTTTTTTAAGCTCTAAGAAAGAATATTCAGGCTGACTTCATAATTTGGATCAAGAATAGTGTACATTTTGTAAGTCAAATCTTTGACTATAATATTCTCAACTTTAATCTTCACTTCTAAGTATTCTGAAATTGAATTTATTTTCCCACACTTTAGTACCACCCTAAAGTAAGGACATATGTATATCTATGGCTTCATAAATTTTATCAACTTCATGTGTAAAGCTTTCAACTTAGTGTTAAGCCAAGTTTTCTTCGCACACACTCCCATAAAATATATATAATAAATATAGTATATCTCAATGTCCTTCGTATGCGCTGTTGAGCACTCACTCCTTTCCGCCGGCTGCGAGTGACAAAAAAAAGGCGCAGACATTTTGTGTATGCCTTTTGGCACGCATCCGCGCCAAGCCAAAACAGGAAATTGTACGGTAATCATGTAGCATGTGTGCATATGTGTTTGAGTGTGTTTGCGTCTGCAGGATGTGGCTGTGTCTATGTGATTTATTAAAAGCGTTTGCCTGTTCCTTTGGAAAATTGCTCTACAATTCAAATAAACTCGGGGTTAAAAAGGAAATTGGCAGGATTTGAAAAAACGCTTGCTTAACGCGTGCTCTTGAAAGGATAGATGATTTATTTTAATAAGAAATATTTCGAAAAGCTGTTACCAATACTTAATGGAGGGTCTTTTTGAAGCTTAGATGGTAGAAAAATTTGTTTGAAAATGTTTGAATTTGATCGGATTTATATGTAATTATTGGATTTAAATATGTGATGATGTGATGTATTGACCATTAAAATCTAGGCCCCAGCTCATGATGGATCATGATATATGATGGATCTACTCATATCCATCGATCGGTCATTATATCCAGTAAGAAGCACTTACTCTTGAATTTGAACGCAGAGGGGTCGAGCTAGAAACTGGGCGGACAATTTCGAACAAATCGTTTAGTAGAACACATAAGTAGTCCTCTAACGTACTCTCTCTTGAAAATACAACAAACATTTGGAAACGGCATTCTTTCATTAGTGAGATTCAGAACTATGAATTATGCGAGTCATGCAAAACAAGAGATATTTTCGAGGATCGTGATCACAAACTCCAATGCTCCGGAAATCGAGAATGTCAACCACCGAGGCGTAGTTTTTTTTACTCAAAAAAGTTGGTCTATAATTTAAATGTATGGAAATGAGAATTTAAATCATATTTAGACAAGTACACACAAATATTTTTTATTTTTGTTGCTTTGTTTCTTTACCCATTACGAATATGGAACATATAGTCGTCTTCAGAAGACGGTCAAGATATATAATATTTGGACTATTTATGACTTCGCTTTGACAAACCTATGAACAAATCCTTTTTCTTATAGAATTCGTAGTTTTAGGAGTCTAAGCAAGGTCCGTGAAAATAATCCTGATTGAAAAGAAAGCTCATTTGACTAAAAACATTATTTCATAAATGTGGTGTGCGATTAGATTTTTTCCGACAAATGGAATAATCAGTTTTTTAGTTTTACATGCGTTCAAAAAATAACAGTAATTTGAGTACAAATATTTCGCCTATATTAACGTGGTCGCTTTCAAAATAGTCTCCATTCAATATTATATACTATACCAGCACTTCTTCCAATCGTCGATACACTTCTCAAGTTCGAATTTTGGGATAGTGTGTGGCTCTTTCTGTGATTTCTCGTCGCTTGTAAAACGACGGCCCTTTAAGATTCTCTTTATTTTTGGATTTAAGAAAAAGTCACACGGTGTCAGGTCTGGCAAATATGGAGGCTGGGACATCATTGTAGTATTATTTTGGCCGAGAACAAGCAACGAAGTGTGAGCTTTAAAAAAAAAGAAAGTCGCCAAGTTTCAAAACATATCTAATCTAAGTGGCTACTACAGACAAAGTAGGCAATGACTACAGCTGAAAATGTGTTCGGACTTCAGGGGCATGTCTGTATATCAGAATAATAAAATAAACAATTGACAATTAGACTCTCCAAACCCATGAAATTTTTAATTTTACAATTCCCGTTATTTTTTAAACACACTTCGTATGCCGACTTCGAATTGCTAATGAAAAAATAGATATAAGAAGCATTCTCCTGACGGATCTCTGTTAAAGAGTTGTTATTATCTTCTGAGAAGAGAATTTAAAAGATTTTAAAAGCTGTCAATATTAGATAGGCTTTCAGAATTTTTTTCCAAAAATCATTTATAAAAAAAAGGCTCCACTCATTATAACAACATTCTCAAAAAAAGGTCCCCATTTTGTTAACCTTTCAACTGTACAAGCAATGTAATATTTGCCCAACTTATTCATATTTAAGTGCACAATTTTAAAACGCTTTGCCTGAAAAAAATAAATAAAAAATAAATAAATAATGGATATTTCCATATTTTATCCCGTCACCACTTAGTTCCGCACTAGTGCATTTGTCTAGTTGTGATTTTTTGTATTTATTTATCGCACTCGCTCCGCAATTACGCAGGGACGAAGGAACACTTGGTGGCAAAAAGGATATCACACTTCATTGAATTTCAATTGAGATAAGTTGCAAATTTCCGTTTTAAAAATTGATTTTTCACTCCATTTGCATGACAACAATTTATGTAATAAATCGCTTAATGCGAGGGAAATGATGTGCGATTATATACATATAAGTGGAAGGATGTTGCTAGACAACGAACAATGTGCGACGTTAAGTGGAGTAAAAACACTTGTACACACACATAATTGCACAGATACAATGTGTAAATTCAGCAATTTTCAATTGAATACAGGTGCTATTGTGAGTGTCGATCAATCGCTCAACCATGGTCTGGGAATTAATTTCAATCGCTCATTTGTCGACAAAAAATTTTCAGCCGGTAGAAATTTTAGAAAATATTGTCGATCAAGTGGATATTACACTAAATAGTATACTTTTCTAAATGCTAGAGAGCGAGAGTATCTCCATATTCCCCATTCGAATATGACACATTTTCATTGATACGTATTTCTACTTCCTGCACTAATTACATTAACAGGCCAAGGTTTTTCTCAAATTTCATAGATTTGGGCTTATAAAACTTCGATTTTATATATTCAAGATGGCTACCATAGTAGGCGGTCCATCAATTTTATTTATCTTCCAATTTCCCCATACCACAGTCTGAGTAATTTTTCATATTTTCATTAGGGCAAAATTTCAGTCCAACAAACCTTTTCTGCAGAAGTGTCTGTGATCAAGGTAGCAGTGACATACTGCACCGTAGTATGTCCTCTTTTAGAGAAGAAAGCATTAATTCCGACAGCAGAGCTGCAATGCTACCATTGAAATCAATTACAGTGCGCTCCAGGCTAGTTAAAAAGTATTCAACTTCCTTATCAATAGCTTCTAGCTACTTTGGTATCCGACTTGTGTGGGTACCCGATCACTCCGATTCGGTGAAAACTGCAAAGCGGTCAAGTCTCCAAGAGTGGGTATTCTAGCAACATTAACACCGGAATGGGAGCGAATTGACAGTCCATGGTCCATTTGTGCACGAGAGCTGGACTTACAGACATCACATGAACTCGACAAGCGCTGGACAACAACCAGCACCTGTGCAGTTGTGAGGTCCTTTTAGCCCGCAGTGGAGCGCAAAACGTTCTTTGAACTGATTTCTCTTAGCAAGATCCATATCGGCGCTATCATATGTAGGTGTGCTCACTGGATACTGTCCAATAGGAACACATCCTGGTAGATGCAAGCTGTCAAAGGTGTTTGGAGGAAAGCGAGGTGGAATCATCTAAGCGCTTGGCCGACTGAGGCTGAAACATCTTTATAGGCACATTTTTGGCGAACCTAGCGATTTAAGTAGAATTGACACTAGCCGACTCAAGATATTTGTAATAGATTTCAAGCGCTTTGAGCGAACCGTGAGCGTCTTTCTGATCCATTAAGAATTTTTGGTACAATTAAAGACAGTCAGTGCTCATAGCTGTCCAAGTGAGATCTTCTACAAATGCAGAGATCTGTCGTTTAACCTAACCTAACCTTTTCTTCAGATCTGTGAATATGGTAATACTTTGTAGTAATTTGCAAGACTTGTGTATTGTTTTAACGCAACAGCACTTTCTTTGCTCAATTGGGGGCCATTTTTTTAAGACTTCGTATTTCAAAGCTGGCTGATAAAGCAATCTAATTGCCGAAGTTAATTGTTTTCCCTTTTCCAGAGGGTTGATGAAATGTATTCCTTGCGTATTGTAAAACATATTTGCCATAATTTTATCAGCTCACTTCTTAGTCTTTTCACATGTTTTGCTCCGGTATGAAGAGTACATTGCTTGTGTTCCACAAGTTCACTTTAATACTATGTTCCGACCGACATTGAAAACATGTTTTCATTAGCAAAAATGGGTTTTCGTTCTAAATCTTGTGTTTTCTTCCATGCAAAATCTGTCAAACGCACAGCATTCGCTGAAAACTACTTGAAAACTTACATCCCACTCATTATAATCGATGCCTGCTTTAGTTTAGTCGATATAATTGGAAGACATATTTTGCCATCCCCAATTTATCAATTAATATTTGTTTAAATTTTCAAAAGAATAGAGTAAAAACAAAAGTACAAAAAAATAAATTCGTAGGGTGAGAGGGAGTAAGCGCTCCTAATTCCATTGAGGCAAAATAATAATTATAAGCAAATATTAAAGATTCTAAAACATATCATTATGGTCGATCAAAATTTAAACAAACAAATAAATTTGTAAACTGTCAGTGAAAACACATCGAAAACACAAAATGTCGGTCAGAACGACTTTGGTTCCACAATCCACAAATTGTGTTTTCAAGATGTTCTCAATGTCGTTCCGAAAGTAGTATAAAGTGATTTCAAGTAAAAAGTGAGGTGTTTAAATTAAAATTTATTAGTATGCTATTCATAACAGTTGTTAAGGGGTTATACCAGTGAACCCATGAAAAATTAAGCGATTTTTGGGAATTCTTTTTTAAGAAAGTACTCGAGCGAATGTATCGAAGTTTTTTGGACATTATAAGGTATATTTTCAGCTATATTTAAATAGCGTTTTCTTTTCTCGATGAAAATGATGCCTTTTTATATTTCAACATTATACAAATGCTGTACTACCTTTTTGAATGTTTTCCATTTTATACGTGATAAAAGAACAGAGAAATGTCTTCCTATTATGCTAGTCAACTCTCATCCACAATTTGAAAATCCGAATACATGGCAGAATAAATGTTACATTTTTTTGAGAAAAGAAAACGCTATAAGATTCTTGTTTTTACAAAAATATTGAAAAATAACGGAATTAAGTGCTGTCTTGTGAGGTACAAAAAAAAGTTTTTTAGGTAAAAAATGGTCGTTTTTTAATGCCAAATTGACAATTTTCAAAAAATTAAAATAATCATTGTAGAGTAAATATATTCAAAAATACTCAGTTTAAAATTGAAGTCGATCGGTCAATTTCAGGTGGAGTTATGATTTCAGCATTTTTGGGAAATGTCGTTTCCAGAAAAAAACTTTTAAAGTTTCAACTATAAGGGTTAATACCTGGGAGCGGTCGCTCTTTAGAACACAGCCTTTCAAAAACTATTCAAGATACGAGCTAACCGCTTTCATAGGTTATTTTCGAAAGTATTAACTATCGAATAAGCAAAACATAAAAAAGTCGGTATAGCCCCTTAATTTTATGCTAATAGTAGATCCTAGCGCTCCAGCCATATTTTTTTATTTATTTTATTTAATTTATATATGAATTTGTCCTCTATAGCTATAAAAAATCCTAAAATATACTGTTGAAGATTAACTCGAGTATGAGTTGTTTGTTATTACAATAATATTTCTAACAAATATTTCCTACTTTAACGCATAAATAGAAAGCATAAAGGCAAATCCACACAAGTTTCCCCAAGAGATTGATAAATCACTTGTAGCAAGTTAGGTACATATATATTTGTTGCGAAGTCAAGTTATTGCTATAGAGCTTGTTGAATTTTTACTCTTTTTCATATATATATGTCTAGGTGTGTGTTTCTGTCACGTGCGTGCAAAAAGTATAATGACTTGCTTACAAAAATATATATACATATAAATTGATATAACTATATATTAGATATATACGAGAGTATATATATATTCTTATATATATTTAAGTCTATTTATTATCAAAAACTCCTCTTTAAGTTCATATCCGCCATGCGCCCTTAAAAGTGCTGTTTTAATTAAGCCGGCAAATTAAAAAAAATCAAAAAAAATTATTTTTTTTTTTTGCAAATTATCTCACTCTGCATATATTTTGCACGCGCTGAGCCACTAACCGTTTTGTTATTGTTTTTTTCTTCCTTTTGTATTCCTATAGTATTGCAAATTAGTTATTCGCGTTTTTAATTTGTCTGTGAAGAACATGCTTACATATATGCCGTCAGATATACAGACATACATACATAAATAGTATATATACAAAAATTCTTATGGTCTTCGCTCAGCGCTGTGACCGATAAAAGGCAAGCACGAGCTGTGGTTGAGCTGTGAGTGAGGAAAGCCAGAATATTTTTTAATTATTACACACAAAATGTTTATATGTGTGTGTCACACGACGCACAGACAGCCATTTCAAGCCACGCCAACATTGAAGACACAACACACACTCACTCACATACACTCTAATACAAAGCAGTTTCCAACCATAAGAATTTTGCGATTTTCTTTATCAACCCTTGCATGTTTGATTTTCATTTACATGCGACCGATGACTGTGCCATAAAAAATGTTAGTCGCCGCACTCTAACAGTCATGCTAACGGTTATATGGCGTTCGAAGTTGCAGCGCAGCGCCCATTAATGTCCAGCTGTGTGTAACGAAAACATATTAAAAAAATTAATATGTAGATATGTATGTCTAATTCATTTGAGGCGCATGTGATGTGTTCAATGTGCCGTTATTAGCCATACACACACACACAAATATATACAACTTCATAGCTATACATATTAAAGGCATTTCAGCCGACACTCATACGCCATGGTGTACCAGCCGCATGACATTAATGTGTGGTGAACTAATAGATGACACAAAGCAACAAAAACAATGAAAAATATCAGCGAACAAGCCTTTCGACTTTAACCCGCGACACGCCAGATTGAAATTCAAATTCAAATTCAAAGGAATTTCCACCTCAACACCGTCAACAACACCAACACCATGAACACCTCCGCCAATCCTATTTGGCATTGAGGTGTCACTGTTTGGTATTAGAGTTGACGTTGCGGCTGACAGTGCGGTCGACGTCGCTCCAAATGCCTTTCGCGATGCTTCGGCTCATTCGTCTTCTTTCAGTCTTATGAAATAATAATAATAATAACAACAATAACAACAACACATGTTGTTATTGTAATTGTGCTTATGGTTTTGCTATGACTATTAGCGCTACCAATTTGTTGTTGTTTTTGTTTTTGTACATTTCGTAACTGTCTGTGTCGTGTATGTTGATTAACCGTTATCTGGGCGAGCGTGTGGTCTCACACCTCTGCTTAGACAAACACACACACACGCGCTGAAATTGGATTTGTGTCGTCTTCACATTACTTTTAGAATGCGGTAGCGGTGTGAGGGGGGTCAAGCATAACGCAGTGGAGTGGTCTTTGATTGGCGGTTGTTGACTCGCTCCGCCGCGTGTACGCTTGGTTGGGTGTGTGCCCACTTCGAATGGCATACTTTCACTCATATTCATGGCACATTTGCATTTGTAGTTGTTATTAGAAAAAAATTTAATTCAATGTTCGGTATAGTTAAAAAAACAACAACAACAACAACACGCATGGTAATATGTGAAATAAAAGTGGAAAATTGAATCGCAGCGCTGCCCTGTTCGCGACGGCGATTGGCATTTTGTGGAGTGTCCGCGCGATCTGGTGTGGAGTCGGTTCGATGTGGAGCCGCTTGACTTCTTGACTTTGGCATTCAGTCGTCGTAATCAGCCGGTGGTGACCGCTACTAAAGCTATTCGAACTGGCCCAGCAAATCGGAATCGGAAACGGAAATTGAATTGAATAGAGATTGGAATTGATTTTTTATAAACGCTTTTTCTATTTCTACAACTGGTCAATAACGTTATTATTGGCAAGAAAAAATAAAAAAAAAATAAAAATGGAAATTTAGTCGTGTAAAATTAAAAATAATTGGCGAATATTCGAAATTCAATTTTTTAAGCAAAGAAATTAAAAAAAAAATTTAAATAATTTGTGAAAAACTTAGAAAATCAAATTAGTAAAATATAAGATTTATGAAAATGTTGAAAGAGTGTTAAATTTCAAAAACAAGTATTATAGGCAGGAATAATTGTGAAATATTAAACAATATTAATTATTAAAAAAAAATTATTAAAACACATAAAAATTCCAATAAAAAAATTGTTGAATAACTAAGAATGCTGTTTTAACAAATTAAAAAAATCTCGACAAAAAATTTAATAAAATTTAACAAAATTAAACAAAAAATTTATTATATTTTGTGAAAAATATATATAATTATATTTGTGAAAAATTAACAAAAAATATATCGAATAAAAATTATCTAAACCAAACAATTTAATTCGGTTTTTGAAATAAAAAAATTAACTTTTGTAAAGCATAAAATAAAAATTTATGAAATTTGAAAGTAAAAAAACATTAAAAATCGTTTGGTAAAAAATAAAAACAATAAATAAATAAAAACTGCATTTCCAACCAATATTAGTGATTAATAAAGTATTAGAACGTTTAATAGCATTCATAGTGTTAAATCAGCATAAGTGATTAGTATTTGAAATAAAGCAATCTATTTATGAAAAAAAAAATATAAATTTATGACAAAAGTATTAAATTGTTGATGTTAAAAAATTTTAAACAAAAGTTTGATATATGAAATTTAAAACGAATAAAAATTTTAATAAAACAAAAGTATTACGAAATATTGACAAACAAATATTCCACGACGACATAAAACCGAGTCGCATTGAATGAGAACAAAATAAAACGTAACAAATTTTCACAAAATTACGAAATTAAATATTGTTAATAAGACTACAAACTGAACGGAAGCCAAAAAAAACAAAGCATTTAAACTTTTATAATATTATCAAAATATATAGGTAAAAAAATAACGAAAATATTTTTTTCTCAAAATTTCAAATTTTTTAAATATATTTGCCGTCAAATTTTCGAAAATCTCCTAATATGTAGAGAAAAATATGTTTGATGAGTTAAGTAGTATAAAAATAACGTCACCTGCAACAGAGTAACTGTTAGAACATAAAAACTGTTTTTAAAGAATCGGGCCTTGGTCCAGGTACAGTGCGCCTATAACCAAGACACTACAATAACATATAACTACGAGTCTCAATTTAAAATCTTCATTTTTTAGCATAATATCGAGAATTCGCTCCTCTTTGTCAAGTTCGACACTTTTTCCACATATAATCCACAATTAATAATATCTCTTTCTAACCTTCGAAAAGTTGAGAAAAGATTTATTAATCTTATACAGAAGGCTATAGATTAACCAAAATGTAGCATCTTTCGAAAACTTACTACTCCAATTAAGAGAGGTAAAAAAGTAGATGAATTGTTATAGAACTTTGTGTTATAGATTCCAAGAAAATTGTAGGCAATAAGGAACATCATAGCAAAAGTCTAAATAAAGTTTTCTGTTTCTATACTTGCTTTAGTGGTTTAGTGGTTGTTTGCGACGCACATAGGCCTATGTGAGGCCCAGAAAATCAGAAAGAATAAAATGATACAAAATTCCAAGTATTAACAGAAAATGAATAGTGATTTACATATGTTGATTTCATTGCTTCTGAAGCAAAAAGAATCCGAGATGCATAGATGCTTTAAAATTGTTTAACCTATCATTTGTAATACAATTTGAATATATTTTTAATCAGAAAACTATAAATTGATTGAGATATTCTTAAATTGATGTCATTATCTAACTCACTAGGACATAACATCACCAACTGCTGGTGTAACTTCACCTCACCAGTTATCTGTTACTTGGGCCACACCGCCCTACGACACCAACGAACACGATTGGAGACAACGATCGGAGTCAGCGGATGCCAATTATTTGAGCGGCAGATTAAGAAGGTGAGTGTGGAATTAATCACGTACATTTTTCTCTACAAATTCTAGGATAATTGGTTCAAAATTAATTTCTACTTACTAATAATTGAATAAATCTTCGCTTAAGTTAATTTCAATAAAACTGAATACACTGAGAAATTGGCGAAGTTAATTCTACTTGATTGCAACATATGGTGCAATCGGCAATATAGTTTCCTGTAGGATTTTTCTCAACAATTTTATTTTTAATTAAAAAATTAATTATTTTATAGTAAGGAAAAGGAATGGGGCAGAATTTAGAATATTTAATGTATGGAACAGAGTACAAACGTCCAAAAAGAATACATTTTTGTTGAACTGAGGTCGGTTGAACAATCTTCGCTATCTATTTCTTTTTCATCTTTTGCCTTACCGTTACTCTTCAACTTTCTTCGCTTCAAAATGTAGGCAAATTATATTTAAATAATTTAAAATAAATTTATTAGATATGCCAGGACATCAACTAAGACGTCATGTAGTAAGAGCATCAGACATTAGAACTATGGTGATTGAGATACGAAAAAAAGGAAATCTCTGTCTGAAATGAGACCTTAATGCAAAGAATTTTTTTTTAATTTAATCCAAAGATTAGAAATATTTATGAAGAAAACGAATATTTTAAAAATAGGGACTTAAAAGCAAAAAAAACACATTCAATCGCTTTTATATGACCTAAGAAGCGTATTACATCTAACAAAAATTTACCAAAAAAATTTACCTAAAATTGGCTTAAACCTTTATTTTTTTAATTTTTAATCAAAACATTCTCAACTAAAAAATCTTACTTAATAAAAAATACAAACAAAAAAATGTTTTTTTTTTTTTTATTAAATATTTGTTTGCAATTTTGGAAGATTAATGTACTTCAATATAACCTTTATATTATAAAAATAATAGAAAATTTAACTTCAGAAAAAATATATAACAGGTGTTGTCCTAGCAAGAGCTGCAAATCGCTAATAATCCTCCACTAATATAATAAAGAAGCAGGAGGCGACATTTACATTTTAGTTATAATTTGACATATTTTGAAGAAAGGGGCGATGAAAACTTCAACTTAGCTTCTTTCATAAAATTAATAAGACATACAAGAAAATTAATTTTTTTTTAATAACAAAGTACTGCTAGTAAAATATTTGTTTATTTTATTATTTATAATTTTATCTGGGGGCCTACTCTGTACTGCGATACACAAGCAATGCGATTCCAAAATCAAATGCGATGCGATAATCATTTGGGACACTGAAATGCTTTCGCATGACAAACAATGATTCATTTTGTATAAGTAGGCAATACTGATCAAAATTTGAAAAATCAATACAAAACAAATACAAAAATTCACACAATCCTGGGATTTGTAAACATTATTGTTAATTCAAATAATTGCTTTTTGGAAAATGGACTCTGTGATGTTATGGATGGATTCTCAAAGTCTGCGTTGCACAAAACTCTGGTGAGCCTTCTTAGCGTCTGCTCGCAGCTGTCTCAAACCACCCTTTTTATGAATCCTAAAACTAAATGGTATGAATATGGAGTTATATGTATATACCAAAGTGATCAGGATGATGATGTAACGAGTTGAATTCGAGATGTCTGTCTGTCCTTCCGTATGTTCAAACAACCGATAACTTAAGTGAAAATTGAGATATCTTAATGAAACTTGATACAGGTGTTTCTTGGCACTATAAGGATATTACACTATAAAGCTATTACAACCACATATATTGTGGGATATAATCTTGGATAATAATCTTGGATATAATGAAGAATGAGTGAAATCGGTCCAGAAATTACGTCAGCTCAGTGCTATCTTCGATATCTTCGGTCTTGTAGCAAGAAAAATGCTATTTTGAACTCGACATTCGATTTATAGAGTACCACAAATGCGAAAGGGACATTTTCTATGCGTAAATCGCATTACATAGTACGTTTCTTGCGAATGTGAATAATATTTCAGTCGCATTGCAATACAGAGTAAGCCCCTGAAAAAAAAAACACTTTAAAATTTAGTAGAAAGTGAACATTTTTGTTTATATATTTAAATTTATTTTTACTTTAATACATTAATTTATTTTAATTAATTTTATTTTATTAGTTTGGTCCGTACAAAAAAAACGTACGGGTTTTTTAGTGATATATTATTTTTAATATTTTATTGGAAACCCACTCATTTACATTAGCATTTAATCCTTAAGAGGATAGGCACACAGTGCACATACAAACATATAACTTTATATAGAACTGTGTTGAAGTCGTAATGCTTAAACACAGCAGGGCATATGTATCAACATGTGAGTATACAATGCTGCGCGGGTCCACCTAATGTACCCCAGAGGGTTGCATGTCTGATTAATGTGACCTTTTTGCAATCAATTGATTTCGTTTTGAGTAAAAAACAACAACAACAAAGAAAAGTAATAATAAACCAATCTCACTGGCAAACATGTTGCCACCTACAGTAGCGAAGCGGCGCAAATCTCAAATCACTTTTCTTCATTTATCCTTTCACGCTATTCCGTAATGGAAAACGAACACACGAACGCGCACACATGTGCTTAAATGGCATTTGGGCAATGGTCAATGGTCAACGGTTGGACGGACAGATACAGTTCACAGGAGGAGAAGCCGTACGAGTTTTCGTGCCACTCAGCAGCGAGTCCCGTGGATGCTTTTGGTGAGTTGAAATTTAATCGAGCAGAAGCTTCAAATACACACACACACAAGGAGTAGAGATAATGTTGCAGCGGCGTAAAAGTAGAAGATAGCACGCGAGCGCACGATTTTTGGTTTCGAGCTGAAACGTATAGCGCACGTTGCCACATTATTATGTTGATGTGCGGCCATTACTCACTCACGAAATATAAAATTTAACGTTTTTTATTTATTTAAAGTATTTTATTTTTTATTTCTATTAATTTTTGGCAGCAGACCTTAAATCACGTATACGCCGTGTGCGACCGCGCGCGCCATGACGAATGCGCAATTTCACTTTTACGCTGCTCC
This sequence comes from Zeugodacus tau, assembly GCA_031772095.1. Lineage (NCBI taxonomy): Eukaryota > Metazoa > Arthropoda > Insecta > Diptera > Tephritidae > Zeugodacus > Zeugodacus tau. Next base: position 54,892,433 of record CM062653.1, on the reverse strand, counting down.
ACGACTCGCTTGGCATTGATAACTGCTTGGAATGCGCATTTTGTTTTACTATCTATTATTGTTGTTGTAGTTTTTGTAGTCTACTATCTACTATCATGAACTCTATTTTAATCTCCGCTTCTTTGCAGAATCAACGCCTCAAGGTCAATTGAATGAAGGTTGCAGCGCCAACGACAGCAATAATAACAACAACAATCAGCAAAGCGATGATGAGTTAGACGATGAAGAAGACTATTCGGTGTCTGTAACGGCCATAATACAGAGGCGCGCCAGTGTACGCGGCTACAGAGGTAAGCGAGGCAGTCGTTATTCGCGCAGAGCTTCCAGTCCAATGGATCATCTGATGGACACCGTGGAGCGGCGACGCTCCAGCGTCTACACATCGAGTTCAGGCAAGTTTAATAGGAGTTGTTGTGTAAGCTCATCTTTCTAAGCTTTATTTCCGTTTCGATTTTCTTTCGATTTTTTTCGGTTTTTTTTTCGATTTTTTTTTGGTTTTTTTTCGAAATTTTTTATATATTTTTTGGTGAATTTTGTGCGAATTTTTTTTCTTTATTTTTTGTGACTTTTTTATATGTACACAACTGTAAATACAGTGCCTGCCATACTGCACATGTGTGGCCATGTTTTTATCAGCGTGTTCACTGCTTTACGACCGCAAGCGTATTACAAGCTCATTTGTACAGTTGTCGATGCAGCAGCAAACACATACCAGATAAGCCGAAAATTAGGCCAGCAAACAAACAAATCTTTCAATCTTTCGATTTGATCCTTTGTTATGTCGCCTGGAAATCGTCAAATGTCATAAATGCGTGCGTGCGTGGGTGCGTGGGTGCGTGTGCATTCATTGGGGACCTGCTCGCCAACGTGACCCATTTGTTTGTGGCATTTGACTTTGACGACGCACGAGAGCAACTAATCAAAGCTGAGCAGCGAATTACTTCTGCTGTACGTGACTTTTTCTAATTTGATTTGTTTCTTGTTTTCTTGTTTTTTTGCTAATTTTTTTGTATTTTTTTTTTATTTTTGTATGAGTGTGTTTTTGTGGCTCAACATGGCACATATATATCATTGGTATCGGGCATAATGACTTCGGTTTTTGCTGATTTTCTTCGAGTGACATGTTGATATGTATACAAATGAAATAGTAAATATTTGTTACATACAGGGTGGTTCATATACTAGTTTATTTTTAATAAATAGAAAAGTTAGAAAAAATATCGAATTTAGTGAATTTTGTGAAGAATTATCTAAGAGACCAAAATAAATATAATACAATTCATTCCTCCAGCTTCAGTACTTTAGATTAGTTTTCAAGACCTTGCTGTTGCTTTCTGACAAGAAATCTTGAATCGATCACACGGTCTGATATGGATTATACACATAATAAGGGTTCTCCAAGCCTCCAAATTCGTAAAAACGCAAATATCAGATCCCAGTAATCCAAATGACATCGTCGAGAGAACCGATAATAGGTTAATCGAACTAATTGTGCAAAAACCGGTTATATCAATAACTAGTGCTCCATTTTACTCAAATCAAATATCATCCACATCCATATTTTACATTGCTGTTCGCAAATCAAGCTTTTACTATTATCTTATATAGTTTTTACTTCTAAAAAACCAATGTTTCTAACTGAAAAAAGGTTAGATTATGGGGTAGATCCTTGTGACAATGCCACACATGTTCGCACTTGTACAACTAAACTTCTCAAAATAAATATCATAGATCCCCAGGAGCCAAAAAAGCCTTTTAAGCTTTTCACAATTTTAACGAAGTAATTAGAAGGTACGCGGTGAGGCCAGGGATCAAGTCAGACGTTAGTTGCCAAAGCTGTTTGGAGGAAGGCGAAGGAGGAAGGAATCGTTCAAGCACTTCCTCCTTCAATGTCCAGCATTCGCCAGACTTAGGTTAAGGCACCTTGATATGCATATCTACGGCAAACCCAGCGAGGTGACTGTAATCGACATTAGCCGACTTAAGAACTTTATTATGGAGTCCAAGCGTTTTGTCCCATCATAGGGATCTTAGCGAACCGAGTTTTCAGGGTGTCACATTGAATAGTCGAATTTGTCTAAGTGAGATTCTCTGTATCTGCTTAACCTAACCTAGCCTAATTAGAAGGTCTTCCTGCTAAGATGCCAAGATTCCAATCTTCTTCCATGCAACTTGCAAAAGGTCATCGCGGCAGTTCTCTAACTGCAACGTCGAGCTCACATATCTTTCGCAGGAATTTTGACAGAGAAAAAATGTGGAAAAACCTTAAGAAGTTGATTTAGCGTCGTAAAAATCCAGGTATCCAAGGATGCAGTCCAAGTGATCAGGAATTTCAGAATGAATAAGAGATAACCTGACTCAAAAATCTGAAATAACCCGTGACATTCTTGGCATATATTGTCACAATCTGGGATATTCAGATTATTATGGGTGGATTTTTCGAAGCCCAGCAGTGGATAAAATTTATCGACTCTTGAACCTTTCAAAATGTATACAATATAGTTCCACAGAGATGTAATAACAGTTATTTATCACGCTTTATAATCATAATGATCTGCAGTTGTCAAAATATGAAAAAAATTGAAAATGACCACCCTATACAGATAGAATTTATACCCGCCACAAAAATTTCGATTATTCTTTGTTTTCTTTTTTTTAATTTTTACTCCTGTAAAAGGACCACCCTATACATAACGTCTAGTAATCCGTAAAAAAAATATTTTTCCTCTTATATATGGCACACAAATGAACTTACTTATAACTATTTATCATAAATGTTCATCTCCTATGTTTCCATACCTAATCCAAATACATATGAACTCATCCACATCTCAATACAGTATGTCTACAATTCCATATTACCATTTTTTGCGTACTTGTTTTCCTTTTTCTCTGCTCCTTTACAAAACAAAACGCAACAAATGATGAAAATATAAAAACACAAATACCAACTACAACGACAACAAATGTGGGCAACACATAAAACCGTAAAAACAACAAACAAAAACAAAATCACATAAAAACCGCAAAAAACCTCACAGATGAAGGCACAAATCAGGAGTCAACACAAGAGCAAATCTTCGAAAATATTCGCTTACACAAAGAGGTTATACAATCGGTGAAATTACAGCCATGGCCGATGAGGAAAAAACTGAAATTAGTACGACAGGTGAGTGATTAAGTACATAAACATGAGCACACATAGAGTGTGGCTTGTGCTCGCGCAGTCACTCAACAGCTGCAATCTGTGAGCCGAAAAGTGTTGCTAATGGAAAAACGTTTTGCGAATGGAAATAAAAAGGAAGAAAATAAATACGAAGAAATGGATTAGGAGAGCAAATGTGAAGGTAGCAACTTGAGAAGTAAGAAAAAGTCAAACAGATTTATTTGAGGTTTGAATTTTCCGCATTTTTTTTTCATTTTAAAGGATTCTTTTTCGAATTTCACAAATAATTTTAGTTCGTTACCCTGATTTGTTGAGATCTCAATCAATTATTTGAATCTGAATTTTCCGATTTTTTATGATTAAAACTCTACCAAAATTTAAGTCGAACATAGATTCGGCGTCGTTGGTTACTACCAACCCAATGGTAGTTTAAACATACTCAGTCCAAAATCCTCGAATCGATAACGACATCTGGACCCCAACGTAAGAACTAGAAAATTTCAGTATCTTATTTCTTGGGTATATTTGCGACAACCTTAGCACCTACCATAAGTTAAGAAGTTAGTTTCAAAACTAGTGCCACCCGTTGTTCTATCTAAGAGCTAAACGATTGATTATGTTCAAGTTAACTATGTTATATCGTGTTGGTCATTGGTATGGTACGCAAACCGGTCAATAAAGAACTAAGTATGATGTAGAATCCTAACCCTTTTCCCTAAACAATTCGAATGCAAATCCTTAAAAACTTCATGAGTTATATTTCGACTTCTAGCTGAACTAATGAAATGATAATTTATTTTAAGAAAAATTATACTTTCTTATCTCTCGTTAGAAATGTCTTTAAAGATTTTCTGAAATATGGAAATATAGTCAGAGATATATATTTTTGGATAGCTTTTAAGAAGCTTTCATGATGAACTAATGAAATTGGAATTTATTTTAAGAGAAATTGTATTTACTTATGACTCATGAGATATGTCTCTAAAGACTTTCTGAAACATGGAAATGTAACCATAGATAGTTTGGGAGACCGTTAGAATTGTATTCAAATCATGCTCCTATAGGCGCTTGAAAAAGCTTTCATGATGAACTAATGAAATGAGAAAATGTCCTTCGAGGACTTTCTAAAATGTAGAAATGTAGCCATATATTCAGGTTTTAAGATACCGTTAGCAGTGCATTCAAACCATGAAAACCTGTGACGACGAATACCGATCAAATCATGGAAAACGTCGAGTTAGACCGGCATGTGACACCTCGTGACTTCGCCCAGGAGATGGGAGTTAGTCACCAAACCATTTTAAACCATCTTTAGAAGGCTGGATACACAAAAAAGCTTGATGTTTGGGTGCCGCATGATTTAACGCAAAATACCTTCTGGACCGAATCAACGCCATATGTTGCTGAACGAACTCGACCCATTTTTGAAGCGAATGCTGACTGGCGACGAAAAATGGATCACATACGACAATATCAAGCGAAAACAGTCATGGTCGAAGGCCTGTGAATCGTCCCAAACAGTGGCCAAGCCGAGATTGACGGCCAGGAAGGTATTGCTGTGTGTTTGGTGGGATTGGAAGGGAATCATCCATTATGTGTTGCTCCCATATGGCCAGACGCAGAATTCTACCACCACAATTGGACCGCTTGAAGCTGGCGATCAACTAGAAGCGTCCAGAATTGGCCAACAGGAAGGGTGTAGTGTTCCACCAGGACAACGCCAGACCACATACTTCGTTGAGCATTCGTCAGAAGCTACGGCAGCTCGGATGGGAGGTTTTATGGCATCACCATATAGCCCGGACATAGAATTATAAGTAGAATAAGAATAGATAGTGGCTTAGCTTTAATGAGAAAGTCTTCTTTTTCGATCAGTTGGTAATTCATAACTGATTTTGGAGATTAATCTTTTGACTAACTTTTAAATCAGAAGTTGGTACACATCAAAATGCATTAACATGCCACACAACGTCAACAAGAAGCTAACAAGTTGCGCGCTCACAGAACGCCAGCTCACTTCCGGCTCAAATGATTAACGCTTACTTGAGTATTCCACAAACAAATAATTTGAAGCAGCAAACAAACACTTTAACTTTTCACTTTTCCACTTTTTCCCATTTTCATATACGCCATGACTCGCATACGAAACCACATCGAACGGCAATTGGTGGCACATTAAAGGCCAAGACATATGTGGCACGTCACGAGGGAGCGCTGCAGGAGCGATTCGCCATGTCGCGTAGCACGAAAGATTTGTGGGCGCGTTTTAAAATTTTAATGGCAGCGGTAAGTGTTTTTCAACCCACTACAGACACACAAACACACCGATATAAATATTATTATTGCACACACACAAACACATAAACACATTGAACACATCCGGCACTTTGGTTGGCGGCAGCCTCAATGGGATCTATCTGAAGTTATACCAGTTATGCCACATTTTGCGCACTTTTATTATATTTTCGCTTTTGATTTATCTGCTTTAGCATTTGCAGCCGCTAATCTTTACCTAAGCATGCTTGTTAGCATATGCAACAGTGTGTGTGTGTCTCAGCGCCTGTATGCCTGTAGTGAATTTGAATATCCGGCAACTTCGTTGGCAATTTGATTTGATAGCGCGTGCACCAGACGACAGCAAATGTAAAGTGCTCGTACTAACGCTTTGAGCATGTCACGTGCCACATGTGGCACGTTGCGGTTAAACCGCGTCACTTGCCACCTGCGACGGAAATTATGACTGACTCTGAACTCTTTGCTATTGTCACAATGTAGCAATTTGCCTCAAGCTGCTACACTTTCGCGCACAATATTAAAATTTTGTTGGAGACACACACTCACACAAGCATATTTACTCTCTTCTATAAGCCTTTAAATATTAAAACGTGCAAGCAAGCATACTCTACAACATCAACCAATCCACCTTACCTTTTCGCATTTACACCCCTGTCGTTAGCCTGACATTGCTGACACTCACTTCCGTGCGGCAGCGAACGCGTTGCAACTTGCACGCATACTTGTGGCAACAACTTTGGCCACAAAAGCGCTTAAACTTTTTCAAGTCATCATAAATGCAGTGAAGTTGGCACGACATGACCGGCGACTGACGTTGCATGCTTCACGGCATTGACAACAAGTGCAACACAAATGAAAGCGAATGGGGAGCGCATAACACTTTACTTATATTACAGCAGCAGGTGCTAAAATGGGAACACGGGACGATAATATATATTTTCAATAACTTAAATTTACAATCTCAATCACAATGCGACACAGCCGACCACAGAGACAGATGTCCTCAGAGGTTTAATATAAAATCTACGAAATAGATAAAAAAATATTATTTTCTAGTTACTAGATATTCTACATTCTGTCAAATAAGTACCCGGAAGTTCTCATTTTAAATTTTCCCGCTGAAAATATTTATATTATATAATAGGGTGATTCTACGATAAGAGGTTTCAATTGCATAGAGAAAACGGCCAAAGAAAAACTTTGAATTTTTTTCATGAAACCTCTATATTATGATTTTTGTCCCTTTTATTTATCTTCTCACGTAAGGGCTAGTCACTTAATACATATTTTATTACTTTTTCGACGACCAGGGTAAATACATAGGCCAGGGGAGAGACGTAAAGTTTATGGTAGATAATTATTTTACCAAAAGCAAAAAATTAATTTAAAATAGTATTACAAATTAAAGGTACTCTCTTTCCCAGATGAATAAACAATAAAATTAAAACAACAAATCAATAAATTCACTTTTTATCATAAATAAACGAAACAAATATTAAATATAAAATCTTAAGAGCTTTCAAAAACACTTTTCTGACTTTTTAAGGACGTAATATATCCTCTGCCCTTTCAAAAGAAGATTTGGCATGGGGAGAGTCTGGCCAACCTGATCTTATTTATATCTACATACATATATCTATGTATATACATATATTTGGCGTATGCACCGCTTATGCGTTTATAGGCGAATCTATTTGAACGCGCTAGTCATCTCACAGTTTTGCTGTTTGTCGCCAATTGGAAATACCAATAGAAACCAGGTCACTTTTAACCTGGTTTTTCCTACGGAATGGAGGGTTTACTGTTTCTCTGCTTCCACCAGCGGGTACTGCATCGAACACTTTCCAAGCTGTAGCGCTTTCGTCATTCGAATAACATGACGTAGCCTCTGTCTTTTTATTATCATATGTCAGTGTCCGTCGTATAGCTCATCGTTCCATCATCTGCGGTATTCGCCGTTGTCAATGTTCAAAGGATCATAAATCTTCCACAAAACCTTTTTCTCGAAAACTCCTAATGCCGTCTCATCGGATGTTGACATCGTCCATGCTTCTGCACCATAAACAGAATAAGAGATGATATGATAAGAGATTTGTAGATATTGGTTTTAGTTCATCGAGAGATGACTTTAACATTTAAATGTCCACTCAGTCCAAACTAGCATCTGTTGGTAAGAGCGATTCTGCGTTTGATTGCGAGGCTAATATTTTTGGTTTTGTTGATGCTGGTGATGGCAGGAGGTAGGGGAGGGGTCATGTTCAGAAGTTCACGCAAGAAAGTATCAAGACTCAAGCAGCTCACGACTTCCGGTCCGGGTGTCTCCCCTGGTCTCTAACTTTCTCCCCTGGCAGTTATTTAAATTAAATTAATAGTAGACGTTATATGAATTGCCAGGGGAGAGACAAAATCAATTTTCGAATCCAGTACACCGCACGATCGTACCGCTATAACTAAAAAACTACAGACAAAATAATTTTGTTTTTTTATTTAAGAATACTTAATTTTAATTATTTTACTTCCGATTGAACTTAGTTTTGGTTTGTCATCTCATACATATGTATATATGTATTGTCCGAAAGTTAAATAAAAAGTAGCAACCGGACAAGCCAGGAGAGAGACTTTTTTAGACTTTATAAGGAATTCCAGAAAAAAATGTTTTAATTGTGTAGTTAATTGTAATGCTATTTAATACACTACATTAGTATGATGTGATTCATTCAAAAAAATAGCAACATAAAGGACAAAAACAATACTTTAAGCTAATTGCCGCACAAGTTACCTCTTATCGTAGAATCACCCAATAATAAAAAAAAATTTCTCCAGGTTGGCACCACTGTGGGCCACTATTCTTTTTTTTTTTTTTTTGCTAAGTGTCATTTAGTTTGTTTACGGCGTCATTAAGAACAAGTCAACCTTTTGAGTGCGTTTCAAACGAAATTTCATGTGCCAAAACGTTGGAAATGTTGAAAAAAATATTTGGCGATTCGACCATGTCGAAAACTCAAGTATACGATTGGTATAAATCGTTCAAAGAGGGGCAAGAAGAAGTGAACGATTTGTCACGTTAAGGACAGCCTTCGACCTCTTCAACTGAAGAAAACGTCGACAAACCAAAGAAAATGGTGCTCGAAAATCGTCATTATAGTTTGCGAGAGATTGCCCAAATAATGGACATGTCTCATGAGGCCGCTGGTCATATTTTGGTTGATGTTTTGGGTATGCGGAAAGTCGCAGCGCGATTGGTGCCAAAAAATCTGAAGTTTCTTCAAAATGTGAATCGCAGTAAGGTGGCTGAATGCGTAAATCCCGATCCAACGCATCATAACTGTTGACGAGACATGGGTTTTCGAGTACTACATGCAAACAAGTCAACGATCATCGAAATGGCTGAACAATCTTACCGGAGGGTAAAACCGTCAATAAAGAATATTTTCTTAGCGTTATGAAGTGTTTGAGAGAGAATGTTCATCGCAAAAGACCAGATTTGTAGCGGAACAACAGTAGGATTTTGCACCACATATCATCGAACAACCACAATACTTTCCAGATATGGCCCCGTGTGACTTTTTCCTGTTTCCAAAACTCAAATTACCACTTCGTGGAACCCGTTTTGAGAGCATTGAAGACATCAATCAAGAGCAATGAAGACATTCGCAACGAGAACTGAAGGCCATCCTGGAATATAGCTTTAAGAAGTGTTTCGATGACTGGATTGTTCGTTGGAAGAAGTGTATGACCTCAGAAGGAGCCTATTTTGAAGGGGATATAATAAATTTAGATGATTGATAAGTTGTTTGTGTTTTATTTCAAATTTCCGGGTACTTATTTGACAGAATCTATAATATGGGAACCTTTGCTTTCATATAAATAAGGGCAGTTAAATAAGTGTTTGAATCGATGATACAACAATCTTGTTTACTACAATGACCTGTAAAAACTAATTTAACGAGTTTCGAAATGGCCGCGATGATTCGGAACAGAAAATGCAACTCTGGAACTGCTTTACGTAAGTGGAAGAAGTTTCCACACAATTTCGTGACCAATGATGAAATATGGATTAACTGTTATACACCAAAGACTAAAAAGGAGTATAAAGAGTGAACTCGTAAGATAGCGATGACTATCCTATCGGAAGGAAATGTGATCTACATTGACTACCTGTACAAGAATATAACTATCACAGAGCTCTACTATCGCGAAATAGTAGGACGATTCGACACTGACATTACAATGTTTAATTTTGTGCTTTCTCACCGGTCTGCATTAGTGTCTCTTCCACTACCGGAATGAAAGGATAATGTCAGTACTTCATCCAGTAATAGACATATCGATACTGCCGTCTCCTATCAATATTAACTTGATTGAATTATTTTTTGTTCTAAAGACAAGTACTATGGCTGCTTTGCTCGAAAAAATTGTAACTAAAATGTTATTTGGTATGGAAAGAAGTATATATCCAGTTGCTATAGATTGTTCGATTCGCCACACTCTAACATTTGGCAATTCGAAGACAAAAATTAAAGAACAAAAATATAGCATTCCTCCTTGAATTCTGAGAGAAAATTGTCAATATTATAACGAAATTTAAATATTAAAAATCAACTATTGAGATCTCTATATGGAGATTATTCTCTACAGGTCTGACTGGTCGATTTTGAGCTCAGGACATACATTTTATAAAAATCCTTTGCATACTCATTGAAAGATATGTCCAAGACGATCCAACCTTAATGGGTCCCCCACTTTTCAGGCCGTCTATTATTTTGTCTTTCATACAACCACTCAAATGTCACTTCCATTTTTAAGCCCACCGCTGTACACCTGCACCCTTGCTTATTTACACACCTGTTTACAACAACAAAAAATAAATAAATACGACGTGGCAGCAGTGTGTGGACGTTATATTGCGGTCCGCTGGGAGAATGGTAGCAACACAACCATTTGTTGTTTAGCCCCAACAACAACAACAGCAAGTGCTGCACTTTAATTTGCACCGCAAAATTTTAACGGTAGTTAATGGCAACTGTTTTTATTATTTTCTCGGTTGTTTTTATAGTTTTTTTGTTAAATACATTGCTTGTTGTTGTTGTACGTTGATTTGTGTTGACAAGCCATCTTTAACGCTGTGATTGCTTTGGAGCGCGCTGCTTTGCGCTGGCAAATTGAAAGTGAGGTTAAGCGGTTTCCTCCACCCCACCCTCAGACGATGTCAATCAACGTCATTGCTACTTGTGACATAAGCAAGCTTACTTTCCATTGGCATACTCGTCAATAAATTTAATGTGTATGTGAGAGCGTAGTACTCGTAGAACGCCAGGTGTAACTGCCGTTGGGTGATTTTTAATATTTTTCGCTACTTAACGCGCTGCCATGCTGTTACAAAACGGTAAATAAAAATTACTGTGGCACGTGTGTTTTAAGTACATTAATATGTGTTAGGCGAAAAGTGGTTTTATTTATTTTGCGCACACACACAAATAAAAAAATGGTAACACTCTTACAAACACACACACATATATATTTTCCATTTTTTTTCTCATTTTTTTCCTTCGAATAATTTCCAATTATTTATCACTCGCATTTCATTTCACATTTAACTCTCGCTCTCCCTCTTGGCGCCTCAGCGTTGGCTGCATTGGAAGCGCGAAACCGTTAGCTTTCTCACTGTGCTGATCCCCTGGGAATTACGCATCAAGGAGATTGAGTCGCATTTCGGCTCCGGCGTCGCATCACATTTCACCTTCCTGCGCTGGCTGATGTGGGTGAACACCATGATGGCCATACCGTTGGTGGCGTTCGTCATCGGGCCTGAGGTGAGTACGACACGCTGAATAATTTCAATCATTTCGTCAATGTCAAATTTTCACATCATCACGGCGTCGGATAAACTCTTATTATATACCCACATACCGACTCACTTATCATTATTCACTCATCATCATCCTCATCATCGTCATCTTCAACTTATCTCGTGGCTCGTTGCCACCATTTATCAATGTGCAAATTTGCTTTTACAGTATTTCGCAACAAAAAAGGACGAATGGGATCCACGCAAACGTATGACGGAGGATGAGTATAAAGTCGCTGGCAATTTCTTTACATTTTGGGAATTCGAAGGTTACATCAAGTATTCGCCGATGTTTTATGGGTAAATATGATGGAAATGCAAAAATAACCACTTTTTTATTTACAAATCTACAACTGTATTTATAACACAGTGTATACGAGTATATGTATTTATGTATGTTTGTATTATATATGCTCCTTAAGTCGTTTATTAAGCTGTTTCACTTAATCAAATTTATCTTCATTTGTTCTGTATACCTTCACAGTTATTACTCGAATTTTTCCGGTGCGAAAACCTTGGGTTACAATTTGCCTATGGCTTACTTTCTAACGGCAGTTGTTGTTTATATCTACAGTTTTGTGGCCACCTTGAGGAAGTAAGTAAATCAAATGTGAAGTGTGTTTAAGTTATTTATATGAATTTGATGAAAGGTTTGGATTTGTATGGATTAGGGATTTTCTTTTCAAGCTTTAATTCCATAATATTTTAGCAAATTTTGTTAAAAATAAAACAAAAGTTTATTACTGTTTATATGTTACTAAAAAATATTCAACCAAATCATAATTAACATAAAAATTTATTCATTTTATTTCTTGGAAAGAAAGTTAATTTTCCTAATATTAGTTCACAAACAAATTTTTTCCACGATACCATCATCTAATATTAATTCTATAAGAAAACAATCAAAAATAATCAGTTTTAAAGTAAAATTTTGTAATAAATTAACACAAAAATATCAATAGCGCCAACTAGCGTTATCTATTTTTTTGCAAACGTGGTCATGGCAAGTTATTTCTCCTTCCCAAAAACTTTAATACACATAAATGTTTCAGAATGATCCATTAGTTTATCGTTATTTTCTTATATCAATCACGGTCACTTCAATTAGGCATAGATAAATCGAAATCGATCTAGTATAACAGCATTTTCACACAGCAGCTAATTGATCAATTAACCAGCCTCTGCTCGATTAAAACGCTTATTAAGATCGATTTACCATACAAAATAAAATCTACATTCACTTTTAATTGAATTTTAATCGACTTGTCAATCAAATGCCCTGCGATATACGTGCTTTGTCTACGGTTGGTTGAATTTTTTGATAAAAAAAAACTACGGTAGATGTTGCTGCTGAAAAATCAGCTAATGAAACTTACCAACATCTTACGAAAAGCAAAGAAAACAAAAATGTATTGCAGCTGATCGCTTAACGAGTAACCGACAATATGAAGGGCAAAACATGGTTTCTCAAGCAAAATTTTAATTGATCAATTTGGCTGTCTAAAAACGTTATAATTGAATTTTAATCGACAGTTTATCGGTTATTGAGTAGCCGGCAGTATGAAGGGCAAAACATAGTTCTCAATCAAAATTTTAATTGATCAATTAATTTTGCTTTGTGAAAAGGCTAACCGCCAAATATAAATACGCCAAATATAAATTTGTCCCTTGTAGCCGAAATTTCAAAGCATCGGCCGATATATTTTTTAAACAATCTATTACTAAATCGAACATGGAGATTTTTCCTTTGTTCTTTCAACCAATCAAGCGAGGCAATTTCTCCATTCAATTATTTAGAGTCTTAATAGATCAGCACCGAGATCATTTAGTAAAAATTCAGCTCTTGCGCCAGCTAGCGGAATTTTTAGCAGACATTGATCGTTTCAGACAAGTCATTTCAGTTTTGAAAGACCAGCATTTAATGAAAAATATAATAATTCATTGCAAAAAGAAAGAGCTCATACAAATCATTACTAAGAACAAAGCTTAAAAAGCTGATCATACTATCCCATGAATTTTTTTTTACTGAAATTCAACTTGAGTTAAGGGGCTATACTAGTGTAACCCATGAAAAATGAGGCGATTTTCGTGAATTTTTTTTTAAGAAAGTACTCGATCGAATGTTTCGAAATTTTTTGGACATAATAAGGTATATTTTCAGCTATATTTTAAGTTTTTTTTTACAAAAATATTGAAAAATAACATAGTTATGTGCTGTCTTGGGAGGTATCAAAGAAAAGTTCCCTAACTGCTGACATGATTCCGTCGAATGAGTAGCTGAATCAAAAAAAATCAAAAATGGAATTAAAGCTGAAGATATTTCCTATACAATGCCTACGATTTTTGAAAAATATCAAAAATTAACAAAATGGCGTAGTTCTGGAAAAAATTTCGTTTTTTTAGGTAAAAATATGGTAGTTTTGTAATGCCAAATTGACAATTGTCAACAAATCAAAAAGATATTGAAGTCGATCGGTCAATTTCTCGTTGAGTTATGATGACAGCAGTTTTGAGAAATGTCGTTTCGAGAAAAGACGCATTTAAAGTTTCGACTATGACGGCTTAGGCCAGAACGCTGTCATTCAAAAACTTTCAAGATACGACCTTACCACTTTCTCAGGATATTTTTGAAAGTATAAACTATCGAATAAGCAAAAAATAAAAAAATCCATTTTTTGATAATGTCACACTGGTATAGCCCCTTAAACATTTGTAATTTTAAAGTATACTTGTTGTATTCTAAAAAATATTTTAATAACTCGAGATTAGCTAGAGCTGAGGAAGAACAAGTTGTATCTGTTAATTTCTGAATTGTACGACAAAAATCCTGAATAACATCAAAACCACTGTACTACACTCGGGATCCAATCCAAACTAGAGATATAATCTAAAGTTTCTTCTTAATTTAATGGTGTCTGAAATGTTCCGCTCATGCTTATAAATAGATGATATGAAGGGTTAAAGTTAGATTTTCGAAAAAATACAAATTTTTTATTTCGAAAACTACTGGACACTTTATAGCATCTGTCATATAAGCTCGGATGAAAAATTTTATACACCCTAAATTGAGAGCAGATTTTTTTCATATTTTGGATTTTTTAGTAACTTTATCCATTAATTAATAATTATTCTTTTGAAAACGCCTTTTTTGAAATTCGAAACCAAATATTTCGATATTGGAGTTTAACTTCGAAAATCGGTGAATGCAATTTTTTTTTAATTAATAATTATTTTTATTTAAATATTATTTTAATAATTGTCTCAAACTCCCGGAAAAAAATCAGTATGGTCTAATACCCAAAAAAAAGTCAATTTTGCCGTATAGTGTAATCATATCACAACATTAAATGCAAACAGTCTCTCATAATTAATTTTGAGCGCTGAAAAGCAGTGGATGTCAATTAAGGCAACTAATTAAATTATTAAACACTTTTCGACACCAGCAAGGACAATGAATGACGTCTTTATTGTAATCCGCGCATGTTGCTTCTGACCATATACCCATAGGGATTACAGCAATTATTTATGACTTGTGGACACAAGTTTTAGATTTCCAGCCAGTAGCATACAACAACATAAGAGTACAGGCGGCCATGAAACAAAAACGTTGGAAAAAATTTATTATCAGAATTTAATAGGCACGCGCGCGACATTAACGAGCGCACAAGACTGTACATTTAATATTCTTCTTCTTCTTCAGATGCAGCTATGCTGGTATATAAAAAGATATATATTAATTTGTAAGCAAATGAGGCTTCCCATACATTCCTGTATGTTTGAGTATTGGCTCTTACGGCCGTTAACCTTGCGATTCAACAAGAAAGTCGCCGCGCATTAACACGAATATGTCGTCGGGAATTATGTTTATTTCGCAATTTAACAACGACACTAGGCACACACAGAGCTTTTTTAGTACATGTATTCCCATACTGACCATACCAACAAGTAGCGCCCAGCATCCCAGTCGCATATTTACGATTTACACATAAATTGACGCAATTTCAACACCTCTCATCCCCCTCTCCGGCTGCTGCGTGTGTGTGTGTTTGTGCTACGTGTTCAACATGCAGCCACAGCGACGTTATTGAGCAGAGCTCGCTTTTATTGCCACTTTGGCAGGAAAAATTTTATTTATTAAGCATTTTTGCTGCACATACTCGTACGTGTATTGCTTAGGTTTCTATATACGATTGTGCCTTGTACCGTGTATGCGAGCTTTGCTTACACAAATATACTGTTTGCTGACCAGCTAATATATTTTATGATTTCTCTTTAGTTTATATTTATTGTTATCTCTTGCTTTGTAGTCTCGCACAGCTAATGCAATTGACTTGAGAAGTTAACACCACGGCGTATGAGTAACCTATGGCAATTACTCTTCTGTTTATTGAGTGGCAATCGATTGGCTTAAGGCGCCTGCTACACGTTCAGTATTTATCGTGATATTTCCAGTATCGCGATATTTATTGAACGTTTAGCATGCAATATTGATGGATCACGATCCATATCACAAAATATTTAAATATTTTGAAATCCATATCGCGAGATAAATATTGAATGTGTTGAATGTGTAGAAATACAACATTGCCAAAATTTTAAAATTAACTTTATTCTAATAAATGAACATGAATTATACTGTTTACAATAGAATCTTTGCCAGAGCTATGCAACTCATCTGCCAAAGGTTTTTTGATAACGTCCAAATATTGGATACATATAATGAATTGCTGTGGGAGCAAAAACAATAGCCAAACATGATTTTCTTAGTTTTTCTTGACGTAATATATATTGAACGTCTAGCAGTCGCGAAGTAATCCATCAATATTCAATATAGATCGCGATCCAAATATCACGATACATATTGAAGGTGTAGCAGGCCCCTAAGAGTGGATATTAGAACAAAAAATTAAATATATACGTACAAATATGAGTTATAGAATATATTTAATATGCCTTAAGCAAACAGATTTGTGCGTGACTCAGTTGGTTCCATCTTCAATTTCAGTAAGAATTAGATAATTAGAATTAGGTAATACTCTCTCATTTTTAAAGGCTAAGTTCAGCTGTAACTGAATATATTATACTCTCACAATTTATTTATTTAACCTCTGCTCGATTAAAACGCTGATTAAGATCAATTTACCATACAAAATAAAAATCTAAATTAATTTTTAATTGAATTTTAATCGACTTGAAAATGAAATGCAACTCTGCGACTAAGCCCGTTTTTGTAATCACGTCACTGTTGACAGTCATAACTTCGAGGTCGTAGATAATTTCGTATACCTGGGAACCATCATCAACAACACGAACAATGTCTTCGAGGCCAGCGCAGAATAACTCTTGCAAAATCAAGCTCTACAAGTCGCTTATCATTCCCGTCCTGCTTTACGGTGCAGAACCTTGGACGATGTCAACATCAGATGAGACGACACTAGGAGTTTTCGAGAGGAAAATTTTGCGCAAGATTTATGGTCCTCAGAACATTGGCAACGGCTTGGAAACTTTTTAATCAATTAATTTTAGCACTCCAGCTCTGAAAGTGTTCGATGCAGTACCCGCCGGATAAAGCCGAGGAAGGGGAAGGCCTCCACTCCGTTGGAGGGACCAGGTGGAGAGCGACCTGGTTACACTTGGGATCTCCAACTGGCGCCGAACTGCGAAGGAGAGAGAGATGTGGCGCACTATCGTCGATTCGGCTATAACCGGCTAAACGGTTGCAACGCCAATCACATACATCTTTATCTGCGAGTTGATGTTCACGCTACACGACGTCGCTGATGTCGCTACTAAAAATAGCAATCAGCTGATGAAACTTACCAACTTCTTATGAAAAGCAAAAACAAATATGTATAACAGCAGATCGGTTGTCTAGTAGCCGGCAGTGTGAAGGGAAGAAACTGGTTTCTCAATTAAAATTTTAATTTATCAATTAATTTGGCTGTGTGAAAAAGCTATAAGATATCTCACATATTAACCGATATATCGTATACGATATGAAGGCCACTGGAAAATGAAAATCCGTATATTAGATGAAAAATATTCCCTCTATATTTCTTTAAAATATCTGATAGATTTACCAATGTTTTCGGTAAAATATTCGTCACAAGCACTGAGGTCCTCATGTACGATATATATGGGGTCTTGAAAATATCTGATCCGATTATTAATGCAATGTAAAAGGAATAACCTTTTTTATTGATTCTTGATTTATGTATTATAAAGTGAAAGAATCAATTAAATTTAAAAGTAGGCAGGATTGTGAACCGATTTCACTCATCTTCAATATATAACTGAGGATATGAAGATTATATTATTATTATTATTTAAAAATTAGTCAAGTTGTTGCTGAGATATGATTTTTGGCCCATTAATGCAAGTTGACACGCCCATTGCCCATTTTTATACGCGTATATACCACAAATATAGATGGGATCTTAAAGTCATTCTGCCAACTGAAAGTCTGAAATATGAAGAAGTTGTGAGAATGCCTGCTGTCTGGCAACCCAACAATCTCCTGCGGCTTAAACTAATTCACTATTCAATTCAATATGATGGTGTTTAAAAACATTAGATCATCCTTTAATATTTTAATAAAGAATCCAATCCAAACAGCATAAAACAACCCTACCGATATAACAAAGTTATCGATACAACTCAACTCAATTACCACAGAAGATCTATCGGTCATTCTTAGTATACAAAGTTTCTGCGAAAGGCAGTGACTTCCCGTTACTTTTCCAAATGTGGGAGAACATAATAAGTCTTTCAACGTCCTCTGACCTTTATGAGTATAATTCTTCGAGGCCATTTTATATGCTTGAAAACCCTATAGCCATTTTGCAAAGTCAAATTAATTTGAGAAGTTTTTACCTTTCGTACAACCGGTTACTCGGTTAACGATCTGCATTCAAGTTTCAAATCGATTTGTATTCGGTTAAAAATTAATGTAGATTTTTATTTTGTATGGTAAATCGATCTCAATCAGCGCTTTAATAGAGTAAATGCCAGTTAATTGATCACTTAACTCCTGTGCGAAAAGGCTAATCAATACTTAGCACGTTATTTGAAAATTGTATACAAAAATTTATTTCTTTATATAGAAAGTGATTATAACTGATTTGTAAAGACAAATTCTAGATCGTTTTAAAAGCTCTGTAGAATAGATAGTTAATGGGTTAAGTTTTATTAGAGATAATTACTGCTATACCATAAATTGTTTTAAAATTTAAATATTTATAAAAAATATTTTATATTCGCAGAATGGCCGAGAACTCTCGAAACTCTAAACTCTCACTCAAAGATGATGAATGCACTTTCACCTGGAAACTTTTCACCGGTTGGGATTTCATGATTGGTAAGCGCAATAAAAAATTAATGCGACATATTTTACGCTTATTTTAATTAATATTTAAAAAATATATACAAAAGATAACAACAACTGCTTCTGAAATTTATTCCTTACTTCATCAGTCCTTTGTTTTAACGCAAATATTCCACTGACTTCCCTTCAATTATTCATATTTCAGGCCACGCTGAAACGGCACACAACCGAATCGCCTCGGTGGTGGTCGGCTTCAAGGAGGTTTTGCTCGAGGAAGCCGAAAAGAAGAAGGATAATCGCAAGTGAGCCTTAAACTTAATTAATTAGTTGTTGTCAGCAGCGCGAGTGTGCACTTTCATTTTTAATTTCGACATTTGCTTTAATGATCGTCTTTTCTTCTTTGTCTTCTTCTTCTCCTTTCTCTTCTTTCGACTCACTTTCGCGTTCGCTACGCAGTTGGCGCATTATAATGCAGCGTATTTTGGTGAATGTCGTTGTGATGGGCCTATTGGCTGCCTCCGCTTGGACGGTCGTCACATTGGTTAATAAGTGAGTACCGTTATGTGTTGCAGATTTTCAGCGTGGTATTGATTTTACATCTTTTGTGACTTTTGTATGCATCACGCGTGCGATTTTTTATTACAAATTGAATTTTTCAATATATAGCACTTTGTCGGCGACGTTGACGGCTTTCGCATTGATTTTCTTCTCTTCTTTCATTACTTTTTCGTTCTCACTCAGCTCGGAGCAATTGGCGCGTACTGGCAATTTACTGTTTCGCAATGCGGTTAACATCACCATCACGCTGTTGGCGTTCTTCATGCCCATGATATTCGACGCGTTGGGATTATTCGAGAATTGGCATCCGCGACAGCAGTTGCGCTTGCAATTGGCACGGTAGGCTAACGGTTATTTTTTTTTTTTTTGCATTTAAAGCACATTGCATGGAAGATATTAAGGTACTACGTGATTTTGTGAAAATTCAAATTTTTTGGAATACAAATTTTAGGTAATATCGATTCCTAACTCCTTCTGGGTAGTTTCTTGATTGTCTAGTTTCTTCAAAATATACTATACATCTCCCTTAATCTCTCTGGATCTTTCGGGAAAATTCTTTAATTTAAATCTTAAACTCTCATCTTGACTGGATTAAAGATAAACGGGATTTTAAAATAGTCCAACAAACCGATCAAAAGTTTTGGAGACTAATTCTTACGGGACAGTTCTCACTCAAACCTAAAGGTCTACGTAAGAGACAGGCGAAGTTTCAACTTATTTTTGTTGTTGTGTTTGTAATAATAAAATCTTTTAATATTATCCAAATAAAGGTCAGATATAACAGCGACTCGGAAACCCAGATATATTACATATTTCTATATAGTACCGAACTTAGGAAACCTACTATTACTATAACTCAGATATCCAATAGATATTTTACCCATACCCATACCCTTCGAAAGATGCTTTGAAGGAATGATGTTAGAGGAACCCATCCGGTCTTGATCTTGGTGCACCACCAACGTTTCAGAAAATTATAAGGCCTTATAGTGGACAGACCGATTGAGATGGGACATCCTTTCACAGCTCCTAACGTTCCAAACTGAATAGATTTCAGTTATAGAAACTTAAGAAATGTAGTTGGGACTGACTTGGAGCGCAAGGAGATAAAGGCTTACATAAGTAAGGCCGCTTACTCTAGGAAATTTATGCGACCTCAGATTTAGTTCGAACGAATATGTCCTCTAACTTTCAGAAAAGATATACTTAACTTTATGAACCTTACTGTCCATTGTCTGACGAGAATGAACTGAACTTATTAAGTATAGTATCCTTCATTCAAAGTAAATTGAATCTATTCCTTTATACTCTATACAAAATTTGACAGTTTAGATCAACAAGACCATCAAAAATTTATTCTAGTCACAATTTTTCTCGCTAATCTGTTATGATTTCCCCTTCCTATTCGCAGCATCATGATACTCAACATGCTCAACTTGTATTCGCTGATGTTCTCCTTCATCTACAACATCGACAACAAGGAGGAACCCTTGCAGATACTCAAAGAGCGCTTCGACAGCTCAACCTATGCAATTAGAAATTTAACAATTGTGATGGATGGCTATAGAAACAACAGCACAAATACCACAGCTGTAGCCATAGCGCTGGCACATCTCAACATGAGTACCAGCAGTCTGGTGACCACGACCACAGCGGCCACAACAACACTTTACGGCTTGGTTACACGATTGCGATGCCGTAATATAACAATGAAATGCTCAAAACCAACACGTCTAAACAATCGGAATTTCACAACAACTACAATATCGACAACATTAATGCTACTCAATCTGAGCGCATCAACGATGTTGCCACACATCACCACCACGGAGTCAGGCACAACGCCGGTGTGGACGACACTGCCCACCACAATGCCAACTGTCACAACAGATATCGATACAACTACGCTAACACCGCAGCAGCAGCAACAACAACAAGCATGGAACACAACACAATTCAATGCGGTGACCACAGCAGCAACAACAATAACAACAGCATCACCTACAACACAAGCCACCGAGACAACAACGACCACAATAATGGATTATACGGAGAGCACAACACAAACCGAAACTACAGATTCATCCACATTGCCACAGTCCACGTCGACAACAACAACGGCGCCGGGTAGTGACAGTTTCTTTGACTACATGGACTATTTCGTTGGTATGCCGCTCGAGCTTAGCGATTCCCAAGAAGAGGTGAGTGCAACAGAGACAACGCCCGGCAGCCTGAGCGGCACGACCGATAATGTGCGCCGTCCGAGAAATGGCAAGAATCTACGTGCCTTGCAACGCAAGCCTCGACAAGCTTTACTGTCCGCTTTGTACGAGACAACACAGCGCACGCCGCCAGGACGTTACAGTCGTCAGTTGAATGAAGGCCGCCGGCAAAGCGATCGAAACGTCGAGGTCTACACCGACAGCAGTGTTCCAACTACCGCCGTAGATGAAAGTACAACAGCAGCTCAATTGCAGCAACAACCACAAGTGGATACCGCATCACAGGCGCCACAAAATGAGTCTTTACCGACACTGCATGTTAACACAAAACTATTGGGTGAAGTGCTGGCTTATTTCACAAGCTCGACGTCGACCGTTGAGCCGCCCACCACAAAGTTGGCACCTACAACAACAACTGTTACGAAACCTACGACTACAACAGCTGCCACACCGCCCACGACGACAACAGCGTCTGACGACAGCACTACCGCATTTTTCGTTGACGAAGATGATATTCTCGACGAATCCGCGACCATCAATTATGATCCTAACGAACTCGATGAAGATAATTTCGAGACGTGTGTGCGCACCTTCTGTGATCCTTATCCAGAAGAAGAGGTTACCATCTCCGATTTGGATGCAACTGCTACACCGACAACACCGTTCATGACACCGATGGAGATTTTCGAAATGAGAATGTTTGAAGTAAAGGAAGATATACGAGAGGTGCAGCGAAATTTGACTAGCATGTGCTGGGAGACGTCACTGGGACAAGAGTTGGCAAAGGTTGTCGTTTCGGATGGGGTAAGTCTATCTAGATTGAAAGCATACAACTTCTGTTGAGAGACTGAGATTATATAAATTGGCATATGAAAGGGCATAGTATCATTTATAAATTTTGGAGATTTGTCTTTCGAAATTGTAGGGGAGCTTCACTGAGCTTTCAAGTTTTATAAACGAAATTGACGAGCGAAATAGAAACGAAACCGACGAGCGGAGCAATAAAAAAAAATATTTTTGATTCACACTCACTAAGGATCAGCAATTCTCAACATGTTTATGAAATAACTTACAAACAAGAAGTTTCGGGTCTCATTGTCTAATATCTTTAGTATACATTCTTCTAAATAATGCCACTTAAATGAACTCAATTTATGCTTCTCCCATTTAAAAGACAAACACTCATCCCCAGCATAAGTATTAAAGACCACAAACCGTCCACCGTTTCACTGGTCCACAATGCTTTAAATGCAGATAAATAAAACGCTGTGAATGGAAAATTATCCAATCAACTTTCAAATTGCTATCAAAACTTTGGCGTAAAAGCTATTCAATTTCTGGGATTAGCATACGCCAACTACTGTCACTCCAGCAAACATACAAAAAGCTTCAGGGCACTTTTGCACTTCAAACTCAGTTGAAGAAGCGTGTAAGTTCGTTGGACACCCTTTCGCCTGCGCACAAATCAAAAGTCAATCTTTAAATGAAATTTGAAATTATTTCCATCATTGTCAGTCGCTTTTCACGTTTTTCACGAGCTTTTCAAGTTTTGATGGCCGGCGTAAAGTTTGGTTGAGTGCATGATTTTGTCTTCAGCGTGTTGGGGTGAGTTGAGTTCTCATTTGCCGAATTCATTTGAATTTTCAATTTCAGTTCAAGAACTTTTCATGTCTTTCATGAAGAATAGTTAGTGCTACGAAATTATTATTTACTCATACTTTGCAATAGTTAGGTAGGTATCTTCTCTTCATCAGAGAAAGAGTTCTTTAGTCATACGGGTCAAGTTGTCTAGCCAACAAACCTAGTGGGTTCCCATAAAGTTTATACAACTCAATCTTGCAGAGTGAATGACGTAACGTTGAACTTTATTTAAGGCAATGGTTTGCTATGTGGTTCCCTAAGACTGATAAAACCTATTCAGGTCTTTAACGGTACAGTTTAATTTTCACACATTGTTCTATAACTAGAAGACCTATCCACCGAGGAATAAAATAAAAACAGTAGTAGGTTGCCACTTGTGTGAAAATTATGGAAATATTTATATGTATGATATAATATAAAATATTAAGATATATATGTTATACCATTAATTAATTTCCGATGACGTTGCCACCTGTTTTTAATTTTTAATTAATTAAAGTGAGGAATATAAAAAAATACGATAGGAGTCAAACAAAATGTATATGTATATATATATATACAGAGGTAGTCAAAATTATTTACACATCGGACGTTTTTTTACAAGTTTCACAGAAAAAGCTTTCGCTTGTTGTTGTTGTTGTCGCAGGGTAACAAAATGCTATGTTGTTGTAAACCTTGATCTATTCCCGAGAGAATGAAGTCGTTTTGGCTAGAATAGCTTGAAATATGGCGGAGAAATAGGCAAATGAACTGAAGACTCGGAGTAGTCAAAAGTATTTACACACATTTATTTTGCGTCAAAAGTATTTACACACAACATGAAATGGATTATCCTGTTAGTTTTTAATGATAATTTTTTTAATTTTAATATTTAGTCTAAGTTACTATTCTAAGGCGATAAATTCATAATTGGTTACATTACTATTGGCATCAATACCAGCCTGCTTTATGGTCCGAATTGATTCAACACAATTGTGCGCTAAGTTAACAGTTAATTTAGACCAAATGTCGCTAATTTCGGCGTTTTCGGTTATTATATCAACTGTCCTCTGATATTTAACGAAAGACCAAACATTTTGAATAAAGTTTTGGTCAGGGCTTTGCGGAGGTCAACTTGATTTGCTTCATTTAAAACTTTTGAAGGTAAAGATCCTTCATGAAATGGAGCATTATCCTGTTGTAAAATGTAGTCAATAGTTGGAAAAGGCCGACGGACCACTACAATGGCATGGTCATGTGTATTCTGATATATCCGGATGATTTAGGGTCACTAAATTAGTACCAAATCTCCAAAACAGAAGTAAGGAAAATTTCCAAAAAATTTTCAAAAAAATCAAAAATCATCACTCCCGACTATATTTAGCGTCTAAACTGCATTATTCTTCTTCTCACGTGGTAAATGCATAAAGCGATTACTAAAGAAGCCCTGGAACAAACAATCAGCCTTATCTGTCCACGACAGGCTTTAGGATGCATTTTAAGGCAAATGAGAGGCATATCGCTTTTTTGGTTTTGGAAATAAAGTTTTTTTGGTTTCGGAAGTGGTCAACTTTATGCACAACGTATGTATTTATGTTACTATTTTAAAATGTCCTTAGCAGTGTAGCATCATTGGCTGTTCATGCAATATGCTGATTCGATGATGCTGCAATATTAAGAGGACTAATTGTGGGATTTTGTATGACAGTTCCTACCAATCTTCTGCATTCTCTTTGAGTTATCACAGGTTTCCGTCCAATTATCTTTAAATTGTTCTTGCAATACTTCGTTTCCTTCTTTTTAATAACATTATAAACAGTATTCCATCAAATTCTATAAATTTTAACTAACTCCGAAGCCTAAACCGGAGTCTTAAACTTTGTAACAGTCTCCAATCTAGTTCTAATCGATTATTCCTTTGTTTTCGATATTTTATTTACCAATTTTTATATTTTAAGGCTGAGTTAGATTGTTAAGAATGCAATAGAATCAAATTACTACTTTTGCTCAAACCAAATCCAAGGATAAAGGCTAAATAGCCATGTGTAAATACTTTTGACGCAAAAAAAATGTGTGTAAATACTTTTGACTACTGCGAGTCTTCAGTTCATTTGCTTATTTCTCCGCCATATTTCAAGCTATTCTAGCCAAAACGACTTCATTCTCTCGGGAATAGATCAAGGTTTACAACAACATAGCATTTTGTTACCCTGCGACAACAACAACAACAAGCGAAAGCTTTTTCTGTGAAACTTGTAAAAAAACGTCCGATGTGTAAATAATTTTGACTACCTCTGTATATATGTATGTAAAAACAATATTTCGATTTCCTAAAATTTATAAAAAATAAAAAAATATTAATTGTTAAATATCTTAAAATGGCTTACATAGGATTTGAAGAGAGTTTCTACCTCTTCAAGATATTTTTATAATTTTTTATTAAAATCTTAAAAATTATTTTACTTATTGGAATGATATTAAGCTAATGAGTTTGAAGACTGGTACCAATTAAAAGAATGTTTCATTTAAATTTTAGAATTCAAATATTTAAACAACTTTATTGGAAATATATATGAGGAGTGTTGCCACCCGAATAAGAAAATTGAGACAACTTTAAACTTGGTTAAAAATGGTTTGAAAGACGTTGCCAGATATTTAAATTCTTTTACAATTAAATTACTAGCAATAAAGTTTAAGGACGATTTTTTTAAAAAAAGGGGTGCCACCAATTTGAAAATTTAAAAAATTCGAACAACTGTTAAGGGGTTAGGGGTAGTCAGAGACGCGAAAAATTGAGAATTTTCAGTATATTTTTTTGCTGTTAAATATTGTTATTTTACAAAAGTAATAATCGATATCATTGGAAACAACACCCGCGCCGTTAGTTCTGTTTTTTTCCCGCCTGGATATGGAAGCGAAGATAATGGGTCTGGTGGTGAAAGAGGACAAGACGAAATATCTCCTGTCGTCAAACAAACAGTCAGCGCATTCGCGTCTTGGCTCCCATGTCACTGTTGACAGTCATAACTTTGAAGTTGTAGATAATTTCGTATACCTAGGCACCAGATAATAATGTCAGCCTGGAAATCCAACGCAGAATCACTCTTGCCAACAGGTGCTACTATGGACTGAGTACGTAATTGAAAAGTAAAGTCCTCTCTCGACGAATAAAAACTAAACTCTACAAGTCCCTCATCATTCCCGTCCTACTTTATGGTGCAGAAGCGTGGACGGTGTCAACATCCGAGGAGACGGCACTAGGAGTTTTCGAGAGAAAGGTTTTGCGGAAGATTTATGGTCCCTTAAACATTGGCAACGGCGAATACCGCAGACGATGAAATGATGAGCTGTACGATTTATTCGACGACATTGACATAGTTCAGCGAATAAAAAGACAGCGGCTACGCTGGCTAGGTCATGTTGTTCGAATGGACGAAGGTGCTCTGAAAGTTTTCGATGCAGTACCCGCTGGTGGAAGCCGAGGAAGAGACCTTCACTCCGATGGAAGGACCAGGTGGAGAAGGACCTGTCTTCACTTGGTATTACCAATTGGCGCCAAACTGCCAAAAGGAGAGATGCGTGGCGCGCTGTTATTACACAATGTTTTGACTTGAAATCACGAAAAACTAAAAACAAAACTTTTTTTCAAAAATTAAAAAATGGCAGCCTCTGAAAATTTAGATTTTCGGAAAAAAAATTATTGGTCTTAAAAATTGAAATTTTCGAAAGAAAAAGAGCTTCGATCATGCCCATGATTATTATTAATTTTAAAAGCTGTAAAAATTTCATTAAAATCTGCTCAACGGATTTCAGGTTACAGTTGTGACCTATTCAAAAAACATAGTTTTGAGAAAAGCGCATTTAAAGTTTCACACTATCGTTTTAGAGTACCCGAGCGCTCTTTGTTATTTGTCGAATAACTCGAAAAGTAATTATCAGATCAACTTCAAATTTTCCGAGAATAATTTTGGAGATATTACACTTAATAGAAAATGCAAAAAAAAATTGATTTTTTGAAAATACTGACTACACCTAACTCCTTAATATTACGTTTCTCACCAGTCAATAAATATTTTTCAACTAGTTTCATCCACTGTGGGGTATATTCACTGCACGAATATTAGACTATACATATACATATGTATGTATGTAAGTATTTCTGAGTATTTACATATGGTTTGTGCGTAACTCCACATTGGTGTAAAAAGTAAATATGTTTGTAGTTAATACTTTGTAAAAACACCCGACGAGCTCTCTCGAGTGTACTCATGCCAGTGTGTACACTTGTGCGCGTTTGAGTGCATATCAAGGATTGCAGCTTTTGCGCATAATTAGCTACTTAACTTTTCCTTTCGTACGCTGATAATGAGGTGAAACTAAGTTGAGAGCTTGTTAAAAAAGTGTTACAGCGTTTTTTTTTTTTGCACAGACGCCAATTTGTACGAATACGCGTATGAATAAATCAAATGTGGTAGTCAACCTTATGGGATAATGTATGTTAATGGGTTGTTGGTTATTTTATTCGACCCATGTGGGCTGGGCGAAGTTTTGGAACGGTTTCATTAACTTGTGGCACGACTTTAGTGAGATTCATTAACAAGTCTCATTTATTCTTGGATACAATTCAACGGAGTATGAGAAATGGCTGCACTTTACATAAGTTGGGGTATATAGTTTTGAACCGATTTAAGATATACATACATATACAATATAATCTAAGTTCACTTCGTAATATTAGTGGCCATTGAACTTTGTCGGAAAAACTTAGTCGAGAGCACTCAAGGTTTGGTTAACTAACCAAATTTTGTTGTATGTGATTGGCGTTGCAACCGTTTAGCCGATTATAGCCGAATCGACGATAGTGCGTCACTTCTCTCCCTCCTTTGCAGTTCGGCGCCAATTGGAGATCCCAAGTGTAACCAGGTCGCTCTCCACCTGGTCCCTCCAACGGAGTGGAGGCCTTCCCCTTCCTCGGCTGCCTCCGGCGGGTACTGCATCGAACACTTTCAGGGCTGGAGTGTTTTCGTCCATTCGGACAGCATGACCTAGCCAGCGTAGCCGCTGTCTTTTTATTCGCTGAACTATGTCAATGTCGTCGTATAACTCGTACAGCTCATCGTTCCATCGTCTGCGGTATTCGCCGTTACCAATGTTCTCAGGACCATAAATCTTGCGCAAAATTGTCCTCTCGAAAACTCCTAGTGTCGTCTCATCTGATGTTGATATCGTCCAAGCTTCTGCACCGTAGAGCAGGACGGGAATGATAAG
This sequence comes from Zeugodacus tau, assembly GCA_031772095.1. Classification (NCBI taxonomy): domain Eukaryota; kingdom Metazoa; phylum Arthropoda; class Insecta; order Diptera; family Tephritidae; genus Zeugodacus; species Zeugodacus tau. The sequence continues at coordinate 54,864,132 of CM062653.1, read as the reverse complement.
CGACTTGTAGAGCTTGATTTTGGTTCGTCGAGAGAGGACTTTACTGTTCAATTGCCTACTCAGTCCAAAGTAGCACCTGTTGGCAAGAGTGATTCTGCGCTGGATTTCGAAGCTGACATTGTTCGTGTTGTTGATGCTGGTTCCCAGATATACGAAGCTATCGACTACTTCAAAGTTATGGCTGCCAACAGTGAGGTGGGAGCCAAGACGCGAGTGCGCTGACTGTTTGTTTGATGACAGGAGATATTTCGTCTTGTCCTCATTCACCACCAGACCCATACGCTTCGCTTCCTTATCCTGGCGGGAAAATGAAGAACTAACGGCGCGGTTGTTGCTTTCGATGATATCAATATCATCGGCGTACGCCAGTAGCTGTACACTCTTGTAGAAGATTGTACCTTCTCGATTTAGCTCTGCAGCTCTTATAATTTTTTCCACCTTGTCTCAAACCTCGTTTGGTATCGAACGGCTCGAAGAGGTCCTTCCCGATCTTGACGGAGCTTTTGGTGTTGCTCAACGTCAGCTTACACAGCCGTATTAGTTTTGCGGGGATACCAAATTCAGACATCGCGGCATAAAGGCAACTCCTTTTCGTGCTGTCGAAAGCAGCTTTAAATTCGACAAAGAGATGGTGTGTGTCGATCCTATTTTCACGGGTCTTCTCCATGATTTGGCGCATGGCGAATACCTGGTCAGTTGTCGATTTTCCAGGTCTAAAGCCACACTGATAAGTTCCAATCAGTTTGTTGACGGTGGGCTTTAGTCTTTCACACAGTACGCTCGATAGAACCTCTTATGCAATATTTAGGAGGCTTATCCCACGGTATAATTTGTTACCAACCGAAAATAATTCATTCTTCAGAATCCTTTTCGTCCCCTTATAATGCCGAAAAAGTCTCAATGAGAATGCTATCTGCATATCAAATAGATATTTGTGATAATGTTCGTCCTCAAGAACCTCCTGAACTTTTACAGCCAAAGCTAAGGAGAGCCGACCAACTATTCCGTGGATAGAATTTCTCAAAATAACGCAATCTAAGGCTAAACAACATATGTCTACTCAGAGTTATAACCTTCCAAATCAATCCATCTTGGAATCACGTCAATTTATTGCTGAACATCAAAATATTATTGAAACAAATTCAATTCTTTCGGGATTCTTGAATGTCAGCAAATAATAACAATGATGCTTTTCATCTATCGAGGAAGAACGTTTCAGTCGAACCATATAGTTGGCTCCCCAATTTTTTCCCGGAATTTAGAAAAAAAATTCATTCCTTCTTCATTAGTCGGTGCGAAGTTCATTTAAAAGACCCTGATTGTCTTCAAACAGAAATTTTTCACTGATACTCCATTATTTTGGTAATGAACGCTACCAACTTTGGAACAATTTGATACTTCGTTGCTTAGCAGCAGAGATCCTCAAATTGTCTTCCTTTTTTTAGTTTATACCAGGGGACGATTTCCCTTTTAGGGATCAACTTAAACTCTGACGTTTTTCCATATTTACTAAATTAAGTTTTCTTTCTTTGACTCTCTCATAGCTCCTCTCACTCTTCGCTCCACTCTGCGTGGACTTTTTACGCGCTCTTTTTGTACGCTATCTCAACAAGCATTGGTGTTGGGACATGGAAAAGACATTTCCACAGGTAAACTTACGAAATAATCCCAACATAATTTCGTTTTATTATATATACACTCTCTTTCAACTGGAACTAACAGTACGGCGACTTCAAAATCGCCGAGAATATTCTGAATCTGATCATCAACCAGGGACAAGTGTGGATGGGCATATTCTTTTCGCCGGGTTTGGTGGTAGTGAGTCTCGTTAAATTAATGATATTGATGTATTTCCGTTCGTGGATCGTGTTGACGTGCAATGTGCCACACGAGGTAGTCTTCAAGTAAGTGATAAAACAAATAATTTAGACATGGCTTCATACTCAAAGCGAACTCTTATTTATTTCAACACAGAGCATCCAAGTCGAATAATTTCTATCTCGCACTACTGCTAACAATGCTCTTTCTCTGCGTGCTGCCGGTGAGTTATGCGATTGTCTGGTTGCGTCCCTCATGGCATTGCGGTCCATTCTCCGCCTACAATCGTATCTCAGATTTTGTTACTAGTGCGACACAGGAGGCGCTACCAATGTGAGTTGTGTTTTAAATATAATTAGTTTGTATAGATGATAAATAATTAATATATGAAATCTCTAAATATCTAGCCAACTGCATAGACCACTTGGCTATTTGACTTCAGCCAGCACTGTGATACCACTGCTGCTTCTGCTGATACTCATTATCTATTATCTGGTCTCATTGACGGGCGCACTGCGTGAGTCCAATCAGGACCTCAGAACACAGCTGCAAAAGGAACGTGAGGAGGAACGTAAGAAAATCTTTAAGGTACCCGAAGCGAAACCCACCGAGAATAGCGCAGCAGCGCTGACCAGCAGATGGCGCAAGGTGCTGGAAGCTTCTTCGCCGGTCACACCAACACCACCGCCGGATTTCGAAAGTGAAGAGTACAAAAATAAGGCGAGAAAAGGTAAGCGCTTGAATTCTGATTGAAGGTTTCTAGAGATTTCACTTTTGTCTGCCGACAGAATTGATTTCACGCATCATGAAGGAGGCGCTACGCAAGGGATCTGCCACATCAGATGACGATTCCATTAATCGACAAGGACGAGACGATGATGATACGGACACGGAACACCATGACTCACTGCCACACGATGAAGATGGAAGAGATAAAAATCTGGGTTTATCAAAACTACAACAAATAAGACGTACGCGAAAACCGTCGCTGGTGGACATCGTGCAAATTGCTAAGAGTGAACGTGAACGCGAACAGCGTGCCTCATTGTCCGTGAAGGAAAGAAGTAAAAGTGAGAAGCATACAAGGAAAGATAGAGAAAGGGATAGAAGTAGGGATAAAGAGAAAGAGACAGAAAAAGAAAAAGAAATGGTAAGAGAAACGGAAAATGTTGAAGATGAGAAGAAAGAAAATGAGTTGGTAAGTAGGAAGGATAATGATAAGAAGATGGATGTCATTAAAGGTGGGGAAGAGAAGAAAGAGCTAGAAAAAGACGAAGACAGAACCAAAGAAAAAGTGAATGGAAATAGAAAAAGCAAACATTTGAAGAGAGATAAGAATAGAAGTGAGCCAAATGAGAAGCTCCACACAGAAGACGAAGAATATTGTAAATCTGAAACTTTGCCAAAAACTAAGAAGGACCAAACAAAAAATGGCGGTGCCTCGAAGCAAAATATAGATACAGATAATGATCCCGATACAAATACACGTGTAGTAAATGAACGCCGTCAAAGTTTGCTGCGTAAGAAGCGAGAAGACGACCAACCGGCTACAAGACCAACCACACCTTTACCCGACAAAACAGAAAATCAAACAACAAAAGCCGAGACAACCGCACCACCGCATGAAGCAGAAAAGAAAAGTAATTTCGTGATTGTAGATGAGAAGACGCCGGCAGCTAGTGAAAAAGATCAACCACCAGCCAAACATCGTACTTTCAGTGTACGCGGCGGTACTTTTAAATTTCGACGTCCCAAACCCAAACCACTAGAAACACCAACCGAGGCGGAGGTCTTTAAGTTCGATGAGAAATCTCTTGAGAATACAAATAACGGTAAGCTCAACAAGACTGCTGAGCCACCGCGCAGCGCTTCACCGCCAGCGTCACACAGAACAAACGATGGGCTTATAACACCCACATTTGTCAATCCGGAAAAGCTCTTGAATCTTTCACGTCAAGGACGTAAGAAAATCGGCACACTCTTCGCGCTTGTACGCGACACGGTAAACACCAAATGGAATGAGGATGAGCAATCACCGAGCAGCAGTGGCGGACCGACAACACCGCAATACCCTGCAACAGCAGAGGTAGCCAGCAAAAGCAACGACGAGGTCATTGCCATCGAGATATCACCGTCGCCCGAGGTCGTCGAACCCGCAAACAAATCAACTTTTCCCACAACAATTCCCGAAATCGCAATTATACCGAAAGACATAGCGCCCCGTTATCCACGCACTGCATCGGATATTAATTTGACTGATATAGAAACGCTGGATAAACCTGGTCCCATTTATCAACCACCGCTGCAGCGACGCAAACCCATTGAGCGTGCACAAGCCCAACGTCAAGACTCACAAACTTCCGTTTGGTCCGATAACATACCGACCATCACCATTAGTACCACCGGCAGTGATGAGTGCATTGCGCAGGTGGAGCCAGAGAAGAAACTTACTACACCCGTTATACCAGTTGCCGCCGTCGCGCCACTCAAAGAGAGCGTTGTAATGACAGTTACGAAATCCGCGCCGCCAACTCCGGATCCCAAAGTGAAAATCATTAAGATCGACATTGAAGATAAATAATTTGCAGATTTCAACTGAGGTTCTATTGTAGCGGCGGAGAAAGTGCCTTCTTAAACTCTAAATGTTTACTGACATTTCTCGTCAACTAATCCTGGTTTATATAATTTTCATATTTAGGCGCAACTGACGCACCATGTCCATAATTATATGCCAGTCTACTGTATTTACTTGCATTTTATATAAATACTAAAGTGGTGGAAGAGTTCAAATAAAATTTAAAAATAGAACACATGACATACTTTAAGACGGAGAAAATTGTAGTGCTGGAAAACACAAAATAAATAGCTCTTGCAAAAAACTTTAAACCATTCTTTCATTAACAGAAAGGTTGTTTGCTGTATTATTAGACACCTCACTGATTTTTTTTAACTCAATGCGATAGTAGACATCACTGTTCACTGTTGTTCTATGAGAACTGATAAAGCTCTATACATGATTCAAAGGGTCACTTAACTCTAAGAACTCGGGTTTTGATTATTAAGACCAGCTCTTCTAATTACTACAGAATAAAAGTTATAGCACAAAGCATGTGTTCTCATAATAGTATTATTAAATCATTATAAGCTTTGCAGTCGATTTCCTATTTCCCCTGAGACTTGGTTGAAGTTCCATAACTCGAACTTCTCCACGACTCGAACTCTTGTATTGGCAATAGAAGTCAAATTTCATACAAATTATCTTCCATAACTCGCAAGTCTCTCTAACTCGAAGTTTTTTTTGTGGATTATGGTGATTCAAGTTAGGGAAGTTCAACTGTATAATAATTTTATAGCTATAATTGTTTTATGTTTTACACGAAAGCGAAGACACACATCGTTATAACGGACCGCAATTGAAATTTTGAATTTATAGTGTAGCTATTCACTTTGGTTTGTGTCTTTACTAAACTATTGTGAATGTTTGCAGTTGCCCCGTAGGAAATTTAAAAATAATTTTTAATTCACCTGAGTTATACCAAAAATATCTAGTAAATAATGTAATTACATTATTTTATATATATTCATTACAATTTCTAGTTCGAAACATGATAAGACCACCAGTTGAACCCTTCTCACTTCACGGAAAGTGTAAACTCGACGAAAGAAAATAAGTTCTAAATACTCTTAAAGGGTTACATGGGTTTCGTGGGTTCAAAAAATTTTATGGCTTATTAATTTCTACAACTTCTGAAGAATATTATCCTAAATTTTCATGTCGATCCGAATAATAGTTTTGGAGATACAGCCTTTGTAAGATGTGCGCTCCTAGTCAGGTATTATTGTTACTCCAAACATTAAACGTGTTCTTCTCGGAACCGTGTTATCAAAGTCGGTTGTCAACTGTTCTCGAAAACTACTCAACCGATCTTGATGAAATTTTGCACAAGTGTTCGAGATATAATTTACTCGTGTTTGGACGAAAAAAACAAAATGTCAAGCAAATTTTACAGAAATTTTTATTTTTTTTTGGAAAAATGTTTGCCAAAATCAAAATTTTTACTTTTTTGTCATTCCTTCGTTCAAGCACGAGTTTATGGTCATACCTAAAACACTTATTTTTGTTTTTTTTTTCATTTTAAATGATCCTGTCAGGAATTATGCTGACAATGCGGACGCACCTTTTTTCCGAGGAGTCACTAGAAATGACGTCACAATGAAGGAGTTTTATTTTTTTTTTTTATTTCAGAAATTATTATTTAAATATGTATCTATAGACAAAATGTTTGAATATGATATGTTTGAATATGATTTGAATGTTTGAAAATAGGACTTTTTTTACCCCACAAAGCCCATGTATCCCCTTAAAGAAAGGAGTATGTATAGAAGTAGTTGAAGACTTCTAGAATGTCATCAGCTTGTACTATATTAAATACCTTCAGAGTAATAAGGGTGCAAAGTTTGAATCATAAGTAAAGAAAAGTGTATGCTCCAAAATTCGAAATTCCGAATATTTGTCTTCAAAGTCGAAAAAGGACTTTTTAAACAAATTATTAATTAAAGGATATATGTATATACTAAAAAATCCAAAATATAGTTATAAACTAAATCTTCTTCTTAATTCAATGTTATATAAAACTAGAGAATACAATTTATTTACTTATTACTTACCTGGAAAAAAAATAGTTTGGTCCGATACCCAGAAAAAGATCGATTTTGCCGTATAGTGTTATTATCGGTGTTCAATTTTGTTTCATGAATTGATCATAAACTTTTTTATTCTAAATTAAATCTTCTATATAATTAAAAATTGTCTCGATACCTTAGTCGTTTAAAAAAGTGGTCACTTAGAAGACCGACCACAATGAACACCATCATTGAGGAAACCGGAAAAGGAGAACCAGGGAAAAATTACCATTACCTTGAAAATTTGATAGCTGTACTACTATATGGACTTTTCCCATTTTTTCGTGCCAATAATTTGAAATCTACCACTGTTGGATGGTGCCATTGGGTCTCCCTTAAGTATGTAAGCCACCTCTGTACCATATTCTGAGTATTTTATCATCTTTGTACCAGCAAGGACTTGGACAGCTTTGACTTTCCTGTTCAGAAAATCCACAATTGTCTATCGTGAGCAATTTCAAGAGAAGTTAGAGAGACATTTAATAGATGATCAATACTTTTAAAATCCTACTTGTTGTGAGTTCACATGCTGATCATTCAATTTACTTCTGTAGTAGAAGTTTGAGACTAACAAACTACCGTCTTTATGGCTTTGTGGATTTAATATAGGAGTTGCATCACTGGTTCACATCAAGATCTTAGGATGATCCGTAGACATAACGCTCACTGTAAAAAAATTGCGCAGATATTTCGGAATTCCAGAAAACAAGACTGGATTAGAAATTGTTTTCTTGTAGGTATACAATATTTAGACATTTATTCTACAATCTGCCGAAATTCATTTATTTCACAAAATATCACAAAAAAATTATTTTATAGAGCCTAAAAAAGAATTCAAATATTCATAGTTTTAATGCGTAAGACCGCACAATGAACTCTTATCAGTGATCATAATGTTTGCTATGCGATAACCTTCTATGCCCCTTTCACAAGTAATGCGTGGAGCTGAGGAGCTGACACCATTCTAAGCAGAGTTCCGTTCGAATAAGCAAAGCGTTTGGGCACGCAATCATTTTACTTACTTTCGCTTTTCATTCATTTGAGACTAGAGATACTCAAATACATATATACAGATTTGAAATATATACATACAAATTTTATATGGACTACCACATCGAACCATATGGCGGCAAGACATTATAAAATATATATGATTGAAATGCGTACACTCCGTTCTTGCATACATTCATCAAATGTCCAGAGGCAGCGATCGTCGCGGAGTTAGCGACTGTTCGGTTGTTGGCTGAATGCCGTTTGATTTTTATTTTTAGCACACATAAGGCATGCAACGAAATAAGGCGAGAGGAAGTGGCGGTGGCAGCATTTGAGCGCGTAATAAAATCAACAAAGTTGAGCGAAGACACCGATCGTCTGTATGCTGGCATGTAGCGATGGAGCTAAAACTATCGAATGCCAGACAAATATTTGTCGGTGAATTTAACTGTTCAAATACATTTAATCACTGTGTCTACACTTTTCGTATCTTTTGTATATGTTTTTGTTTAAGTTAGACTTCAAATTTTAGAATATGTATGGTTAGTAAGTGATGAAGTCACTGAGATTATTTATGAGGCTGTGATGAAACTCGTGATTTGGTCTGCTTTGAGCTCAGTCTAGTCTTCGTATACCTCCTATGAAGTTATTACCTTAATGACCTATTTCCACATAATCCGTAGGCGGCTCCGGGACCTAGCTGGCTTAAATCATTTACAAACTTCTCTAATGAATTTTTAGAATAACGGAACTGCGTTTTCGGATGTATACTGTTAAATCCTAATAAGAAATGTTGGAAAACTTTATTCAAAGTGAGATTGAACATAACCTCATATATTACTCTTGAGATAACGTGGTTTCAACAACGGTTGACGGATCAGTTACTTGCGTCCAAAGGTCTATATAATCTCCTTGGTATCGATAATAGAGGGAATTAGAAGACTCCGAAGATGATACCAACTTCAAAGAGGCGATTACTTTGGGACTAATCTCTTCTCAAACTTTTTATATTGGAGTCTCTATGAGGCGCTTATTATTCCCGTCCTGCTTTATGGTGCAGAAGCGTGGACGTTGTCAACATCTGATGAGACGACACTAGGAGTTTTCGAGTGGAAAATTTTACGCAAGATTTATATTCCTCAGAACATTGGCAACGGCGAATACCGCAGACGATGGAACGATGAGCTGTACGAGTTATACGACGACATTGACATAGTTCAGCGAATAAAAAGACAGCGGCTACGCTGGCTAGGTCATGTTGTCCGAATGGACGAAAACACTCCAGCCCTGAAAATGTTCGATGCAGTACCCGACAGAGGAAACCGATGAAGGGGAAGACCTCCACTGCGTTAGAGGGACCAGGTGGAGATCGACCTGGTTACACTTGGGATCTCCAACTGGCGCCGATCTGCGAGGGAAAGAGAGGAGTGGCATGCTATCATCGATTGGGCAATAACCGGCTAAACGGTTCCAACGTCAATCATATACATACATACTTGGACTCACCCTCCATAGTCGATCTTAACGTCAACTAATAATTCCAAGTTTAAATTAACTTTTACAAGGAAGAATTATCAATATTTAATAACCGATCCATAAATGCAAAAAACATAAAATTCATTCATACATACAATCTTGTTTATAGAAGTCCGACCGTTCGACTTTTGTTCTAGTTTCAATTATGATTCTCTACAGAGTCTCCACTGCAGTTTATGATAAGCGCTTAAAGTGTGAGATGAAAAACATAACGAGGCGTACATAATTATTATTTACTTAGTTAATGAAATCTCTAAAAAAAAGTATTACGGCACATACACATTTACGCTCGTGCATATCACTACTTCGCTTTATGTATGTAAATAAACGTCTAGTTCGGTGTCGAGTTGCCATCTCGGCAGGCACAAACAGTGAGCTCATATTAAATGCTGATGCTGTGGGATATTTTAGCTGAGGCTATTTCAGATTTTCTGAGATAAAATGGGCATATTTCATTGGATAGAGATAAGTTGTGTAATAAAATTTAAGATTTTTTCACTTCACGTCTTATAGCACTTTATATATGTGACAAGTTCCATCACAAAAAGGTAGGTACCTAATTTAAATACGCAATAAATTACCATTACCCTCAGAAGAGTATGGCAAAACTTGGAGGGTGCTCGATGAAAGAGCTTCTCATAAAATATATTATCCGTTCGGAGCCTTTCATCGATTAGTCGGATATCAAAGAAGCGCATATCACAAATTGGTGGAGAAGCTATAAGACCACAGTCAGAAAACAGTAAAAGCAATCCGAAAATCTATAATATCTAGTGGAGAACCAAAAGAGGAGACTTTTTGTGATTGGCGTTGGAACCGTTTAGCCGATTATAGCCAAATCGATGATAGCGCCTCTCTTTCCTTCGCAGTTCGGCGCCAGTTGCAGATCCCAAGTGTAGCCAGGTCGCTCTCCACCTGGACCAACAGAGTGGAGGCCTTCCTCTTCCTCGGCGGGTACTGCATCGAACACTTCCAAAGCCGGAGTGTTTTCATCCTTTCGGACAACGAAAGGCATACAGATTTGACAGTTTAAAATTGCTTTCCGAAAAAATTAAAATTAGACAGATCTACATTTCAAATTTTGTCTTGATCACTATTTGAAAATACGAACCATCGTTAAGTAGTCCAACTACGTCTACGAATTCCGGCATCCAAAGTTTAAGACCTTAATAATCCTCGGACTTATATATTATATTGAGGCTACGACGGGAATTGGTACTGCTCAAAGTCAATCCATGAAGGATCGATGTGTGAGAAACTCCAGTAAATCCTTGTTGGAACACAAATTTCATGGAAATCTTCCATTGACATACATTTTATCCTTCTTTTATAGAGATTCAACGTCGAATTCTAGGTAACTTAAATTAGCGACAAGATGAGGATTTATTAGACTTGGATCCATTCTCTCCCATAGAAATATGTTCTTGATACATGTTATAGATCTAGGAACTAGGTAAGAATAGAGTACCGTCTCTATAGAATAAGTTATCTATAGTGATGGTATGCAACATATTACTATACTCCTCGCCTCGTCCTCCCAAGTAGATAGTCCAAATCTTTTCGAAGAAACATACTAGATCACAAGATTTACTTTTTCTTCAAGATCAGTCAATACAGAGCCAGACCAAAAGACCCAGTCTAATGGAATACTGTACAATAAAAGATTTCAACCGAAAACAAATTCTTAAAATTCTGAAGAACATTAGATTGCACTGATTTATGGCGTGAAAAAGTTGAGTATGCAGAAATCTGACTTCAAGGGATACCTATGCAGCCTCAATGGCTCTCACGTTTAATACATGTACTTGTAGTATAACAACTGATCTTCAAAGATCCAGTAACGATCTCACGTCTGGCAACCATACACGCACATACATACATATAACGGCAAAGATATCAAATACGAGCGTAGCTAAGTACATACATACAGCCGTACCGCCAACACACAAAACAAACTCAAAACTCATTTATCTGCGAGTAGTACTCGTACAAAACAACAAACAAACTACATTGTACACTATGCCAATAACAACAACATGTGAACGCAGTTTGGATGGATTTGTGAGAAGTCACAATCGTAGCGCGCTGAGATGCGGCATGAGGCCAGACAATGCCTCAGCGCCGCACACACACAGACACACATAGAGGAACGCAGAGACACAGATACATTCCCAAGCATTTGTGGATCGGCACATGCTTGGCGGCAGCGCGCAACAGGCAAGGCAAAGTGACCAAACCCATAGCAGCGCATAACGCGATCGGGATCTTGTAGAGTTTCAAGCGATACGACGGCGAGCAACACAAATCAGTTGAGCATTGGACGGCGGAGCAAGCGCACGGATAACTACGGAACGGATTGGATTGATTTGGTTAAGGGACGGCTCGGTGCGCTGCTGGTGAAGTACATAGAAAAAAATAATAAATTAATTAAAGCAAAGAAGGTTCAAACTGTGTATATAACATGTGTTTGTGTGTATGTGGGTGCATAATAATATCGGTCGGAAGTGGTGACAGGCCAACGGGCTCCTGCTCATGTATGTAGCACGAGAAAAAGGTTCTTGGCACAAAAGTGGGAAGAAAAGAAAGTGCAAAAGGAAGTGAAACAAAAAATTGTGAAACCTTAAAGGAAAGGAAAGGAAACAGCAAGCCAATTTAATTTTCGAAATTTTAATATATATGTGTGTATGTGTAACACAATGAGGATCGGCTGTGCTGAACTCAGTCATATGTGCCTTAAGTGAACTAAAACAACTTGAAAAAAAAAAATTTTACTGAAAAAAAAATTTTACTCAAAAATATGTTTTACTCAAAAAAATACTTTTTCAATTATAATTAATATAAAAAATTTAAAAAAAATTTTAATTCAATAAATTCATGTTTTAGTGTGATATCTATTTGTATGTGTGTGTGCCTACAAAATCTACGTGCATAAATGAAAAGATTTGAAAGACAAAAAAAATGTCTACAATTACACGCCAATATACATATAATATGAAGTTCGTGGAACCGAAATTCCGTTCAACCCAAAAACGCAAAAACAAAAAAAAAATTGAAAGAAAAAAACACCAAAAACAAAAACAAGTGGAAAATAAGTGCATACACCGAAAAAACTGCATTAAAACAACAACAACTATAGCAACATAATGTTTTTGTTGCTACTTGCAACTCAAAAGTCGTCCGCCACTGCTTACATACAGACAAACATAGTTCACCGGCGCATTTCGCTTAATTTCGACGGCGAGTGCATTTGCCCTGCCTTTTTGGCTGTGAGCGCATCGAGCGCGCTGAGAAATGAAGTCATAGGGAGTAACAAGGGCCGGTGATCGCGTCACACAAGTCTCCAAACTTCTGCTCTTGCTCACCTACTACTTCTTACCTGTTGGTCGCTGAGAGCACCAATCAGCGTAGATACTAGCGCTCAATAGGCACTCACGCTCCAAGGTGTTAAGCAGTTACAAAAGTGTTGACATAAACAAAGTGCACAATGAAAATGCCGAAAAACACACGCGGAAGAAGACAAAAACAAACGAGTATAAACAGTGTTGAAGTTGATTTGGAAATGAAATAAAAGAGAAACACGATAAATCAGCTTCAAAACAAATAATTTACAAATTTGTTAAGATGATCAAAATACTAGATTTATAACTATTACAGTATGACAGAAAGCTATTCTGCATAGCAGTATACAATTTTCATGAACAGAGTATTAAACTAACCGATCTTGGTACGATCGCATGGATCTTCATACTTTATTGAATTTTAAACCACGTGATTTAGAACTTGAACTCACGTTTAATCAAATTTTTGAACTGAAACCCCACAAATTCGACATTGAAAAATCGATCTCACACTGATCTTCAAAGATCTACTACCCTTCCATGAATTATTGCGAATATGTCGATTTTTCTTCAAGAAATGAAGATTGTATCCATCATATAAGTCTACCTCCACTTGTAGTAACAAAATTAAGTTTATAAATACCAGCTTATCGAATTCAGTTGTTTCGTTATAATATTGAAGAAAACAAAACTCGCCAGGTTTTGAACAGTTTAATCTAATAAACCACCGGAATCATATTGGAACGTCCTCTTTTATTATGAGGAATTGTTAGACTCCTTATAGTATGTAGCACTTAGCTCCTTCTAGGTTCTGGCTTCTCGTTTTAATTTCCAGTTTGTTCCATTATCAAACATAAAATTTTTATTTATTTTAATACTCGGAAAGCAACTAAGCTCGAAAAGTAGTTTTTGTTACTCTGGAACAGTAAAGAAATATTCTCTTGGAACCAGATTATTGCAGCATATTGACTAGGTTAGATTAATTTACTGGACTGATCCTTGCGACAGAGCCACAAGAGGTTCCACTTGAACAACTAAAGTCGCTGATCCTTTGTGAAGCCGCAAACTACTAAAAATGCATATCACAGAACATCAACAGTCGTCAAAGTGCTTTGAGAAAATTTGTTGCGGCGACTGATCTGTATTTGGGCCAGTTCAACTGGTTCGCCGAAGTTGATGTTAATGAAATGTTACAGTCTCAGTCTAGCATAAGCTGGACAATCTCACCTTCTTCCTTGGAAATTTGGCAATTTACATTCGACAGGATGTTTAGTCTCACGGTAAGCACGAGTTAAGACTCTTACCATTACGGCGAGCTGAAACTAAATTCCTGAGACGTAGTTCAAAAAATCTTTTGCGAACCACACTTGACCAGAAAAATCTTGTATTCACACATAAACTGATCACTAGCCAACGACTGACGAGTTCAAATTAAGAAAATTTAGTTAGTCAATACGGTAACTTACTGAACCTGGAGATCACTTCTAAAAATAAGCCTTATTCTCAAATCCTTTTTCATGAACTTTACAAAAGATTTTTAATTGAATTGTTTAGAACAATCTTCAAATCATATATCGAAATATTACAGGACTTTATGTTATAAAGGGTTTTTCAATAGGGACGCTAGAAAGGTAGACTATTTCCTCATGGAAAAATATACGATCCAACCACGAGTCGAAATTATCAAAATTTACTACAGAAAATTGGAAGCAGTGGCCTCAACTTAAAGAGAGCTACGTTTAATTAATGGTCGACTCATTTCTGCCTGAATGGCTTCGTCATTAAGCAAAATATGCGTTATTGGTCAGGCAGTAATCCACACGTACTCAATGAGTCACCATTGCATCCCGAAAAAATTACGGTTTGATGTGGTTTATAGGTCGTCGGCGTAATTGGGTAGTACTTCTTTCGTAATGATCAAGACCGGCACGTTACTGTGAATGGAAATCACTACCGCTCAATAATAACCGAATATTATTGGCCCGAAGTGGATGATATGGACTTGGATATTGTGATTCCAACAGGAATGTGCGCCACAAGCCACACAGCGAATGTCACAATCGGTTTATTGAAAACCAAGTTTGGTGAACGTGTTATCTCACGAAATGGCTCAGTCAATTGATCGCCTCGGTCTTGCAATTTGATGCCGTTAGACTATTTCCTGTAGAATTCTATGGTCTATGGTCTATGACAACAAGCCAGCGACGATCGATGAACTTCATATGAAGATCGAACGTGACAGTAACGGCCGATTTATGCTTGAAAACCGTCGAAAATTGGGTTCAACGTCTGGACTTCTGCAAACGTGCCCGTGTTGGCCATGCAAAAGTACTCGAGTTCCATACATAATGGCATCGAATGTACTTTCACAGGAATAAAGAATTTAAAGAAGAAGAATACCGCTCTTATTGAAAACCCCTTTATAATAGTTATGAGATCTTTCGTAACTAACATTTATGTATTCACCGGCTTCAGCACTTGCTTCAGATACTTATTATTTCCGTTCCATGTACTCTACAGATATGTATTCCAACAAAAAGCTTAGAGGAAATATATACATTTATCTTCGAACATTCTCGTAATGAGTGATTCCAAGATTGTATACTCTTGTGGTCCAATACAACAGTTCATAATCGAATGAACTGTGGAGTGCCGGGAAGACTATATTTAGATCTGAAACATTACGGGCCAACAAAAACTATTTTATTTTATTCACTTCAGAAGAGTTCTTCTATGAATTCGGCTATAAAAGGGCTTTTTTAAGTACCAGTTCTTAGGGTCCCTCGAGTATAAACCAATTTACTTGAGCTTGAGCACTACTCTCTGCCATTAGAGCAACTTTTATTGCATTACTGCTGCAACTTCCTGTCAAATTAGCACACTTTCCGGCTATTCTAAGTATTTCAAAATCAGTTCATGCTTGCTTCCTAAAAAACAATCTAACTGTATAAGAACTAATACATACATACACAGGCACACACAAGTCCAGCAAATGTACGCTACATGCGATATGTCATGCTCGTAACCTCAAAACGCTTATCTGAAAAGGAACTGGACTGTGTCGCTTTAGAAAGCAAAAGCAACAACAACAACAACACAATACATATGTATATAAAATACAAACTATTAAAACAATAACGAAGCAAAAACATAAAATTCGAAATCAGCGGATGTGTGTGCCGAATGAAAGTCATTGCCTCTACGACGCTCCTTCACAGTTTCAGCAAGCAGTTGCCTTTGAGTGCGCATGTGTGTGTGTCTGTGTGTGTATGAGATTTTAATGAATTTGTATTACAAAGTATATGGAATATACTGAGATTACTTAATCATGGCTTGTGATTTATGAAACACTATCAAGCCTGAAGTTCTTAAGCGCGTCTGTAGTTGTGTTCACATGTGACCACTTTGTATAAATAAACTATTACAACTGTAAATATACAATGTATCTGTGTATCTGTGTGTGTGTGTGTGTGTCTGTGCGCTGATTGTTCTTAGTTCCATTTGCTGTCGGGGGTTTTAGAAGGCTGTGCTTATTCGACATACACAAGAATATGATATGTCGCCAGTCGATCGGCTTACTGGCCGCATACTCAACGTATCACACATGAGATTATATACACACACACACACACACATACGAATAAAATATTGTTTAATGAAAAAATATATGTTTTGCATGGAAACTGTTTTTTTCTTTCATTCCCGTTTTCAACATTAAAATTTTAATTAATGTTTACACTCGAAAGATCCCAAAGTAATACATATTTATGGGCAGGCATAAGCATTCTTTCTTATCTCAAAATATGTCCAAAATAAAGTATAGTAAGAAATGCTTAATAGTGATAAAGGAAAATTAATGGCTCTATACGAGTATGTTATGCATACAAATATTAATATGTTCACTAAAATATATTTACATATCAGAACTTCCGAAAGCATAATAAAACAACAAATATAAATGTGCTCCCAGACATATGTATGTATACTACATATAAAATACCAAGAAATCTGATACTTTCACACACGTGTAGAAAAAACTCGTGCAACAATACATTGGGAACCACTGAATTTGATACTGAGACAACAAACATTTATCAAGTTCATTGAAAAAATGAAATACTTAATGAATTTAATACTGAAACCACAAGCAATAACCCGAGGCTAATACGAATGATATATAATTTCGAGATTCAGAAAGTAACTAAGAAGAAAGAAGTAGTTTTGTTACTCTGGAACAGTGCAGAAATATTCTCTTGGAACCATATAGATGAGGCTAGGTTAGTTTTTAGAACTGATCCTTGCGACAGACCCACAAGAGATCCGCTTGGACCACTAGAGTCCACGTTGATTTACCGCAAAATCCTAGAACATCAAGAGTTCAAGAGTCGACGAAGGGCTTTGTGAAAATTATTTGCGACCACTGATATGTATTTGAGCCAGTTCAACTGGTTCGCCGAAGTTCATGCTATTGAAATGTTACAGTCTCAGTCTGGCATAAGCAGGACAATTTCACCTTCTTACATTCACCTTCTCAAATTCAAAAAGCAACTAAGCTCGAGAAGTAGTTTTGTTACTCTGGAACAGTGCAGAAATATTCTTTTGGAACCAGATTATTGCAGCACATTTATTAGGCTAGGTTAGTTTGTAGAACTGATCCTTGCGACAGACCCACAAGAGATCCGCTTGGACCACTAGAGTCCACGATGTTTTGCCGCAAAATCCTAGAACATCAAGAGTTAAAGAGTGCTTTGAGAAAATTTGTTGCGGTGACTGATCTGTATTTGGGCCAGTTCAACTGGTTCGCCGAAGTTCATGCTATTAAAATGTTACAGTCTCAGTCTAGCATAAGCTGGACAATCTCACCTACTTCCATGCAAATTTGGCAAATTACATTCGACAGGATGTTTAGCCTCACTGCATGCAAGCCCTTTGGAGAGAAAGGACGAGTTAAGACTCTCACCATTACGGCAAGCTGAACAAGACATAGTTAAGAAGATCTCTTGCGATTCACGCTTGGCCAAAAGGATCTCTCAGAAACTGAACTGAACTGAACTCCTTGAAATGCATATCATAAACCTTCAAGAACTTCAAGAGTTCAAGAGCCGACAAAGTGTTTTGAGAAAATTTGTTGCGGCGACTGATATGTATTTGGGCCAGTTCAACCCATATAAAAAAACTTGCTTTTAATACTAAAAGCTATTAAAATGTTACACCCTCAGTCTAGCATAAGCTGCACAATCTCACCTTCTTACATGCAAATTTACATTCAACAGGAAGTATAGCCTCACGGCCTCAAGCCCTTTGAAGAGAAAGGACGAGTTAAAACTCTTACCATTACCTTGCTAAATTCCCAAAACCTAGTTCAGAAGATAACTTTGCCAGAAGTACGTACAAACATAAGTACTGAACCTTAACTAACGGCTAACGGGTTCAAACGAGGAGCACTGGATGTTTAGCCACACAGTCTGTAAGGCTGTTATTGGATATTGTGCAGAAAGGACTCCTACTATTCCGGCGAGCTGAACTTTGCTAAGTTCCCAAGACATAGTTCAGAAGATCTCTCGACACTTAGTAAGAAGGATCTCGCATTCACACATAAACTGATCGTTAGCCAACGACTAACGAGTCAAACAAGGACCACTGCTCCAGAGTCAGAACACAGGAAGCAACATACGAATTTTATATATTTCGCCCTTGGAATATGTTCATGAAATTCTCCGAACTATCTTATAATATTACCAAAATCATATGGGACTCATTAGAATTGACGAATTGAGTTCGAAGTTTGTCGAAATTTAGATCCAAAATTACTTTCAACAAAAAAAAATCAAATATGTTTGACTTGGTCCATCGAAATATCGGTTTTTAAGAAACTTTTTCCTCAATTTGTGTAAAATATAAGTGGACCAAATTATAAACTTTCCGTTACATGATCAATTATATGTTATTTTAAAATTATCCTCCGAGAATGGTCATATTCTATGTATATTGCAATCTTTTATAATTTTTGTAGTTTCACTTGGTTCATATTTCGTTTTTAGAAGCGCTTAAAACTATTTTAATCACATTTTCCTTTGATTATTGTACCGATCCTACCGCTGATCTTGAAAATAACCCCAAACCTCGCAACAAATATACCATTTTTTTTTAAAAGTTGCACGTGATTAGGTTTCATATTGCCTACATTTTGGATGAAACATAGAATCTGGTCGATTCTTCAACCCTTAGTTGTATTTGATCTGCTTCTATATAAACTTTCAGTTTATTTTTATAATTTTTTTATAAAAAAAATCGCATTGCTTTGCAAAGATTTAAATGGCAGCTCCGATTGTTTATTATGGATATAAATTTGGGCTGCACGATCTTCAATATTTTTCCGACGAGGGTTACGTGATCACTCCAAAATATATCTCCAAAGCGCGGCAATACAGCCTAATGTAGGAATAGAGATGATATCACCACACCACATCTGTTGCGGCGGAAATGTACACAATGCTAACATATGTACATATAAGTGAGAACTATTATATACGGTATATATAGAGAGAAATGCAGATACATAAATATGTATATATAAATATATACAGATACTGCCTTGCATATCACTATAACTGTCCGAATCCGCTGCAATTAAGCGTTGCAATGTTGTTTTAATAAAAGTTACACTTAAATTAGAATTTAAAATTGCTGGAATTCGCACTAGTGCTACGCATACATACACACACACATATTAAGGAGCTTAAGCTCGCTAATTTTTTATGGCTGACGGCCTCAGTCAGCGATCGCGTCACTGCATTTAAAAAAATATCATAATCTCATCAAGCCAAAATTTCTTGTGTACACATTTCACGGACTTCTAATGTAATCTCTATGTGCATATGTCTGCCTGTATGTATGTCTGTATATATGTACATACAAAAATTATACTTTGAATTCACAACACGCTTCGCGTCTCTTTGCTTGTTTTTGTTTGTCCATTTGCTTTGCTGATTTGCAGTCAATCAAAAATGGCATAAAGAAATGAAATCATCAACATCCATTGGTGGTCCGAAGCGCGTGTTCATATGGTTAGCGGAGAGGTTGTCGGTATATACATACATACCGATCCATAAGTGCATAGAATAATTGCGAGTATCCCGCAATATGCCATTGATTCCATAAGTTATTGGTATATATGCAAACGAAGTGTTTATTTATAGATATGTACGAGGTCCGCTGGATATGTCAGTATTTTTTTTTAATAAAATATACTTTTCGCGTATATCATTTCTCTTTTATTTCTCACCTCCAAATTAATAGCATTCCGAAAAGTACCAGTGTTTGACTCTAAACTCTTATCAACAATCTTCTAAAACTTTCTAGTATTAGAAACAAAGAAGGTTCAGAACTTTAGCGAAAAATATAGTTTAACTATAGAACCGAACTGCATAGTGAGTTCATCAACTTAAGATTGCTCTAAGACATCAGTTTCTGGACCAATTTCGATCTATAATATATTAGCCAGTAATTGATCTATGATTCACTAATGGTTACGAAACTATTCATCTGGTTCAAGACCGATCATAATCAAAATAATACTGTAGAATCACCGATGTTTTATTGTAGATCGAATGGCACTAATTGTCATATCCATCAGGTTAAGTATTTTATATGAACTATTTTTATACTCTCGCAACCTGTTGCACAGAGTATAATAGTTTTGTTCACCTAACGGTTGTTTGTGTCACCAAGAAATATAAGAGTTAGATATGGGGTTATATATACATAAATGATCAGGATGACGAGTAGATTTGAAATCCGGATGTCTGTCCGTCCGTCTGTCCGTCCGTCCGTCTGTCCGTCTGTCCGTCTGTCCGTCTGTCCGTGCAAGCGATAACTTGAGTAAAAATTAAGATATCTTAATGAAACTTGGAACACATGTTCCTTGGCACCCTGAGGAGGTTGCTTTCGAAAATGGGCAAAATCGGTCCACTGCCACGCCCACAAAATGGTGGAAACCGAAAACCTATACAGTGTCATAACTAAGCCATAAATAAAGTTATGAAAATGAAATTTGGAACATAGGAACCCATTAGGGAGGGGCACATTTGGATGTAATTTTTTTGGAAAAGTGGGCGTGACCCCGCCCCCAAATAGGTTTTTTGTATATAACTCGCCAACCAATAAAGCTATATAAGCCAAACTTTCTGCAGTCGTTTCTTTTAGCCATTTCTTTATACAGTCCAAAAATGAAAGAAATCGGATAATAACCACGCCCACCTCCCATACAATGGTTAGGTTGAAAATTACTAAAAGTGGGTTAACTCCCTAACGAAAAAGTCAGAAACCAAACCAAATTTTACATAAGAAATGGCAGAAGGAAGCTGCACTGAGATTTTTTTACAAAATGGAAAATGGGCGTGGCGTCGCCCACTTATGGGTCAAAAACCATATCTCAAGAACTATTCGACCGATTTCAATGAAATTCGGTATATAACACTTTCTTTACACCATGATGACACGGGTGGAATATGGGCGAAATCGGTTCACAACTACGTCTACTTCCCATATAACTCAATTTTGAATTCCATCTGATTCGTTCACTTTATAATCTATTCATAAGGAACCAATGAAGCTAGCGGAATAAAACTTTACACAAATACTGTATTTGAGCTGTGACATCACTTGTGGAAAAATTGTCAAAATCGGACCATGACTTTTCAAGGCCCCTGATATCGAACATGAAGAACTCAGTGCCTAAGGTTAATTTTTCACCGAAAATATAGGTAAATCCCTCAGATATTTTAATGTAATTCATTCCCTCTGAATTTTTTTCTTATAACAGTTTCTCTCTGTACCTGAAATGGTAAAAATCGGGTCATAACTTCCCCCAGATCCCATATACCTAATTATAAGTAATATTAAATTAAGTGAGCGTATAGTCTTCGATATATCGTATCTTGGTGGTGAAAACGAGTGAAATCGGTTTAGGAATTACCTCAGTCCCCATATACTATTTATGATGATTTTCGTTATTCTATTGAACATTATACCAAATATATGGGTCGACTTGTGTTATCTTTATAAAATTACATCAATAAATTGCGAGAGTATAAAATGTTCGGTTACACCCGAACTTAGCCCTTCCTTACTTGTTTAAAATAATATAATATGAAGTACTTACTCAGTACGTTCCAAATACAGAATTTCGGTGCTTTCTCAAACGGATCATTCGGTATCATTTCTTGGATTTGTTACGGATTATCTCATGTTTCGAAGTTTTACAACTTGAATGTGCAACGATATTGATTATTTTGTTGTAATAGACTGAGTTTTTCGAACTTGGTCGTATATATTTCCAAAAAGTTGCCAGTGTCCTGTATTTATCCCTCATTTCAGTTTATCCAAACAACAACAATCAGTTTATCGACAACTTCTCCTTCTCATAGTAGGTAGTAGTATTCTCCCTCTCTTTAATATTCTGATTCATAGAGCAAAATTGCTTCATGGTTCATCATTATATTTATTGTTAGCCCCTAAAAAATAAAAATTAGAAAAATTAGGAGGATCATAAGAACTTAAAATTTCTTCAAATTCGTCAAAATGTACGGAGTTTTCTTATTATATTGACGTTCATTGGTTGTCAAGTCAAGACTGATACATTCAAAATGTCCATTGACTTTTCAAACATCCCTCGTATAATACATACATACATATGTAAATTTGCTTTTTTACACATGCATAAATTCTTAGCTATGGAGCGCAAGTCATAGCCCATCTGGTCTTGCGGGAGTTTCTTAATGCCAAAAAAAAAAGTTTGTTTACTTTATTTTTTTAATTCTATTTTCACTTTTATATTCTTGCCATTGTGGTTTCTTTGTTTGTACGATTCTTTTTTGTTTATTGCTGTTGAATGAAGTCAAAAATTAATATGTATACGCTTAAAAGTAAAATTGAATAAACAAATGGAAACACTAATGGTCTTGAGTCTAGACCCGGGACATATTAAAAAAAATTACTATGCCAAATTGGATGGCGAGACATTTTTGCATGAGAAAATTCGCTATACCTATATGGATTTACATAAAAATGTACAAATATACGTATATACATACATATATACCAGGGACGGCTATAGATTCGGTTATAGTTACCTCTTATCTACTTCGGTTGATATAGATTAAATGAGGGTTTTTCGAAAAAAATTTATAGTTTATAAATCATCGCCAAAATAGCTTAACAGGAGCTCTATGGCCCTCTAAAGTTAGATGTTTCCACGATTGAGCTTTCTCTACTCGAACTATTTTCATTAGGGGGTCACTCGGTCTAAACAACATATTACTTTTAAGGTTTATACTTGATCAAAACTGATTCGGTAGATGTCGCTAGTGTTAGAAAGCTTCTTAGATCGTCTCGAAAGCTTATTTAATTTAATATTTGGATTAAGAAAATATGTGTCTTAATAAAAATTATATACATATTTTTAGATCGTTTATTTACCCTTCAAATAAATGGTAGCTTTTTATAAATTTCGCTTTAACGATAGATGGCGCTGATATTGAAAAGCTTCGTGAATTGTGGTTTTATCAGGTATATATGTATATATCTAAGATTATGATAAATCTACTATAAATTATTGTAAAATCTATATATAAATCCAAGATATGTATACTTATATCCAAAAAAGGAATAAATATTAAAAAAAAAATAAAAAAACGGCTTTCATTCGCAAATACTCTAACCATTGAAGTAGCGGGATTAATCATATTTTGTGGAGAACAAAATAAAACCAAATTACTGCAAAAAACACATACTTGAAAAAAAAAACAAAAAATGAATATTTTCCAGTGATTTTCAGAATTTCTTTAAACTAAGTGAAAACAAATATTAGTCATTGTTCTTAAATGTGTTAGACAGATGTGAATATCTACATACATACACACAAACACCAGTACCCACAATTACATACATATATATAAACCTTTTATTCTAAAACAAAAATTTATTTTTAACCAAAGAGTGCAAATCTACCCAATTCACACCTTCCATCAAATCGCGTATTCCCTAATTAATTGCGAATATTTGTTTTCCACTTTGCAGAAAATAGAAACTTTGCCAGAATGTGTTAAAATGCGTTAGCAAAACTAGAAACTGTGTTGAAAAGAAGAAAGTGTGATAATTAAAGTAAAAATACAAGAACAACGAATTTCAAATCAAAGAATTGCGCCAAAGTGCAATTGTCGAAGATGAGACTAAATAAATGGAGTTTCTTCGCCTTGCGAAGACAACTGCTATGTGGCACATTGCTGCTGTGCCTATTCATGCAACATGCGCCAACAACCAGCGCGGTGGGGCATGGCAACACGTTTATGCCTGCCTTGGAATGTTATGATCAATATGGAAGACCGCAGGTGAGTCGAGATTTTATTATAAAAATAAATTAAAAAAATATATTTTTATGAAATGATTTTTTTTATTAAAAACAGGAAGAATTAGTTTTTACAACCCTTAGAGATTATAAATTTTTTAACAAAATCCAAATTTATCGTATATGGTTGAAATATTTGATTTTGGAGTTAGGCGGTTTTATAAAAAAATTTATAAATCTTTATAAATCTACTATAAAAGATCTACTATAATAGATAGACCAAACAATGCTTATTATATCATCTTATTCGTTAATTTATTGAGGTTATGTTGGTTCTAGAATATATGTATGTAGAAATATCGTGAATTGAGGAAGTCTATCTCGATCGCATTAGACCCTTGGTTTTCCAGTAAAATATAATTTGAACAAAAAATGGACATAGGAGACTCGAGCTTTAAATCAACGAAGACCTCGATAATACGAAGAATTAAGGGGTTATATACAGTTAGCCGGCCGAAAAAAGGTGAATTTTCCAGAATTTTTTCTGAGAAAACTTTTTAATTTATTGATCCAAAAATTTATACACATATTATGGTATCTTTTAACTGTATTTTAAGACTTAGTACTAGTAAAAATATTTATTTGAAAAAGAGCTACAGCTAATCTCCAGGAGCTCCTCTCAAAAAAGACGTTTTGCGGTGACCACTATATCTCGTAACTGGATCATCCGAAATTAAAAAAACCAAACAGATTTCGTTAAAATAATGTTAAATCTAGTATTTAATCGAAGGAATAAGCAAAATAAAATTTTTTGACAATATGGCGGTTTCTCAAAAAAAAAATCGATTCTTCACCGAAATTTCGGCCTTAAATTGTTTATAACAAAAAAAATATTTATCGGAGAGAAAAAATCTTCGATTAATTACTAAAAAATATATTTAAGAAGGTCGTGTTAAAATTTGAGACTAATCGGTCTAGCCGTTTTCGTGTAATGTTGGTCACCGACTTTGAAAACACCATTTTGAGAAAAACGCGTTTAAAGTTTGGACCTTGTACTTCCAAGCACTCTGAAACGCCTTTTCAAATTTTTCATTTGCTTGTAACTTTGAAAATATTCACCGGAACGATATGAAATTTTCTGTTGTATTCTTAAATATATGTACATTAAGAAAATGAAATTAAAAAAAATCGATTTTTTGAAAATTCTAACTGTATATAACCCCTTAAGCAGATATGTATTTGTAATTGACCCCATTAGGCTTTTACTGTTCCAGGATCACACATTGGATCACACAGACAATGTTAAGATATCACCATTTTTTATAAAAAAAATTTAGGTTATGTTTATCAACAATCTTGAGAAGAGCTCTAAAACTATACCATAGTCATATTCCTTCCATTTGTTCAATACCCACATAAGAACTTCACTCTACCATTCAGTTTACTCTATTTTTATATTTTATGAACATTGGTCCACCCCCACGTAACGATACTTGCCCTCGTATGAACTTCTATCCACATATTTATATACTCCACAAATTTAGAGAAATGAATTTATCATTTTATTGTTGACAAATATATTTGCGTAAATTAATTTGAATTATTTAGACTCAAACAAACTAATTTATTGTAATTGACCACTTTGTTCGCTATTAGTGGAGTGCGACCAAAATGTTTTCAAAATATCATAATTTAAATGTCAACTTGTCAGCACAATAGCCGCGTCGAATGCCTAGGGGGAATGTCAAATGCGTTGATACAACAAAAATTGTCAGTCGACGTGTGGCTGACATTAATATTAATTGAATTATGTGTTCGAACAGACAAACAGAGAGGGCTTGTCAGACATTGTATCTAGTCAACTATTATAAACAGATAATAGTTTTTCTTTATATTATCTTAATTTTGCTTTCTGTTATTAATTCTGAACCAGAGATAACTTCATATCCTACATACTCCTTTGTTCATATAGATCATCTATAACAGCTAAAGTTCTGCTTCTTGCACAACCAGAAAAAAAGTTTAAATTATTCCAGTTACAACTCGATCTTCATTCCGTAGTTAAATTCCCTTTTCTGGATAAAATGTTGACGAATTTTTATTCCTGCGGTTTTTCGAAGTACGGTAGAGAAGTTTAGAACCCGAGTGACAAACTTCTTATATTTTCTTATGGGAGTTTTACTTTCATTATATATTATTTTTTACCTACAACAGACGTTCAAATATCCAACACATAAAAGCTTCGTGTATAAGAGTATGTAAAATGATCCCTTTCAGTACAAGAAACCTCTTTTTTCCTTCATAAGCTCTGGGTACTTCCAAAATACAGTAAGCACCAGAAAGATTCATATATTAGATTTTTTAATGCTGAAAGAGACAGAAGAAAATTTCAATAATTCAATGGTTATGATAGTCAACAAGGTCGAGGGATAGTTCTCCACCGAACCTATTATGATTCTTCCTTTATTCAACAAAAATACGGTTCCTAAGCTACTCTTTACTCTATTTGAACTACTTTCACTGGCATTAGATTTCAAATCACCCGAGAAATAGCTCTAAACCTCGTTAGGGAGCAACAGGTCCCTTCCGAACCATTTTGGAATTTTGAGCTAAGTAAAGGTTTTACGAGAATACATTATTCTAGATCTATCATTCAAAATCTATTCTTTTTCCGATATACATATATAGATATATTGGAAATGAAAACACCTTCAATGACTTTGTTGAACGGAGAGGGAAAAATTATATTGTTTGATCGGCCTTAGGATCCTCGAAAACGTCCAAACCTCTAAGATCCAACATCTTTAATATCTAATGATCCCATATTAATAATATTAAATAAATTGAATAAACACCACTTTCTTTCCTCTTCTTCTTCCCTCACAGAGATGTATGCCGGAATTTATAAACGCCGCCTACCAACTACAAATTAAGGCAACAAATACTTGCGGAGAGAACGGCGACAATCACTTTTGTATACAAACGATGAATCCTTATCATAAGAACTGTGAGATCTGTAGGTAAGTCATATGATGCAGCAAAGACAACGTGGCTCTGAGTGAAATATTCGAAGATCGTGCGGTTATCCAAAATTAACAACAAATTGTATTTCTTAGATACGAAGATCACCACCCAGCATACTTAACCGATCTTCACGATCCACAGAATCCCACATGGTGGCAATCTGAAACAATGTATGAGGGCATACAACATCCGAATCATGTGAACTTAACGCTGAATTTGGGTTAGTGCAGAGAACCGATAAATGTTTAAAATACTTCAATAAATTAATTCCAAACTTCCACCGCAGGCAAATCATATGATATCACCTATGTGCGCATACTCTTCCGCTCGCCACGACCTGAATCGTTTACCATTTACAAGCGCACCTCGGAGAGTAGCGAATGGATACCATATCAATATTATAGTGCAACCTGTCGCGACACATATTCGTTGACCGACTCGCGTGCCATTCTAAAGGGTGAAGTCGAAGCGCATGCGCTCTGTACCAGCGAATACAGTGACATATCGCCGTTGCGTGACGGTGAAATCGCCTTCTCCACGCTAGAGGGACGTCCGAGTGGTATTATTTTCGAACGCAGCAGCGAATTGCAGGTGAGTAATGCGAGCTGATACATTAATCTATTTTCACTTCAACTTGTCTTTCTCCTATCTTTCCTTTTCACTTGTTCTCTCTCTGTCGTTCTCATCTCACAGGAATGGGTCACCGCCACCGACATACGCATCACCTTGGATCGTCTCAACACTTTCGGTGATGAGCTCTTCTACGATCCACAAGTACTCAAATCATATTTCTATGCGATCTCCGATATTGCAGTGGGCGCACGTTGCAAGTGTAACGGTCATGCGAGTAAATGTGTGACCAGCACCGGCATGCATGGCGAACGCACATTAGTCTGCGAGTGTCGTCACAACACCGATGGACCGGATTGTGAAAAATGTCTGCCACTCTATAATGACGTCAAATGGAAAAGGGCAACATCCACGGAAGTCAACGAATGTAAAGGTAAGCTAGACGGCGGGGATCAAGGGGTGTAGTCAACTCGCTTAAGTGTTACCAATTTAAGTGATGCTTGAGAAACAGGATTACATAGTGTTGCCATAAAAAGCAGTGGTTTTAGATAGTGTAGATCAGTTAGATGCTTGTGGCAAATGATAAGTGTCAGTTGGGCGCAGTAATGCAGAAGTTGGCGAAGAGTAAAGTTTAAAAATGCTTTACAGTTATTTGATTTCCATCGCGACTTTAATAAACTGCCTAACGGTATTTGCGTTTTGGGTACATCCAAAGGCACATCATCACTGGGACTATTCGCTCGAAACGAATAGATTCAATTTCCACACGACCAATTGGTATTTTGTAAACTGTAAATGAGAGACCGTGGACTTATAATAAAGCTTAACAGAAGGCCTAAGTTCAATATTATTCTCCATCCTTCTTCTTTACAGCTTGTAATTGCAACGGTTTTGCGGATAAATGCTTCTTCGATGCACATCTCTTCAATTTAACCGGACACGGTGGTCACTGCTTGGACTGTCGTGAGAACCGCGATGGCCCCAACTGCGAGCGTTGCAAGGAGAACTTCTACATGCGCGAAGATGGCTACTGTATCAATTGCAACTGCGATCCGGTGGGTTCACGCTCACTGCAATGCAACAGTCACGGCAAGTGTCAGTGTAAGCCCGGCGTGACCGGCGAGAAGTGCGATCGCTGCGAGAATAATTACTATCAGTTCGGTCAACACGGTTGCCAGCATTGCGGTTGCGATCCACGCGGTTCAGCCGATAATGTGCCATCTTGTAATCCGAGCACTGGTATTTGCCACTGCAAGGAGAACGTGGAGGGAAAACGTTGCAATGAGTAAGTTATAACCTTAAAGTGTTTTAACGTTTGTGTACTATTTCATATATATCAAATTACAGATGCAAACCCGGCTTCTTCAACTTGGATCAGACGAATCGTTTCGGTTGCACACCCTGCTTCTGTTACGGCCACACCTCTGAGTGTCAAACCGCGCCGGGTTACTCTGTTGTATCGGTAACATCGAACTTCAACAAGCACAAGGAACGTTGGACCGCCATAGATCTCTTCAATCGTGACGTGGACATCAAGTACAATCAGTATAGTCGCAGTATCGGCACAACAGCACAAGGCAATGAATATATTTACTTCCTCGCGCCAGAGCGTTTCCTTGGCGATCAACGCGCCTCCTACAATCGCGATCTGAAGTTCAAACTGCAATTGGTGGGTCAAGTTGCGCCGAGCACAAGCGCCAGTGATATCATACTGGAGGGCGCAGGCACTAAAATTTCGCTGCCGATATTCGGTCAAGGCAACGGCATGCCTGATCAGAGTGTGAAGGAGTACTCTTTCCGCCTACATGAGCATCGCGATTATCAGTGGCAACCCAGTCAGTCATCGCGTGGTTTCCTCTCAATACTCTCAAATCTGACAGCGATTAAGATACGTGCCACCTACTCCGTGCAAGGTGAAGCTATTTTGGATGATGTAGATTTGCAGACGGCGCATCGTGGTGCTGCTGGACAGCCTGCCACTTGGATTGAGCAATGTACTTGCCCCGAGGGTTATTTGGGACAGTTTTGTGAGTCTTGCGCACCCGGCTATCGTCATAGTCCCGCACGTGGTGGTCCATTCATGCCTTGTATACCCTGTGACTGTAATGGCCACGCCGAGATTTGTGATTCAGAGACAGGACGTTGTATTTGTCAGCATAATACCGCCGGCGATAATTGTGATCAATGCGCACGTGGTTACTACGGCAACGCTTTGGGTGGCACTCCCTACGATTGCAAACGTTGTCCCTGTCCCAATGATGGCGCTTGCATGCAAATCAATGGCGATACCGTTATCTGTACTGAATGTCCCATTGGTTATTATGGCGCACGTTGTGAAATGTGTTCGGATGGTTTCTTCGGCGATCCAACTGGTCTCTTTGGCGCTGTGCAGACATGTAAAGCCTGCGACTGTAACGGTAATGTGGATCCTAATGCCGTGGGCAATTGCAATCGCACCACTGGCGCATGTCTCAAGTGTATACACAATACCGCCGGCCAGCACTGCGATGAATGTCTGCCAGGACATTTCGGCGATCCTTTGGCCCTACCGCATGGTCAGTGCGATCGTTGTACTTGCTATCCACCCGGTACAGAGCAAAATCAAGACGGCATAACACAGTGTGATCAAGTAACCGGTCAATGTCATTGCAAACCTAATATTATTGGTCGCGATTGCGGTGAATGTCAACCGGGCTACTTCAATATTATGTCTGGCAATGGTTGTGAGAATTGTATGTGCGATCCCGTTGGTAGTTATAATTCCACTTGCGATAAGTTCACCGGTCAATGCTTCTGCAAACCGGGTGTTGTGGGTCAACATTGCGATCAGTGTGAAGTCTATCATTATGGTTTCTCGCAAGAGGGTTGTAAGGCGTGTGAGTGCGATGAAAGCGGTTCCAAGGGTTTCCAATGTGACCAGTACGGTCAATGTCCATGTAATGACAATGTTGAAGGACGTCGCTGTGACCGTTGTAAGGAGAACAAATACGATCGCCATTTGGGTTGTATCGATTGTCCGGACTGCTATAACCTCGTGCAAGACGCAGCCAATGATCATCGCGCTAAATTGCGAAACCTCAGTTCGACGCTGGATGAGATTGCGCGCACACCCGTCACCAACGATGAGGAGTTCGAGGCGAAATTGAAGACAGTGCAAGAAAAGGTGGATATTCTATTAACTGACGCGAAGTATGGTGCTGGCGAAAGTGGTCAAACCTATGCTGAAGTATTAGATGATCTACACAAACGTCTCAACAACATACGCACGCATCTGGTATCCGGCGATGAGCTGCAAGACAAGGCGAATGATGAAATCGAAAAGGCCAAACAAAACTACACCAATGCACATGACATCATCGAGGCTGCAAAGAATGAGCTACAAACCGCTTTAAATCTTCTTAACGACGATGGCGCACAAGCCTTGGCGAAGGCCAAGAACAAGTCCGTAGAGTTCGGCGTGCAATCAGATCAAATCTCTGAGATATCGCGTGAGGCGCGCGCTTTAGCCGATCGTTTGGAAGCGGAGGCTCAGGTCGACTTGAAGAACGCCAAGGATGCCAATGAAGCGGTGGAAAAGGCCTACGAATTGGCTAAGAGTGCCATCAACTTGCAACAGAAAGTTAGGTGAGTATCTGTTCTTAAGCACAGCTTGAGTTGAATTTAAGCGATTGATTGTTGAATGAAGTGCAGTCTCCCATCTCAGTAACTCATTAGTTCCTCCAATTGCTACGTAGTGCTAACTATGTTTTAGACCTTAATATAATTATATTCCGCTTTCCAGCGATGAACTGCGTTCCGAGGTGCGTTTGGAGTTGAACACCGTAAAACAATCGCTCAACAATGTCGCCCAGACAACAAAGGAAGCGCTGCGTAAAGCTAACGAAGTTTATGATGCTGCCTTGACATTGTTAACGGACGTCAATGGATTAACGGCACCAGAAATCGATATCAAGAAGTTGAAAATAGAAGCATTGGCGGCCAATGAAGAGGTAGGCAAACATGTTCTCACATAAATGTTAAACAAAATTACTAAAATATTAATCTTGACCCTAGGCCGATCGTCTACTGGAACGAGTTAATGACATATCCAATAGTAACGGTAAAATATTTGCCGATTTCGATGACGAATATACACTGGCCGATGTGCTAATACTCAGGTTAGTTCAAAACACTAAATTTGTTGATTTGAGAAAATACAATTTGATAATTGTCTCCCACGACTAAATACATATAGAGCGAACGAACAAAAAGAAGACGACATTAAACTATTGAAGAGCGCACAGGATGCCTTTGATAAGGCCACTAAAGCTGTGGAACAAGGTGACAACACGCTGAAGGAGGCCAATAACACATACCATACACTAGCAGGTAAGTTCGACTTGTTTGCTCGCTGGACGAAAGTAATTTCTAGAGAATAACCAAAATTTGTGTGTCTAGGTTTTCAAGCTGATGTGCAGAAATCTTCCGAAAAAGCGGATTTAGCGCTGAAGACAGTGCCAAGCATCGAAGAGGAAATCGAAAATGCCGAACAGTTAATACGACAGGCCGGCGAGGTAACACAAACGCTTGCTTTAGAGAGCTCTAGGACTTTAGTTATAATATTTTTTCTCTCTTTCTTCAGGCTCTCATGGGTGCCAATAAAAACGCGCTGGAAGCCAAGACTAATGCACAACATGCACAAGAGAAATATGCGGAACAAGCATCGAAGGTATTTATCTACATTTCTACAGTAGTAGACATAGAGATATCTGTATATATGCTAAATTTTATACATATCTTTTCCATTAGGACGCCGAAATTATACGCAAGAAAGCCAACGATACCAAAGTAAACGCACGCAAGCTGCGCGATGAGGCCGATCAACTCAATCATCGCGTACAGATCACTGAGAGCAGCATAGTGAAGCTGGATAAAACGGCCAACAAGGACGATAGTCTGGTGGATGATGCCAAGCGAAATGTAAGCAAGAAGCTCACGGAAGTTAAAGTGAAAAGAATTATAAAAAAAATATTTTTATTACAGGTTGGTCAAGCCAAGGCCGGCGCACAGGAAGCGCAAACACAAATTGACAAGTCCATACAAGAGCTGGATGACATTAAGGAGGAATTGGAGAATCTTAAAGATATTGATGTCGAGGATTTGGATAAACTCGGTAAGTATTTTCTTTGAATATTTATTTTCTTTATATTAATATCTGTAACACTCTCTATACCACACAAATAGAAAATCGCCTAGACTCCGTGGAGTTGGAATTGAATCGCGTCAATTTGACCGGTCGCATTGAGAAGTTCCGCGATCTGCGCAATGCACAGAAGAAATGGATCGACAAATACGAAAAGGATTTGTACGATTTAGAGGAGCAAGTAGCGAATATACGCGCCATAGCTCAAGCCCTGCCCAACGATTGCTACTCACGTAGTCGCCTAGAGCCATAAACGATGCATGGCATCGTTAAACACTGCCCAAGCAATTTAATCAAAACAAAACAACACAACCAACTGACCATAGAATCAAGCCCAAAAAAACAAACAAACACACACACAAAACACTCATAACCGTATGGATTTGACGCTCTCCCATATTGCGGGCGCCATTCGCAGGCAGAGGAGCTGTGCGAAAATCCAAAAATACCTTATAGTTTCTAGTATGAAAATATTTTAGTGAAGAATTAATTAAGTTGTAAGCTTTAAATTTATATTTTTAAAATCTAATTTTTTTATGTATGTGCACACACTTTCTCTCTCTCTATCTCTCTATCTATCTCTCTGTAAGTTGTTAACCACTTAGCGTGCCAAACTCAAGTAAAAAAGCAATACTAAGGAAAATAGAGCTACAAATATAGTCTTGTTGCATGTTTCCATTCCTTATAACAATCAATTAAATGCAATATTATTTACTAAAAACTCTCTGTATTAACAATTGTCAGTTAAAACAACAACAATACGAACATGTAATATTTTTTACATAAATAAATAATATTAATAAAATAAAACATTAACAAATGTGTTTAATTACTATATCAGGAGTAGTATACAGGACTTTAAACGTAAGTATAATGAGGAATACAGATACTAACTCCGAATTAAATCAAGATTCGAGTTCAGACCATCGATATCAGACATTTGAAGCGTACTTTTAACAAGTTAGGTTAAAAACGGATGCCTGTGCCACAGGAGATTCCACTTAGACAGCTAAAGTCGGTAGAGCTTTGTGATTTCTAAAACTCCTCAAAATGGATGCCCGTGATCCACGTCACGACAATTGAATCTTTTATGAATTTGTTTAGGCAACTAATTTGTATTCGGTATCGTTTAACTGGCTCTCCGAAATTCGTCCTGCTAAGATGTTTTCGCCGCAGTCTAGCGCAATCACGACAATGAAAGAGACAGTTTCTCGATATCTCAATCTTACCTTCTTCAGTTCAGCTTTGGCAATTTAAATTTGATAGTATATTTTGCCCCACGGCTGTAGCCCTATTAGGTAGTGTCTAGTAGGAACTCTACAGTGAGTCCGTACCGCGAGCTGAACCTTGCTGAATGCAAATAGCTCAGTAGATCTCCTGCGATCCACTTTAAATCAGAATGATCTCGCAGTTGCACAGGTAATAGTAGTTGTCCAAAGAATATCGTGTTCATTCGAGGACCGCTGATCCAACGCATGGAGGCAAGAGGATAGTGGGGCACCAGCTTGATACCATTCAGATGAGATTATTGCTTCGGGGACCTTGCGGGCAAGCTCATCAGCTCTGCAGTTCCCAGCGATACCCCACGCTATGGCCTGATATACAAACTAGTCTATATTAAAGTAGCTAGAAGCTATTGATATTGAGGCTAAGTATTCCTTGAATAGCTTTAAGCGAACAGTCAACGAGCAAATGGTCAGGAGCATATTTCTAATATAAAAACTGGTAAAAATTGTGTTAGCGATACGGAACAGGATAGAAGTTGTTCGACGTAAGAGGAGTTCAATCCATTTTTCGTATAATAAGAGTAACTAAATATTATCACTTTCATCCCAGACGAAATTTTCAGTAAAAATATGTTAAAAAAATCTCACTCCAGCTGCAAGAAATGCAATGGTGGAAGACCCATTGATATAATGTAGAACTTTGTTTCTAAAGGGCTTTTCAAAAGGTAAGCCACAAAAGTAGACTAATAGGGACATTGGCATTTCCTTTCAGTAAGGTTTGCCATTTCATTATGGAAAGATATACAATCCAACAAGTCGAAATTATAAAGATTTACTACCGAAATTCGGAAGTCAGCGGGCTCAACTTTAGGAGCGCTACGTCCAATTGCCAATGTTGGCTCATTTCTGGCTGAATGGCTTTGTCAATAAGCAAAATATGCGTTATTGGTCAGGCAGCAATCCATGAATCAGGATTGTATCACGAAAATAATACGGTTTGGCGCGGATTGCAAAAGAAATCGAGTTCCATACATAATGGCGTCGAATGGAATCACAGGAATAAATAATTTCATTAATAACCCAAACCGTTTTTTGTTTTATTTAAGAACTTTTGTAGGGCTCTTATTGAAAAACCCTTAAGAAATGCCATATTCAATTATAGTTCGGAAGGAAAACCGTTACCGTCTGACGACTTCATCTTTCAGTTACAAAATATCTTCAAGATATAAACTATTTTATTGCTGTTATAACAGCATAACACTTTCTCAAACAGTCCATGTAACAACCCTTGACCAGATAAAACTCTGAACCAGTCGGAATACATAGAGCGGCCGGACCTATGGTGATAAAAATCATTTATACTTCCATTTCGACTTATTGACCTTAAATAACTCCATTACAAACGCAACAGTATATAGCTTGGAGTTCTCGTTAGAGCTGTGTTCAAAAAATAACGGATTATGAGGGTTTGGAGTATCCAATTGTCAACTAAGATGCTTGTGCGGGAATTCTTGATCAAAAACCACACTGTCACGATGCCCTCATTACAGCCCCCATATTCGCTTTCCTTTTCCCAAAAATAAAGAGAAACCTCAGAGTGTCGTCGTTTTAATAGCATAAGATCGCTGAAAGACCCAAAGACTCGCCCAAAAATCGAGGTTGACAATTGTTTCGAAGTTGGCATAAGTGTTTAATATCGAATGAGGACTATTTTGAAGTTAGGACAACTTTAATGTAGACGAATGAATATGTATATATTTTTTTCTAAAATCTAAAATATCCGTTAATTTCTTCTGGACGTAATTATTGCCGCAGATTAATTTGTTACCCTAAACATATGTAGATCCAACTGTCATGAGATCATTTTTTATCTTCGACACCTCGCCAGTTTTACGGTTTAAACTGTTTTATTGATAAAATTAGAGTTTAGTATTTTTAGTAGTTTGTTAACTATTATTTATAATTTGATATAATTAATTTTCAATATTTTTATTT
This sequence comes from Zeugodacus tau, assembly GCA_031772095.1. NCBI lineage: Eukaryota > Metazoa > Arthropoda > Insecta > Diptera > Tephritidae > Zeugodacus > Zeugodacus tau. Next base: position 54,828,420 of record CM062653.1, on the reverse strand, counting down.
TAATTAATTTTCAACATTTTTATTTTAATTATTTTTTTTATTTTTATTTAATTAAATTAAAATTTTCAATTCTTTCTTATTTAATATTTATTTATTTAAAATTTTTTATCTTCATTATTGTTTTATTAATTTTATTTTTATATTTTTAGTTCGTAGAGTACTTGAATTCAATTTAAATTAGTTAATATATTTTAATTAAATCTGGCAGCCGCGTTAATATTTTGGAATGCTGTTATAACAATAAAAAAGAATACTTAATCCTTACAGTTAATTGTATTTATGCCCATTTAACCTCTCGGTTGACTTTCGTGTATACTTTTCGTATTCGTCCGTGTGTTAACAATTTGTTTTTAATAACTAGACAATATGTCCTTCTCTGACTCAGATGATTCTACTACCGATCCTAATGGAAATCCAAAAGTTAAAGTGGATGTGGATGCAAATGTAGGTTCACTGCAATTCACTTCAATGTCAGAAACGTCTGCAATCCAATGAATTTGCTTCTTTCTCGTAGAGGAACATGGTGGATCCAAATATAAATATTGACTTTAGGGATATTATTGGCAGACGACAATATGACCGTCATCATCGGAGTATTTCCCGATTCGAGGACATGGCTGCATTGCCCGAACCGCACCTACCGACTAATCCTATAGTGTTCTTTGAAATCACGGTCGGCAATGAATTTGGTAGTTACACAACTTTAAGTTTACTAGGGTCTGTTCCACTTCAAGTTGATTTTAACTTAATACTTACTTAACAGCTGGCCGCATGATTTTCGAGTTGCGTAAAGACGTCTGTCCCCTGGCAGCGGAAAATTTCCGTGCTCTTTGCACCGGGGAAATGGGCATAGGCAGATTAGGCCTACCGCTGCATTATAAGCATACACGCATCCATAAAATTATCCGTACATTCGGCTGTCAAGGCGGCGACGTGGTCAATAATAATGGCACTAGTGGCGAAAGTATTTATGGACCGATATTCCAGAGTGAAAACTTCACTTTGAAGGTAAGCGCGTTGGTTGCCAAAGGTGAACTATATTGAGTGAACTATATATGTAATTATCTATATATCATCGCAGCATGAGGAAGGCACTCTCAGTATGCCTAATTATGGCGAACGCCATACCAATAATTCGCAATTCGTGATCACCTCGAATCCTTGTTATAATCTCGACGGTTTGAATGTGGCCTTCGGTCATGTATTACGCGGTTTGGGCATCATCTATTACGATATGGAGCGTGTATCGGATACGGATGATAAGCCAAAGGAGGTAAGCTTTAAGTACCACTCATTGAATTGAAAACCGAAATATTTTAGAGTACGTCTCGTTGTTCCTTCTAGGAAATACTAATTACGAATTGCGGCGAATTAATGCCCGATGATGAGTGGAATTTTGAGGATAATGACGAAACCGAGGACTTTTTGCCGCCACAACCAAGGGATTGGGATAAGAAATATATAGTTTATACTGTAAGACTGAGTTATTTTTAGTATAAGAGGTTATACGTAGAGAGGTAAAGGAGTGAAGAGCAAATTTTCTTCAACAAAGCTGGACGGGCTCGTGTTCAGACACATCACTAGTGTACGGTTTCCTTAAAATTTTTTGAGAGAATAATTATAAAAAGGATTTTATATAGCTAGAACTCTAATGACAAAAGAGAGATGTGTCAAAAGCTGCTCAGATTTGTCGATTTTTTTTCAAAAACCTTCAAAAATTTTCAATTTTTTACTATCTTTTTACAAACACTTTGCTCTCAGCCTATGTACTCAGCCTTATAAATTCACACTCGAACTAAGTAAAGAACAAATTTTTGTCCATCTTTTTTAGGCTGACGAAATCGTTAAGATACTAACTGGCATACGTATGGCTGGTAATCACTTTTTCGGTCGCAATAAATATTACGATGCACGTCGGAAGTATCGCAAAGCACATCGTTATTGCAATTTCTTGCGCTCGCGTGGCGCTTGGGAAGAATATCCGGAACTGGCATTAAGCGAGGATGATTTGAAGAAGCTCGACGACTTTATGGTACTCAATTATAGCAATATGGCAGCTGTTGAACTGAAATTGAATAATAATGCCAGTGCAAGGGATGCATGCACTGAGGTCAGTAAAAATTGCGGGATTTTTAAAAATTTCATAAACGAATTTTCAAAATTGAATTTCTAATACAGGCAATATTTCTAAAGAGCGACTGTGGAAAAGCCTATTTTCGACGTGGGCAGGCGCATGTGCTACTCAATGATTTCGATGGCGCTGTAGAGGACTTTGTTAGAGCCGGTCAATTAATGCCGGCTAATAAGTGCATTAAAAATGAAATAATACGCTCAAAACGTTTACAAAGCGCCTACAATCGTGCTGAATCAAAGAAATATAAAAAATTATTTAATTAATCAATTAAATTAATTAATGTAATGTACTGTGTTTAGCACATTATTTCTATGTGAAGGCTATTCACAGACATTGCACTAATTTTAGACAGTGCAAATTGTAAAAATTTAACAGCTGTCCAATAGATCATTCAAAAAAGCAAAATATTCAATTCTCATTCATTCTCAGTTGTTGTCTCACACGTGTTTGGTTAAGAAGAAGACGTAAGATATTTTTTAAAGACTGCTGAACAGGTTTTGTGCAGATAGCACATGTCTACGTGCTGGGGGCCGCGCCCAAAATTTCAATCCAATTCGAAAATTTACCTCGTGTCACATAAAGTATAATTATCGAAATATTGTTATCAGTTATCAGTGTTCGTATCGATAAACGCAACGGAAACTAACACGCGACACATCGCTAGCACAGCTGTTGATTGTAAAGATGGTAGTGTTGCAGTAAGTCTTCAATTATTTTAATATTGATTTTCAAAGAAAAGTAAATAGAATACTAAAATAATAATTAAAGTCTGCGAAAATAGTAAAAATCATAATTTTAATATGTTTTAAAGAAAACCCGGCGTTTTAGAAAAAAATATCAGTACCCATATCGCATATCGTAATCATCAACAATCGTTTCTATTGCATTCATGCTATCGATAACTGCTGCAACTGTCGTGTAGCGGCATGCCATCTTTATATTCTACTTGTTTAGTTTTTTAGTGCACAAGTGCATTTTTTGGTTAAAAATGAATAAATTGTTGGAACCGGTTTGTGAAACCAATCCTTTGGTCTACTTGGACATAACAATTGGAGATGAATTTGGTAAATATCATTGTAAAATCATAATAAGTAATACAAAAAAGGTAATAATCTCGCAAATTGTGCTAATTAGCTGGACGTATGGTGATTGAGTTGCGCAAAGATGTTGTGCCCAAGTCAGCGGAGAATTTTCGTGCACTCTGCACAGGTGAACGGGGCAATGGTAAATTGGGTAAACAACTGCATTACAAGGGCATACGTTTTCATAAGGTAACACGACTTTATGTCGCACAGGGTGGCGATGTTGTCAATAATGATGGCACCAGCGGTGAGAGCATTTATGGCCCGGTTTTTGAGGATGAGGGTTTTACATTAACTGTAAGTGATAATTTCATATTAGAAAAAGCATGCAACTCATATGTCATATAATTGATTTGCAGCACGATGAAGGTGCCATTAGCATGGCCAATTATGGCGAGCCAAACTCCAACAATTCACAGTTCTTTATTGTCTCAGTGTCGAGCAATAATCTGGATGACACCAACGTGGTGGTCGGCAAAGTTATACGCGGTCTATCCATTGTGTCAGATATGGAGCTTGTGTCGTCAGATGATGCCAGACCGCAGGAGGTTGGTTTTCAAAAAATAATAATAATAATTTCACTAGAAATTATTGCTCATTTCAAACAATTTGTGCTACTTTGTAGGACATAATCATTTCGGATTGTGGAGAAATACACCCGGGTGAGGATTGGGGTTATCTGGATAACGATGAGACTGCAGACAAATTGCCGCCTTATCCACGTGATTGGGATAAAAAATTCGAGGCATATACTGTGCGTATTTGCGTTTAGCTAGCAAAGTGAAATATTTCAAATAAAATAAATAAAAATATTCGTGCTTATAGATCGAGGAAATGGTCAACATACTAACTGGTATACGCACTGCGGGCAATCACTTTTTCACGCAACAAAAATTCAATGAAGCACGTCGTAAGTATCGTAAAGGAAATCGTTACTACAATATATTACGCTTACGTTTCGATAAACCGGAACATAAACATCTCGCATGTGCTGAGGATGATGTCAAGAAGTTGGAGGAATTTTCAGTACTTAATCACACGAATTTGGCAGCAGTGGAGCTGAAGTTGAAGAAATTTTTGGATGCAAAGCACTCATGCTCAGAGGTTGGTAGACAGAAAAATATTTAAAATATAAATACTCTCATTTATTGTTATTTTGCAGGCAATTCGCCTAAATGAGGACTTTGCCAAGGCGTACTATCGCCGTGGTCAGGCGAATATCGGTTTAAAAGAGTACGAAAGTGCGATTGCCGATTTAAATCATGCAAATGAAATAACACCCGGTGATAAGTGTATATTAAGTGAATTAGCACGCGCTAGAAAATTACTTGCCAACTACCATCAATCACAAAGGAAGGCAATGAAAAATCTCTTCAAATAACCATTGTGGACCTCGCTAACAAAACGTGTTAGATGCTATTTGTTTAAGCTTATTTCTTTCTCTTCTCTATTATCTACATGCATTCACATAATAGTTATACATACATATATATATTTTTTACTACTTGTAAATTGGTCTGCTGAAAAACAGAGTACATTTATAATATTAATTAAAAGTGATAGACACACACACATACATTCACACATAGAATTATTGTTAGTATAAACCTATTATTAGTAAATACATACAAGGCTGTTTTATATTTGCCCCTTTTTAAATCCACTATAAATGTTAAACTAACATAAATTGTTTTGCAAATAAACAAAATGAGGCTACTCACTGACATTCATACTGCTGTAATGAAAAAAATAATAATAATTAATACAAATACACAATAATAACTTTTTAGATAATTATATTTACGCGCTATTATTTGACAAACAATTGTCGGAGTTGAGTTTTTGCTTGTTGTAGGAGTAAATAATATTTAGAAAAACAATTTAGGTCCAAAAAGTCAACTTTCTCGGATGAATATAAGTGTGAGAGGTCATTGTTACATTAGTTTGTCTGACGTTGAATAGCGAAATTAGTAGACAGGAGGAGGGTTTGCCTCTTTAGGTGTGGTATTAGGTTACACACCAATATCGATACCATTCTAACGAGGTTAGAACCTTCATAATAGGAACGGACACGTGATTTTATCTGGTGAAGAACTGTCAACTCGGCAGCATTACTCCAAAAGTATTTGGGGAATGTTTTCTGCCGATACAACAACAACAATAATATTTTATCCAAGTAGTTTACGGGTGTCATATCTTAAAATCATATCAATCGCAGCCATTCGGATCCATAAGTCGGTTTGAGAAGCGAATCTAGGTTACCAGAAGTAACTGTTATTTGCTCAGGGACTGTTATTTGGACGATTTAACAAATCAACACAATCGGGCTTTAGTAATAGTAATGGACCAGAATTTTATGTGACGGAGGACTATCCATCAAGCGTAACTTTCGGGTGTCACATCTTAAAATGATATCAATCAGCAGCCATTCAGATACCATAGGTCGGGTTGAGGAGCGTATATATGCGATTCTCACAACAGTCGGTACTAAGTTAGAGAAATTGAGCCGGGTTTTTTCCGACCAAGGACTGTTATTTGGACGATTTAACAAGTCAACACAATCGGGCTTTTGTAATAGGAACGGATCAATATTTTATTTGGCGAAGGAGTTTATAGTCCACTCCAATGTAGTTTTCGAGTAGAATTGAGTATATAATGCAATTCTCACAGCAGTCGGTTCGACCTTATTGGGATTAACCCGGAGTTTTTCCTACTAAGGTCTGTTATTTCGACGATCTAACCCTTTTTGGATCAGTTAGTTTGAATTAAATTCAGTTAGGAGCGAATTGGTAGCTATTTAAAAAAAGAACTTAAAGCAAAATGGGTGGTTCGACGGAATTAATTTCCGTCCAAGAATTGTCAACTTCTACTGCCGTTTGAACAACAACAAAGCAGACGCGTCTGAAAACCTCTGACATCTTACTTGTGAGATTTTCAAATCGTCACGAGTCAGTTCTGATTGGAATTACTACTAAATAATTTAAGAAAAACGAACGAGTCTTACCAATTGGTTTTTCGTTTTCCAAATAAATATGCTTGCGATAATTTCGGATTTTTTCTTTTGACCAATTAATTTGCGGCGAGGGTTTCAAAATTCTTTCAAAATAGTGTGAATATAGGAGTTCTTAGATGTTAGGGCAATCAGTTTTCAGGTTATAACAGCACGCATTGGGACTTGCTTGTTGAGGTTTGATTGATAGACAGTTTTGAAAAATTGTTGATTTTTGTTGCTTTTGAAGTATTTTGTTGTTGCTATTGAATAAAATATTTTTGTTGTTGTTAATGAAATGAATTTTGTTGTTGTTATCGAAGAAAATATTGTTGTTGTTGTTATTGAAGTAAACATTATTGTTGCTGTTGTTACTTAAGTAAATTTTGTTTTTTTATATATTAGTAAAGCTGCTTCTCAATTGCCGCATATAAATAATTGTGTTCAACAGGATTCTTGCGCTCACCAAAGCAATCAAGGTCCATAATGACAAATTCTTTCATACCTGTTGGTTGAAAAATATTTATTAAACTTTGCTTCACCATAATAATTTTATTATCATCGATTTAAAAAACACAGCAATTGAAATAAATAAAATCATTTAAATTTTGTAAATCTTTTTAACTAAAAGTTTTTTTGCGTCTTAATCTTTAACTATAAAATTAAATCGTTCATGAAATTTCAATACTCAACGCACAAAATCAAAAGTAATTTCGAAAAAATTTCCGCCTTTACATACGTGACAAATAAATTAGCATTATACATAGTAAATAATTTCACTTTCTAACAAAAATATATATATATGTAGACATACATATATATTTGCACAAATAAATTTTACTTACTAAAACATTAAACTAAAATTAACCACTTCCGCTCGCTTGTGCACATTGCTTATTGCTAAAACTTCGCCTGATTGCCGCATTCAGCAACGGTGTCACGTTTATTCGCTCAACTCAGTGTTGTTCTTAACATAGCTATGTATATGTATGCGTTATATTATATATTATATATTATCGTTTTATTATTTATTAATATTATTATTTTAATTATTTTTAAAATATTTTCGCTTGATGAATCACTCGGTAAAGTGCATTAATACTAAATGGATTCTTAAAGATTTGTTACAGCATCACTACTCTCCGCTCTTGCGGCCGCAATGGCAGCTGCTGCTGCTGCCGAGCTACCCGAATAGCTCTTCATATTGATCTCCATGGTCGTCAAAGCGCTGGAGACATGATATAAATTCTCCGAAAGTATAGCATACACCTCGAAGAGCTCCGAGTCCGATTTCGAAACGATGAAAGCTTCTGCAAGTGTTATTTAGAAGTTAAGTAGTGATAATGAGCGATCAAAAAATATTTTTTGATGTTAAGTAATAAACGATCAAAAAATATTTTTTGAGTTTAAGTTTATGTTACCTGTGCGATCTTTCATAATACTCTGCGCATAAGCGTTCAATATAATAGACATTTCATCGAATTTCAGACGACTATCCAAATTGTTGTAACTGAAGATAGTCAGATTCGGATTGGACGCCGTCATTTGGGAGATGCGTTTGTATTGGCGTACGTGGGTTATAGCGACTGACCACTTCTGCGACTCGATGAGCTCCTGCAGTGTCGTCTCAAACTCTTCGCTAGTCATCGGTATGCCAGGTGAGGGTGTAGGCGTGTGTTCGCCTTCGGTGGATGTTGAAGCGGCTTCGAAGCTTTCAAGCTCGGACTCACTGACACTGCGTACCAAAGCGTCGCGCACTAGCGCATACAAATCAGATATGTCGTGCATCTGTAATGAAGGCACAACAGAAAAAAATTGAATGGCTATAGATCAAGTCCACTTTTCCATGCAGTTAAACTTACATTTTCGTTAATTCTAAAGTGATTAACAACATTCGAGGATATTTTGTGATTCGATTCGATGAGCAAGAGCAGCTGGAACATTAGCTTGTATAAAGCGCGTCCTAAATCGAGGACGACTTCAGATGAGGCCGGATCAAAGGTCATGTAACCGATGTTGGTGTTGGTCGCCAGCTCCATGCTAGACGCCGCCACGTCTGCTTCGTTGAACAGCGACAGCTTACAAGATGTCTTCACCGCGTCGAGACACTGCGGGAGTAAAAAATAAATAAATTTTTATTAATATAGCTCAGGGCTCCATTATATCACTTGCACACACTCACCTCCAACACTTGATCCTTGCGATCGAAAAAGGTCTCCAAGTGCTCCTGCACTTCCAACACATTGAAACGCAGCGTTTCAAAGAGGCGCGGCGTTGTCGTTTGTATGTCACTGCACCAGACACGCGGCGGATCGGCACGCGAGCTCAGCAAGTCGGTGAATAATGATATGCGATTGCCCAATTGCGAGCCAATGCCGGTGAAATATTTCTTCGCCTCCTTCGATATGCTGATCGTCTTGAAGGTCAACTCTTTTATCAGCCGATACAGCTGCATTAGCAACTCGGATGTGTGTGCTGATGGTTGATTGCTCAACATCAATTGCAGCTGTTTGCGCCAATTCTCCTCCGCCTCGTCGCGTACGGGCGCGCAGAAACGTATAATGCCCGGCAGGTGTGGCGATGCATTGCACGGTGTTATATCACCCAAATCGCCGGCACTGGAACCGCTTGTGTCGCTGCGTGAAACCGAATTGCGACGACGACGTTCGCGCAGACTGAGCGATGTCGGTGGTCCTACATTGTAGGCGGTTTTCATAAACGATTGCCGATGATCTTCGTCTATGGGTGATTCGGATTCGCCATCCTCATCGGATGAATCGTCTGCTGTCTGTCGGCGGCGCTTACTCAAGATCGGCGTCTTTTCGCTGAAACTATCTTCCAAAGCGGAGGAATGACCGCCCTTGTTGGAACCGCCACCACCAATGCCACTGCCGCAAGTGAGGCGCTCTTCATCGCCTTCGAAGAGTTGGTGACGTCTTACGCCCCAATTGAAATTGTCTGTCGATTCACCGGCAATGCTGTCTTCGTACTCGAGAAAATCGAAATCTTTGAAGACGGTGAAGTCTGGTTGTCCATCGTCACGGCGTGAACCGCTGCTCAGATCACCCTGTGGACCGGAAGTCTCCTCAGTGGAGGAAGCAGCCGACGATTGGCGTTCCATCAGATCGGATGATTGACTGAAGATCACCTGCATAATAGAGTTGATGTGTTAGTTAGCATTTTTAAGGTTAAGCACGAACACGATTCAGACAACAATGAAACGCTTTCAATACAAATGCAAGTGCAAGTGTGTATTGGTGTTTCGGCAACATCCGCTGCACAGTTAAAGCACAAATAATCATTTTATATAAAATAGTATTTATAAATATATATGTATGGTATATAGATATAAAGAAATGTAAAGAGAAATCATAAAAATAATAGGATAATAATAAGGCTTACGCTTTGTCTGGTTGCAATGGATCCCGTTAAGATCGATGTGCTCAGTGACTGCTGTTCAACAGTCAATGTGGTAAGTGTAAGCAAAGTTGAAAACAACAACAGAAACAACAAAATAATTTCGAAATTTTGTAATAAAAAATATTTTAGTTTCGAATCAAGTATGTATGTAAATCGACCATCGAAAGCTTGCGCACACTTAATCAAGCTGGAAGTCTACAACTAGACGCGTTCCACACTTTAGCCAACCGCTATAAATGCTATGGGTTAGTAGTAAGCGAGTGAACAGCTATTTTTCTAGTTTTTCAGTTAGATTTAGACATATTTGTGAACTTTGTTAAGTCAACGCACGAATATTATGGAAAACACCGAGATGAAAACGTTAAGCAAAAATATAATTCGAGAAAAATAAGTTAGACGAAAATTCCAAGCTATGTATATGACATTCTTTATTTGCATGGTTTAGAAGGATTTTTTTTTGTAATATACGTAGTAAAAGATACTTAGAAAGCCTAAGACTTATACAAGAAAACCTAAAAATATATAATTGAACAGTCTATAGTCACGACTCAGGAGTCATAGTTTCTTGACCTATCCTAGGCAATACTAAATTTTCAGATATGGGTTTCTTTAAGGTATTATAGCGATTTCCTGATAGTCTCATTTCATTTTTTTCGGTATAATTTTAAACTGTTTAATAATCGTATCAGTTATCTGTAAAGTCTTCTATTCTTCGATATTCTCCAAATCCAAGAATGGTAGAGAAGAGTTACACTCGATGATTAGACAGTGCTTTTCGTCCTTCATAACCGACGTTTAGATTTTGTAGAGCTTATACGAGGGCTGCTATATATATTTCTGGCCTAGGCAACACTAAGTGTTGCCAGGTGCAATCTGACATTTCCATTGGAAAGTTTGACATAACATCACTCAGAACGTTTTGTCATTTAATCGTGAATTGTTTTATTTACAGGGAATTAAAAAAATCATCTCGGCCAAAAAATGGAATTAACTCGTGAACATTTTCGTGTTGTGCCAGAAAACATCGATGCCGTAAGTGAAATGATAATGCAAGACCGTCATGTGACATACCTTCAGATAGAGGCATGCCTATGCATTTCTCCCACCAGCATACATTCGATATTGCATGAACACCTGGCCGTAAAAAAGGTTTGTTCTCGTTGGATCCCGCACAATTTGACAATCGCTCAAAAAAAGGCTCAAAAAAAGTGCTTCGAAAATTGGTTTGAGCGCATGCAAAAGTGTATAAATCTTGATGGAGAATATTTTGAAAAACAATAGAACCATTTTCGTTGATAAATATTCCTATTTTCATTATTAGGCCAGAAATATATATAGCCCTCGTATTAAAAAAATATATAATCTTGGGTCCTATGGACTTACTCCGAATTCTTAATTTTTAAATTGGTTATTGTTGGATTGCGGGAAAGCAAAGTTTCACTTAAAGGGTTAGTGGTAGTCAGGATTTTCAAAAAATCGTTTTTTTTTGCATTTTCGTTAAGTGTAATATATTAAAAATATTCTCTGAAAATTTTAAGTGACTCGATAATTATTTTCGAATTATTCGATTTTTTCTCAAAACTATTTGACAACTGTAACTCGAAAACCGCTCAATAGATTTTAATGAAATTTATACAGCTTTTAGAATTCATAATCATCTTGGCCCTGATGGAAGCTTTTTATTTTTTTCAAAAAATTCGATTTTTTAAGACCTATTAACTGTTGATTTTTTCCCGAAAGTCCAGAAAAAAATTTCCTGAGGCCGTTAATTTTGAAAAAAAAAAATCAAACAAGTTTCGATCAGACCCAGTATTATCTATTTATAAAACTAATCTGATTGATTTTAGACGGATCTTCAAGGACTTATGATTGTCATCGCAAGGACTTTTTTTTGGAACTGGGTCAACATTGTGTAATAATGCCATATTATTGATTTTGTAAAATAACATGATTTAATAGCAAAAAAAAATTACTAAAAATTCTCATTTTTTCTTGTCTCTGACCGCCTTAAACAAGCGAATTGTAGATTATTTTTGTTGTTGTTGTAACGTCATAGAACCCTCCCATATCATTTTAGGGCCCGACCTTCGTGAGTCTACGTAACCGAATCGGACCCCGAATTTTATTTGGTCGAGGAGAGTCAACCCAACAGTCTTCCTCAAGATTGTTCGAAAAATTATTTTCTGTCACTACAACAACAACCACTCCCTAGACAGTTTTGCGAACTACTGAGAGTATTATTTATTGGCAATATTACTTTGGGTAACTTTAGCTTCTTTTCGGTACACTCTTCAAAATTTTTGCTAAGCAATAGCAACTCAAATATACGCAATGTTGCGGATTTCACAGGCTGAAGCTAGGCTTTAAACGCAGAAGTGACCCAAAAGTGAATAAATCACTAAAATATGATAATTTCTCCAACTTTCTTCGAATAGTAATGATTTAACTGACGAACTTGAAGATTTTAGCTATATTAAAACGATTTATATAAGCAATGTTATGAGTTACATGAAGCTCGACTTAAATATAAATTTCTCAAAAAGGTCCAACGCATCAACATTTGATCGCAAGCTACTACCAAGCTCATTAGAACATACACTGATTGAAAATAATAACGAAAAAAATGAAAAGCAACGACACAAAAACAAAAGCAAACAAAATGGTGAAGAATGCGACGAAAACAACAAAAATTTGTGATACAACAAAAAAAAACTCGAAGCCAAAGTAAAGTTTGCAAAAAGTCTGTGTGGGATTAATAAAATTACAAAAAATTGGTTCATACGCCTACCTTTGAGCAAATAGAGTTAATGAAATCATCCTGAAACACAATTTTGACATGGAGCAATAATTGTTTGTTTATCACGAAACGAACGAATTTAACATGGAAATAAAATAAGAAATGGTAAGCGGGTAACGCACGGTTAATAAAAGTTCATGATGAATACAATATTATAATCATGTGAGAAACACCAGCTAATAACGGAGAGCAATAAGGGGAAATCAACTGGTTTATAAGTAAGTATGTTTGTATGTATGTATGTAACCAATTAAGAAACTAGCATGCAATTCAACGCAATTCGAACAGGAATAAAAATAAATTTTAAATAATTTCAACATAGCGCTGTCGGCAAAGCGCTACATGGCTCAACAAAAATAATACTTCAACTGAAATATATAGCACGCCTACCAATTTAGCTGAAAAAAGTACATTACATAGCAAAGACGCGCTTAAACGGTGCATTAGAAGCACACACACGCGCATACATACCGATGGTGACTTCGGCAATCCGACGCGCTGACCGCAAGTGGTCAACAGATTGACAAGACACTCGCGTACACGCCCTTGCGACATCCACGGACGCTTCCAACCGCTGAGCGAAGCGGAATCGGCCGGTGAGAGACTGGCGCTGCGGCGTGGTGAGTTCGGTGTACCCACAGCGCTGTTGTTATGCTGCAAGTGCGGACCGCCCGTTGTAGAGCCATAATTGCCCTGTGCTGCGGCATTCATAGCGCCGACATTGCGTGATTGTGCGCCCACAGCGCATGAGACACTGCCGCCGGCGTTATTCAACACAGTTGCGCTGCTCGCTGTTGTCACGGTGGTGTTGGTGGAGGCGTTCGACGAATTGGTGCCGCCAATAATGGTGGGATTATCATCGGTCTTGAGTAGTATGCGTCGACCGATGAGCGGCGTTTGCGACACATCGAAGGTGAACTCCATGGTGCGACCAGCAAGTTCCTTTTTACAGAACATATCCGAATCCGGATATGTGCCATAGAAAGACAACGATAAACCGGCGCTACAACCTTCGCTTGGCGGCACCACTTGCAGCGACGAACTGCGTGTCACAATCAATTTCAGTATCTTCAAGGCGTCCTTCCAGTTGACGGTCTGTGGACAAAATGAAAATTTAAATGAAGACACCAGTAAATTTAAACTAAGCACACTCACATCCAAATATTTGCCGATGGCGCGCAATAAATCACTGTTGATGGTTTGCGCTTGCGGCGCCGAGAGATCCACATAGTGCAGCATGCAATGTATCACATTCAGAACGGGCACCTGTATCTGTTGCGGCCCCTTCTCGAGCACCTCAATCAGAAAGGCCAACATATGCAGTCCCATGTGCGCGTACGTGTCATGCAAGTACTTCACCACACACTTTGTCCACTGAAAGGATTCTTTGCAGAATGTCTTGCGACTGTAGAGTGTCATCACGGTGCCGAGATTTTCCAATTTGGCGCCAAGTTCCGACGAAACTTGTGCAATATTCTCCGCGCTGCGTATACAAATCTCATTGGCGTCCTCGTAGTGCAAGAGCATGTACGGCAGCAGCGAGATCACGTTCATGGGGAATGCGCAGCTTTGTGTGGGATCGCATACGGGCAAGTTGAGCATAGGCGCGAATTGTGAGAGTAGCGTTATGGTGGGTTCATACGTGGAGGTGTGTGTGCAACCCTGTGAAAATAGAAAGGAAAATTTATTATTATTTTTTAGTTATGAATAACGGTATAAAAAGGGGGATTTCATATTTGCAGATTTATTGTTGCCTACCTTTTGGCGCGAGTAGAAAAATATGTTTTAAGTTATTAAAAGGTCTGAGGTGGAAGATTAGATTTAATATCAGCGCTCAAGTAAACGGAATCATTTTTTTAAAGAGGAAGACCGACGGTGAAAGACATTGGAAATTAGAAATCTTCCAGTATTTAGGTATCTGTGGGGCCCCCCAATACGATAGGTTGGAGGAGATATCGTCAGTGAGGTCTCATAATATCTTAAAAACGATGACTACTACTCAGGTAATACGTGACGGCACTCCATCTGGTATCGTTAAGGACCATAACTGGTCTAATAACTGTTGGCCCACCAGAATAACCTAACCTAAATATCTTCCACCAAACTTTTTATGTTAATAGAGATCCCTTTGAGTGGCTCTACTTGCTCTCTCCAATACACATAACCAAGGTATGGCTAGGCCAGTGAAGAGATTAACTCGCTTAAAAGCCGATTTTAGCCAACGTTACATGAGGTAGATGATCGTTTAAACTCCAAATCTCAAAACATGCTGAATCGTTCGAAAGGGGACATATTTGATATCTCTCAAAGTCTCTTCCCTTACCTTCAATAGCAGCGCATGCACACCCGGATATCCAGTCCATTTGAGTTGTTGTTGCAGTTTTTCAACTTTATCACGAGCATCCGGACGATCGAGCGGCAAGCGATGCAATACACGTGTCAATAAACGCACAGCCAACAGAAATTCATGTTCATAATCGCTCTCCAAGAGTGAAACAGACAGCCAAAAGAGCTGGGCGAGTATAGTCATTTTATCGTCCTGCGAAAAAGAGAAGAGGAAAAGATGAGCGACAACAGCAATAAAGTAATATTACAAAAGTTTGGAGGTTAATTAAATACCTGCGTGGCGCTGTCACCGAGCATTTTCAAACTTTGAGCGCTGCGCGAGCGTGAAAGCGCCGAGCCGCCGAACTTGGCGGCATTGCGCTCCAACTCGGACATGCAGGACATGCCAGAGGCGCGATTACGCAACTCGACTGTAAATGAAGAATGTTTTTATAAGCAGAAAAATTAGGTTGTAATTAAAAATAACCGTTGTCTATAAGTCGGACGCACCTTGTTTATCGCATGGCGAGTTGGTGCTCTTGCGTGCACAATACGTAACCGAATAGCTGGTGCTGCGTGCATGACTCTGCACCGAGAAGTTCGGCGATTGCGGTGCTATGCCACCCGAAGGTGACTTCTTGCCGGGTAGAATAGAATTCGGACCGCCATCTTTGTTATTCAAGTTCGGTGTGCTCTTGAAAATATCCTTCATGACATCCAGCGGTCGAAAGTCGGAATCCAAACTGTCGACAGCGGCTTCCAACGTCAAAAGCAGCTCAGTAACATAACCTTGCATGTCTTCGCCCTGCTCAGCCACCGTTTCGACCAAACGCGACAATATATCGGAGAGCATACGCGAGTTGATGGGCACATTGAGCGCGCGGAATATCTGCAAGCAGCGCCCCGCATAGTGACGTGAGGAGCACGATAAGCCCAATTGCAGTGCCGTCTGTGCCCAACGTTCCGCGATGCGTGCCTGCGGATAGCTGTCGGCAAACACTTTCACCATGTGCTTGAGGAAGCAACTAAGCTGCTCGGCGGACTTCACCATCCACACTGCAATTGGAAGCGTAAAGATATAATAAAGTTTCACAAAGTACACGGAAGTAATAAAATTTGTTTGCAAAGTTCAATGTGGAACAGCGCTTGGCAGTGTAAGGGGACTCACCTTTGGCTGTGATATCCTCGTAGTTCCACAAGGGCTGGCAGGTGCCTTGTGCGAGAAACTTGAGTAAACTTTTGATTACATGCGAGATTAGCATGGTGGGTCCGGGTTGTGGTGGCGCATTCTCATCGGTTATTATCAGCGGCACTTCGGAGTTCTCGGAAGTGTTCGGATTTATTTGTATGTTGCCGACATTCAAGACAACTTGATGTTGTTGAGTGGTCGCTTGATTTGCCGGTTGATTTTGTTGTTGTTGCTGTTGGGCAATAACTTGCAACTGCTGTTGTTGTTGCTGCTGCTGCTGTTGTGGCAATTGCGTTTGCACTGTCGCATTTAACGGTGGCGGTTGCTGTAAGTTGGTGTGTAATTGCACGATTTGTTGTTGTTGTTGCTGCTGTGTAATGTTGTTATAAAATGTTGCATGCACATTTTGTAGGTTGGCAGCCGTAAGCGTGGCGGCAACAGTGTGACTCATGCCATGTATGACACTCGAGTTGGAGAGCGGCAAACTGCACGGGTTCACGTTGTACAAATAACTGTCGAATTCTTGATGAGATTCTGCAATTGAAGTGGTAGTGCGGGGTTATTGAAATTATTGAAAAGTTTGCTTGTGAAGTGCTAAAGGGATTCTGCGAATTTTCCCAAAAATAAGTTAAATTTCAATCAAAATAGTTTCTAAACTGTAAAATAAATATTATTTACAAATGCATACTAGCCTAATCATGCTAACATTCCATAAAAAACCGATGAAAATATATAAAAAAATATATGTATTAATAAAAATCTAAAATAAATTAAAAAAAAATATATAAAAAATATTAAAACAAAAATTACATTTAAAAAAATATAAAAAATATTTAAAAAAAAAATTAAATTTAAAAATAAAAAAATGTAAATTAATAAAAAACAAAATAATTTTAAATATAATGAATTATAAAAAACAAAACCAACTTGTTTCCAAAAAAATATTTAAATTTTTATTCTATTTTTAATCAGGTGGCAACGTCAAAATCATATTTTATTTAATTATAACGCTTCTTCATGGCGCACATTTCAGAACAATATTAAATATTTAAAAATTTATGTTGATATCCTATTGTAATCGAAGCAGGGTGACAACCCAGTATTCCAAATTATTTTAAATTTTAAACTTAAAACTTTTAAATTTAATAAAATCAATTAATTAATTTTAAAATTAAAAAAAGCATGTCAGGTGGCAACTCCATACTGGTTATGTTTCTAATAAGGGGCCATCCATAAATTACGTTACATCTTGAAGGTGGGGGAGGGTATCATTCAGAAGTGACATTGTGTGACAAATGGCAGGGGGGGTCAAAAGCTTTGTGACATCACATTTCAAAATTTAGGGCAATATCGTTTCCCGCCCTGCTGCGCTCCTGGGTGCTAGACGACTGGCTGCTCTGTACCACGCCTATCACGTGGAAGCATAATTAAGTATCTATTATTTCTTGACTAGTCATTCGTTGTTTCTGTACTTTTATATTTAACTAAATGTTGAATTTATTAAAGATTATTCAATAAATATAAGAATAAATAGAAAAAAATAAAATAAAAAGTCCTTAAATTCGTGTGACGTAATTTATGGATGGCCCCTAAGGTAAGGACTAAATTTCAGTTTTTTCATTTCAATGTTAGTTGTTGCTTTTGTAGAGGCAGAAAACTTTGAAGAAAAGGATGTTAAGTGTATTTCGGTTTTATACATTCGTCTGTCTTGGAAACGGATACCAATGGTAAGCAAGAGTAAATACAACTACGGAATAATTTAAGCTCATGAAATTTTGAAAAGTGAAAAGATAACTGTCACCATTTAAGATCGCACTATTCTTGCTGAAAGCATAATTAAAACTTTACTTTGAAAAGTGTGGCAATACTATTTCGTAATACAATTGAACTTCAAAGAATTAAGCCACATAGATAAATATGCTTTTGACAGAATTACAAAATAGTTGAGATTATGATCCCTCATGAATTATATTAGGTTGGCAAATATCTCCCCTTCCACCTTTTTTCATTTGAATTTCGTGGGTATGTATAAAGCGCTATTTTGAAGCTTTCATTCGTTATAGGCAAATCCGCCAGAGAAAGGTTCCGTGAGATTAATGGTGCTTTGGGGATGGTACTCTATCACTTCGAACTGCGGAGGAATGGTTTCGACGTTTCGGAGCGGATGAAAACGGCACCATGGATAAGCCAGCCGGCGGAAGACCTATGTCGACGAATACTGATCAAATCATGGAAAACACCGAGTTAAACCGGCATGTGGCATCTCGTGGTATCGCCCAGGAGATGGGAGTTGGTCACCAAACCATTTTAAATCATCTGCAGAAGGCTGGATACACAAAAAAGCTTGATGTTTGGGTGTCGCATGATTTGACGCAAAAAAATCTTTTGGACCGAATCAACGGTATGCTGCTGAAACGGAACGAACTGGACCCATTTTTGAAGCGGATGGTGAATGGCGACAAAAAATGGATGACATACGACAATATCAAGCGAAAACGGTCGTGGTCGAAGACCGGCGAATCGTCCCAAACAGTGGCCAAACCGGGATTTGTTGGCGATTGGAAGGGAATCATTTATGAGCTACCCCCATATGGCCAAATGCTTAATTCTACCATCTACTGCGAACAATTGCATCAGTAGGTGATCAACCAGAATTGATCTAGAATTGGCCAACAGGAAGAGTGTAGTGGTCCACCAGGACAACGCCAGACCACACACTTCGTTGATGACTCGTCAGAAGCTACGGAGCACGGATGGGAGGAGGAGATGGGAGCTCGCATCCACCATATAGCCCGGACATAACGCCAAGTGATTACCATCTGTTCCTGTCCATGGCGAACACCCGTGGTGCTGTAAAGTTGAACTCAAAAGATGCTTGTGAAAAGTGGCTGTCCGAGTTCTTCACAAATAAGGAGGGGGGCTTCTACGAGGGGGATATTATAAAGTGGCCTTCTAGATGGAAACAGATTATCGAACGAAACGGCGTATATTTGAACTAAAACCGATCACTGTAACACTTTTTTATAAAGCATTGAATAAAGAGCAAAAAAAGCGGAAGGGAGAACCTAATATATCAAATTAAAATTGTTTCTCTTTTGATGACGTCACACTAACTATACCTTATAAAAAGTGACTATTGCTGGCTTTTTAATAAATTTATTATATTTATTTTAAATATTTTATTCTTTACGAAAGAAAGAGAAATGCGATTGAACAGATTTCCCTGATATATCTTCAAAATGTAATACTAATGAAGTCACTTCTATATATACTATATTTTAAAATTAAGGGGTTAGGGGTAATAACAAAGAGCGCTCAGGCACTCCAAAACGCTAGTGTGAAACTTTAAATGCGGTTTTCTCAAAACTATGTTTTTTGAATTGGTGATAACTGGACCTCGAAAATCGCTCAGTAGAAAACTTAATGAAATTTATACAGCTTTTAGAATACATAATAATCCTGGCCTGAGCGAAGCTTTTTTTGGTTTTCAAAAATTTCGAAAAATAAAAGCGTATTCTCAACTATTTCAAACATCAAAAAACTGCACCACCCTAATATACACACGAAATAATCCATTTCATGGAAATAATAATTTCAATTCTGTTTCACTTTGTTATACTTATCTTCATACGCCAATAATTATTACCTGTAAATACATTGTCAATGACGGGCAATGACGGCACCGTCAACCCCAAGTCCAGTTTTGTTGTTTCGCTATTCAAAAGAATACGAGCGACGGTCAGATGGTCATTATGCTCGGCCAAAACGATCTGAAATGAATGAAAGTGGAGCGCACAAATTAAATTGAAATCATTAAAAATCAACGTTACATAAGAACACCAGCACAAATGGAGCATATGCAAATGCAAATGGTGCACAGAGCTTGCAGGAAGCCAATGGAAGGTAATGCTTACCAGTAAATTAATGCAAAGCTGCTTGCAGTGTTCGCGCACAATTACGCGCGTATGATCGAGTCCCAAAAATAAAATGTGCAACATCAACGGTAAATGCAAAGTCCAATCAATGCCCGGTATGCCGTCTACAACAACGTCCGTTAACAGCATCACGGCGACGTTACAGCTAAAAGTAATGTGAAAGCATCGAGATTATGATAAATAAATGAGAAATATAAAGGAAATTGTAAGGATGCTGACGACTGCGGCAGCGTCCTCGGCTGCGACATTATGCAATTGTTACTAACCGATGGAAACCGCTGATTGGCAGACTGACGTCTGGTAGGAATTCGGTGAGTGGTGCGAAGTAGCCGCCATACTCGGGCATGGGCAGTGGATGCGGCGCCAGCGGCGCGTCTGCTGAGCGCAACTCGACGTTCTCCTCCTGACGCAGCTGCGTGTGTATGTGTAAATAAATAAGGAGTTGAAGTTGAAAAAAAACAGAAGAAATACGGTAAATCAATTAAAAAACAAGTCTTCAGACAGTTACGCATGTACCCTGCCAGCCAGGCCTAACCACTTTCCCCTCATGTTTCTTCAATTACTAACACCAACGCACACAACCCAAACGTTTTGTTTTTGTATTCGTACGTGTGAGGGGAATAGTGGTTAAAAAACTCACAAGCAGCTATGCTGGCCTATGGCAACTTTTGTGGGTTTAAAAAACTTCGGTTTAACCAGCTTTTTCACCACCTTTGGCTGGCAGGGTATGTACATATATATTTATGTGTGGGTGTGTGTGTGTGTGTGAAATATTACCTCAGCATCATTAATTAGTATGTCCTCGGGTCGCGGCAGTATCGATGGCCCGGAGGCTGCACGTATTTTATCCGCACCGCGCGGCGGTCGATTGTTTGCGGTTTGCGTGAAGGCGCGTATGCCGCTATCAGATTTACAGGTTCTACGAAATGATACGAAAGTGCGTTCACTCGTCATAATTATAAAAATACAACAATGATTGTGTAATAATAAATGATTTCGTGCTGATAATAAACGTTGAACTTAAATATAAAAGCAGCAATTTAATGAAGGTTAAGTGAAATTTTTAGAGTTTTTAAGAAACTTAAAAAAAAAAATCAGAAAATTCGGATGCTCTATTTCCGTGTCTTGATTTTATACACAGAGTTTAGAAACATACTTCTGATATTCGAAAATGGAGAAAACCCCAGCTTATAACTAGAATTTATCTTATTAAGAAAAGGCTAAATTCAAGCGATTATAATTAATATATGTATATGGGATCTAGAGCTAGATATGGACCGACTTCATGAAATTTGCCTTTAAACAAATTGTGGGCAAAAAAAAAAATCGCTTCATAAAAATAAGTTATAAAGTTAATCAGATGGTCAAAAAGCATTATATTGGTAATATTGAGGCTAGCTAAAGCTTTGGACCGATTTCATTTATTTTTAGCATTTAGTTAAAATAATATTACCGATATATTCGCTATATTCGACTCTGCACTCGAATAATGAAATCCACTACAAGTCGTATAATGGGGGATACATATATCAATTTCACCCATTTTAGACATCAAACTAAAATTTTTTGAAGATAACAAGACTCTACAAAAAAATTTTTTCTTTGTCCTAAAATTTATTTTATGATTTTCTGATTAATTGTGAACAAAAACGACAAGAAAGTACCTTCTTTTCGTATAAAGTTTGCTTTTGTAAAAGTTATAGTAATAATACTATATTTGGGGTTAATTAAGAGATAGTACCAATGAACACAAAAAAAAGTAAAAGTGTGCACTTTTAAGTTACTTTTTACTTTTTTGTAAGTAATTTTGATGGTAAAACTTAATTGAAATATTTTTTAAGTGATTTCATTTTCAATTAAAAATTAAAACCAAATTTTTTTAAAAATATCGTCAAAACGGTGTATTAACGGTATATTGATAAGTGACCTTAGTATTTAATGTATGCAATGTAAAGGATTGTTTGCCCTTGAGATCGCAAATGATCCGAATAATAATTGCGAGTATAACTGGCAGCTAATTGGAGATTTCAAAATGGGAATTTTTTATGGGACTTCAAAGCGGATATCCGTGTTATTTGTGCTTATGGAATAGTAAAACGGCGGATGCTAAGCATTATACTCAACGGTCTTGGCCTGAAAGAACAGAACTTTGTATCGAAAAAAAACGTTACATTTGAGCCAATTGTTGAAGCAGAGAAAGTTTTAATGCCGCCTCTGCACATTAAGTTAGGGTTGATGAAACAATTTGTTAAAAAACTGGATCAAACCGCAGAAGCTTTTGAATACTTAAAAAAGTTGTTTCCCGAAGTTATCCGAACCAAAGGTGAAAGCCGGGGTTTACGTTGGTCCGCAAATCAGACAGATTTTCGCCTATCAGAAATTTTCAACTTTGCTGGATCGTATTCAAAAGGCGAGTTGGAACAGTTTCAAAGCAGTCGTTTCTGGATTCTTAGGAAATAACAAAGCCGAAAATCTAGTTGAAAATATGCTAAAACTTTTGAGGCAATGGGCTGCAGAATGTCATTAAAAATACATATGCTGCATGCTCATTTGGATAAATTCAAAAAAATATCGTTAAAACGGTGTTCTAAATAAAAAGCAAACTTTTTCATGGCATATATTTTTTTCGTCTAATTAAGACCTAAACAAGGGAAATTTACTGCTTTAAAGTTATGGTCAAATTTTGTGTTGACCCGTGTAATATATTCATTTAATTTTTTAAGATATTTTATCTATTGGCAAATATATATGGTATAAACTCAACCGAATGTTCGAAAACTCTATAATGGGTATATGAGGTGTGTTCAAAAAATAACGGGAATTTTGCTTTTTGAAAAAAAATATTTATTCATTCGTCTACATTAATATTGTCGCCTTTAAAATAATCCCCATTCGATATTATGTACTTATGCCAGCGCTTTTTCCAAGTAAGCCTACTTAATTTTATTATTTCCCGCAAAATGAGCTTTAAACATAGTCAGCTTGAGGGCTTGAAATCGTCAAGTCTTATACCGACCATTTTTAGATGACAGATACCAAAACTTGCCCAAACTTGAAGGCAATACATATTTTTCATATTTCAATATCTTAATTGGTATTTGATATATATGTTATAAAGTAAAACGATCCAATGAAACTTAATAATAAGTTTTATGGGAGACCGATTTTAAAACTATATCATAAAGATGTCAAAATAACGTTATGTACCAAATTTGGTTGAAATTTGTCGAGAATTTGCTGAGTTTTGACAGATATGTGAATTAAAATTTGTTTCATCGAAGTGATCACCTATAGTGTTTTTACAGCCCTATATTCTATGCTTTGTTTATATATATAGTTTAAAAAGTAACCTCTGGACCTTTGGTATGCTTATAAGATATTGTGTACATGAAAAAGGCGAGCACCTCAAGAACTCAAAATCTTATAACAGATTACAAAAGTTATTACTATTTTTACTCACCCTGTTTTGATGGGATCTTCACCGCTATGACGTTTTGTATGAATAGTACCTTTTTCCACAATTAAATCCTGAATGCGCGAGTCGTTGATACCGCCAACTGCTTGACCTAAAAATATGTAAAATAAAGAAAGTTATAGACAAAAATAAGTAAAATTGTGAGACTATCAGTAGTCGGGTCTTAAGTTCAGAAATTGGGGGAAGTCAAATATAAAATCGTATAGATGAAAACTTCCAATAAATATATTCTTGATATGAAAAAGCCGCGTATAAAATAATGTAGAACTTCGGAGGTGTGGCTTAAAATTATTGCGATTCTCATGATATATATATTACGTACCGTTTACAAATATAATAAAACATATGTCTGTCAAATTATTATCGCTTGTAAGTCATTCTCAGTGACGAGGCATAATTATTATTTTCCCCACAACTAAATAATGAGCCACAAATCACTTTCATTTCTAAATAATTTAAAATTCTGCAAATTTAATCACATACAGACACTTAAATCTAACACCCTACACAACCTAATGGGAATCATTTAGCGAACTTACCATCAGCTGAGTGACTGGAAGCTTTCCGCATGCTTGTTAAGCGATAAAATGGCGGTGTCTCGGTGCGTTCGATTAAACAATTAAGCGTCTCCACAGTTTGCAGTTCCACCATGAGTTCGTCGAGCAGACGGTCGGGACAGGTGCGGGCGAGATACAATGCAACGCGTTTCGCCTAGACGTTGGAAATACAAAGTTTTTGAGTAAATAGAGCAATTAATAAAAATGGTCGTTGAGTGCGAGTAATGCGGAAAACACATTCGTATATATTCGTTTGTGTTCGTACATATTTTAATATATAATATAAAAATATGTAAATGGAAAATGGAAAATGGCAAATATTTGTTTGTCTCTCACTTACGTATGGTAGCAGTTCGTTGGGCGCCATGCCGCTCATTATGACCAAGTAGCGTAGTATGACCTTGAGATTGTTTGGCCAGAATTGGCAGAGTGTGCCCCACAGTTCCTCAATGTCACGGGGATGTGAATCAGAAAACTGAAAAATATTTAATAACGGCAACTTCATTAATTGTTCAAAACTTATCACTGAGAGAGAGAGAGTTTGAGAATTTAGGTAATAAGTGAATTAGTGTAAATGATAGAATGTTAAATGGGTTAAAATATAATTTTAAGGGACGAGGTGCTCGTTGAGAACACCGATCGTCGAAGTTTTTCGAAAATAGTATTTGAGCTCATCGTATTGAATAATTGCAGGAAATATTTTGTTCCAAATTCTATTGAAAATCGTTGCCTAAATGCAGGAGCATTATCTTACCTTGGCGGTGATATAAAAAAGATTATTTAAGATCATCTCGGTGGCTTCAGTCGATCCAGTACCCTCTCTACGTCCACGCGTACCAGAATCGGGAAAATACTGAAATGAGAAAATGTTGGTTAGATTTTGATTTATCCATATTTTTGTCAAGGCGTTGCCACCTTTAAAATTTAACCGTTATCTAAATAAGTTAAAGTTAACCGAAAGGAACTAATATTAAACGGATATCCATATGTAGAGACTAAGGTGTTTATCTGGGAACCGATGTCTAGCGCATACTGGGTTTATGAAGGGAACACTTCTCCGACCTGCTGAATGGCAGTGAAAGTACAACACCAGGAAATGGCGAACCCGATTCCCCAATCAATGACGATGGAACAGATGTTCTATGACCCAACCATGAAGAAATTCGAATAGCAATTACCCGCATAAAGAACAACAAAGCGGAGGGGGCCGATAGATAACCGGCCGGGCTATTCAAATACGGCGGGGAAGAACTGATAAGGTGCATGCATCAGCTTCTTTGCGGAATATGGTCGGAAGAAAGCATGCCCGACGATTGGAATCTCTGTGTGCTTTGCCCAATCCATAAAAAGGGAGATCCCACAAACTGTGCCAATTACCGTGGGATAAGCCTCCTAAATATCGCCTATAAGGTTCTAGTGACTGTGTGAAAGACTAAAACCCACCGTCAATAAACTGATTGGACCTTAGCAGTGTGGCTTTAGACCAGGAAAATCCACAATGCGCCAAATCTTGGAGAAGATCCGTGAAAAGAGGATTGACACACACCACTTTGTTGTCGATTTTAAAGCTGAATTTGACAGCACGAAAAGGAGCTGCCTTTACGCTGCGATGTCTGAATTTGGTATCCCTGCAAAACGAATACGGCTGTTGAGTTAGGCAATTGAAAAGTAAAGTCCTCTCTCGACGACCCACAATCAAACTGTACAAGTCACTTATCATTCCCGTCCTGCTTTATGGTGCAGAAGCTTGGACGATGTCAACATCAGATGAGGGGACACTAGGAGTTTTCGAGAGGAAGCTTTTGCGCAAAATTTATGGTAATCAGAACATTGGCAACACCGAATACCGGAGACGATGGAACGATAAGCTGTACGAGTTATACGACGACATTGACACAGTTCAGCGAATAAAAAGACAGCAGCTACACTGGCTAGGTCATGTTGTACGAATGGACGAAAACACTCCAGCTCTGAAAGTGTTCGATGCAGTACCCGCCGGAGGAAGCCGAGGAAGGGGAAGACCTACACTCCGTTGGAGAGGCCAGGTGGAGTGCGACCTGGTTACACTTGGTATCTCCAACTGGCGCCGAACTGCTAGGGAAAGAGAGGAGTGGCGCGCTATCATCGATTCGGCTATAAGCGGGTAAACGGTTTTACACACAAACATACATATCCATATTGAACACATTTAATCAGAGTCAACATCAGAATGTCCTTTCTGCGGAAAGGACCGCAAAGTATTAACTCGCTTCGAAATGTGAGGTGTGAGGTTTTTCATAGCAGTATTATACACGGATAATTAATATTTCCTGTAGATAAATAAATATTTCGAGATCATTACTCTAAAAAGTGTGGTGCAGACCAGGTCCGTGTTAATATTAGACTTCAATCGAACTTAACGCTTTCTCGCACGTTTTCTCTTTTCTGCTTTTCCTTTAATTAAGTTATATAATTTCAAGAGGTGTTGAGAATAGCACCAGCCGTTATAATTAACCCAATTTTTGTTTCAATAGCAACAACAAAATAAGCTTAGTAACAGCTTTCTTACATTACTAATTGGTGTGACTTCTTCACTATAAGAAAACATTAAAAGACAATTGCTAGACAAGTAACTTCCTAATAAAGAAATATACAATCTCCGTTGGAGTGCGAAATTATTCTAATGCGATTTAAGTATGAACCTAAGACACTTAGCAATGACATTGCTCGTGGCACGTACTGATTTATGTTCGAGAGTGAAATTACAATTACAACTCACCATAATGTACGATAACGGTGTGGCTGGTGGCACACTTGTGGCAACCAGCTCCATATTATGCAGCCATGGCAACAGGCATTGTATCAGCAGGGCGCGCACATCTTCACGCGCCGTCTGAAAGCGATGGGTTATTTCTGCAAAGACAAGCAAAAAAAGGACACAATGAAAATAACGGTTCGAATATACGAATTGCTACTTGTATGAAGGTGAAATTAAAATTGGTGGAAAGCAGTAAAATGCATAAAATATGCCGACTATTTTGTAGCGATTGTGTTTGAAGATGCCGCTTGTTGTTATTTACTCACCGGAGAACATTGACATAGTCAATTCTGGGCGCAGCTGTGCCAATTGTTTGGATAGGAAACGCTGCGAGCGACAGTAGGCGCTGCTGAGTAAAGTGTCCAAAGTGCCGACTTGTTTGTCATCTTCTGGAATGGGCGAAACAAATGCAAATTCATTAAATATTAGCAAAGAAATCAGCGCAAATAAAGTGTAACAAAATGACTTCTGAACTTAAAGCTAAAGACCTTCGTGGCCAGACATTGACGTAAAATTTCAATTCGCGTAAATTCACGTATGAAAAAAATAAAATGTTTGCGCTACATGTCCTTCGAGCGGTCGCAGCGCGTCGACTATTTGTGCCCGTAGAGTTCGCCAACACACTTGGTTTTGTGTAGAGCTTTCATGGAAAGTTTTGTGGAATATCGTAAACGAGTATTGCTCTCAGATCGTATTAAGTTTCTCAGAATATGAATATAACGTATTTACCAAAATAAATGCATTTTAAATAATTGAGCGCGCTAAAATGTATGCTTACAATTTTCATTCATAGTGCCGACTTGCATAATTTTAGGCACAAATTTATTATTTCATTCAAAATTTTATATAGAAGAGAATAATAAATGTCTTTCGTACTTCTCAAACGGTTAAGGCATGAAACTGGAATTCTCCAATTATATAGTCCAACAATTGCCCCAAAACTTTCCGTCCCTGTAAAATCTTATCTATTTCACTATGAGTTCCGACTCTGAGAATCCAGATAAAGTTAAGATAACATTAGAAAACCTCAACATCACATGTGATCTATGATTCTAAAGTGGATAGATATAACAAAACATATAGCTTTCTTCTAGGAACGATGCATGATCATAATATCCTCGAAGAAATTCTACAAAATATAGCTACAAAAGCTTAGTAACTTAAATGTTTAAATGTCTATTTTTAGTTACTTTTAAGTAATCAAAAAACAATTAAACTGATGAGCCGTACCCGATAAGAGATATCAATGTAGGTGTCAATAATATTTATGTAGAAAAAGCGAATTCATCAATCATAAATATTTGCTCAAGCGTTGAGCGTTTGTTCCGTGGAAAAAGTTGAAAAGAAACAAAAAATAATTTTCAATTTGTCAATAAAAAATGATGAAAGGCAACAACAAATCACTGAATTTTTTTATTCTCAGCTAATCAGGTAAACCATCAACGAGTATGGTGATGATATGTATATATAGTAGGTTTTGGCATGCACCTGAATACATAAATATGAAGGGATATAAATAAGAATTGTAAATGTTGTGTATATAATAGCAACAGATAAAACAATGATTGAATGAATGCGCAAGCAAATAATGACAAATTCACAATTGGAATTAGCACACGAGCTGCTTCAAAAGCTGATGAAAGCACATGAATGTAACCAATAAAGTGGAGAATCGGCGAAAAATGTCTCGTATTGGTAACAACAATAAAAGTTTATGGTACAACGAGTAGGCCATCGATGAAAACTGACTTATTTCGAGGTACATTTGACAAAGTCCTTAAATTTATTGGCAATGAAGAAACATTTATCGGTATCAAACAAAAACGACAAAAAGCTTTTTTAGGTTAAAGTAATAGAATTATGAAAAATAAAAATACAAAAAAATTTTTTTTAAAAATATTGAATAACAAATTAAGAATGTCAGAATAATATATAATAATATCGAATCGATTAACATATTGAATATAATGAGAATAGGAAAGAGAATTACAAATAATATTATAGGGACCGAGAAATGGAGACTGCAATTTAGCAGTTATCGACCAATTTGTAGACCGTAGAGGTTGGGTCTGACTGACCGAAACTGAGTATAAAGGAGTTTATAACCAGTCTATCATTTTCAACTCGAGGATATTCCTCAAAATTATTTGTATACTGTTTTCCGCCGATACAGCAACCAAATAAAAGACACTAACAATAGTGCTTTGGATATCCTTATGATACCTTCCGGTTGCGGCATAAACTCGAGTTTATCGCCCATTTTGGTTTTTAAACACTACTCACAAACAAGGAGTTTAACATACATTATATCTCTTTGCTCGCTTTGAACTCCTTTTTTTGCAATTTATGGAGATATCCGAGGCTTCCTATTCATTGGTTATTCGTTTTTATGTGGTGGGTGCCAAACCCTACACACAACCGCATAAGCGGGATTCGCCTTCTCACTTTAGCTCGCCTCCAAACGGATGTCTGTTGGCTACCCAGAGGATACTTGGTCTAAGACCGGAAGTCGTGAGCTGCTTGAGCCACATGCAAAAGAATCGTCCCTGGCCACTCCCAAGTGGATGGCAGTCAGAAGCTTTCCTCACTTACGTGAACTTCTACATATGACTCCATCCGTTCGATACCAAACGAGGTTTCAGACAAGGTGACTCGCTATAGTGTGATTTCTTTTACCTGATGCTGGAGAAAATAATACGAGCTGCAGAGCTAAATAGAGAAGGTACAATCTTCTATAAGAGTGTACAGCTGCTGGCGTATGCCGATGATATTGATATCATTGGAAGCAACAACCGCGCCGTTAGTTCTGCTTTTTCCCGCCTGGATAAGGATGCGAAGAGAATGGGTCTGGTGGTGAACGAGGACAAGACGAAATATCTCCTGTCATCAAACAAACAGTCAGCGCA
The DNA here is from genome assembly GCA_031772095.1 of Zeugodacus tau. Lineage (NCBI taxonomy): Eukaryota > Metazoa > Arthropoda > Insecta > Diptera > Tephritidae > Zeugodacus > Zeugodacus tau. Next base: position 54,798,814 of record CM062653.1, on the reverse strand, counting down.
TTCGCGTCTTGGCTCCCACCTCACTATTGACAGTCATAACTTTGAAGTTGTAGATAATTTCGTCTACCTGGGAACCAGCATTAACAGCAATAACAATGTCAGCCTGGAAATCCAACGCAGAATCACTCTTGCCAACAGGTGCTACTATGGACTAAGTAGGCAATTGAAAAGTAAAGTCCTCTCTCGATGAACAAAAACCAAACTCTACAAGTCCCTCATCATTCCCTTCCTGCTTTATGGTGCAGAAGCGTGGACGATGTCAACATCAGATGAGACGACACTAGGAGTTTTCGAGAGAAAGGTTTTGCGGAAGATTTATAGTCCCTTAAACATTGGCACCGGCGAATACCGCAGACGATGGAACACTTGAGCTGTATGTGTTATTCGACGACATAGACATAGTCCAGCGAATAAAAAAACAGCGGCTACGCTGGCTAGGTCATGTTGTCCGAATGGATGAAAGTGCTCCAGCTCTGAAAGTATTCCATGCAGTACCCGCTGGTGGAAGCCGAGGAAGAGGAAGACCTCCACTCCGATGGAAGGACCAGGTGGAGAGGGACCTGGCTTCGCTTGATATAACCAATTGGCGCCAAACTACCAGAAGGAGGGATACGTGACGCGCTGTTTTGGACTCGGCTATAACCGCGTAAGCGGTGTCTACGCCAGTCAAGAAGAAGAGTATAGATATTGACTTATCCAATTAACTATATCGAAATGAAACCGAAAATAGATGTTAAGAAGACAATTAGATTATGGGAAGGTGTTTCAATTCAACAACGAACATTTTCAAAATAATCAAACCGTTTGAACTGACACTTAAAATGCCTAAATTCTCGGAAGTAGGGACAAAAGTAAAAGTTTAGGGTACAATGAGTAGTTCATCGATGAATACTTACTTATTTCGAAGAATATTTGACATCTTCAAAGATGCAAATAATAAGAAGGAGGGCGAAATGGAGCCTACAAATTTAGCAGTTATCGACCAATTTATAGACCGTAGAGGTCAAATGAATGTTATAGCGTTTTCACACAGGAGTTAATTGATCAATTAACCGGCCTCTGCTCGATTAAAACGCTGATTAAGATCGATTTACCATACAAAATAAAAATGACATTAATCTTTAATCGACTTGAAAATGAAATGCAACTCTGCGACAAAGACTGTATTTGTAATTATATATACATACGTTCTTTGTCTGCGAGTTATTGTCCACGCTACACGACGGTAGATGTTGCCGCTAAAAATTAGCAATCAGCTGATGAAACTTACCAACTTCTTATGAAAAGCAAAAACAAAAATGTATAACAACTGAACGGTTATCGAGTAGCTGGCAGTGTGAAGGGCAAAAACTGGTTTCTCAATCAAAATTTTAATTGATCAATTAATTTGGCTGTGTGAAAAGGCTATTAGACCTTCTCAAACACTACAATAAGCACACATTACTCGTAAACACTCAGCAAACACACGATAAATTGTTCAAATCGGCCATTATTTGGCAGTTTTCTTATATGAAAGTTAATGACTGCGTTAAAATGATAGAATTTAAGCTCTAGGTGCGATACTTAAGTGTATACAAATTGAATGAAAAGTCAGTGAGAATTTTTTAATGCAATTTTTTTATAAAAACTTTCTTTATCAATCTTCCATTCAACCAAAAAAAGTCTAAAAGTCCTCTAAAAAATAAATCAAAAAAATGGTGTCAAAATCTCAACAAATCGCATTACGCATAAAGTTCGCATTAATTGCTTCCCTTTCTATTGCATAAATATATACAAGTATTTGCGGTAGACAAGTACACTCACACAGCTATTCAACAAGCCAGCAAAAGTACTTCATTCACACACATACACCCTCCAAAGCAATACATATTTTATTTACACAATAATAAACACCTGTTGCTGTTTGTTGTATTGCAATGGTGGCAAAGGTCAGCAAGCGATGCGCTACAAACAGATTGTATTTTGATGAGCGCATAGTGCCGGTTACTACCACAACAAAAACACACAGCGACAATAATAATCGCGGCAGCCGGAGGACATCAGGCACATAAATATACAGTAAAATAAAAGACAAATTGTATATAGAACTCAAGCGTAGTATTCTTCAGCCGGAAGTTATGAATGAAATGCAGTGCGTTGGCATTGCGCAGGCGCAGGGAGTGTGCGCGAGTCCTGCGTTATTTTGTTATTGCAGAGCTTTTACGATATTTCCAGTGAGATGCCCAGCTGGTCACACGGAAGTGCGGATTTGGTTAAAAAGCGAAAGTCACTGCCGGAGTTTCGACAGTTACCTTTGATAAGGCGGCTGGCGCGCATCAGGAATAAGAAAAGAAATCTCGAGAATTGTGACGGGCGCAATTGAAGTAAAGCGGTTTACGAAAAGCCTTGTGATTTTGTGTATAAAAACTAAATAAATTGCGGAAAAATCAGTGAAAGTATAGAAAAAAAATTTAAAAAAAAATTGCAAAAAATTTAATTTAAAAAATAATAATAATTTAAAGAAATTAAGAAAAAAATTAATAAATTAAGAAAAAAATATATACATAAAAAATAAATTAAATTCTTAAGTGTTGCATTAATAATTAAAAAGTGAAATAATAATTTAAGTTGAATAATGCTGATTTTTATTCACTATCAGTTAATTAAAAATTTCACATAAAATACAGAATTGTAAAAAATTTAATTTTTTCAACAAACAAAAAAAAGTAAACAAAATAGTGCTTGTTATGGATGAAAAAAAGTTCAGAGTGAATGTAAACTAACTTTTACACCACACTGTGAACTTTTAACAATCAAAGTTACACATGCGTTCAGAAACAGCAGGCAGATAAAATCAAATTCAGAAAATGTGTCTAACCTAAAATAGAATAAAATAATGATACTAAAAACTGAAATACATATATGTATATATAAAAACTAATATATAATAAAAAGTAAAAAACAGGAAATACATTTTTTGATAAATCTTTTACAGAATTCAATAGTTTAAATGTGGAATATATAATTTCTATATCATATGTATATAGACAATGTACACATAAATAAGCGTAAATTAGACTGATAGTAAAAATAGGATTTAATATTCGACCAGAGCTTGGGCATGTTTTATGCTTTTTATAGGGGAAACTCTTTATTGTTCGATCTTATATCTCATATGAAATCTATAAGTGTAATATCATTTTTTTTTTCGCCTCTATACGAATATAGGGACTCCTTTAAAATTGTTCATTGATAGTAAGGAGGACAAGACGAAATATTTCCTGTCGTCAAACAAACAGTCAGCGCATTCGCATCTTGGCTCCCACGTCACTGTTGACACTCATAACTTTGAAGTTGTAGATAATTTCGTCCACCTGTGAACCAGCATTAACAGCAATAACAATGTCAGCCTGGAAATCCAACGCAGAATCACTCTTGCCAACAGGTGCTACTATGAACTAAGTAGACAATTGAAAAGTAAAGTCCTCTCTCGATGAACAAAAATCAAACTCTACAAATCTCTCATCATTCATCTACGACAGTCAAGAAGAAGAAGATAGTAACATTTAAAACTGAGTATTATGCCCTGGTCGAAAAGTTCGATTTATGGAAGGAGATTATAAGGAGAAATTCTGACTTCTATTGCCAATTCAAGATTTCAAGTTATGGAGAACTTCAAGTTAAAGAAATTTGAGTTATGGAAGCAAATTTGTATGAAATTTGATTTCTAAACGCTATTACCAATTCAAAAGTTCGAGTTATGGAAGAACTTCGACTTATAGAAGTTCCACTGTATATCGACTCCAGATAATTTCCGGCCGAGTTACAGTGAACACCGCAAACTATATTTTTTTCAAGACGTCCTAGGGGAACCTCTGTCACGGGCTAATGGTTCAAATTCGTATTCAAATTTAATGAAGGGGTTTTCAATAAGAGCGCAACAAAATTTTTTTTTAATAAAACAAACGTTTTGGGATATCAATGAAATCCTTTATTCCTTATACATACTCGTACTAGTTCCATATATAATGACATCGAATCGTTAAGAATGGAACTCGATTTCTTTTGCGTAGCCACCACGAGCACGCTTGCAGAAGACCAGACGCTGAACCCAATTGCATGAGACAACACCAAACTTCACCAATCTTGGTTTTAAATTTAATTTTTACATTCGTTGTGTGGCTTGTGGCGCCGTCCTGTCCAAGTCCATATCATCCAATTGGGGCCGAAAATGTTCGGTTATCATTGAGCGGTCAGACTGGACGATTATGAGGACCATAAATTGGACGTAGCGCCCTTATAGTTGAGGGTACTGACTCAGAATTTCGGTAGTAAATTTTATACATATAACCAGTATTTACACTAAAACTATTTTTTTATGTATATATATCACTCGATTTCTTTAGAATGGAACTTATTAAATTTAATAATCGAATAATTTGTTTAATTAGAATTTTGTTTCAAAATGCAAATTTATAAACTATAAATGATCCGAAGTCGTAGAAGACCTCAGCTTTGGAATCGAGAAAGAATCTCTCTCATAAGGAATGTATTAATTGTTGAGAAGAATCATTAGTTTCACAAGTTTAGACTCATACCTAATTGACTCAATTAAGCTACTCGATTAACTAATTATGATTATGGTAAAACCATCACCGTATTTGTAATCAAAATCAAGAAAATAATTAATTAATTAATTTTGTTAATTAGAATTCATCACTTTAATAGACATATTGACATCTTACTCGTCACTCTACTACCACAATTGCAATGTAATTATAACATGTCAAGACACATGTTTAATTCATGGAAATTTTCACAGCTTTAAATTGATGCTATTAATGTTTTTGGAGCAAACTTTAAAACTTTGCAACTCTTAAGACCACGAAATGAACACGTCCAATTTGCATCTTTCAAATTCCACAAACAAATTTCAAAGTATGCCGTTGAAACACGCACAAACTCGCATGAGAGCGTGCCTCAAAAATGTTCAAGAACTTTTAGTGTTCGTCACTAATCTTCATAGTGCTTTCCATTACACGTTCGCACGCACTTTTCATAATAGAAATGAGGCAATTTTGAATAGCGACTTATGAAAAGTTTTAGTTTAGTAGAGTCAATAGAATTTGCTTTAAATCTAGTTATGCACCTGCTTAGCTGCGCTTCTAAATTTTTTCGGTAACAATTATTGCAGCTGTCGAAAAATAATTCGCACAGTGTGGGAGAGGATCGGCGGAGGATTTTTTTAAATTAAAATAAAGAAAACCTTTTGTCTTGTGTTGAATGAAGCAAAGCTTTTTTAATGCTGGTATTTCAGTAGAAAGTCCTATTCTCCTCTATTCCTGCTATTCTGTTTCCAGAAACGGTATGTTTATGACAACATTCGATTATTATAGTGATCTTTAAACTTTTCAATATCGGTTTTGCAGTTTCATTGTGTCTAGACTCCAGCGAATATTCTTTTAAGGTCTTAGCGTGGAAAAAATAAACATGAGAATACCTGTTAAATACTCTTATATTTGTTAATTTACAGTAGAAAATAAATGCTCCGTTGATTTTGAACAATTGGCGCATTCAACTGAAGAGTGATTAAGGCAGTAGTCTGCTTTACAGGCTTCAAAAAATCGATTTTTTTATTATGTTTTAAATCTCTTCCAAAATTATCCAAGAATATGTCTTTAAAATTCGAGAGGCCAATTCGACATCTTTTCGAAGCTAGAGCAGTTTTAGTGGCCGAGCGTCGAGCAGGTGCGAATGCTCAGGCAGAACTTTAAAGCGCGTTTTCTCGAGTTTTCATTTTCACATGTGTTGGAAAATGGTGCCGGCGATAGCAAAAATAATATACATATGTCCGATCGAAAAAAACCAAAGTGATCTAGCTTCAGTATTAAATTATCTTCTATTTGAACTAAAAAAGTTGGACAAAAGTATTATTTAAACTACTTGTTTTGCAACTTAAAGTCAATCTTTTTTCTTTTTAAAGTGAATTTTTTTTTAAACTTCGAAAAAATTTGGAAGTTTATAACTTGTTCGTTATTTTTTTAGTTAATAAAGAAAAGAAACTTATAAAAGTTAAAAAAAAATTGGTTCGACTGTTTCAGATGCATCGCACGACCTCCATCACCAGCACCGATTTACAAGTGCAGACTCCAGGCGCTCCAGAAAAATGCTTACACCTTTGAAAAAATTTCAATAATTTTTAATAATAAATATTGTTTTCTAAGCCTTAAATATAGTACACTATCGTCTTAAAATTCCGTTTACCGCAATCATTTCCTTCCCTTTCAAAAAAAATTGCTAAAAAAACGTTTTTTTCGGCTTCTAAAGCAGACTACCGCCTTAAGTTTGATGAAGACTTTGTAAGGTTTCTTGCAATGTATATTCCTTTTGTTTTCGTAAATGACCGCTGAATTATTTCAATTTTGGGATTCAACCTGAATTTTAACAGGCGCCAGTGGATAAACAGTTCTAAAATTAAATTTGGTTAGGTCATTACTTATATGAAGTATTATATATTTTGAAGACCAAATGTCGTATAATGTTTTGGCGCGCAGTTTCATGAGAAATCTGTATGTTGCACTTTTCCTAGAATTCTTTCGAAAGAACACTGATCGAAATTTTTGGAAATTGGTCAAGTACTGTCACTGTAAATGTCCACTTATTTATAATTTAGGGCCTTTTCCTCGCTTTGGTTCTAGTATTTCCTTATTTTCCGATCAATTTTAGCCATTATACACTATTTAGGGGGTTAAAGAAAGCATTGCTGTTAGAACTCAAACGTTTTTACTAGTGGGGATTATGGTGCAATAGTTGGACCACTTCAAACTAAACCCTTTGTCGTACCTCCTTTTGTCGTAGGATCATTTCTTCCATTGCTCATTTCTAATGAAAATTTCTCTCTGAGGAATGCCAGTAATGGTTCAGCTTCTGGCAATAAGAAATTTACATTGAAATCTCCCGCAAGGAGTACCGGTTGTTCGCTATACGAACCTGCAGTTGACAACGGTTTGAATCATTTGAATCACTATTCACTGTGTACTAATACTACAATATTATATAGAATACGAATTAATTAGTAAATAAACACTGTCTACAGAAATGATCCTGTGAAGTCTTAACTTTTCAACGGCTAACGCAGAGTATTTCAACCAAAACTCACACAAAATAGTTGAGAATTCGCAGAAATGAAACAGAAACGAAAGAAAAATAATGCGCAAGCATACAATCATACATATGCGTACACATGTGAATATGTCACCAACCAAAAATTTAAACATTATTCTACAAAAACAAGAATTGCTCAAATAGCATAAGCATGGCAAGCGCTTTAAGTTCTCTGCTTTACTCTCATTCACTCTCTCTCTCTCTCGCGTTAATTGTTCAACGCTATTCCCTCTCCACTGAAGCGTTAAACAATTATCGCAACCTTTTCCGAAGTCGTATAAGGAGTATAGCTTCAAAAACGAAGTGTGTAAAGTGTTTCTTGACACTAACAAAACTGAATTTTTGTTTTTTTTTTGTTCTTGGTTTGTTTTTGCATTACTTCCGCTGCTTTTTTTGCAACAATTCTCTTTAAATACTGTATGTAACCATGCCTGATTCAAAAAAAAGTTGAACTGAAGCAAAAAGTAATAAATTTTGCTGCGAAAAGTGAAGATAAGATTTTCAATTTTATGTGTAAACTGTTTCTTGACACACTAGCCAGCTTTTAAATGATTCTATTTTGCAAACAACTTGTTACTCAAGTGTTAAGTGTGTAAATCCATTAGAAAACTATTTTCGTTTAATCTTTAATGACAATAACCTTTGTTACGAGTTAAAAATAGAATGCGAAAACGATGTAAGGGATTCGTGTTGCTTTTGTCAACTTTGTCTTCGAATTATTGCCAAATATAAGCCGTTATTGATGTATGACAGTATGGCTATGTACATTCTGCTATGTATTGATGTATATTATTATTGTAGCAGCCTAAGCGCTAAGCGGATCAGCACTGATGATATAATGAATTATAAAGGATTAACAGCAAAACGTGAACTTTACAAAGGAAAAACAACACAAAATTAAGTGCGTGAGAATGAACCACTAATGGACTTAAGTGTTTGAAGCGACTTACACAAGACACAAGTGAAGAGTGAAAATTTACAAGAGAATTGCAAAAACAAAAATAATCATAATATTTGTAAAGGCAAGGCATAACATAAAGCAGACATGCGGTAAAATAACAAAAACAAAAAATAACATAGCTTAGCATAGCATAACGTAAGAAAACATATTAAGTGTAACCGGCGAAATTTGCAGTTGGTTGGAGAAGTGTCACCAAAAACAAGCAGAATTTTAGCGATTGAGCAGCTTACGGAAGCTGACAAACCTGTGTAAGAGTTAAGAACAAAAAAAAATGAAAATAACAACAACAAAAAATAAAAATAATAATAATACTGAAGAAAAGTGAAAGTGTTGTATATGAAAAATTTGCTGTAGCGACATAGAAAAAGCTGTCAACCAGCGCGTTGGCGTTTGCTGGTGTGCTTTATGTGTGTCGGTGAGTGTCTGTGTATGAGATCAAAGTGAATAAAAGTGAAACCGTTAGACAAAGTCAATGCATAAGCCCTAGAGCTACGCGCGCAAATAACCATTTACAAATACCAAATGGATGGCTGTTGCACTTAACACAAGCAAAAACAATAGCAACAACAACAAATGCAAAATAAAATTGTTAAAGTAAGCATAACAACAACAAAATACTGCTTTGAAGCTTTGAAGAACAATTTGCACTCGAAGAGCAATCAATTAAGGCGACAGTGCAAAAGAGAGAGGGTGAAAAAAGAATTAACAAAAGTAATTAACTTTGAGGCAGCAACAAACACACGACAGTATATAGAGTATGCAAAAACTATAACAACAACAAAAATAATAAAAAGTACAACAACAACACTCAACCAGAAGACACTCTTTGTGCACTTGACGCTGCTAAGCCGCTTGGCATACACAAATTATAAACCCACAATGTCACTCGTCTGCCACCACCACCACATTAAGACCAAAGCGTACACACGCGCACAACGCTCAGTGTCTACATGAGCCTGACAAAGCAGCCAATCCCAATCACGTCGAACGTAATTATTTTGAGACATAAGCATAGCAGCTAAGAAGTAGAGCTATGCCGGCAGCTGCTTACACGCGACCACTCATGGCGATGGCGACCAGCATCGCTGCCGCAGCAGCAGCAACCATGTATTATGATGATGACCAACAGCAGCAACAAGAGCAACAGCAGCAACATCAACAACAACAACAACCACAACAACAACAAGAGCAACATGCAGCGAGCAACATTGTCGAGCAACTGCTTAATGATACGCTCATATTGCTTGACGGCAGTGCGCCATTCAATATCATTGATGGCATCAATGTCACTTTCGATCAATACAACAACAATAGCAGCAACAGCAGCAGCAACAGCAACAACAACACACTGTACAGTTTGGATGACAACAACGAAATATTGAACATATTGGCCAGGTTCGGCATTTGGATGAACTATTATTATGTACCGTTTTTGGTGGGTGTCGGCAATTTGGGCAACATACTCTCGGTGATGGTGTTCTACAAGACGAAATTGCGCAAGCTCTCGTCCAGTTTCTATTTGTCGGCATTAGCCGTTAGCGATACTTGTTTCCTGTGTGGCCTCTTTGTGCAGTGGTTGAATTTTGAGAACATACAAATCTATAATCGTGAATTCTTTTGTCCGTTCTTTACGTTCTTCAGCTATTGGGCATGCTTTTGTTCGGCCTGGTTTGTGGTGGCGTTCACCGTTGAACGCTTCATTGCTGTGGCATTTCCGCTCAAGCGTCAGACAATGTGTACGGTGCGTCGCGCTAAATTCGTCATTGGCGCGCTAACGACAGTGGGCTTTGTGTATTGTGTGCCATTTTTCGTTTCGTCGGCGGCCATTTACTCGCCATATCTGGATGCAGTTTTATGTGATGTGCCAACGGATTTTAGGGTGAGTCATTTACAGAGTTCTCTTAGCAATTGGTGGGAATGAAAAGCAAGTGATTGAAGTGGGAAATGATTTGTGGTTGCAGAAGACTATTAAAAGCACAAAAGAAGTGGTCGAAGCCTACAAAAATTATTTCATTCTCAAGTACCGCAGCTAGAGTAATCAAATTACTGTTACTGCTTTCAAGAAGTGGTCGAAGCCTAAAAAAATATTTTATCTTCAAGTACCGCAGCTAGAGTAATCAGTTACAGTCACAGTTAATGCTTTCAAATTAATTTGATTATTTTTATTGATTTAATTTGATTTAAAATATATTAAATTTTAATATTTTTAATTTAAAAAATCATTTTGAATATAATGAACTCAAACAATTAATTTAATCACTTAATTAATTACTCAATTTACGGGTAAAATTAATCTCGATTAAAGTAAACTCAATTGTAGTTAATTCAATTAAATTTATTTAATTCAGTCAATTCAATTTTAATTAATTGAATTCAATTTAGTTAATTCAGTCATTTCAAATTCAATTAATTTAATTCAATTTAGTTAATTCATTTTAGTTAATTCAGTCAATTCAATTAAACTTATTTTAATCCCTTGATCTAAATACATAATTTTAAAGCTTTAAAGCTTAAAATTTTTTTTAAATTATAAATTTCAATTGAAATAAAAGAAACTAAAAAAGACCCGATTAAAGACAATTCAATTCAATTTAATGTAATTCAATTTAGTTGAACTTAATTTAATTGAATTCAATTTAGCTAATCCAGTTAAATTTAATCAATTTAATTTAATCACTTGATTTAAGCAAATAGTTTTCAAAGTTTTGAATTCCATAGAATTATAAAGTTGTGCTTATAATGTAGTCAAAACAATTAACTTTTGTGCATTTTAATTAATCTTGATTAGAAGTAATTCAATTTTATTTAATTTAATTCAATTTAGTTCAACTCAATTTAATTTAATTCAATTTAGTTAATCCAGTTAAATTTAGTCCATTTAATTTAATCACTCGATTGAAGCTAATATATTTCAAAGTTTTGAATTCCATAGAAGTTGTGCTTATAATGTAGTCAAAACAATTAACTTTTGTGCATTTCAATTAATCGCTATTAGAGTTAACTCAATTGAATTTAATTAAATTAAATTTAGTTAATGGAGTTCATTTTAATTTAATTTAATCTCAATCAAGAGAATCAATGAATTGTACTGAATTAAATGAAAATAATTTTTATTTTGAATAATTTAATTTAATCTCTTAATTGAGATCTCTTGATTGTGATTAAATTAAATTATTCAAAATAAAAATTAATTTCATTTAATTCATTACAATTCATTTATAAAGTAGATAACCCAAGCATCAAACTGTCATTAAATACAGCACAAATAGTGCTTCGATCATAAAACTCTGACCTAGTCCAATCTAACAACATGTTCTAGTGCTAAAAAAGATGAAGAAACAAATATTTCTCAGCCTACGACCCTTATAGCCTTTTCACACAGGAGCTAATTGATCAATTAACCGGCATCTGCTCGATTAAAACGCTCAATCAGCGTTTCAATTTACCATACAAAATAAAAATCTACATTAATTTTTGATTGAATTTTAATCGACTTGAAAATGAAATACAACTCTGCGACAAAGACCGTATTTGCAATTATTTATACGTTCTTTGTCTCCGGCAGTGTGAAGGGCACAAACTGGTTTCTCAATCAAAATTTTAATTGATCAATTAATTTGGCTGTGTGAAAAGGCTATTACCAATACAAATTTCCTCATCTATGGTTGACTTACTGCCGTATAATGCCGTATTTGGATTTATATCAGAAATCCGTTTAGACATTTATTCAACCAGCTTACCGCCAATAAACCAGGCACTCTTTATACCGTATGTAAAACAGTAAATATGTGCGAATATCTTAATGAAATGAAATGGGAACGCTTTTGGAATATTCAAACAAAACTCACACAACTTTAATTACTGGAAGCGCTTGACTCAAATTAATTTAATTTGTTCATAATTTTTATAACATTTTCAATATTTTACGTTCGTTCAATTCAAATATAATGCAATTTATTAAATCATAATTTTAACTAACAAAATACAATATTCCGCAATTTAAAATCCATACTTTTAATCTGACTTAATTTGATTTCATTTAATTGAATTCGAACAGTTATATTGAAATTTATTAAATACACTCAACTGTTATCGATATACAAAATTAAGCCAGATTTTATTTCAAAGCATGCATTACGGTTTGCAGAAAAAGCCAATTGTTGCCTACTTTTTGGCGCATAAACAATAATAAAATAAAATTGATGTGCTATTGATGAAAGCACTCAACAAAAAAAATTAACTAAAGTACGAGTATGTCTCTTAAAAAAGTATTGAAACTGAAATTTTTAAAATTTCCAAACGTAAAATTTTTTTTATAATTAAAATAAATTAATCCGGGTTTTTTAAAGGTTTAAAATCTATTACTGATGACTTGTGACATTAATAGTTATAGCATTATGTGCCATATTATTGGCAAAAAACGCCTTAACCTTTAACTACTGAGGTGAAATATTTGGGCGTAGTTACTGAGGTGGGGTAAATTTTACCCCTTTATAATCTATAAATAATTTTTGTCAACGAAAATTTTTTTTAAATTTATTTGTTTTTAATTGTAATAATAAAACACATTTTTAAATGAATAAAATAATAAATTTAAAGAAATCGAACTTCTAGTTTAACAAAACAAGGACTTTATTTCATAGCCACTTTTCTTAAAACTAAAAAACAAACTACGAGGTGTTAAATTTACCACCACCTCAGTAGTTAAAGGTTAATTTAAAGCAACAAATTTTCATTAAAGTACATTTATTTTTACTCGACACATGTCTTCAGTAAAGAGCTTAAGAGAATAGCTTTTCCCTTCCCTTTTATGTGGTACTTTCACCTTAAATATACATATGCAAGGTTTAAGCCGATTTCGTATGTTTCTCACAGTTTCTTATGAGACGTTTTCACTTTGAGGTGTTATTGAACTCACAGCCTAATTGTATGCACTGTTTTAACTAAAAATAAAAACAACTGAAATTCGTACGAATTTTCTTCTTCCTGCTGTTGTCGTTTAAAAATATCACATATTATTTCGAGGACATATAAGTATATAATATTTACATGCATACCACATACGCCATTTTGTTGGTAGTTGAAATTCTTCCATGCCCAAAGTCTGCAATTTAGCATAAAAGTATTTCAAAAATCTTACCAGCTGAAAAGGTCTAACCCCATGTAGTGCTGCTGGGCAAGTAAACATGCTATACATACGCCAAAAGAAGCGAAATATCGCTCAACTATTACTATAGTTTCAATGCAAATCAATGGGCTGTCTGAACACTAAAAATTTGGCAGCCTAAAAGTGTGCTTTGTTTTTTGTATTTTCTTTTTTTTTGTGTTATAAAACCCATATCAACACGTGTTTCATGCATTTCATGCTATTTTTTTTCCAATTATACAAAGTATTTTTTCGTTGAAAGCGAATGTAAAATTCTAGGAATTCACTTGAAGTTGAAAGAAAACAACGAAAATAAGTCACCACCCATCACGTCGCACGCAAATCCGGCGTATGTCTTTCATTTTATTTTCGTACACTTTTTATGCCGGTCAATGGTGGAAAATGTTTTGGAGGCATTTAAAACTAAGTGCAGACAAGCTTTCAGGGCACAATAAAACAAGAAATAAGTAGACAATGTAGCTGATATGTAGGTAACTGGTAACTGTGTGGAAATAAAATGTTTTTGAACTTTTTTTTGGGAAATGCGAAAAATTTCATACATAAATATATTTAAATTCATTTGATTTAAAAAAAAAATTGATTTTCTTCACGCAATCATTTAAGAAGTAAGTGTAGCGTGCCAGGTTCGGTTTTCATGCAAATCTTCAATTGGTCTCTTTATGCCACACTTTCAGCTTTCATCGTTATATGATTAGTATGAGATTTTTTTTCAGGAAAAAAAAATATGTGGAGATCGGAAACCTCCTATAGTCCACCCAGAAATTCACACTCGCACACCCACTTGCCTCTCATAAATATATTTGCCTTCCTTTTAGTTTAATTTTAGATGCTTCGACATATTGTTTTTCTTTTTCACTTAAGCAATTTCTTAAGAAAACCCTAAAACTATAAAAAAAACCGTAGGAAATAACAAAAAACACTCGAGTTAAAAGAAAAGGGCGACAACAGGTTGTGTTTCACTTTTCCAGCTCAGCAATATACATTGATTGACAAATAATGCTTGATATACAAAATTAACTATAAATACAACGGTATATACTCATACACACACACACAGTTACACACAAATAAATATAAAAAAAATTTACAAAAAAAAGTCCCATAGTGCTGAGTGCTGTTGCTACTCAAAAAATACTCCCAAAGATGTTACTCATACGCACCGGCGCACACTAAACTGTTTGCTATTTCATAAATTTTTGACGTAACTTCCGTACTCAATTGTTTGCATGTGTCCTCTTATATTTCTTTAGAATAAGAAGAATAAAAAAAAAGTAGAAAATGACAAATTCACTGTACCCCCAAAGCTATTTCGTACGCTAAATGCTGCTTTGTGCTGTGTACAAGCTGAGTAAGCTTGCATTCCCACTAGTAAGTCAGTAAAAAATGCTTTGCCATTTTACTCAAACGCCAATATTGTAAAAAAGTAAAATGTCATACGCTTTAAATTGTATTAATATGCGCTGAAAGCAGAAGTTTGTTAGTAGCCGCTGGCAGTGGCTTCGAAAAAGCTTTTAAGTATGAACTTTTGAATTTCTTTTCGCTCTTCACTTTCTGCCATTAGACGAAAGTATTGTTTGTGGTTCTAATTAACTAAAGTGCATTGGCGTTAAAGAAATAATGCGAATTTTAGAAGCATCTATAATTTTTCAACATACATTTTTTTAATAAACAGGGTGGTTCAGAGACATTTTTTTTACTTAAAAAAATCATATGGAAAAAGAGCAAAATAAATTTATGAAATATTTTGCATAGAAAAAAAATAAATGTTACTATATCTGTGCCTTAGAAACTTATTCATTGCAGCTGAACAAATAATTCCCAGAAAAGTTCCATAACTAGCTTTTATTCCACTCTTTGGAAATTTATATATTTAAAGCGCTTAAAGCTTTGAGTAACGTTAGAATCAATCGGTGCCATTTTCGGATCCTATTTTTTAATAAAATACATCGCTAGATATTTATTAAAAAAATTTTAATCCAAAGAGCTTAAAGCTCTAAAGCTTAATTTCGCGCAAAGTATAAAATGGATTGATATGTGTCTTTGTAAATTAAAGGGCTTAAAACTTCGAGCAACGTTAGAATCAATCGGTGCCCATTTTCAGAGCCAACAATTGGATCTAAAAAGCTTAAAGCTCAAAAGCTTAATTTCGCTCAAAGAATGAAATGGATGGATATGTGTCTTTGGAAATTAAAGGGCTTAAAACTTCGAGCAACGTTAGAATCAATCGGAGCCAACTTTTTAAGAAAAAACATCGCTAGATATTTATTTAAAACAAATTTGGATCTAAAGAGCTTAAAGCTCGAAAAGCTTAAAGCTTTCTTTGGAAATTAAAGGGCTTAAAACTTCGAGCAACGTTAGAATCAATTGGAGCAATTTACAGAGCCTCCTTTTTAATAAAATGTAGCAATAAAAATTTATTTTTAAAAATATTGGTTCTAAAGAGCTTAAAGCTCAAAAGCTTAATTACGCGCAAAGTATAAAATAGATGGATCGGAGTCTTGTACAAAAGAAAATGGACGAAATACCTCATATTTTACAAGAAATAATATTTATATTTATATTTATTATTATAAATTTAACTTCTATGTGACACTACTAGGGATCCATGCGAAGAACTGTATCAAATGTTACAACAAAGTCAAGCTAAAAATCCAACAACAACTAGTAAGCAATTGGAATGTTACCTTTATCTTTCCCAGACGACATTTGACATGGGCGCCCAAATGTATACTATTATTGCGATACAAATATGTCTTCTCGGAAGGTCTGGAGAGAGTTTTTGGTAAGAGCGTTCTACGGCTGCTAGTGCGAAGCAGCAACAAATGGTAAATGGCAGTCAGATTCCACATTGAAAGGCAATAAAATTGGCATGCCATTTTGTAAATTTCAAGCAAAATTCTTACAAAGTCTTTAAGGTGGTCCACTGACCAGCTCCAACTGTCTAATATTTTTGCTGAGTTCTCTCGCTCTTATTTGCATTATTTCAATAACGCTCCATACCATTTTCATGCAACTCAAACAAGACGCGCTAACCGTCTAAGTAATTACAGAATTCACCCCAGTTCTATGCAAAGCAGAGAGAGAAGCGATAAACGGCACAAGGGCAAACCGCGCAATTTTTGCCAATTTATTTTAGAAAGTTATGTAGACGGAAAATACATATATGTAGTTGGTAAATATGTATGCGCGGCATCTTTATTGGGAAGTTAATTGAATGGAAAAAGGGCAAGGCGGCTTCTTGTCAGATTAGCGTAAGACGCCGAAAAAATGTGAAAAATTTCGTTTCCATATTTTTAGTTTTTTTTTTTATTTATAAAGAGAGAAGAGCGAAAATATTCCAGAAATTCTAATTTAAAAAGTTTCAATTTGGTTTGAGGCGAAATGACAATTATTAAGTATTAGGCGTTGGTATGCCATGCGCACCGAAATATAAGTAAATTTGCGATTTGCAACAACAAACATCCATCAAAATGGAGACTACTTCTCAAGCAGTGTGATTGTAAATATTGTAGAGAGACATTATTTGCATTAGAATATATAATATTTGCATATACATACATATATTATAAGTATCGACTCAAAATATATATTTATATATATATAGGATTTCCGATTGTTTTCTTTTGAATTAAAAATCAAAATTTTTACAACTTCCGCCTATGCCTAAATGGTGTCAATCAATACTTCTTGTAATTAACTTAAAAAAATCGTAGAAATTTAAGTAAATTCCAAGATATGTCTGTATGTGCCCATCTCTTATATATTTCATGTAATCGCAACGGCTTTTCGATGGTTATGTAAATATTGTATTTACATTTGAAAAATATTCCGACTCTCCGCCATGCAACGCTTTCCACTCGCCACGCGCGCTCAGCGTATGAAAAGTGTAATGCAGAATTTGCGTAAAGCAGAGAATGCAAATATTTTCACATACAACTCACTTACGCCATGGCATTGAATGAGATAACCTATTAAATTAAGTGTTTAACAAACACCAGCGTGCAGAGCAATTTATTTTCACTTTTCAGTCAAATTTATTTGCATAAAAAATAAATTTCAAAAGGTTCTAAGGGTTGTATTTAAAGAAAATTAAATACTTTTTAGTGAGAATAATTTAAAGTACTTTATTTTAAGTATTTTCGATATTCTGTCTATAATTTTTTCAACTTCTTTTGTCGGCCGACTGATAACGTAGTTTCTGCTTCAATTTGAGGTTAGCCACGCTTAATACAATTCAAATTATAATGCATACAAATAAGGAATATTGCCTTCATTATATTTTAAACAAGTAATGAATGGCTAAGTTCGGATGCAACCGAGCATTTTATTGTCTCGCAATATATTGATATAATTTTATTAAGATAACACACAACTTGACCCATATATTCGGCATAAAGTCCAATAGAATAACGAAAATCATCATATATAGTGTATGAGGGCTGAGGTAATTCCTGAACCCATTTCACTCATTTTCATCACCAACATACATTATATCTATGATTATATGTTCATTTAATTTGGCTAAGATATCTCACATTTTAACTGATATAAGCAGTGTAAGGCCCACCGGAAGTTTGATAATCCAAATTAAAGGTATATGGGAGTTAGAAGAATTTATTACCCAATTTTAACGATTTTTGATACAGAGATACACTATTAGGAGAATTACATCAACAAATCTGTGGGATTTTCGGTGAAAAATTACCCTTAGGCACTGAGTTCTTCATGTTCGATATGCGGGACCTAGAACAGTTATAGTCCGATTTCGAAATTTTTTCACCACAGATGTCACAGCTCAAATACATTATTTGTGTAAAGTTTTATTCCGATATCTTCATTGGTTTCTAATGTATATATTATAAAGTGAAGGAATAAGACCAAAATTGAGTTATAAGGAAAGTAGTCGTGGTTGTGAACCGATTTCGCCCATTTTTCATCCTTTTATCAGGTCAAGATCAGTGTCCAGAAAATATTACCTACTGAATATCATTGAAATCTGTCGAGTAGTTCCTAAGTTATGGTTTTTGACCCATAAGTAGGCGACGCCACACTATTTATTTATGGCTTGGTTATGACACTTTTTGTGGGCGTGGTTAGTGGTCCGATTTCGAGTAAAAACCCTCTCACAGTCCCAAGGAACATGTGTACCAAGTTTCATTAAGATTAAGATGCGAGAGTATAAAAATATGTAGGACTACTTACAAATATGGTGAAAAATGCAAAAGTAGTTTAACTTGATTACCATTTTCCTTCGATAAAACGGTTCGAATATTGGATTATTACACTATACGACGAAATCGACTTTTTTCCTTGGTATTGGACCAAACTTATTTTTTTCGAGAGATTTTCAAAAATTAGTCCAGTCTTTTTCTTACAAATTTAAAAGCTAATATATTTATCGAACATCCAACTTTGACCAGTTATAGCATCTGACATATGAGCTTAATCAAAAAAATATTATAAACCATTGAAATAATAGGGAAAGACAATTTATAACCTTTTAAATAATTTTGATTTTTTAGTAGCTATATTATGTAAATAGTAATAATACTTTTCAATAAGGCTAATATTTCGAATTCGAAGGCTAAATTCGAAAATCGGAATATACACGTTTTTTTTACTTATGACTCCCGGACAAAAATAAGTTTGAGTGTCTGCTGAGTGTTGCACATTCATTGTTATCGATACTATTCTTTACTGAGTCTTTGACTGTAGCTCCGAAAGTAAAGAAAACATGCGAACAAACGAAGGCTAGTATAGTCACTAGCGAATTCAATTCGATTTCAGGTGAATTTCGCTTTTTCGAATTGCGAGAAGCGCGCACATAGCAAATTCGCTGTAAAGAGGCGAAAAGCCAATAACAATATTCACTACAAATGTAAATTTTAGATGAATTCGTTGACATTTTTCAATTATTTTGGTATGGTATCATAAAAAAGTTAAGAGAATGCGTTCACTTGCCAGTACACAATATGAACAAGTGTAATTTTCACCAAATCGATCGATTCGCCAAAAACATTCGCTTCGCCAGTGACAATACCAGCTGAAATATGAGCACTTACGTCGATATTACAAGAACTATTATATATGAACGAAAATATCGATTCTTGTCTCGGAAAATTCGAAAACTAATTTAACATATTATGTGCAAAAATAAATTCATAACGTTATTAACAGTTTGAGAATTCGAGATTTGAGAATGAGATTTATTAAACCAAAAAATAAAATTTTCTTTCGACAATCCAAAACAATTTCCTACAAGCTTCTTATCCTCCTTTGGTAAAGTAAAAATTTCAAAGAGATGTCACTTCAAGCCTTTGATAGCAATATAAAGCGTCAAACCATAATAATTTTAAAGCTGTGAGCACTTAAGTAGCGATGAGATTTTTTTTATTGGAAAAGTGGAGAAAATAGTGAAATTTTTAATTATATTTTCTAAGTGGAAAAAAATGTCAAGAGCACGCTTTTAATTGTGACTTAAAAGACACAATTAGTTACAAAAGTAAACTGTAGAATTTTAATTTTCATATTTTTCATAAAAAGTATAGTTGTCTTGAAACCCCATTCTTTATACAAACTTCCCAACTTTCTACTCTCAAAACAGAGCGCTGTGTTCCGTGGAAAATTCAGCGAATTGAAATTGAAAATCTCTTTGTTTAATATTACAAATGTAGAGCAGACCAATTTGGGTTCTAATTTTGTCCTCAATGAGTTCACCATTTTTCACATACAATCTGTACTCATATACGTCTATTTAAAACATCTCTTTATTGCAGCCTTTGAACTATTTGAAATCGACGATTTATTCACATTAAACCTAATTGCAATTTCCGTTTATTTCCATTTATTGCAGAACTTTATGACTTTCATGAACTACTTAGATACATTGGTGGTTTTCGCGATGCCGTTCATTTCGATATTAGTATTGAACTCCGTAACCAGCTATCTCGTTTGGAAGTTTGCAAGAGTGCGACGCACATTGACAATGCAAAAGAGGTAATTAAAAATCACTTTCATACGAACAAAGTGGAATTTAAGATATTTTTAATTCACCAAAAATATGAAAATTTATTCAACGGTTAGTAAGGTGGTGAGCAATAAATAGTAATCAAGTATCCTCATAAAGTGTGTATAGAAAAAGAAAAAAATTAAAAGAAATTTAAAACAAGTAAGGAAGGGCCAACTTCGGGTGTAACCGTATACTCCAGCAATTTATTTATTTAACTTTATTTATATTATATAATACACAATTTGACCCACATATTCGTCATATATATTGTATAAAGTCCATTGAAAGTTGGAAACCATAATATTAGGTTAGAAGCACCGAGGTCCTCGTGTTCGATATATGGGGCCTTAAAAACTTATGGTCCGATTTCGGCGTTTTTTAGAATGGGGCTGCCACACTATAAACATAGTATTTGTGCAAAGTTCTGCACCGATATCTTCACTAGTGCTTACTTTATATATTGTAAAGTAAAAGATTCAGATCGTCTTCAAAGTTCTGGTATATAGGAAGTAGGCGTGGTTGTGAAACGATTTGGCCTATTTTCACAACATATCATTGGGATGTAAGGAAACTATTACAAACCAAGTTTCATTGAAATCGGTCGAGTAGTTCCTGAGATGTGGTTTTTGGCCCATAAGTGGGCGACGCCACGCCCATTTTCCATTTTGTAAAAAAATCTCAGTGCAGCTTCCATCTGCCATTTCTTATGTGAAATTTAGTGTTTCTGGCGTTTTTCGTTAGTGAGTTAACTCACTTTTAGTAATTTTCAACCTAACCTTTGTATGGGATGTGGGCGTGGTTATTATCCGATTTCTTTCATTTTTGGATTGTATTAAGAAGTAGCTAAAACAAAGGACTGCTGAAAGTTTGGTTTATATAGCTCTATTGGTTTCCGAGATATGTACAAAAAACCTATTTGGGGGCGGGGCCACGCCCACTTCCCCAAAAAAATTACATTCAAATATGCCCCTTCATAGTGCGATCCTTCATACCAAATTTTATTTCCATAGCTTTATTTATGGCTTAGTTATGGCACTTTATGTGTTTTCGGTTTTCGCCATTTTGTGGGCGTGGCAGTGGTCCGATTTTGCTCATCAAAGCAACCTTCCTATGGTGCCAAGAAATAAGTGTGCCAAGTTTCATCAAGATATCTTAATTTTTACTCAAGTTACAGCTTGCACAGACGGACGGACGGACAGACTTCTTTCGGATTTGAACTCCACTCTTCACCCTGATCACTTTGGTATATATAACCCTATATCTAACTCGTTTAGTTCTGGGTGTGACAAACAACCGTTATGTGAACAAAACTATAATACTCTCTTTAGCAACTTTTGTTGCGAGAGTATAAAAATAAAGTTATATTTTTTCATTGAGATCTTTGTCGGCAAATGTCCCGATTTCTGATGCAGTATAATAAGATAACTTTGAACTAAAATGTGAAAATTAAAGCCCGAAAACAGATTTTTTAGTCACCAAGCTCTATAAGCTGCCCTACCTAGATGAAATAGATCTGATTTATGAATATATACCTAGCTAAATTGGTAGCTCATGCTTTCAGGGTTTCCAACTTGCCTTGATTTGCTCTTTGAAGTAATTTTTCATTAAACTCTGAGAACTGTAAGTTTATTCCAATGAAAAAAGATATATATTTAGAACCTTTTTTTAACGAAAAAGTAGAAAGTTGAAGAACTAATTAAATAATGCTGTATTGAATTTCTCTAGTAAAGATTATTTCATTACTAAATTATGTAATTCATAGAAAATTGTCTAAAGAGTCGTTGACGTCTTCAACTTCGTTAAAGAACCAGAAGCAGACCAGTTCGCAAAACATTGTTACCGAGGTGCAGCTCGCAGTGGCAAGACGGAGATCGGGTGAGTTAATTTAAATTTTATAGAAAATTATATTTATATTTATAAACTCAAAATATTCGAGACTGGAGACTGAAATTTTATTTTATTTTTCTTTCCAAACCAAAAAGTCGGTCATTGCCTCACTCCAGAAATTGTCTTATACAGTATATAAAAAGAGTTAGTCGGTTTATTTATATTTTTCAATGAGAGACAGTTAACTTCCTATAAGCAAATGAGGAGCTCCAGATACTAACGACTGCTGAATATCTAAGCGTTGAAGTATGGTTATATTCGACCTATAATTAAGATACAATTCAGTGCTGTTAGGGTCAACACACACCGGATTACTCCAGACATATTTTCTTGTCTGATAGAACAATATCACATAGCTTCATGTGCGACAACTCACACCGTACAAGACGAGACACGAGACAAAAACGTTTTTGTGTCTTATTAGTCAAAGACGTTTTTGACTAATCCGGTGATTCAATTCACATTCATTCATACTCTGAATATTGGATTTTTAATCGTGACTTCC
Organism: Zeugodacus tau; assembly: GCA_031772095.1. NCBI lineage: Eukaryota > Metazoa > Arthropoda > Insecta > Diptera > Tephritidae > Zeugodacus > Zeugodacus tau. The sequence goes on along the minus strand of CM062653.1, from coordinate 54,776,142 downwards.
GTACTGTCTATTTGGTATCCGAGTCTGATATTCTAAATCACTTCGCATTTCGAATTTGTCATCTTTCTCAGCCGTTTTATTTTCGCTTCCCTTAAATAGGTGGGGCTGCGGTCTACTTCATGAATTATGTATGCCCTTGAGGTCAATAACCAAGTTAGTCATTCTATCCTACTATTTCCGTTATATACTATTATTGACATAGCAAATACATAAATATACATATATAACAATGGCCGTTTCGAACACGTGATACACTTGAAAATAAATGATAATTTTCAACAATTGATTTTGTGGCATCACTCTCCGTTCAACTAACCGCTCTCCTCAACACTGACAAGTGATACAGCATATTTGTCCGCAGTGAATAAATGATGGATATTAATAAATTGATTTCGGCAAAAATACCAAAACCGAAAACCGAAACAAAAATATGAAATTCACTAAATAAATATATATTTTTTTAATATATACATATATATGAATGTATATATTTATTTAAATTGTTATCACAGTTAGTGGTGTATGTGATTACATGTAAATCATCATTTGGAACAGTGACTCCTTCTGCTTTAATGAGTTTCTGTGGCTTTTCCAATGGTGAATCGAACAAATAAAATATTGCAATAATCATGCTGAGTAAGCGGAAAAAATTCACCAGAAAATATGATTTTTTATTGAAACACAATTGAATAACTCTTAAATGGACAGTCCGCATGTGAGTGCGTGAGTACTTTAGATAATCTCATTTCGCGTTTTTTGTTAAAAGCTTATCGAAAAAATGAGCATAAATAAGTACACGTATTTATAAGTCCATTAGCAAATGTGTCATTCATTGGTGGTCAAAGTAAAAACACAGAAAATCTCAAAAAAAAAAATATTAAATATTATTATTTTGGTTTTTGTAATAATCGAATGCAACATGCAATTTATTTTCGTCACATGTTTACAACTGAAATTGGTGTTTTTGTATAACATTTCCAACGAAAAGGAGAGCTCCATTCACCACCTACAGACAGTGGAGACAATAGAACATACCGTGACGGTCACAGAAAATTGTCAATGGTTTAATTCGCTTCAATTATGCACACACACACACGCAGAACAATTGGAGTCGGAAATGTCGAATACACCATTGTAATCCACACACACATCCGTACACATTATTCAACGGTATTGAGTTGGAAAATGGCATTTCAAAGCAATGCTTTGTGACGTTTATCTGTCCAGCTGTATCAATGAAAACCCGTTAGGTGTATGTGTATGAGTGTCAAAGGGCAGCTAATAACAGTGTAGGAGGTAGATTGTTAACGAAGAGTGTATGAGGGGGTCTCTCTATTCTACTGAGCCAGGAAAAATCTACAAATACCAGGAAGTCTAACTTTTCTTGTTAGGGTCAATCTAGATTGATGTGGTTTGGGCCCAATTGAGAATAATAATCTCGAGATTTTTAAAATCACTTGGAACTACATATGTATATCGAGAAGCGTATTTAAAGAACCGGAAGAATTTAGCAACAAAAATATTATTTTTATCTCAGAAATGTCTCTGTGAAATGGAGAACATAATTAAAGCATTGATTGTAGATTTCCAATTTCAGCGGACGAATTAAGAGCCTGTCGTTTTCAATAAGTTCCAAATGAAGTTTTAAGGTCGGGTTACGACGGAAATAACTTCGGAAGAATTTCAATTAGATGGATCAATCTTCTTGATTTAAGACACAGCAATAGCTCTCATAACGAAATCTCGTAATCCCTGAATAAGATTAATCTTAAACCTATATAAATAGTTCTCGTATATTTTTGTACCATTTAGGATAAGTTCTTTAATAAATATTATCATACGGACCATAAGATCCCACGCAATGATAGGTTTTAACAGAAACCGTAGTATATGTATTTTGGGCTGTTATCAAGAGAAGGTTTGACGACGGTATCCTTTAAGTATAACGATGAATAACGAAAAAAGAAAAATTGGATATATGTAAATGCGAGCTCTAAGAAAAATGCATAAGCAAATCTGCATTTGATATATAGTTTTGATTAACCCCTTGTTGACCAAACCAAGAATAAAGACAATTATCTAATAAGTTTTCACATATTTCCATTCGTAGTCATATATTATTAAACAATATAAACAACAAAAAAATGTAAAGGACATCTTAGTATAAAAAAAGGATATGGTACTTAGAAGTACCGTCGGGGTTGAGGAGCTCATATTTTTCATACATTAATGCCATGATACTCCGAGAAACAGTTCTTTTTTTCATTGAATAATCATTTTGAATAGCCGATCCTTATTGTTTTCCGGAATTTTAGAATTATCATTTACATGCAAAAAACGTAAAATCAAATCAAATTTGTTTCGGGACATGGCTTTTGATACTACGGGGACTGCCAGATCTTCACTTGGCAGCTGATGGTAGCCCATACAAAAGTTTATGCCGATAAATGCCAATAGTTCACTTTTTTGTAGATTCACAGTTTTATTTTTTTGTACCGCATATAAATTTGAATGAAATATGATTCCTCCCATATAAGATACGAAAAATTGTGTTGGCGTTTCCATATCCTCAAAAAACTCAATTAATGGTCCCTCTTCTGAGTCAAATTGTGAAACCACGGTGGGTTTCTCAACTTTTTTCCATTTTTGCAACGGTTCTTCAAAAACTGGAAATTTTCTGGCAAAATATTTGTCTCTTCATTTTCTTCTTCCTGAATTTGATTTAGAACTTCAATCAAAAACTGATCTTCATCGTTCGGTGAAGTCATCACCTCTTCATCTTCATCCTCACTCTCCATATCCGTATCTTGTGCATTATCAATTGGAATTTCTTCCAAAATGGAAGCAATTTGATTTTCTGTCAAAAATCTGCCGTGAACTCCAGCCATTATATTATATTATCAAGGAAATCAGTGTTGTGTGTAAAAAACAAGGGCCAACAAAGCCCGACGGTACTTACAAGTCTCCTTCAGAAAATCAAATATCACTGGTAAACAAAAAAGTTAGACTCCTTTGCGTCTTCAATAATAAATGTCAAATTAACAAAACTTTAAGTTTCTCTTTATTTCCTGGAGAAATTTTAAGAATTTTGCAATATATAAAAAGTAGTAAAATAATACAACACTTTTTTTTACGACCGCACTATGGAAAACACTAACTTGAAATGAGCATAGAGAGCGAAAAATTCACGAATATTACAAAAAGTACTGTTATATGTGTGCTTTATTTTGTACTTTAAAGTACCGTTGGTCTGCTTGCAGCAAGAAGTTCAGCGATTCTGTTTAAAACAGAAAAATTCGAAGTGGTACTGGAGAGTACCGTCAGACAACAAGGGGTTAATTCCTAGACTGAAAACAGAAGAGACATCTATATGCAGAAATAAAACAGTCCGATCATTTCGTTCTGTTACTTAAATACCAATATTCGAATACTCTATAAACCCGGATATCACAATAATTACTTCGAAACTCACCTACAAATATCGAAAATTTTCAAATACTTCATAGAATCACCTTTATCTCTAGATATTCTCATCCAGAAACAAAACAATCCGATAATTTGGTCCTATTAGATTAGTGCCGTCATCTGAATACTCTTCAGGACCAAGATATCTCTCAAAATTGCATAGAACTCACCCACAAATATCGAAATTTTCGATATACTCGAAACACAGTTACTTCTCGATTGTAGCAATATGTTCTGAAATGGCATACTATGATATATATGTCTCATCTATAATACCACAGACTTGAAGTAGAATCAATCAGAATCCGCTTTGAGTTCAATGACAATTTTTTTTATTTTTTATACACATCTCAAGTCTACTTTCATTAATTACTAACCCAATTCCTCCAATAATATCTTTATTCTACAGCGAAGCAGAAAGTCAACAGCTCGACGCAAAGGAAAGTAACCAAGATGTTGTTAATTGTCTCCTCCGTTTTCGTTTGCCTCAATTTGCCCAGCTGTGTGATGCGCATAGAAACGTATTTGGAGGTAAGTACAACAACAACAACAACAAAAACAATGCAAAATTCTACTTCAAACCCATAGAGAGTCATAGAAATACAATCAGAATGTTGACAACATTGCTCAGAGCATATGATGATGTCATAATGGTTGTAATGGGTGTTAACCAATTTTTATTACACATGGACCACATACACATGTGTGCTCGTATATCGTACGATTCATCATGATTGTAACGACAGGCACATCAAAGTAATCTAATTAAGAGCGGGAGATAACAATTCGTACCTAACACTTATACACCCATACCCTCATCATTTGTTGGCAATCCGATTTGCGGAAGGAAAACAAGTGCACTTAATGTTAGGCGTATTCTTCATGTGCGAAAAAAAAGTTAAAGAAATAATAAAGGGCAACAATGTTTTGCTTTGATTGAACTTTGGAATGAGACTCTCGTTTAAGCACATAACGAACAGAGCTTGAATGAACACTTTAATGTTGTTGAGAAATGTATGTGGCATCCAATAGTTAAAGTACACTTTTATTAAAGTACAATTTAGTTAACGTATACTTCAGCTGAAAACAATAATTGGTTTCATTGAATTTTGAAATTAGACACTTTAATGTTGTAGAGAACAATATCAAAACATCCAATAGTTAAAGTGTACTTTAGCTATAAAAAACTTTATTTTCTTGAATTTTGAGTTTAAATACTTTAAAATTGCAGAGAAAATCCAATGGTTAAAGATATATAAAGTATAATATTAAAGTACAAGTTGAAGTTTCTTCAACCAAAATTTCAATTCTCTAGGAACCAACGAAAATTAGTTAAAGTAAATTCAAACCCATCTATTAGTTATTTTTGAATTTCTTGGAAGGAAACTTATGTATAAGTATTAGGAAGGGCTAAGTTCGGGTGTAACCTAATTTTTTATACTCTCGTAAATGTTATAAAGCCTATTGAAAGTCTGAAACCCTAATATTAGGTATATGGGAGCAAGGAGAAGTTATGACCCGATTTCACTCATCGGACACGGAGACATTTTATAAGAAGAAAAATATTCCCTACAAATTTCTTCAAAATATCTGTGAGACTCACCTATATTTTCGGTAAAATAAAGATTAGAAGCACTGAGGCCATCATGTTCGATATATGAGGCCTTGAAAACGTATGGTCCGTTTTCGCCGATTTTTTTAGAACGCCGATGCCACACTATAAATGCAGTATTTGTGCAAAGCTCTGTACCGATATCTTCACTAGTGCATATTTTATAAATTGTAAAGTAAACGATTCAGATCGACTTCAAAGTTCTGGTATATAGGAAGTAAGCGTGGTTGTGAACCGATTTAGACTATTTTCATAACATATCATTGGGAAGCCAAGAAAATATTATGACGAAATTTCATTGAAATTGGTCGAGTAGTTTCTGAGATACGCTTATTGACCCATTAGTGGGCGGAACCACGCCCATTTAAAATTTTTGAATGTATGAGAAGTGCCTGGAGAAAACGACTCCCAAAAGTTTTGTTGATATAGCTTTAGTAGTTTACGAGATATGTACAAAAAATTTAGTAGGAGGCGGGGTAACTCCTCCAAAAAAAAAAATTACATCCAATGCTCCTTCCTAGAACGATCGCTTGTATCAAATTTCATTAATTAATTTATGGCTTAATTACAGCTCTTTAGATGTTTTCGGTTATCGCCATTTTGTGGGCGTGGCAGTAGTCCGATTACATCTACGACAATAGCCCATCTACGAACATAACCTTCTTATGGTGCCAAGAAATACTTGTACCATCAAGATATCTCAATTTTTACTCAAGTTACAACTTGCACGGACGGACAGACAGACATCCGGATTTGAACTCTACTCGTCACCCTGATGACTTTGGTATATATAATTCCATATCTAACTAGTTTAGTTTTAGGACTTACAAACAACCGTTATGAGGACAAAACTATAATACTCTCTTAGCAACTTTGTTGCGAGAGTGTAAAAATTAAAGAATAGAAAACCTAATATATTCATTTCGTAATTAATTTTTAAGTATATACTAGAACAAAGATATTGAATATTAAGTCTCTGCTCACCTGCATAAAAATAAATAATTCTATAAAATTAGCTTTTGTTAAAAACTTCGAAAACATTATGCTTTCTTTGTATTACGCTATTCCAAACTTGAGTTATTTCATTGTAATTTTTGGCTTCATTAGCTCTTTTGAATACACAAAATATAGTTACACAAATCTATTCATTGAATTCCTCGCTTTGAGTGACAAAAGCGACCGCATATTTCAATAAATTTATGAATAAGTGTGAGTTATTATTGGAAGTCTTTGAAATATATTAGTATATGTATATTTACAGACATAAAATTTAGGCGGAAGAACTACAACTTTTGATGGAGCAAAAATGTTGATAAACATTTGGCAAGATGCTCTACTATGTACATATAAATACAAACAATATTGCAATAAATGTGTATTATTTATGGGCCTGCATATAAATAAATGTGGTCAGTGTTGGGACATAAATAAATATATGTATGTACACGTCTGTTTATAAAAAATCTGATAAGTAAGGTCATGAAAACACAAAAGTTCAAAGCGAAGTTTTACTAAAGGCATGTATTGTGTATATACAGGCATATACAGTGCTGTATATACCGTATGTACTCTATGATAATGTCAACGCACCATGGCAATCAATAGTTCTCAAACTTCTTTGTGTCTCTCATATTCACAGTACTTGCTACAACAATTGCTATATAAGTATGGCATATACAAAAGCTTTAATATGACATAAAGCACACAAGCATACTCAAACAATATGGCCCTAAATATTAGCGGCAGGGATAATATGAACTAGTTAGACTTGTTTTTGGTTCAGAAGTAGAACTATTTTATCGCTTGTATACAAGATTTTCATGTGAACTTTGTACAAGTAAAGAGATACTAATAACTACCCTTCCTTAAACCAATACAACTCTACGTTACTTTAATATAATTTCTTTAAATATCAAACTTCAAACTATTTTATTTCAGTTCGGGATTATAGAAAATATATAAAGTTGTGTACAATAGACATCCTCAGACTGATCATTGTACTATATTCTCGATGGGATCATAATAGGTTATATGAAACCAATAGAAAAACCATTCTGAATTTGGTAATTACCCTATGAAAACTGGAATCTGTAACTATTACTTTACTTTCTATACTTTTTTGAATTCTATAAATAAATTAATACTTTTCAATATATACATGTATATATATAATAAAAGTCATACCGCTCTCTGATTATTAAACGAAGAAGTAAAATTTATGCATTACCTGAAAAGAGAAAAAAGAAAAAAGAAAAAATATTAATAATTTATAAAATATTATTATCATCTTTGTAATAAATCCATCAATGAGCAATATAGAACTTTACAAGATGTTTCGATAAAATAATAACAAAAACGTTTCACCTTGTATAAGGTGTGTTCAAAAAATAACGGGAATTAAAGTTTTTTGAAAAAAAAAACTAAATTTTTATATATTCTTTTTTGGCATAGCATTTGACGCTCCAAATCGGGACATTTTAAATTCCAGTTATGATGTGTACTTATTTTCATATAATATATATTAATTTTTTTATCGGAGATATCCATTTAAGGGGACCGCCCCATTACCGGTTTCAAAAAATAGATTTTCTTTTTAATTTAATTCTAACCTATAACTTTTCAAGAATGTTCCTTTAAAATTTCAAGTGAAAATTGCAAAAACTCTTGAAGATATATCCGATTTATGTATGGTGGAACGTAGGTTTTATACCCAAGAATTTGCTTCTCAAGTCTTTAAACGCGTTTTTCTCGAAACAGTGTTTTTACGACTGGCGCATGAGCTTACTCAAAACCTACTAATCCAATCGGTTCCAAATTTTTATACATTATTCTATACATATATAGCTATGGTATGAACTTGGATAAATCAAATCGGTGAAGATCTTCTTTACTTTTCAACTTGATTTGTGGCTGAAAAAAAGGCGATTTTCAAAAAAAAAAATTCAAAGGTCCGCCATTTTGTTAATTTTTGTGCAAAATTAATAATCCTAGTTCATACCAGAGCCAAACATGTACTCTTTCTAAACCCGTTGGAATTTTTGGTTTCCAGTGAGCGGAATTCACATGCGCCGCCGAAAAGAATCGCTTTGTTTGATCACAAAAAGAACAACAAAAAAAATTATGTAAATTTTGTTTCTTATTTTTTAAGTCTTCAAATAAAAATATGCAAAGTTACAACCCTAAAAAAAAATAATTTATGTTCATTTACCAGCCCATTGACAATCGGAAAAATTTTAAATCGGGAATGGGGGGACCCCTTAAATACAAAACCTTCAGATAGAAAACAGTTAGATGAGTAGGTAAGAGAAAGCTACAGATCAATTAAACTCATTTTTGCTACCAACTAATATTATATTAAGGCTAACATCTATTAATTGTTGTCGCTGAAATTTCACATACTGATTGATGGACAATTATATGAGATGAAATATACTCAAAGGTCGGAACTACATACGATTATATTTGTTGATTATGTCACCATATACACATGTTTCTTGTAAAGGCCACACTCATTGTAGAATTTTTTAAACTTCACAGAATATTTGTTGATGAAATTAAACATTTGACTAATAGACCTTTCGCACAGGAGTTAATTGATCTATTAATTGGCCTTTGCGTTGATTATTTTCTAAATCTAAATACAAAGGTCAAATTGAGGTTAGGAATTTAAATTTAAAAAAAATCGATACAAAAATTCTTAAAGCTTCGTATTTAACTTGCCCTTTTATGTAACACAAATTGTTCAATTGTTCAAATAAAAACAATGTACATGCCTAATAGAAAGGTCTGAATCTTTTTTCCACAAATATAAACAAAACAAGTAAGGAAGGGCTAAGTTCGGGTGTAACCAAACATTTTATACTCTCGCAATTTATTTATTTAACTTAATTAATATTATATAATACACAATTTGACCTACATATTCGTCATATATATTGTATAAAGTCCATTGAAAGTTGGAAAGCCTAATATTAGGTTAAAAGCACCGAGGTCCTCATGTTCGATATATGGGGCCTTGAAAACCTATGGTCCGATTTCGGCGATTTTTAGAAATGGGCTGCCACATTATAAATACAGTATTTGTGCAAAGTTCTGCACCGATATCTTCACTAGTGCTTACTTTATATATTGTAAAGAAAACGATTCAGATAGTCTTCTAAGTTCTGGTATATAGGAAGTAGGCGTGGTTGTGAAGCGATTTGGCCAATTTTCACAACATATTATTGGGAGGTAAGGAAACTATTACAAACCAAGTTTCATTGAAATCGGTAGAGTAGTTCCTGAGATATGGTTTTTGACCCATAAGTGGGCGACGCCACGCCCATTTTCCATTTTGTAAAAAAATCTGAGTGCAGCTTCCGTCTGCCATTTCGTATGTGAAATTTAGTGTTTCTGACGTTTTTCGTTAGTGAGTTAACCCACTTTTAGTAATTTTCAACCTAACCTTTGTATGGGAGGTGGGTGTGGTTATTATCCGATTTCTTTCATTTTTGGACTGTATTAAGAAGTGGCTAGAAAAAACGACTGCAGAAGGTTTGGTTTATATAGCTTCATTGGTTTGCGAGATATATATAAATAACCGATTTGGGGGCGGGACCACGCCCACTTCCCCAAAAAAATTACATCCAAATATGCCCCTTCCTGGTGCGATCCTTTATTCCAAATTTTACTATTATAACTTTATTTATGGCTTAGTTATGACACTTTATGTGTTTTTGGTTTTCGCCATTTTGTGTGTGGCAGTGGACCGATTTTGCCCATTTTCGAAAGCAACCCTCTCACGGTCCCAAGGAACATGTGTTCCAAGTTTCATTAAGATATCTCAATTTTTACTCAAGTTACAGCTTGCACGGACGGACGGACGGACAGACGGACAGACGGACGGACAGACATCCGGATTTCAACTCCACTCGTCATCCTGATCATTTATATATATATAACCCCATATCTAACTCTTTTATTTCTTGGTGACACAAACAACCGTTATGTGAACAAAACTATGATACTCTGTGCAACAGGTTGCGAGAGTATAAAAATGCTTGTGTACACTCCCTCCACCTTTACACTAGCCTAAAGGCATTTTACGCCCCACAAGTGGGCTCTGAATTTAGACTTTGATAGTATCAAATTTTTCAAAACCAAAGGCCGACGTATTTCCGAAGAATCGTGCTGGATACGAAATATCAATTAATTTGCGTTTCCCAAAAAACGAAAAGAATTTGTAAGAGATGGGGAAGCTATTTGAATTGGATGATCTCAGATAACACATGCTTAATGAAACAACTGAAGTTGCACCAGCCTATGAAGCAAATGGTTGCCAACTGTGAAGGAAATTAACAACGCTTAGCAGCAACAAGTCTGCCACTAAGTTACACTCATTTACAGCACACACAGAGACACACCGACACATATGCATAAATTACACTTTGAACTTTCTAATTTGCTTACATAAATTTGTATGTAATTAGACTTAATTAGTTTGTTCATTTCATAATTTTCACACATATGAATATGAATAAGAATGCCGTAGGTGGTGGCACGCAAGTGAGACTACCTCCCTTGCGACACTTGTTGCAAATGTGTTGGAACTTGTTTATAAATATCATTATTTTAACTCGAAAACTTTTGGTGACAACAACTTGACGACGAAAAGAAAGAAATAAATATATAAACAGTGGTTGTCAAACTGTTGGTAATTCTTAAGAAAATGCGCTCACTTGACAAAAATTTCTTCGAATAAACAAGCTTGGCAACCAAAAGTCTTGGCTTTAACCGAAATTTGTTAAATTAAAATTTAATAATTTCCAGTTGCCTAGCCACAGACCTAACCTAACAAATATTTTAATAATTAAAATGCTAATTTCTTTTCAAAAATATGCAGTGCAAAATATCTTTTCGCAGACGAAAACAACCACACCTAATATGTTTTTGTTGTTTTTTCCCCTTTTATTTTGCAGTCGCAGACATCGAGAAACGAAAAGTCCACCGTTATTTGGCAATACATTTTTCAGCTGCTCTTCATCACAAATTATGGCATAAATTTTTTCCTTTATTGTGTCAGCGGTCAAAACTTTCGGTAAGTGTATAATAGTCATTCATGGCGTTTGTATATATTATAAGGGAAAGATGAAAGGGACATCATAATGATTATGTAAATGAAAGCATTTGGTGCAGTATATCAAATTTATTTGATGTCATAAAATATCTGGTGGGCAAAATATTTCCCCCTTTTTAGGATTTCCTAGTGTGGTAACTGTCAGAGTAGCTGTCAAATTGAACACATGTGTTACATTCAGATAGTTTTTTGGACAAAATTAAACTTATAAAAATTTGAATTTTTTTTTACAGAAAATTTAAATTAATATTTTCTAATGTAATAAAAAAGTTTACGAAGCTCTTCAGCGGTGAGGCTTAAGGCAGTAGTAGTAGTAAGTAGAAACTTATAAAAATTAAAAAAAAAAAAATTGGTTCGACTGTTTCAGATGCATCGCACGACCTCCATCACCGGCACCGATTTACAAGTGCAGACTCCAGGCGCTCTGGAAAAATACTTACAATTTTGAAAAAAATTCAATATTTTTTAATAATAAATATTGTTTTTTAAGCCTTAAATATAGTACACTATCGTCTCAAAATTCCGTTTACCGCAATCATTTCCTTCCCTTTCAAAAAAAAAAAAAATGCTAAAAAAACGCTTTTTTCGGCTTCTAACGCAGACTGCTGCCTTAATGAACGAAGGAAAAAAATAAAATATTTAAAATTTGAATTTTTGACAGAATTTTAACCAAAAAAATCACTTTTTTGTTAAAATTTTCGGAGTACTTATATTGGCTCGAAAAAATAGTTGTAAAAAAAATAAAAATAAAATTATTCATTCATTAACTAGATTTACAAAGATATGTCCAAATTGAACAAAATCGCTTCTTTTCGAGAAATCGTGTCCATCGACCCGAAAAATTGAGTTTTGAAATGAACGCGCTTAAAGTTTTACATTCGTATTTAAAGGGTCTATCTCTTAGAATATTACACTGATTGATTTGATATTTTAGTATAATATTATGTTTTTCCAAATTTTGTAATTTTGAAACCCACCTAAGCCCTTAAAAACTGTTTACACAAATTGAGTTCGTTTAGAATCTATATGGATTTCTATATAACCTAACAGCCCCTATTGACACCAAAATATATATACACTTCTTTAACTATGTGTATATGGTAATTTCGACAAATTAGTTGTTGTTCTAGGAATCTGTCGTTAAAATTGCCTTATAGTCTTTTCACACAGGAACTAATTGATCAATTAACCGGTTTCTGATCGATTAAATCGCTGATTAAGATCGATTTACCATACAAAATAAAAATCGACATAAAATTTTAAGGGGCTATACCAGTGTAACCCATGAAAAATTAGTCGACTTTCGCGATTTTTTTTTTGAAGAAAGTACAGTTTTTTGGTATATTTTCAGCTATATTTTAAGATTTTTTTTACAAAATAAGTGTATTATTTCCTATGCCCTACGATTTTTAAAAAATATCAAAAATTAACAAAATGTCTTATGGCTTCGAGCGGTCGCTCTTTAGAACGCTGCCATTCATAAACTATTCAAGATACGACCTTATGTTACAGTATATTTTTGAAAGTATTAACTATCGCATAGGCAAAAAATAATGAAAATCGTTTGTTTTGAAAATGTCACACTGGTATAGCCCCTTGATTGAATTTTAATCGACTTGAAAATGAAATGCAACTCTGAGACAAAGACCGTATTTGTAATTAAATATACATGCTTTGTCTAGGAGTTGTTGTTCACGCTTCACGACGGTAGATGTCGCTGCTAAAATAGCAATCAGCTGATGAAACTTACCAACTTCTTATTAAAAACAAAACCGCAAGTATATAAACTCGAGAAAACGAGCTTTAAAGTTCTGCCTGAGCATTCGCACCTGCTCAGCCACTAAAACTACTCTAGCTTCGAAAATATGTCGAATTGGCCTCTGAAATTTTAAAGATATATTCTTGGATAGTTTTGGAAGAGATTTAAAACAAAACAAAAAAATCGATTTTTTGAAGCCTGTAAAGCAGACTAATGCCTTAACTAGATTTACCCATATGCTATCGAAATATGTTGGGTTTATCGTTTTTAGATGAACCAATCTTGAGTTATGATGTCCACGACTTGGCCTTTTTTGGACACGCCATGGGAGATGAGGTGCCAACGGCTAAGTTTTCGGAATTTTTAAATAAAATCTTAATGAAATACTGTTTAAATATGTACCCTTGCCTTGCCTCAGCCTCTTAAACCCACCCAGCCCATTATGTAATATAAATTACTGTTTAGACAGAGAAAGAGAGTAGGGGTACTCAATAGAATACTATTGAAATAATAAATTTCATTAAATAAACTGAACTTTGACTCTTTACAACACACCCTAACAGTGTGCGATTGTGAACAAACTAACTCGTAATATCGATTTTGGGTACTAAAGAAAACACATCTTACTTTTTTCACTTTCCATAACTAAAAATAGCGCTCCGCGTAAGAACCTCTGAACCACCATAATACTTTACAATTTAGTAAATACATTTCAATTAATAGGCATTCACCATAATCACACCCCAATGAATAGAAATTTCAATTTAATTACATATTTACTTAGATTCCTGAATATATAATTAAAATTTACTTGGCTTTTCTTGCATTTTTTCTTTTTAACTTTTTGGCTTCCCCTTTTCAGCAAAGCAGTGGTGATCATGATTCGCACCATGTGTCAAAAGCTGATCACACAGCGCGAGGGCACCACACAAGTGACAAGAGGTAGGTAAATGTTGTTGCCACTAATTAGCGCAAATAAATGTGAATGTGACGCTTTGGAAATGCGCAACTTCACTTCGGGTACATTGCATTTCATTGCAAGGTATGTGCGCCTGAGAATGCTGCAAGCAAGCAACAGGTGAAAGCTCTACACACATACTCATTCTGTATATACTAGCATCTTAAACAATGTTGAAAGCGAAAATTTTACCTTTTTTTTAATTTCAAATAAATCACAAATTAAAAGCTCTAATACTATAGTTTTAGTGAAAGCTTTTGAAAGAGCTTTCACTTCGAATTAATTTATTTAAGTTTTCCAAAACAGTAATTGCGGTCTTTAAGTCACAATATAGCCACTTTAATTTTGATTTTCTGTGAACATTTCAATGCTTAGTTTGCGTTGGAAATTCAATTAAACACTGAAAGCTCAAAACGTCTATCTACTTTTCTACGAATTGCTTGAAAATTTGTAAGCAATTATTTTCATGCAAAAATTTTGGAATGCTACAATAGTAACGCAACGCTCAATCACACCACATTCATTTTGTGAATTAGTAATAAATTATATTAAGCTGTAAAATAAATTTTAAAACACAAAAGCTCTAAATAAAATAAGAAATTTAGTAAAATAATTATGAAAGTTTTTCGATATGGGTGGGTAGATATTGACACCTCTGGATATTTTTTATACATTTTTGAAGGATAGACATCCAATTGAAATTTTTAGGCAACAAGTCTGTGCCAATAAACTGTAATAGACTGGTTGAAAACTATTGTTCGTGGTCAATCATGTCGAATATACCGAGTCAACACAGATTTATAAGGACTGTCCATTGTGATACCCGGATCCTAACGGATCGCTAAGACCCTTATGATGCGACACAGCGCTTGGACTCTGTAATAAAGTTCTTAAGTCGGCTAATGTCGATCCCAGTCACTTCACTGGGTTCGCCAAAGATATGCCTACCGAGCTGCTTCAACCTAAGTCTGGCGAATGCTGGACATTTAAGGAGGAAGTGCTCGGAGGATTCCTTTTCGGCTTCCTCCACACAGCTTTGGCAACTAGCGTCTGACTTGATCCCTTGGTTCACCTCGTGTGGGCCTAATTGGCAATGAGCAGTAAGTGCATTGGTCGCAGAGAGATGAACTTTACTAAGCGACAGCAGCTGTAAAGACCGTTTTCGATCCAACGTCGGCCAGAAAGTCGGATTATAGTTAAAGTAGTTCGAAGCTACCGATAACTATGTTAGGCGCTCCCTTACTAGCTTAGAGCGTACTGTCATCGAATCCAAGGACAGTATTGCCGCTCTGCTATCGGAGTGAATAAACACCTCTCTGAAGGATCCCTCACTTTGAAGCAGTATGTCTAATGCAACCTTAATGGTGGACTTCACTTCAGCCACTTCTATGTGCCCAGCGGGTTACTGTGTTTAAGTAACCTTGAGTCATCTCATACATAGTTTAGGAATTTTCCTTTTGCCATAAGAGCTACGTCATCCGCATAAGCTATCACTTGACAGCCTTGATGTTCGAGCTCCTCCAGTAGTTCATTCACCAAAGGATAGTGTTGATACACATTTCTAGAACTGAACCACAATTTCCAAACTATGTAAACCGGTATTAGAAGTGTGAAGAAAACCATCATCTGAAATCATTTCTTCAAGTAGAAGAAAAAGAAGAGAAGGAAGATGAGTTAGTGCTGTACATTCGAGGAAATCTTTTTTGAAAACTATATTTAGCTTGCGAGGACTCTTGATTAATTATAAAATGAACTTCTCATGCAGTAAGAAGACTTAAGAAATTAAGTTACTTTCAAATGTTGCCACATGGGTACTCTACTAAATTTCTCGGTATCATTTAGCTTCGTTAGCAACACTGACAGCTACCAATACGCAGAAAGTGAAACACCTGTTGCGTTCAGTGTCGTGTACCAACGTGATGAATTTGACTTTGCGCACACACGGAAATTTGCATGCACTCACTGGGAATTGTACTTGAATTTCGGTAGATAATTGCTAAATGACTATCAAATCGCATTTGCATTTACAAACGCACACACACACCTGCATACACAGACACGCTTTGTGAAGAGCAGGTTAACCTTGTGCGAACTTTGTTTTGCCAAAGAGCTTCGTGAATGTAACTCGATACATACAAACACATGTAATCGCAAGTATAATATCTATGCTGAAGCAGCATAATCGCTTGAGACGTGAGAATACTCAGTGGAGGTGTCTACGCAACTGTGCATTTAAAATAAAAAAATTTCCAAATTTCGCTTTTTAAGAATCTTCGCCTACAAAGTGCCCGGCAGAAGCTATATTTACATGAATATATAATATTTGATTCAAAACCTTTAAATTTTAATATTTTAACAATTCTATAAACTCACTGAGGTAGCAAGTCTGATTAAATTCAAATTCCTATCACTTTTTATGTATTTAAGCACAGTAAATAAAATTCTGAACACCGTGGCGTATGAGTGATATCTGTTTCCACATCGTTGAAATTACTCATACGCAGTGTGGTACACGAAAGCGGTTTTGGCTTGGAGTTCAAGAAGTTTTTACTTTTAAAATTTTTTTAGGCACACTAGTAAAGTAAAAGCAAGAGATTGCAACGAAATTAAGTGACGAACGAAATTCCGTCACAAAAGCAGCAGAAAACGAAAAAAATGCATTTTTTTCGGATCATATTCGAACAGTTAAAAGTTACAAGGTTGCCATATTTTTTGTTTATTTTAATAATTATTTAAAAAATTATAGAATGAAGAAATACTAAAAATGATGAGAGGTTCAAGAATATTTCTTATTAAAAATATTTTTTGGCAGTGTTGCCAACTATGTAAAAAATCCATAAAATTTAAAAGGTTGAGAAATTATTGCAAAATCAAACTATAGAATGATTTTTAATTTTTATGATTTTATTAATTATATTGAATAATAATATATAATTTTTAAGGGTTGCCAGCTTAAAAAAATGCAATTAAATCATGAAATAACTGTTAAATACAACAAGGGCTTCCTCGGAAAGAAAGTAATAAGAGATCGTCATTATTTTACTTGAATAAGGTTGCAACCTGTTAATTTTAGTGAATAAACTGTTTAAACAAGTTAAAAATAGTTGTAGAAGGGTTGCCAGCTATTTTAAATTTTGTTAAACGTTAAAAAATATGTCAAAAATAATAAAATACTATAATGTTCACATTAATTGAAATATGTTTTAAAAAAATTTAAAAAGCAAAAAAAGTGTTGCCACCTCTTTCAAAATTTTAAATACAAAAAATTAAAAAGAACGACATTATTTAATACTTGTTTGAAAGAAATATGTTTAAAAAGCAAAAAAGTGTTGCCACCTATTTTAAAATTTAAAATAAAAAATAATAACACAATATAAAAAATATATACACTAATTTAAACTTCTTTAAAAGAAATGTATAAATAAAAAGTGATGCCATTTTTTTGAAATTTTGAAAAAAATATAAAAAACATCATGACAGTTTTCAAAACTTTCCGAATAATTTACCAGAAAAAATTAATTAATTTCGTTTGACCAAATAAAATCTAAATATTTATTATTAAACCTAAGCAGGTTTCATTTATTTTAAAGATTTAATTGAAAAAAAAATTATAAAAATATGGCAACCTTGTAAAAATATTTTAACTTTAAAATTCTTTGAAATTGTACCAGAAAAAATTATTCAGATGGCTACGCTTGAACAAATAAAATCCAAAATGTTTATTATTAAAAAAATTTACTTGGACAACAAAATTATAAACATATGGCAACCTTGCTAAAAAATATTTTCATTTAAAAATTCGCTTCTTTTTAGTTTAATACAAATACTGAATATTTATAAATATAATAATTTTTTTTAATGTAAACAAATCTGTTAAAAATTTACAACTGCTTAAACCATTTTATTTTTTTATAATTTTCAGTGGTAATTTTTCACATTAAATTTTCCAAACAAATATTACAGCAATCAAAACAAAAATCGATTCAGACTTCAATTCTTCAAATGATTATCTGCTTTATAGGGACCCTGATTGTTATGAATTGAACTCTAAAACTGTATACTAATATGATAATTTTTTATCTTTCAAAATTATATAAAATTTTTATAAGGAATTTGCAAAAACTGTATTTTACTGAAATATATTTTTCACAAGATCAGTAGCCCAGAATATTATGATCGAAAACAAAGGTCTTAAATATGTTTCCTACATAAAAATATAGTGGGACCATGTTTTTACAGTAAACTAAAATCTATCACTCTAATTTTTAATAATAATTCATATGCAGGTGACATATTTCAACTGAAATCAACCTCATTTTCATTTTGTGAAAAGGTTGAAGACTGAAGAAACTTACGCATTTAATGTGCTCCAACAAAGACGCACATTTAGTTGAATGATATTAAATTCAAATTAACAAAGAGCACAGTTAAACAGAAATATTTACAACGCGGCAGCGATATGAAAACATTAGGGTGAGCGCACACGGCAGTTGAGTAACGATCTTAGATAACTGCGCGGCAAGCAGCCAGAATAAAAGGATTTGGGGTTTAAAAAGAGATTAAAAAGCTTTTAGGATAATTAATTGTAAATCAAGCAGGAAAAAGATGAAATAAAAATTAAAAAATATAAATGAAAAATAAAAAATAAAAACAACAGCTGTGATGAGAGCCTTATGATTTCAACAAACAAATATATTTTCTTACTTTAAAACAGACACGCACTGAATGCTTTTCGGTGAGAGAGTGTCATTTACAAAAATCACAAACAAATGAAAAAAAGGAAACAAAAACGCGCGCGACCTGGCTAAGCAATCATGCTTAATTACAAAACCGTTATATTAGTGCATTGCTGTGTATGTGTGTGTGCTTGATATACGCTCTTTAGACGGCAATTAGGCTCTGTTATTCTTAAAGTTAATTAAATATTTGTTTTCCATTTTCTGCGCGCTCATGTTAATTTGTGATTTGGTAAATGTGTTTAAAGCGTCGTTCTGTTGTCACTCAGTAATTTATCCTTTTACCGAAGCGGCCTGTATCCGCACCCATGTGTATGTGTGTGAGTGACACACGCCGCGAAGACTTACGCCGAGGTTTGAGTTTGCGAAGCAGAAACAAAGGAAGCACAAAAAAAGCAAACGGAAAACAGACAGAAAAAATGGGATAATTAAATATTTTTTTATGTTTACAAATGTTTCCGTCGTAAATAAAACATAAAGGGCATGTTACACGCGAAATCCGGACATTTTCGACAATGAACCCCTTCCTGCAGACACACACGCCTGCCTTTAAAGCAGCGCGGCAGTGTTTAGTTTAAGCAATAAAAAACAAACACAAGCCAACGAGCAGGCAAATTAAATTTACCCAATTTCATACATATATACTCAATAATACATATGTACAAGCAGCTGTAGATACATATATATATATCGTATATATTAAAATATTCATTACCGTTAGTAAAAAAAAAACAGAAGAAAATCTTTACTTGCAAATAACGAAATTTATGTAAATATAAGTAGGAGAAAGACGACAAATAACAATAAAAAAACCTGTTTGGCAATCTATCAGCACTCATATACCATATATATATACCGACTATATATACTTATACATATTTTTAAACAAATATCAATCGTTCACAGTCTTTGTTTTTGACATTTAAAAGTGTCAAAGGAGAAAAAAAAAGTGACTAGCACTCATTCTTTGAATGTATTTCTATATGAATCAAATATTTCTCCAATACTTTTTAAATTTCTACAGAATAAAATTGAATTAAATTTATCAATTTTATTGGAACAAGTTATTTTTAATCGATGTCAACACTGTTAAAAAAATTCCTACAGGGATTTTATGATGTTTATGATCGAGGAAATTGAAGTAACAAATTTAAAAACGTGGCAGCACTGTTAAAAAATAAATAAATAAATCAATTATAAGTGCCTTATCAGTTTGATAATAATTCAATTAAAAAATCACTTTTTACACAGTATTTTCAAACATGTGGCAACCCTCCTACCTTTTTGCTAAATAAAATCGATATACACATGAGCTTATGTATAAGGAACTTTAGTGATCAATAAACTACTAGAATATTTTTTTTAATTTTTCGAACCCTATAAAGGTCAGAAAGTCTAAAACTTAACTGGGCGTTACGAGGATTCACATCAATATCTAGCTACATAGACACAAAACAAAAATGTTTACAGACAATGGAAGATATAAGGTTGGCAAATATCGACTTAGACGGGCATGTGGCAACTCGTAACATCGGCCAGGAGATGGGAGTTAGTCTCCAAAAAGTTTAAACCATCTGCAGAAGGACAAAGAAGATTTGACGCAAAAAAACCTTCTGGACCGAATCAACGCCTGCGATATGTTGCTGAAACGGATCGAACTCGACCCATTTTTGAAGCCAATTGTGACCTGGCAACGAAAATACATCACATACGACAATATCAAGCGAAAACGGTCGTGGTTGAAGGTCGGTGAATCGTCCCAAAAGTGGACAAGCCGGGATTGATGGCGATGAAGGTTTTGCTGTGTGTTTGGTGGGATTGGAAGGGAATCATCCACTATGAGCTGCTCCCATATAGCCAAACGCTTAATTCTACCATCTACTGCGAACAACTGGACCGCTTGACGCTGGCGATCGACCAGAAGCGTCCAGAATTGGCCAACAGGAAGGCTGCAGAAGCTACAGGAACTCGGATGGGAGGTTTTATCGTGGTGGTGTAAAGTTGAACTCAATAGAGGCTTGTGAGAAGTGGCTGTCCGAGTACTTCGCAAATAAGGAGGGGGGCTTCTACAAGGCGGGTATTATGAAGTTGCCGTCTAAATTGAAAAACTTTCCGAATCATTTACCAGCAAAAATTAATCAGATTTCACCGCTTGACCAAGTACAATCAAAAATATTTATTATATAACATATGGCAACCTTTCTAAAAAACATTTTAACTTTAAAATTCTATTTTTTTTTTCAGTTTAATACTTACACTGCAATATTCATATATATAATAATTTCATTTTATACCCTGAACATGGTATATTAAGTTTGTCACGAAGTTTGTAACACCCAAAAGGAAGCGTCGGAGGCCCTATAAAGTATATATATAAATGATCAGTATGTTGAACTGAGTCGATTTAGTCATGTCTGTCTGTATGTCTGTCCGTCCGTCTGTCTGTATAAGTATCTTCAAGAAGCTGCTCATTTATCGGAACTGCCGATATCGAACCACTATATCATATAGCTGCCATACAAACTGAACGATCGGAATCAAGGGCTTTTAGGGAAAACTTCCGCATTTTACTACATCTCTTCACGAAATTTGGTGTGAGTTATTGCTCATAAAAATAATTTAATCTCCGAAAAAATAGTTCAGATCGGTCCACTGTAGCATATAGCTGCCATACAAACTGAACGATCGGAATCCAGGGCTTGTATGGAAAACTTCCGCATTTTACTACATATCTTCACGAAATTTGGTGTGAGTTATTGCTCATAGAAATAATTTAATCTCCGAAAAAAATGTTCAGATCGGTTCACTATAGCATATAGCTGCCATACAAACCGAACGATCGGAATCAAGGGCTTGTATGGAAAACTTTAGATTTACTTAAACACATAGTTACTAAAAGAAATGCACCTGTGAAGGGTATATTAGCTTCGGTACATTCGAAGAAAACGTTTTTTCTTGTTTTTACTTGAAAAATTAAAACAAGTGGCAACTCTGTGAAAAATATTTTCTACTATACACCTTCTCAAACCACTTGAATTTTTTAGATTATAAATTTTTATTCGTTTAAACACTTTCAAATAGGTGGCAACCTTTAATTTTTGTTTAAACGCTGGTAATATTACAACGCACAAACGAAAAGAAACTGAAATCTGGCTAGTTTTCGCTTGCTCACTATTATAGTAGGGAAATATTAACCGATTTCCCCCGACTATAAATTCGGATCCATTTAAGTTAGGTTGACTCGAGTCATGAGATTGGATAATACTGTACAGTTTACTGTAATTACTTTACAATTATTTAATATCTTTAAATACTTTAAAAGGACTCTGCTGGTTATGAACTGGTTATGATATGCAGATATTTATGTGAACCATTTAAAAATTCAACGAACTTTTGTTGTTGTTGTTTATCTTTTAAAATTATATAAACAATTATTTTATTCATGGCATATTAACCGGCAGCAGAGTACTGTTGAGTTGACCTTTCGTAAGTAAATAAGTTTATTTGATTTCCGGCAAAAAGGGTTACAAGCCTTTTTTTGTTTAATTTTTTTTTTTGAAGTAGGCAAATATTATTATTCAAAAAGGGGAGATTACTGTATGATTCATGCCTTTCGCTGGAAGGAAGGAAACGCCAACTTCCTGGCACTTAAGATTTGTTCTTTGTTTTTGTTTTCGTTTTTTATTTATTGTTTTTGTTTTTATTTTGTTTTTGGTATGGCAAAAGTGAAGCGAATCAATCAGCATTACAGAAGGGATTTACGGCAGCGGAAGTCAGTTTGGGGCTGTTAGGGGCAAATTGATATGCCACTTGAATGTGGCAAGTTAACCCCATATTGAATTCAAAGCTGGCACATAAAGAACACGCACAAACACATGCTTACAACCATAATCCAATGCGCTCTTTTCTCATCTTTCATCTACTTTCTACACGCTCCTCTTGCTTCTTTCATCTTTCCTATCTTAGGTACAATTCTTCCTTTTGCAGCTGTGTTTCCACTGTGTTTTACGTGCCATTGAAAAACCACTAACGATTTTTCGCATAATTAAATTTATGTCGGCGAAATGGTCGCAGTAATGTGTTTTGAATAGGTTTCTGCTCTCTGCATGCAAGGTTGTTTAATGTAATTATTTTCACAATCGTTGGCGCTTTTCTATTGACAGCCGAAGGTTAACTTAAGGATTATGAAGAAGTATTGCTGGTTTAACGGGAGTTAAACGAAAGAGAAAACGGTAGAACCGATACATACGCATAACATATTCATAAAAACGGGGTCAAAATGACCCAGGTGCCAAATAAAGGGTTAATATTGTCTCAAAATACATGGTATTGAACTTTACCATGACTCTTCAGCCGAAACCAATGATGAACGTAATTTTGTGGGAGAGAATTAAGAGCAACATGAGATCTACAGTTGTGTTCAAAATAATAATAGTGCGTGCGTTGGAGTCTTATCATTGAAATTGGAAAAGTGACGAAATATTTTATGGACAGAAGAAAGTAAAATAGTTCTTTTTGGATGCACAGGTTCACGACAGCATGTGTCGTCCACCGGCGACTGAATACCTCCCTAGATATACTACTAAAACGGTAAACCATGGAGGGTCAAAAATAATTGGTTTTGGCTAGTCTTTTATTTTTATGATGCTGGGCCATATGGGCTAAGTTCGGGTGTAACCGAACATTTTATACTCTAGCAATTTATTTATTTAACTTTATTTATATTATATAATACACAATTTGACCCACATATTCGTCATATATATTGTATAAAGTCCATTGAAAGTTGGAAACCATAAACCGAGGTCCTCGTGTTCGATATATGGGGCCTTAAAAACCTATGGTCCGATTTCGGCGATTTTTAGAATGGGGCTGCCACACTATAAACATTGTATTTGTGCAAAGTTCTGCACCGATATCTTCACTAGTGCTTACTTTAAATATTGTAAAGTAAACGATTCAGATCGACTTCAAAGTTCTGGTATATAGGAAGTAGGCGTGGTTGTGAAGCGATTTGGCCTATTTTCACAACATATCATTGGGATGTAAGGAAACTATTACAAACCAAGTTTCATTGAAATCGGTCGAGTAGTTCCTGAGATATGGTTTTTGACCCATAAGTGGGCGACGCCACGCCCATTTTCCATTTTGTAAAAAAATCTGAGTGCAGTTTCCAGCTTCCATCTGCCATTTCTTATGTGTTTAGTGTTTCTGCCGTTTTTCGTTAGTGCGTTAACCCACTTTTAGTAATTTTCAACCTAACCTTTGTATGGGAAGTGGGCGTGGTTATTATCCGATTTCTGTCATTTTTGGACTGTATAAGGAAATGGCTAAAAAAACGGCTGCAGAAAGTTTGGTTTATATAGCTTTATTGGTTTGCGAGATATATACAAAACACCTATTTTTTTTCCCCCAAAAAAAATTACATCCAAATATGCCCCTTCATAGTGCGATCCTTTATACCAATATAGCTTTATTTATGGCTTAGTTATTGCACTTTATGTGTTTTCGGTTTTCGCCATTTTGTGGGCGTGGCAGTGGTCCGATTTTGCTCATTTTCGAAAGCTTATAAAACTATAATACTCTCTTTAGCAACTTTGTTGCGAGAGTATTTTGAAGGAGAGATCCGTAGAATTACTATTATTAGGTTTGGAATGGTGTAGAGAGAGTTAATTAGGTTCGATATTGAGAGCTCTCTCTCTGGTAATAAAATATCCATAAATCCTTTGGCAGTGAGGTCCAGCGAGCAAATTTGTACTAGGGGGAGGTCCGAATAAAGAAAAAAAAAATTTTATTTTTGAAATTTTTTTTTTTTTTAAAGAAGTACTGACGTCTAAAAAATCGTATCTATATCGGTATTTAGTCTCGTAGTTATGAAGTTTCGAAAAAAATAACGGTTTAATTGAACTGACTGAATAAATTCTTTAAAATATTCGAATTAAACTTCAATATTTTTATTTATGTATATTGTAAATCAATATTTCTTCGCAAAATAAATTAGAAAATTACATAACTACACACCCAAAATTTGTTTTTCACACATAAATTCTTCAAATTCTTTTAAGAAAAGCAACACAAAAGCGACAAACACATATTAGAAGCAAGTAATTATTTCCTCGTTTGCTACCAGAAGTATGCAATCATGTCTAACATATAGGCACGTCTATGTTTGTTTGCGCATTTTGTAATTTCTGATGCATGGCAATTTTCGAAAAAGGGAGTGATTTCCGACACAAATAATTATCGACAGCTCTCACCATATACCATACATACGATGTATGCTTTCTCAGTTTTCTGGATAATCAATCAATTAATCAGTCAAGCAGACAAAATATTGTATGTTGGGCGTTTTGAAAATATTATAGGCATATATGTTATGTAGGCACGCAAATATTTGCACATATGCATAATAAATATGCTTTGAAATTTAATTTTCTTCGACAATGTATGACAAGATGAATTGAAGTAGGCAATTTGAGAGCACTTTAAGCTTACAAAGCGTAATTTTTTGTGCTTTAAAGTAATAAATCAGTAATTTAAGACTTAATTTTTTGGATATACATATACTTCATTCTTTAAGACACATCAAATTTAATAACATCCTAAATGTAGGAAAAATGTTTGACTTTGATTTTTTAACAAAGCATACATTTGGGCGGATTTTAAGATTTTACCAAAAATGTGGAACTAATATTGCAAAATATAAACGAGGGATGACACAAAATATAGCAAAAAGAACTCCATGTTACCTATCGCTAGATAAAATAGGTTACAAATTATCCTAAAAATTAATAACTTTTCATGACCACAGATAATATGATGGCCTCAGGATATATGGCTAATTGTTTTAAGAAAATACCTTTACATTTTCTATAGAAACTCAAAGGGATTCTTTTCCTTATAATAATGTTTTCCTTGTCCAAAAATAGTTAAAATCGGGTCATTACTTCTCCTTGCGCCCATATATGTACCTAATATTAGGGTTTTAAAACATCTGGTGGTCTTTATACAGTTTATAATATTTAGCTAATATGTGTGATATCGTGGGCGATATTAAGTGGGCGTATAATGTAGCTTGGTTAAATCGGTTCTGAAATTATATATAATGATTTTCGTTATCTTATACCGTTTATATGGGTCAAATTGTTTGTGATCTAAATCTAAATAAAATTTAACAAGTAAGGAAGGGCTAAGTTCGGGTGTAACCGAACTTTTTATACTCTCGGAATTTATTTATTTAATTGTATTAATATACCATATATTGTAAAGTAAACGATTCAGATCGTCTTCAAAGCTCTGGTATATAGGAAGTAGGCGTGGTTGTGAACAAATTTGGCCCATTTTCATAACATATCGTTGGGATGCAAGGAAAATATTACAAACCGAAATTCTATAAATTGATCGAGTAGTTTAGGAGATATGGTTTTTGACCCATAAGTGGGCGGAAACACGCCCATTCAAAAAACTTAGTGGGGGCGGGGCCACGCCCACTTTCCCAAAAAATTACATCCAAATATATCCTTTCCTAGAGCAATCCTTTTTACCAAATTTTATTTTCATAGCTTAATGTATGGCTTAGTTATAGCTCTTTATGTGTTTTCGGTTATCGCCATTTTGTGGGCGTGGCAGCGGTCCGATTACGCCCATCTTCGCCAAGGAACACGTGTTCATTAAGATATCTTAATTTTTACTGAAGTTACAGCTTGCACGGACGGACAGACAGACATCCGGATTTGAACTTTACTCGTCACCCTGATCACTTTGGTATATATAACCTCATATCTAATTCGTTTAGTTTTAGTACATACTTACAAACAACCGTTATGTGAACAAAACTATAATACTCTCTTATCATCTTTTGTTGCGAGAATATAATAAATAAATTGCGAAAGTATAAAATATTCGGTTACACCCGAACTAAGCCCTTCCCTTAGGTAAAACAGGGCTGTATTCGTAAACGTCAAAAAGTGGTGAGTTCAAAGACTTTTTGTATTGTAAATTGTGCAACAATTAGTATTATTAGAATTATTACGATAACTTTTCCAGAGAAATTATAAATTTCTTCAATTAAATTATTTATAAATTACCAAAGGACTTCAGAACAGAGCTATAATCTTAAATAAAAGTATATTAATAATAATTCGCTAATTAACAAACGATAAATCGTTTCTGAGAAATAAAATATTTTCTCACAAAATAATGATTTTTTAGTATTTTTTTATTATTTATATTTTTTTATTATTTATTTTTTTTTTTGCTTTTGGAAAATTAATTTTTCCGAAAACAACTAAGCATTCAAAACATTGAGGTCAATAATTAATCCGAAATGATTATTTCATTACTACAGTTTGACGTCATTGAAGCAACAAAACTTGTGATTATAACATTTCACAATTTCCTAATTTTAAATATGTAAGAAGGTCGGTCTCCTGCACTTCCCGGAAAATGATAAAAAATATATTAAAAATTTAATGATGTGACTATTGAAGAGAGACATTTACGTACAACCCAATATTTGCATGTCGCCATAAAAGCAGGCAATATTGATACATACATACGTGTACATAGGAACTTAATAAGCGAGTCATCAACAGATTGCTTGTTATTAGAGATGGTGTGAGAAAATACCAAACAACGAATTCTAATCACGTACCTAGTCCCAAAATGATGTAATAAGTTGCATATGCCTGTACAAATATGTGAGTTTCCCTGTAGGGATTTGCGGGAGATATGACAGCTAGTTGAGTTCGAACGATTGTTCGGTGGAAAAACGCGGATGTCTAAATTACAGTTTCGAATTATTTGAACTGCATCCTTTCTGCTTTTGCTTTTTAGAAATTATTTTCGATATAAAGTCTAAATCGATATAAGTCCATTTTTCTTCAGAAACCTTATATACCGAATCAAAAGCACGAATACTTCACATAACTTTATATTGTAATACAAAAAGTTATAGCCCACTACAACTCTCACCCCTCTCATTTGATGTCCTACACCAAAAAAAATACCAAGCCTCACTATTCCCACAGGGTATTTTTGGTGTACATACGCGTCTGAGCTCTGACGAGACAGCCGGCTACCCATCAATTTGGAAAAGTGTACTCTATTTTTTTCTAGTTAATCTCCATTACTGCAACCCCCGCAAATTCTATTGAAGTTATTACTTTTTCATGTGACAAAATAAGTTCACGAATTTCGTCATACAGTTTTTCGGAGATTGTTTTCTCTTTATTTTTATTGCTGCTATTTGTCGCATACAATGACGACAAAGGCTCACTTGAAGTTTGTTGAGAGAAGAAACACAAATTCATCAAATATCTACTTATGTGGAAAATTGTTTGTTTGTAACGCAATGCCAATATCCTTCAGGCTATTCTTCTGGCTATGGCAAACACTTGAAACTTTCCGAAGAGGCAAATGGACCCATTACTACTGTGTATGTGATGTTAAGAAGAAGTGTGATTGTCCAAATGATTTTCATAGATAAAATTACGAAATTCAATGAAGAAAAAATTTAAGGACTACAAATATAGGAATCGACAAAGCGCCCTGAACTTATAACAAATCTACAGAGATTTCACTTCTATATTCGCTATTTCGCGAGCTTGTATGAAAAAGTGAGATCCGAGAAATATTTTTCTTGATCTCACAAAGGCGGGACATTCCAAAAGAAAGTGATGAGATGATTCCACATCGTCCTCCTCCATGCAACTTCTACAGCTAGCATCCGGTAAGATGTCCAACCTTTCGGCGTGGATCCCGATGTTACAATGGCCAGTAAGAACCCACACGACTATGGAGTGGTAAAGTTTACTGAGGTCGAAGAGCTCTGTAGACCTCCTGCGATTCACCTTAGGCCAGAAGGATCTGGCGACTGCGCAAGTTTTAGTTACTGACCAGCGAATGATTACTGGTGATGAAAAGTGGGTCACTAACGACGACGTCAAGCAAAAACAATCGTGATGGAATTGCGGTGAGTCGGATAAAAGGATGACCAAGCCAGGATTGGCGATTAGGAAGGTTTTACTATGTGTGTGATGATATTGACAGAATCACCTACTATAAGTAACCTCCCCACGGTCACACATAATTTGGTCTGTACAATCAACAAATGGATCGTCTGAAGGAAGCTATCGAGGAATTATGTACCCTCAGGACAACAATGTCAGCCTTGAAATCCAACGCAGAATCCTTCTTGCCAACAGATGCTACTAAGGACTGAGTAGGCAATTGAAAAGTAAAGTCCTCTCTCGACGAACAAAAACTAAACTCTACAAGTCCCTCATCATTCCCGTCCTACTTTATGGTGCAGAAGCGTGGACAGTGTCAACATCCGATGAGACGGCACTAGGAGTTTTCGAGAGAAAGGTTTTGCGGAAAATTTATGGTCCCCTAAACATTGGCAACGGCGAATACCGCAGAAGATGGAATGATAAGCTGTATGTGTTGTTCGACGACATAGACATAGTTGTTCGTTGTTCATGTTGTTCGAATGGACGAAAGTGCCCCAGCTCTGAAAGTTTTCGATGCAGTACCCGCTGGTGGAAGCCGAGGAAGAGGGAGACCTCCACTCCGATGGAAGGACCAGGTGGATAAGGACCTGTCTTCACTTGGTATTACCAATTGGCGCCAAACTGCCAAAAGGAGAGATGCGTGGCGCGCTGTTGTGTACTCGGCTATAACCGCGTAAGCGGTTTCTACGCCAGTCAAGAAGAAGAAGAAGGACAACGCTAGGACACAGACAACAGATATATCTACAGCGACCCACAAGAAGCCCCGTGGGTTTGGTTCCATCGTTTCGCCGACAGTGGATTCTTCGTAACCGAAACGGTCCCGGGTTTTTATCCAACTAAGGCATGTCAAATCGACCGCATTCTTGACATTATTTGGGAATATTTCAGCCGCTATAACAACAGCAACAGAACTTGGTTCCGAGGTTCTAATGCATTCACCTTATAGTACAGACCAGACACCAAGAGATTACTACCTACCTATCTTTGCTGATGAAAATCGATGTTCGCCAGTTTTTTTGCCAATAAGGATGAGAGTTCCTACGAGCGTGGATTATGAAATAATCTTCAAAACGTTGTATATTTGAACGGAATCGGATCATTTAATCGTGCTAAATACATATATCAGAAAGATATTTTTATACTTCCAAAGAAAATATAACCAGGTCGACTTCTTTCCCGATTTTGAAAGTCGATATTTGAGCATCGAAAAACCACAACATGTAATGACTAGGTAAAGTCTTAACTCAACTTGAACTAATATCCCTTGAGCAAGTTAAGAACTACATATTAGCTCTCTATCATACATACGTACACATCCCCCCATACTCATTTCCGGCCATCTACATATTATTACACCAATTATGCCATCAAACCATAACGAAAAGATTACAGAGCTTAAGACAAATTTGCATTTCATGGTAAATAACACACCAACACATTCATAGACAGCTCGGTGCCCAACTGTACTTATTATTCGATTGGACAAATGCAATTAGTCGCTTCCACAATGCAATTCCGAAGCGTCAATCATTTGCCAAACCAACAGAAAACATTGTATAATTGTTGTAATTGTTGTAAATGCAAATATGAAAAGGCTTGTTAGTAAACCCACACATACAGTCGCACACATAGCCACGCTTACAAACAACCACAACTAATTCCCGTTATGTTAAATTATTCTTCTGCTCATTCACAGTGTCGGAGTATTGTCGCAACAGCGGTGGCAACAGCGCATCCCAACGACGACGTGCCGCCAAGTCGACAAAATGCTTGAATGAAGTACACGAACTTCAGCCACTCAAATAAGCCAGCACAGCTGCTGGTTGTTGTTGTTGTTGTAAAGTGGTACTCCTTTTGGACTTAATGCATACGACGTGTAAATAAAATGGAATTTAAAATGCGAAATTCGAAATTCGCAGTATTGGTGGGAGTAAACAAGCATTTCGTTTTTTTTTTTTATTAAATATGACAAATATAACTGTAAATTTGACACAGTTCTAGTATAACGGTACTTTTCAAATAAGCTGTCAGTTATCATATGATATTTAAGGTAATTGTAATTTTTAGAGCAAAATGCTTAAGCACAGTTTGTGGCTTTAATTTGATAAACTGTTATTGAAGATTTCCTAATAAAATTTAATTGTAGGCAATTTAATGGCTAATCAATGCTTTTTATATACTTATAATATATATATAAAATATATGTATTTTAAGACTCAATGTGATAAAAAAAACTAGTTGCACTAACTTTTAGTTAACTAATCATATGACGGTTAAAGCTGATGTGTGCTCGTATTTCAAATGTGAGCGCTTCAAATTCATGACCAACTACAGTTAATTAAGCATTTGATTTAATTGGTGTTCAGCTTTTAATTTAGTATTTTGGTGAGAATTCACTTGAATCAATTAGTAAAAAAATTAAACCCTGCCAATTATACTAATTAAACCATTTACAGACATTTATTTATTTAACTCACAGAGAGAACAGTCCTAATAATTTTTACAATTGTTGACAATTTATTTCCTTATATCTCCGATATTATTTACTTGAAATATTTTAAAATTAAAAGCTTTCTCAACTCTCCAACATTAATTCTCAATCGCATATGAACAATATATACCCTTAAATTATATTATTATTTACTCAGAATATTTTATTCTCTGTCTCGATAGCTCTGAGCCTCGTAATAAATCTCATATAATACGTAAACTATTTTTGTTATCAACAAAATGCTGAAATGTCATTTAAACACTATCTCAACAGTGAAATATCAATTCTCAACAGTATCTCAATAGACTATTGAGATGGACTGTTCTAAAGTCTAAGTGTACTTTTAATGAATGATCAATTATTTACAAATTTTACAACTTTAATTCTATGAGTAAACAATTTTTCTTTGGAATGGAATAAAAATAATAATTTTTGTTAACCAACAGTTTTATGAATTCTTAACAGTATCTCAAAATCGATTAATATTATAATTTTGTACCAAAGTGACCAAATGTACTTTAATTAATTGGACCGAATTGGAAAATAATATTAAATTATTGTAAATATACAAATTTGCTACAAAAAACTTTCTCAATAAATCCCAACAACATCTCAACTGGCTGTTGAGAAAGTAACTTCACTTATACATTCAATTATACTTTTAATATATACTAAATATTTCTTTTTAATTGTACAACATTAATTCAAACACTACATTAAATTACTAGTGATTGTACGAACCCTAGCGAAGGTACAAAAGAAAGATATCTTCCTTTCCCAGAACATTTACGAATTTTATTCGCGCAGCACTCCACTGAACTCATCAGCATTCTCTAAACAATTTGGGAAACATTTTACGCCATTACAACAACAATGAGTAAACGATCTTCCAAGAAAAAATAAATCCTCTTTGGTAACCAACAGTTTTATCAATTCTCAACAGTATAGCGAAAATCCATAAATATAATATTATAATTATATGCCAAAGTGACCCAATGTAATGTAATTAAGTCGACAAAATAGAAAAATAATAATTAATAATAGTAATAAATTTTCGAAAACATAAAATTTCCAATAAAAAATGTTTCTCAATATTGGAAATAAAATTCTCAATAGCATCTCAACAAACTGTTGAGAAAATAGAAATGGCTTACTCAAAACTCTAAATAAAAAAGTATTTCTATAAAAACTAAACAAGCAAGTGTTTTAGACTTTTTGGTGTTGACAATAAAAAAATCGAGATTTTTTAATGCTAAAGTTCACTTTAATCAATTAATAAATGTCAGTTAAACATTCCTTGGTACATTGGTTTGGAATAAAGTTGAGAAAGCTGAGCTGAGTTGTGTAGTGTATCAATAGAATGAGAAGAAGTCATAGGAGAGGATTAAGCGAGGGTTAGGTGGGTTTCAAAATTATTATAATAAAATTAAATAATGCAATATGTTTCAAATATTATCCAAAAATATCCAATCAATGAATATCGGTAATATTCTAAGCGATAGACCCTTTGGAAATTCAAACCAATCAGATCACGTTCATATGAATGTAAAACTTTAAACGCATTTATCTCAAAACTCAATTTTTCAAGTCGGTGGACATGAATTCTTGAAAAGTCATAAAGCGATTTTGTTGAAATTTTGCCAAAATCGTTGGAATAACATTATCTAGTTAATGAATGAAAAATTTTTTTTTTTATTTTTTTGACTATAACTATATAGAATAAAAATAAAAAAATGTCAGTTTTTAGTTAAAAATTCTGTCAAAAATGCAAATTTCAATATTTTCTTTCTTCCTTCGTTCATTGACTAGATTTATCCATGTACTATCGAAAGATTTTTAATGTATTGTTCTTAGATGAACCTCATGAGATGAATAATGATGAGTTACGATGTCCACGGGAAGACTTATTTTTTGGACACGTCATAGGAGAGGTGTCAACGGTAGAGTTTTCGGAATTTCTAAATAAAAATTTCACAAAATACTGTTTAAATATATATCTCTGATATGCTGAATGAGATATATGATTGTAAATATTTACAAAAATATTGGAAAAATACCCTTGTTTTCAACCTCTGAAACCCACCTAACCCCTTAAAACAACTGATGAAATATTATAATTAAGACTCCTTCATACAGCAAAGCATTACTTTCGGTTTTAATAATATTTTAGTAAAAATTACTATCCATCAGCGCTCTCCCACCGGGAGCTAATAAACATATGATTAGTGTAGCTAAAGCTCATTACGTATTTGCATAAGCTTATAATTCCAATATGAGTATAGTGCTTCGCTTCATTTGATATTTATTTTGCGTTAGAGAGCAACCGGTGATTAATTTCGAATATGTGCTTTACTAATAGTTTAATTATAGATATATAAGTATATATAAATGCAAGTAGGAGTATATAATAACTGTATAATTACGCAGCTTAAATTGCTACGCTGCATTAGCTTTGTGCATAATAAATTGTATGCATTATATTTTTAATAAAATGTGCTGCTGGCATTAATTGACGGCATAAGTTCGTAAGTAAATGGATTTTGTTTTTGTTGTATAAATATGCAAATATTTTAATTGCTAAGGATCACAATTCACAATTGTAATAACATGCATAACATAGCACATTATGTATATAAATTTAATAAATTATAGCATGTTAGAAATCATGGAAATCGCATGATAGAAATCATGAAAATCGCATGATAGAAATTTTATAATGCATGCTAGAAATTTGTGATGAAGAGAATTTTATTTTCAAAAATGCGAAAAAAATGAAATAATTAGAAATGCAAAAAATCCTAACACTTGTGATGCACTGTGCATTATATATACTACAAAAAATGTGACGAAAATATTTTTATTGTAATACAAAAGATATCACACGCAATTAAATATTTGTTATGTTATATGCGAAATATTTAAACTGTTATATTTAGTTGGCAAATAGCTAAGTATACATATGCGATTTGTGAAATATTTATATGTGTAATTTTTTTATTAAACTCGAATAAAGAATTCAATTACGAAATACCACAACAATTGTTTCAAAATTTTAGTTGGAAGTGGTAGGGTGCAAATCGACGTTGCTAGATATATTACTTACACATTAATAGCAAAATATTTTTAGTGATATTTTAGACATAAATTGTTATCAAAATGTGTGTAAATTGTGAAATAATGAAAAATAGCTTAAAAACAAAATGTTACCCTGAATTATGCAGCAAAAAAGAGCAGCTCACAAAACGTTGCCTACATTTCGGAGCGCAGTGAAAAGGGTGTGAGCATGGAACATCGTAGAAACGAAATGAATGAAGAACAATACCTAAGCTAAGTTCGTTGGCCTAATTGCAATTGAAAGGTAACATAGTAAGGGGAATAGATCTGGTCTACAGTGAAATGGGAAGAAATAGGAGTACCATTATCCCCTTGCAACTTGCTACTGGATGAAAATGGGTCTCAGCTGAACTGAGCAGGCGCTAGACAATCACTTGCAGCCGTTCTGTTTCCCAAAGTAAATCGCAAAAAGTCAAGGGATCTATTCGCACTCAGGTAGGTCAAACTTTCCCTAGTCATAGAAGTTCTAACTGGACATTTTCCCATCGAGATTCAAAACATCTGCAGATTTGTGGTAGGTTCTAGGCCTTTTTAAATTTAAGTGTGGACGTTAAATTTGTTGGCATCACAAAGGACTGTCCTTAAGGGTGACATTTTCAAAAAATCGAAAGCGGTAAGTTCGTATCTTCAATAGTTTTTGAATGGTAGCGCCCTAAAGAGCGACCGCTCGCTGGTATAAGCAGCTATAGTCGAAACTTAAAACGTGTTTTTCTCGAAACGACATTTCTCAAAATTGCTGACATCATAACTCAACGATACATAGACTTCAAATTTAAACTGAGTATTCTTGAATATGTTTACTATAAGACCTACGATTTTTTGATTGGTTAAAAATTGTCAATTTGGCATTTAAAAAAGACCATTTTTAAACCAAAAAAATGAAATTTTTTCAGAACTACGCCATTTTGTCAATTTTTGATATTTTTCAAAAATCATAGGACATTGTACAGGAAATATATTTAACCTTAATACCCTTTTTAAATTTTTTGGTTTCAGCAACTCATTCGGCCGGAATCATGCCAGCAGTTTGGGAACTTTTTTGTGGCACCTCCGAAGATAGCGTATAACTCCGTTATTTTTTAATATTTTGGTAAAAAAAAAATTGAAAGGTAGGTGAAAATATACCTTATTATGTGCAAAAAACTTCGAAACAATCGATCGAGTACTTTCTTTGAAAAATAATCACGAAAATAGCCTAATTTTTCATAGGTTACACTGGTATAGCCCCTTAATAGTCTAAGTGTGTTTCCTTTTTACGGAATAGCCTTCGAAGCTAACCTAACCAATCAACCTAGCGGAAATGGGTTCAGACGACATTTCATGGTCAATTGAATTCTCTATACGCTATGTTGGAGAATTGCTTAAGGAAAGATTTAAATGTGAAACCAACTACAAAGTTATCCAGTTGTAAGAAACCAGACGAAACCCCAACTGGTGAAATAAGCTCAACCTGAAAGTAGTGTCAATCTTTATTCTTATAAAGAGCCGGAAAATGATTACAATATACGATAGACTACGCGTGGATCCCACCTTTAAATTTTTCTAATTGATAGTTTGACTTCCAAGCTATATTAAATGTAAATAGAATGACATAGAGGACTGATATAGAAATATAACCAGATTAGAAAGCAAAGCCAGATTAGGAGTTGTTCAAAGATAGTAAACCTTTAAAATGGGTTCACATATTTCTAATGGACAGTTCCCCAAGAGACAGACTACTACTTTTATGGAACTTTTTATTGATTTTAAGGAATTCCTTAGAGAATAGTAGATGATCAATTAGTTAGACAGGCTGTAGATATTATGCATAAGAATATTGTTGCCTGATGATTGGTGTAATATAAACAGATTCCCAGGAGTTAACGGAGAGTTGAAGAACGGTAAGGGAACACCAGAAAACAATCTTTAGATCGAGACTAAATTTTCTGTTTCAAAGCAATTTTGCAATTCAAACTGAAATATTTTTTATAACGAGTCGAACAATGATTCCAATATTCGATAGGCTACGATTTAAATCTTCTTCTTAATTCTTTCTAATTGATATTTTGACTTTCAAGCCATATTGAGCATCGACCACCCCAACGTAAGTAGAATGACATAGAGGACTCATATAGAAATATATCCAGATTAAAAGTAAGGAGTTGATCTACTATAGTAAACCTTTAGAATGGCTTCTAATGGACAGTTCCCCAATTTATGGGATTTTTTATTGAGTTGGAACTTCTTTTAAGGAATTGCTTAGAGAAGAGTAGATGACCAAATAGTTAGATAAGCTCTATATACAAGAATATTGTTGGCTAATGATTGGTGTAATATAAATAGATTTCGAGGAGTTAACGGAGAGTTGAAGAATGGTAAGGAGGCACCAGATCTATACTGGATAATCCGCTTGAGACTGCTGTGGGATTCGTTTCAATCCGACATCAAGAAGTGAGCTTTCTAGAAGAACCTCGCCTATGAACATCGAATTTATGACTCATGTAAAATCAAATGCTATACTAGTATCAAATCTATACGTTTCATCGAAAGAAAAGTTATAAGGACAATATATTTCTACGTCAAACACTAGTTTTTTTAGATCCTGTGGGTAATAAAATACTTAGAAATTAACAAAAATATTAAAATGAGAGGCAAAACCTTTAAATCAAAACGAGTAACATTTCTTAAAACAGACAAGACAAGCAAGTGACAAAGTAATTTACCCAACACCACCACCGTGAAATATATAACACCCGAATGCGCATACAAAGGTGTGCAAATATGTGCGTGTGTGTAACGGTGCGTTGTAACACCCGCCATGGGCAAACAAATTATTAGTTATTAATTTTATAAAGTGCTGAAATTTGATAATGCCACCGACAATGTACACACATCTGCTTGCCGCTCGCTGCAGCTGACAGTTTCAATATATAAATATTATGATTATAAAGTACTTGAATACGTTCAATATTTGCCTGGCGAACATACGTTAAAAGCGAAACACGAAACTCTAGAAAACACAAGTGTGTGGAAAAAAATATAAAGAAATCTCAGCACTAAAGAGACATTGATTTGGTTGGAGTGATGTGCCTTTTTCCCTCCTGCAACTTCAACACACAACTGCACGTACATGTGCATGACATTTTATAGAATTTAGTTGAACATTGGCTACGGCAAGACAAAATCACGTAGCTTCAGCTTAAAAGGACAGTACTCAGCTTCTTGGAAGTACATCTACAGAAAGCTGTGACTATGCACGCCTTCATAACTGATTGGCTTGCGGTATTTTTTATCCTTTATGTGCTTGAGTTTTTGGGAAAAGCACTTAAAGAACTAAAGAAAATCACATAACCGTAATTTATGCTTCACAGTAAATGTGTGTGTGTCGAAGTGTGTCACGGTGTAAAGGTGGTCAACAGAAAGAATAATGAACTTTTTTTATTGTTGAAGATTAGCAAAGTTTTCTGTTGTACTGTTAATTGGTGACAAGTGTCTCGGTGATTGACAAAGAGACCGTCTACCAACTTTTGACTAAGATGTAAAAAAAATATACTTTAGCTAGTTTCAGTCTAATTAGTCAGAATTTAATCGAGTGTGTAAATCTTAAATCTTAACAAGTAAAAAAAGGTTAAGTTCCGGTGCAACCGAAAATTTTATACTCTCTTCATTTATTGATAAAGTTTTATAAAGATAACACACAATTTGACCATATATTCGGCATGAAGTTCAATAAAACAAAAAAAGTCATAATATATAGTATATGGGGGCTGAGCTAATTCCTAAACCGATTTCACTCATTTTCACCACGAAGGTACACTATATCCAAGAATATATGCTCACTTAGTTTTGCTAAGATATTTCACATATTAACCGATATATGCGGTATAAGGCCCACCGCAAGTTGGATAATCCGAATATTAGGTATATGGGCGCTAGATGAAGTTATGACCCGATTTTAACCATTTTTAGTACAGAGACACACTAGTACAAGAAAAATATTCCGTCTGAATTAAATTAAGATATCTGAGAAATTAATCGATATTTTCGGGGAAAAATTACCCTTAGGCACTGAGTTTTTCATGTTCGAAATCACGAACCTTGAAAAGTTATAGTCCGATTTTGACAATTTTTCCACAAGACATGTCACAGCTCAAATACAGTATTTGTGCAAAGTTTCATTCCACTATCTTCATCGGTTCCTTATGTATAATTATAATGTGAAGGAATCAGATGGAATTCAAAGTTGAGTTATATGGAAAGTAGTCGTGGTTGTGAACCGATTTCGCTCATTTTCCATTCGTGTTATCTGTGTGCCAAGAAAGTATTATGTACCGCATTTTATTGAAATCGGTCGAGTAGTTCCTGAGATATGGTTTTTGTCCCAAAAGTGGGCGACGCCCATTTTCTATTTTTATACCCTGAACAGGGTAAATGATCAGTATGTTGAGCTGAGTCGATTTAGCCATGTCCGTCTGTCTGTCTGTCCGTCCGTCTGTCTGCATATATACGAACTAGTCCTTCAGTTTTTAAGATATCGTTTTGAAATTTGGCAGATATTATTTTACCTTCAAGAAGCTGCTCATTTGTCGGAACTGCCGATATCGGACCACTATATCATATAGCTGCCATACAAACTGAACGATCGGAATCAAGGGTTTATATGGAAAACTTCCGCATTTTACTACATATCTTCACGAAATTTGGTGTGAGTTATTGTTCAGAGAAATAATTTAATCTCCGAAAAAATTGTTCAGATCGGTTCACTATGGCATATAGCTGCCATACAAAGTGAACGATCGGAATCAATGGCTTGTATGGAAAACTTTAGATTTGCTTAAACACATAGTTACTAAAAGAAATGCACCCGTGAAGAGTATATTAGCTTCGGTACAGCCGATGTTAACGTTTTTTCTTGTTATATAATGAGAACAGCTTCTTCTGCCATTTCTTCTGTAAGATTTAGTATTTCTGACGTTTTTCTTTAGTAAGTAAGTTACATAACCCTTGTATGGAAGGTGGCCGTAGTTATTAACCTATTTCACCTAAATGTATGGTGTGTAATGTGGTACGTAAGGAAAGTGACTGCAGAAAGTTTGGCTTATATAGCTTTAGTAGTTGACGAGATATGTACAAAAAACTTATTAGGGGGCGGCGTCACGCCCACTTCCCTAAAAAAATTACATCCAAATATGCCCTTCCTATTGAGATCCTTTATATCAAATTTTATAACTTTACTTATGGCTTAGTTATGACACTTTATAGGTTTTCGGTTTTCAACCTTTTGTAGGCGTCGCAATCGCCCTCCCACGGTCCCCGGGAATATGTGTACCAAGTTTCGTCCAGATATCTTAATATTTACTCTCTGTTATCCGTTGCACGAAAGGACGAACGGACAGACCGACATCCGGAATTTAACTCGTCTCGTCATCCTGATCATTTTAATGTATATAACCCTATATCTAACTCGTTTAGTTTTATGACTTACAGGCAACCGTTATGTTAACATAACTATAATACTCTCTTATCAACTTTGTAGAGTATAAAAATAGTATAAGTTTTTTTTTTTTCAGCCGATGAAACCCAACTAACATCTTAATCAAGTGTACACAATGAAACCCTGTCGTGAAGCAAATTGGTGGTTTTTAAGGTTATTTCGAAAATTGCTACTATATTTATAGGAATCGATAGAAATATAAGTATTTTTGAGGTTTTTGAAACGGTGCTTTTGTTCGTGTTGAAACATTTTTATGAACGGGACGATTTCAGATCAATTCGCTGAGGTTATAGTCGTAGTCTATAGACACGCATATTCGACTTATCGATTTTCATATCGGCCTTTAGAATATTTTTGACTTGGGTTACTTAACAATATTGGACAGCTCATCACTATAATTACTATTTTGTATGCAAGATTTGAGGTTATGATTCCTTTTCAGGTAGATTTTTAGTATTGAAAGGTTTGACTCCATTAAACATATATATTGGATAATTTTATTACTAGCTTGATATGATATTTTTATGTTATAGTAATGAAAAACCAAACAAGTTTCATCTATCGAGAAATCAATATAATCTATTTGAAGTAGTGAAAGAGTACTGGTCCATATAGATGTTAGTAGTATCACAGCTATTATTAACTATTTATAATTTATATACTTCTATATACATAATTACATAAATATGTATCCGCGTTTAACCTCATAATTCGCAATAACTCCGTGATGAAATCAAATCTATATCATATTGAGATTTGATGCTAAATAGGTAATAAGTTCAACGCTAGATTCAAATACGAAAGCGATGGTAAGCATACACACACACCCTTGAAAACATACATAATATGACATCAAACTACCCGCACTTTATTAGTGTTCTAGCGACACTGACCTGGTCAAACCCCAGCTGCCGACCGCATTCCACTCATAAATAATGCAATGAATTATCACACTCGACTCATGAATGTGTAAGAGGTGAATCTGTGATATGCCACACTTCTTTTATTGCGTAACACATGCGCACACACTTTAATAAACTGTGCGATTTTTATATATTTATTTTAGTCCTTTATATATTATATTGGTGAGAGATACGTTTACATAGGATACGTTGTAGTTGTTAGTGGATCAAACATACCTTTCTCATTGTCGCTGTGTAGCGAGGCAACGCTGCCGAAGAAACGTTTATCCAATATTTGTAGCAATTGCAGAGCGGTGGAATGCACTTCAACACGTGGACAACCGGTCATTAGCAGTGTGACCGTTATCACCGAGGTGTAGTGATCACAAGGGTATTCTCTGTAAAAAAAAATATAGAAAAAATTAAATAAAATTTAAATTAAAATTAAATTTAAAAAATTAAATAAATAAAATAGTGCTTAAAAGCAGTCTCGTTTTCTAGTTTATACTTATTTTTAATACGCCTGAATGTAGGCAACGTTTTTCTAATTTATACTTATTTTTATAAAATGCGCCTAAATGTAGGCAACGTTTTGATTCAATACCGATTTACTCTCGTTTAGAGTAGAAAATCAACTTTTATCTTCATCAATACAGTGACATTGTACAATAAAAAATCATATTTCTATTTTTCCAACAAAACCAGAAATTTAGCTTAAAACCCACCGAACTAAATTTAAAGCAACACAGTTGATACATAAATATTATTTTTTCATACCGCTTCCGATGCTTAGGCTTAGTTCTAGGGACGGCACAGAAAGCAATCAAATGTCTGTCAGTGGATAAACAAAAAAAAATCGGCTTTACAGATTCGGTCACACTGATGCTGCTGTAGCATACAACCAAACATATGCGCCAGATAACGCCTGTATATGTGTGCGTTTATTATGAATAGGCTGTTGCAAAGGGTTAAACGAGGAATGTAACGGGTGATTTTTTTGAGGTTAGGATTTTCATGCATTAGTATTTGACAGATCACGTGGGATTTCAACATGGTGTCAAAGAGAAAGATGCTCAGTATGCTTTGACATTTCATCATGAATAGACTTACTAACGAGCAACGCTTGCAAATCATTGAATTTTATTACCAAAATCAGTGTTCGGTTCGAAAATTTTTTTATCGACAAATTTTGTTCAGCGATGAGGCTCATTTCTGGTTGAATGGCTACGTAAATAAGCAAAATTGCCGCATTTGGGGTGAAGAGCAACCAGAAGCCGTTCAAGAACTGCCCATGCATCCCGAAAAATGCACTGTTTGGTGTGGTTTGTACGCTGGTGGAATCATTGGACCGTATTTTTTCAAAGATGCTGTTGGACGCAACGTTACGGTGAATGGCGATCGCTATCGTTCGATGCTAACAAACTTTTTGTTGCCAAAAATGGAAGAACTGAACTTGGTTGACATGTGGTTTCAACAAGATGGCGCTACATGCCACACAGCTCGCGATTCTATGGCCATTTTGAGGGAAAACTTCGGAGAACAATTCATCTCAAGAAATGGACCCGTAAGTTGGCCACCAAGATCATGCGATTTAACGCCTTTAGACTATTTTTTGTGGGGCTACGTCAAGTCTAAAGTCTACAGAAATAAGCCAGCAACTATTCCAGCTTTGGAAGACAACATTTCTGAAGAAATTCGGGCTATTCCGGCCGAAATGCTCGAAAAAGTTGCCCAAAATTGGACTTTCCGAATGGACCACCTAAGACGCAGCCGCGGTCAACATTTAAATGAAATTATCTTCAAAAAGTAAATGTCATGAACCAATCTAACGTTTCAAATAAAGAACCGATGAGATTTTGCAAATTTTATGCGTTTTTTTTTTTTAAAAGTTATCAATCTCTTAAAAAATCACCCTTTACCTACAGAAAAATATCAAAACCATTGAGATGTAAGCGAATATTAATTCGAAGAAGGCAATTTAATTTTACTACAGTACTACAGTGCCAAAGAAGACACGTG
Source organism: Zeugodacus tau (assembly GCA_031772095.1). NCBI lineage: Eukaryota > Metazoa > Arthropoda > Insecta > Diptera > Tephritidae > Zeugodacus > Zeugodacus tau. The sequence goes on along the minus strand of CM062653.1, from coordinate 54,733,485 downwards.
AGTTTTATGGAATTCCGAATATGCAGCATAGATTATACTATAAGGACAGTGGCACCAAGCGCTAAGGTTGACAATCCCGAAAGGATATTGGCTATTCGAATATAATAAGTATGAAATTTTGTATTTAAGCTGGCTTTTAAAAATGTTTTTGATATAATATATATTTCGAAGTGTCACTGGTTCAAAAACTCGTCAACTTTTTAAACTATTAGCACCGTTATCTAAGCAAAAAATACAATATTCGTATATAATAAGTTGAATTTTCGAAATATGAAAAATTAATTTTAAGTTCGAAAAAAATTGACTTTCGAACACTCACAAATGAAGACTATTTTTAGCAGAGAATATAAAATTTTGAATCAACATGTCACAAAAAATAATAAAAAAAAAATTATAATTTAATAATTTTGTAAAAAAAAAATTAATTAAAATATTAAAATTAAAAAAAAAATAAAAAACAAATCGATAAATAAATTTGAGGGAAAAATTAAATATACGTATGTACCTATGTCAAATTCAAGTTCGAAATATTTCACATTTCGAACATATAAAATTTAAGAATATTTTGATCAAAAATTAGAAAACTTTACATAAACGAAAACAAATTAATAATAAATTCATAAAAAAGAAAAAATTGGGAGGGTAAAAAAAAGTTTAGAAAAAATTATATGAAATACATACGGAAAAAGTTTATTTAAATATAATTAAAAAATTGATAATATTAAAGAAGTATTGCGAAAATATTAAAAGCTTAATTCAAGTTCGAAAAACATTGACATACGTACATTTAAATTTGAGCAGAAAATATAAAATTTTAAGTGAAAGTATTGAAAAAATATTAAATAAATACATAAAAATAATACAGATTAAAATATAATTGCGAAAATAAAAAAGAAAAAAAATAGAATTAAAAAAATAAAATTTCCAAATTGCATAAAAAATTTAATTTTCAAAAAAAAAAAATAAAAAAATATAATAAAAAAAATATTTCGAAATTTTTAAAAATTTAATTCATGTTCAAAAAATATTGATTTTCGAAAACTGTTTCAGAATTTCAAAATTAAAAAAAAAATTATTGTTTTATTAAATAATTCAATATGTTTACAATATTATCCAAATTTATCAAATCAATCCAAGTAATATTCCAAGAGATATAGATATGGAATTTCCGTCCAACAGACCACGTCACTTAAGGGAGGGGTCTGGGTTTTCACTTTCGAAAAATCGATTTTTTTTTGTTTATCTTATTTTTTAACATTTCAAGAATATGTCCTCAAAATTTTAATCCGATCTAAGAAATATTCATGAAGTTATTGTTTAATTTGTCTCGGGGCCTTTAAAGCTCTAACTCTAACAGCTACGGCTTTAAACGCGTTTTTCTCAAAACTACTTTTTTGAAGTCCGTGTTCACTGCCATTTGAAAACTACTCGACCGATTCATTTCAAACTTGATACACATTTTCTTCACATAAAATACCTCCCCCCATACGTTTAGTAATTTTTTTTTTAACAAGGGTGTTTCCCACCCAGAAAATGGCGGACATTTAAGTCGAAAATAACGGTTCACACTTTAGATGGCCGCCAAAAATGTTTAAATTAAAAATTTAATAATCAGAGAACGTTGGGGGGAAGATTTGTTTAAAATTTAACAAAATTTTTATGGTTTTTCATTTTCGGATAATTTCCGGCCGAGTTACAGTGAACACCGCAAATTGTTTTTTTTTTCAACACGTCCTAGGGGAAGCTCTGTCACGGGCTAATGGTTTAATATTTTTGCATGAAAAATTTACAGAACATAGTCAAAACTATGCTCAATAATGTATAGAAGGTTTGATTAAAATTGCTTAATCGATATTTGAGATAAAAAATCACAAAAAAAGTGTTTTTTTTGCGCTGAAACCCAGACCCCTCCCTTAACACTGGACACGATATCTCAAAAAGTTATGAAGCGATTGTGTTCCAATTTTGCACAGATGCTTTGGAATTACATTATCTAATTAATGAATGAAAGATTTTTTTATATTGTTATTAGAACTATTTTTTAGAGCCAATATATGGCGAATTTTTTGGTTAAAACTCTGTAAAAAATTCAAATTTCAATATTTTATTTTTTCATTCGTTCATTAACTAGATTTATTCATGTACTTTCGAGATATTTTTGGTTTATTGTTATTAGATGAACCAATCATAAGTTATGATGTCCTCCGCAAGACCATTTTTTTTGACACGTCTAAATAAAAATTTCACAAAATACTGTTTAAACATGTATCTTTGATACGCTGAATTCTTTAAATGAAATATATGATTGCATATATTTAAACGAAAATTGTAAAAATACCCTTGTTTTTAGCCTCTGAAACCCACATAACACCTTAAATTTTAAAACTATTTTTAGCAGAAAATATAAAATTGTAAGTCAAAGTAATGAAAAAAATATTAAATAAAATAATACAATATATTTCAATGTATATTAAATGAAATACTTAAAAGATTAAATCGTAAAAAATTTAATAATATAATTTTTTTAATACAAAATATTAATCAATTTAAAAATATTTAGGAAGAAATATTTAAAAAAAAGTCCAAAAATCTCAAAAACTAAATTTCATGCTCATCTTTTGTGCTTAAATGCCATGAATAACAGTACATTTTAAATCACAACCGCAAACAGGCAGCCATTAACACGGCAGTAACGGTAACAAATGTTGCAGTGGCATGAGTACAGGGAAATAATAACATTGTTAATAGGAAATGACACGCGAGGCAGACATAATTGCAGCTGTTTTGTGCCTTACGACTGCCGTGTTTGCAAAAATCCTCAACAAAATAATAGCGCTTATAAACGTGAAGGATATTAGCGCACATAATAAACTCGCTAAAAGCAATTGTGGATCTGCCGAGTGTTAGCGGCAGACATACGAGACTGCGAGGTTTACTTTTAATTTCACTTTTAATGGTCTGCACAAAGAAAAGGCCTTTAAAGGCTAATTAGTGTTTATTATTTCTTTAATAACTTTATTGTTTGTCAAGTTAGTTTGTTTATTTCGAAGTTGGTGAAATTGTATATTTGCGAATATCACTAAATTTTGTAAGAAAACTTTTTTCAACGAAAAAAAATTTAAAATTATTTTTTAATTAATCCTTTAAAGATTCTTATTCCACATTTTTCATTATGAATTTCTCAAATAAAAAAATTTCTATAATAATAGTCGACTCAAACTATATATTATATGTATATGTATATTTATATATATATAAATCCTACCTTGCACTAAAAATAGCAGCCAAAGCGAGGAAGCAAGCATCGGCGACACGCGCATTCGACCTATAGCAACGATCAATTACCCATTCGAGCAACACACTACTGTCCGGATTCGACTCGAGCAGCAAAACAACAGTATCACGAGCTAATAGATAAATCTGCAATGAAGTAAATTGTATTAATTGTATGTATTATTATACATATTTATTTTTTTTTTTTAAATTTAACACTTAATCTCATTTACATGCAATAAATTAATTCACTTTAAATATTTTTTCATTTAAAAACAGAATATGCTCACCTTTTCATCTTTGGATGTCAGCAACATGTCCAGCCATACATATAAAATACCGTAATCGGATAAATATGGTGCATAGAATATGTGACCGCAGCAGATCAGAGCGGATAGTGCCTGTATTAAAAATAGAAAATAATTAATTTCCAAGCAAATGCCAAGTATACTGTATGTATGAGTGTTTGAGTGTTTCAATGCAAAATATTATATGTGCATTAAGCTCATGAGACTTGAAAAGCTTTAATGGTGATTTAAATTTTTACAAAAAATTAAAAATTTAAATTTATTGTACAAAAATTTAATTTTATAAAAATATGTTTGCTTTAAAAGCTTTTTGAGTCACTATATTGGCTTTTGAAAAGCTTTTCTGAGCTTTTGAAACTTTTCTGAGCTTTTGATTAAAAGTTTAGTTCAAAAATTGCTTTCTAAGCTTTTGATTATAAATTTTGTTCAAAAATTTTTATTCACACATATTTTTCCACCCTTCTCAAACGAACAACTTACCTGCAGTGCACTAAACTGCAGCTTCTCCTCCTCTGGCGTTTGTCCAATCTGCGAAGTGAGTCCCAATGGCTTGGCAAATGGACCGCACCAATTGGCGAACAAATTGAAGAGACTGCGTTTTAGGTCTTGTGTCAAGAGTGTGCCACAAGATTCCACTGTAACGGTAGATTAAATACAATAAATATATATATTTTTTTTTAAATAACTGATGACAAACTCACGTGAGAAATTCTTAATCATTTTTCGTATGAAATTGCAGAAATGTGCTTTCACTTCGCGTATGCTGGTGTTGTCCTTGTCCGTTTCGGCTAGGAGGTACTGTATAGCACCTTCAATATATTCGACAAAAGTTGGATGTAGAGACATTGTGTCGCGATCCAGTACACATGGGCTAAAAGAAGAGAATAAAATATTCAAGTATAAATTTTAATTTAAAATATTTTTATTTTTATTGTATTTAAAAATACAGTTATATAATATAATTAAAAAATTAAATTTCAAATTTATATAAATATTTATACATATGTATGTATGATATTTTTCGATCATATTTGTTCTCCATTTTTCGAATGAAAATTTATGTTCAAATAAGAGTTCATAAAAAAGGATTATTATTTTCGAAAAAATGATTCACATTCGAAATCAAAAATTATTTAAATATCGACCAATTAATATTTAAATGTTTTCGAACATAACTTCGAAAATTGAATAAAATTACAATGATGTTTGAAGATGATAAATAAACTGTTTATATTAAAATTCACAATATAATTGCAAAATAAATCAGTTAGCTGAGTGCACCTCGAATTGAAAATGTTAGAAAATAAATATTCGAAAAAAAAGTTTTTAGCTTGGAAATTTGAAAATCAGTTTAGACTAAAGTTTGTATTTAATTTTATTTGAAAAGTGAAAATTGAAAACAAACAAACAATACTACTGTTTCAATCAAAAATGTTGAATTAGTATGGAAGAATGTTCGAAACATAAATTTAAAACGATTCAAAAAAGTTTAAATAAAAAAAATTTATTTGGAAATCGATTATATGTCTGTATTAATGTAGTTAATAATCAAATAATATGGGTTCAAATATTAACAAAATGAGATAAAACTTCGAAAACAATTTTCGAATATATTTAAAGTTTATAATTAAAACTAAAACTATTAAAAATGCATAATCAATTTGATCAATTCAATTTTGAAAAATTGGTAAAAAATTTCGAAATATAATGCGTAAAAAATAGATTATAAAAAATAAGTTTAAAATAAAATATTCGATTATTTTTATGAAAAACAAAAGTAATCAAATAATTGAGTTAACATCATATATATCAAAATTATAAAATCAGGTTTCAGCGGATTTCGAAAATGGTTTTAAAGATCCACTATTTAAAATTTTGTTTCATAAAAAAAGTTTAAACTTCGAATATAAAAGAAGTTGAAGTTAAAATGAAACATTTAAAATTCTAATTAAATTAAAATTAAATATTTGAAATTTTAATTTTTATATTTTTTATTTAAATTTATTTATTATTAATTTGTTAACATTTGTTTCTTAAACTATTGTTAAATTTTTTAAATTTATATATTAAAATTTTAAACCAAAATGCCGAAAACAATGAAAAAATATATCCGAAAAGCCGAAACATTACGAAACAGCCGAAAGCCTATGATGCTAGCGCTGCGTACTTTAGTTTATTTAATAATTTGTTTATTATGTAAGCTTTAATAAAATAAAATAAAAATATCCGAAAATAATGTTCGAAAATTTTCGAAATTCAGATTTTGCATTAAGAAATTATAAAAAAAATTTGTAACAATATCAGGTGAGTATGTTTTAAAATTTAGTTTATTTTGTTTCAGCGGTAAATGTTAAATATGATTATGATGTATTTCTAAAACCATCACAATCTATTCAATTTTCATAATGTTAAATAAGTTAAATTTGAAAATATTTAATTTTTTTTTTTCAAAAATAATAATTTCATCCACCACATATTTGTAGAAATTTATTTTTCGTTTTCCTGCAGAAATATATTCGAAAATAAAGTTCGAAAAATCTGCAAAAATATATTCGAAAATAAAGTTCGAAAAAACTGCAAAAATATATTCGAAAATGATGTTTGAAAAAACTGCAAAACTATATTCGAAAATAATGTTTGAAAAAACTGCAAAAATATATTCGAAAATAATGTTCGAAAATTTTCGAAATTGTCAATTTTTGCATTAATAAATTGTAAAAATATTGGCAACAATATCAGGTAAGTATATTTTAAAATTTGATTTATTTTGTCTCAATGGTAAGAATTAAATATGATTATTACATATTTTAAAAACCATCACAATCTATCGATTCTCAAATAAATTTTTAATTTTTAAAATTTTTCATTAAATAATTCAAAAAGTTAAATTTGAAAATCATTATTGCTTTTCTTTTCAAAAATAATAATTTCATCCACCACATCTTTGTGGCAATTTATTTTCCGTTTTTCCCGTTTCCGTTTTGTCGAAAAAACTGCAAAACTATATTCGAAAATAATGTTCGAAAAATTCGAAATTCACAATTTTTGCATTAATAAATTTAAAAAAAAATTTGGCAACAATTGTAAGGTAAGTATGTTTTAAAATTTAATTTATTTTGCCTCAGCGATAAGAATTAAATATGATTATACACTCTATTCGATTTTCATAATTGCTGCAAATAAGTTCAAATTTCAAAATATTTAATTTTTTTAATAACAATTTCATCCACCATCATCTTTGTGGCAATTTATTTCCGTTTTTCCCCACCACTTATGTTTAACATCTCATTTACCTAACACCGAATGTGCCATTTTCCGCAATTTTCTCCAAAACACGTACAAGCTGTAAGCGTAAAGCATCGCGACGACGCCGACGGCGCATGTTCTCCTGCTTGCGGTCGACAGCTTCGCGTATATACACAACCAGCTCCTCCATCAAATCCCTGTGAAAATTAAAAAATAAATGTTAAGCCTGTGTACACGCATGGAAACATATACAAACAAACATAAAAATGTACTTATGAGGAAATGCATGTTAAAAAGAGCGAAATAGTCGGCACATCGCGTATTTGCTTTTATGCATGCCTACACGCATTTGCTTCAAACACTTAGTTGTCATTTGAGTTGAAAAAATACGTTTTTTATAGAATAAAGTAGGCGCGACAGCATGACTTAAGCGTCAGAAGTCGCAATAGTTTTTATATGAAGACATAACAGGAGAGCATACCAATGCGTATGTGGCATAAAATGTTTATTTTCGAAAAGTTATTATGTCGAGTTGTGTCGTTTTAGCGGTAAAGTAAAAAAGGCCTTGTAAATAGGTATTTACTTATGTAAGTATATATGTATTTGTGTTATTATATATTTGAAAAACACATGCACGTTTTCGTATTTTCCACACACTCACACCCATTACACCTGTCTACAAAGCTTATTAAATTCACATTTTGCATTTCACTTACTTCAGGGCTTCATGATTAATCATGCCAAGTGCATTTACGGCCGCATCACGCACTTCCACCACCTCACAGCGCAACAGTGGCACCACCAGCTTATAGAGTGCTTGCGGCGATGCCGAACCCATAACGGATTTATCACTGCGATCAGCATTCAAGGAATCGGGCGATGAGCTAAAAAAGCGCGTACGCAGGAAAAACAGAAAGACGGTTATTAAAAAATGCTTTTAAGACGACATATGTATGCTGGTGTATGAATATTAAATGTGTATAACGATGTATTATTATTGTTTTTGTAATCTTTTTTTTTTTAATTCCACATAATCTTTTTAGTCTCTCAAAAAAAACATTAATTTACAAACTCTTAATCCTTTAATGCAAAATTTCAGTCTAATTTGCGCAAACCGCGGGGAGGGCGGAAACCACTAAACAAACTCAAACTCAAACTGAACTAGAAGGCAGCGAGCGAATTCAACGAAACTCAAGGCAAACACAAATACTGAAAAACAAATAACACGAAGTTGGCGATTCGAACACATTTTTTTTTTTCAATTTTTAATTCATTCTTGCAACTACTCGATGCATTGTACATTGTTTTTGCTGTTGTTGTAAAAGAAAAGCTTTTAATTTGAACGCAATCATTAGGCAAAAAACTAAAATAAGTAGAGAGAAGAAAAAAACTAAAAATATTGGAAATAAGTGCAATTATTAGTTAGCAGAAATAAATTATAGGCTGTGATTGTGTTTAAGCAATGTCAAAAATTTTGATAACTACTAGTACTACGAAACTACATTTAAGAAAATAAGAAGAGGTTTTACACTACCAGATTGCAGCATGCTAATATCAAAGCTTAGAATTACACTAAGATACAGAATAAATATTAAAAGCGCACTACTGTACTACAGCATAAGTTGTATATAAATAATAGTATATATATACATATATTAAGAAAATAATGTCAAACAAGTAAGGAAGGGCTAAGTTCGGGTGTAACCGAACATTTTATACTCTCGCAATTTATTGATGTAATTTTATAAAGATAACACATGTCGACCCATATATTTGGTATAAAGTTCAATAGAATAACGAAAATCATCATAAATAGTATATGGGGACTGAGGTAATTCCTAAACCGATTTCACTCGTTTTCACCACCAAGATACAATGTATCGAAGACTATACGCTCACTTAATTTAATATTACTTATAATTAGGTATATGGGATCTGGGGGAAGTTATGACCCGATTTTTACCATTTCAGGTACAGAGAGAAACTGTTATAAGAAAAAAATTCAGAGGGAATGAATTACATTAAAATATCTGATACCTATATTTTCGGTGAAAAATTAACCTTAGGCACTGAGTTCTTCATGTTCGATATCAGGGGCCTTGAAAAGTCATGGTCCGATTTTGACAATTTTTCCACAAGTGATGTCACAGCTCAAATACAGTATTTGTGTAAAGTTTTATTCCGCTATCTTTATCGGTTCCTTATGTATACATTATAAAGTGAACGAATCAGAAGGAATTCAAAATTGAGTTATATGGGAAGTAGACGTAGTTGTGAACCGATTTCGCCCATATTCCAGCCGTGTCATCAGGGTGTCAAGAAAGTGTTATATACCGAATTTCATTGAAATCGGTCGAATAGTTCTTGAGATATGGTTTTTGACCCATAAGTGGGCGACGCCACGCCCTTTTTCCATTTTGTAAAAAAATCTCAGTGCAGCTTCCTTCTGCCATTTCTCATGTAAAATTTGGTGTTTCTGACGTTTTTCGTTAGTGAGTTAACCCACTTTTAGTAATTTTCAACCTAACCTTTGTATGGGAGGTGGGCGTGGTTATTATCCGATTACTTTCATTTTTGGACTGTATAAGGAAATGGCTAAAAGAAACGACTGCAGAAAGTTTGGTTTATATTGCTTTATTGGTTTACGAGTTATATACAAAAAACCTATTTGGGGGCGGGGTCACGCCCACTTTTCCAAAAAAATTACATCCAAATGTGCCCCTCCCTAATGGGATCCTATGTTCCAAATTTCATTTTCATAACTTTATTTATGGCTTAGTTATGACACTGTATAGGTTTTCGGTTTCCACCATTTTGTGGGCGTGGCAGTGGACCGATTTTGCCCATTTTCGAAAGCAACCTCCTCAGGGTGCCAAGGAACATGTGTTCCAAGTTTCATTAAGATATCTTAATTTTTACTCAAGTTATCGCTTGCACGGACAGACGGACGGACAGACGGACAGACGGACGGACAGACATCCGGATTTCAAATCCACTCGTCATCCTGATCATTTATGTATATATAACCCCATATCTAACTCTTATATTTCTTGGTGACACAAACAACCGTTATGTGAACAAAACTATGATACTCTGTGCAACAGGTTGCGAGAGTATAAAAAAATTTTAAATAATATATAGACCTTAGCATAAAGTTTTCTAAGAGCAGAGGAAGTAAGTAAAACTTTCTTTTAGACCAAAATCAAAATCATATGTCTTTTACTAAGCGACAAAAGAACGCTGAACTCTCTTAAAATTTTCTTGAAAGTATTTCACAACTCTGGCAACATCATAGCATTCTAATATATACTACTTTCTGATTGTTGCTGCTGTTTGTAGAGCTTTTGATGACAATCATACCCACATTCTTCATTTCGTATCTTTCCATATTGCAATATGACATTTTAAGGGGTTATATACAGTTAGGATTTTCAAAAAATCGATTGTTTTTTGAGTTTTCTCAATATATATATATCTGAGTATACACACACAAAATTTCAAGTCGATTCGACGAATATTTTCGAAGTTATAGACACATTAGTGAAGGCGCGCCGAGGGATCTCGCAGTAGGGGACAAACCTTTAAAGTCGTTTTTCTCGAAACGGTGTTTTCAAAGTCGGTGAGCAAGATTTCTCAAAAACGGCTGAACCGATCGGTCTGAAATTTTTACACAAGCTTCTTTTATTTTTTAGTAATTAATCGAAGGATTTCCCCATCTGATGAAAATTTATTATTTTTATAAACAATTAAAGAATCGAAATTTGGTCGAAAATCGAACCTTTTGCTTTGAGTAGCCGCCATTTTGTCAAACAATTTTTTTTTTGTTAATTCCTTCGATCAATCACTAGATTATTTATTATATTATTGAAATTTATTTGGTTATTGCATGTTAGATGATCCAGTCCAGAGATATCGAGGTCTTTTTTTTTGCGGACCTCTGCAAAATTGGCAATATCAACGTTCACGATAATTATTTTTGGCAATAAAAAATATGTGAATATAGTTTAAGGTTGTCATAATATACCTGCCAAGTTTCAAACCAATAAACCAAATAGTTTGCTTAGAACTGTATATAAGCCCTTAAATCGCCCCGGATGGCGAATATGAAAAACTTAGTGGCTAAGGAAATTTTTCACTGAAAATAACGGTAAATCTCTAAGATATTTTAATTTATTTCAATTCAGAAGAAATCTTTCTCTTCTAATAGTATGCCTTCTGTATCAAAAATTGTTAAAATCGGGCCACATCTTCCCTAGCTCCCATATACCTAATTATAGATTTTTCAAAACTACGATGGACTTAATACCTTATAAATCGGTTAAGATATTGAGGTTTTATTGAGAAGAGGTTGAGATATCTTAACAAAATTAAGTGAGCGTATAGTATTGGATATAATGCTTGCTGGTGAAAATGAATGAAGTCGGTTCAGGAATTAACTCAGCCCTCATATACTATATATGATGATTCTATTGGACTTTATGCCGAATATATGGGTCAAATTGTGTGTTATATTAATAAAATGACATCAATAAATTGCGAAAGTATATAGTGTTCGGTTGCAACCGAACTTAGCCCTTCCTTACATTTTAGTATTATTCATCAATTCAATACATGCTTAAATATTTTTTTTATTTTTTTTTATTTTATGATTCCAGACGAATCAGAGCTCATTTGTATGCATATGAGTAACACAAATTGAGAAAGGCATTTCCGTATAAACCATTGACCTTGAAATTGTTTAATGATATTTAAATTCTCATACGATCGATACGATCGATATGTACACCTTTAAATGATTATAATTGGATCAGGAAACTATATTTTCAATTAAAAAAAAAACAATTATTTCTAAACAAATGTACTTTTATAAATATATCGATAAATAAATCGAATCAAATAGATCAAATGGGGAAGATTTTAAAATAAAATTAACTAGAAACTTAATTAATAAGTCGAAAATAAGAATATCGAAAATTCGAAATTGAAAAATTACTAAATAAAATTTTGTAAAACCAAAAAACTTCGTATACATTCTTCATTATAATTTCTTTTTGTCTACAGAGCAATATTATTACCGAATTTCGAAGACTTACAAAATTTTTCAGACTTTCGAAATTCCGGAATTATATAATTCAGAGTAATAAGAGTACCGTTTTAAGAAGTTAGCGGCAGTCAGGATTTTCAAAAAAAATTTTGCATTTTCGTTAAGTGGAATATTTTAAAAATATTTCCTGAAAATTAAAAAAAAAGTTGATCCGATAATTACTTTTCGAATTATTCGACAAATAACAAAGAACGCTAGGACACTCCAAACCGCTAGTGTGAAACTTTAAATGCGTTTTTCTCAAAACTATGTTTTATGAACTGGTGGCAACTGTAGCTTGAAAACCGATCAGTAGATTATAATGAAATTTATATAGCTTTTAGAATACATAATAATCCTGGGACTGATCGAAGCTTTTTCTTTTTTTTCAAAAATTTCGATTTGTTAAGACCAATTAATTCCCGAAAATCTAGAAAAAAAATTCCCTGAGGCCGCCATTTTATTAATTTTTGAAAAAAAAGCTTCGATCCGATCCAGGATTATATATTTATAAAACTAATTTTAAACGTATCCGTTTGAATTTAGATGACTCTCCAAAGACTTATGATTGTCACCGCAAGGACCTTTTTTGGAACTTGGTAACTTTGGAAATTATAATTTTTTTTTTTCAAATTTTCATGACTTCAAGTCAAAACATTGTATAATAATGCCATATTACGACTTTTATAAAATAACATTATTTAACAGCAAAGAAAATTTCTGAAAAATCTCACTTTTGCGTGTCTCTGACTATCCCTAACCCCTTAAGGAGCACTGTTCTTGAATTTCTCAGTAGAGACTCTAACCAAACTAGTATTTTCGGGAGATTGATTCATAAGTAAAAAAAGTGGATTATTCGATTTTCGAATTAAGCTTTCAAAATCGAAATATATGGATTCGAAGTTCGAAAAAATTATTTTTTTTTTTAATTATTGTTAATTACAGGATATAGCTACCTATAAGTCCAAAATATAGATATAATCTAAATTTTCTTAATTCATTGGTATATAAAACTTTTTCGTCAAGCTTATTGACAGATGTTATAAGGGGTCCAGTATTTTTCGACTTTCTGCTATACCATGAAAAATTTGTAGCTGAGTTTTAAAATACCCAAATTTTTGGTGGTGATGATTTTGGAGATATCGTATTGTGCTCAACGTAAAAAATTGTCCACCAAGACAAAAAAAAAGATTTAAAGAACACGATTTTTTTTCAGTAAAGAAATTATATACATGCAATACATTTTATGGCTTCTTCGCACTCAGATTTCGATAAAAAATACGGTAGGACAATATACTGTTTTTCATCCGATATTAAGGGGTTATATACAGTTAGCCGGCCGAAAAAAAGTGAATTTTCCAGAATTTTTTCTAAGAAAACTTTTTAATTTATTGATCCAAAAATTTATACACATATTATGGTATCTTTTAACTGTATTTTAAGACTTAGTACTAGTAAAAATATTTATTTGAAAAAGAGCTACAGCTGATCTCCAGGAGCTCCTCTCAAAAAAGACGTTTTGCGGTGACCATTATATCTCGTTACTGGATCATCCGAAATTAAAAAACCAAACAGATTTCGTTAAAATAATGTTAAATCTAGTAATTAATCGAGGGAATAAGCAAAATAAAATTTTTTGACAAAATGGCGGTTTCTCAAAAAAAAAATCGATTTTTCACCGAAATTTCGGCCTTAAATTGTTTATAAAAAAAAATATTTATCGGAGAGAAAAAATCTTCGATTAATTACTAAAAAATATATTTAAGAAGGCCGTGTTAAAATTTGAGACTAATCGGTCTAGCCGTTTTCGAGTAATGTTGGTCACCGACTTTGAAAACACCAATTTGAGAAAAACGCGTTTAAAGTTTGGACCTTGTACTTCCAAGCACTCTGAAACGCCTTTTCAAATTTTTCATTTGCTTGTAACTTTGAAAATATTCACCGGAACGATATGAAATTTTCTGTGTGTATTCTTAAATATATGTACATTAAGAAAATGAAATAAAAAAATCGATTTTTTGAAAATTCTAACTGTATATAACCCCTTAAACTTGGGTGCTGATAACCGGTCCGAAATCGATGATACCAAAGCAATGGAAATGAAGAGCATATTCTTTTGAAAAATAAAATAATCTAAAATACGAGACAAACTAACAAGAAGCGCATTCGCAATCAAAAAAAACTGTATTCCTTAACACACACATACATACGAATGCATATTAAGCGAAATATAACTGATACTACTAATTTATAACTTAAGGACTGCTGAGGGACACCATATCATACTGCAAAAACTACTTCATTTTCAAAATTTTATTACAATAATATGTACATACAGCTAACTAATACCTCCAAAGCTAATGCTACAATAACAATAACAAGCGCGCCAAAAGCATGAACTAAGCCAAACAATTTGGAATACATACACACACAACCCAAGCAACTAAAGTCACACCAAAAGTTCTAAAATATAGTTTGTTGCTTGCTAATATTTTTTTTTGCAAATTTTTGTTTTTGCATTTTTTGTAATTTTTTTGGTTTCACTTTTGTATGTATGTATGTGCACATATGTATATGTATTTTACCCAAGTCGTTTCTGTCGTGCCTCCTTACGGCCATATGAGAGCGGCAGCGTAAAGCGTGTCACAATCCCCTCGGGTCCAAACACATTCGATGGTATATTATCCAAAGAATCGGATAGTGACCGTGAGTCCGATTGATCTTGTAGACTAAAATTATTAATGAATTGAGTATTGGTATTGAGTTGAGCAACGCCATCAAAACGTATGTATGTACGTATGTATGAGAGTTTGTTGAATGCCACAAAACGTTCGTGTTCGTTACAAACAAAAGGAAAATATGATGAAATGCCGAAGCATTTCTTCAAAATGATAGGGAATCACTGGTTATATGACGTATGCTTTGATTTGATGTTGTGTATAATGCTGGCATCACATTGTACGCGTACTTTTTTTATTAATTTTTTTTTAGGTGAAATGCGACGATGGCGGTTTATACTATGTGTCTACATTGACATACATACACTACGATATTTATATAATATATTTATATATACATATATATGGGCGAGTGAGTTAGTAAAGCGAACTTAAAGAGTAATTTTAGTAGTTACTTAAACCTTACATTACAAAATACCAACACAGAGTGAGAGTGTATGTGTGTATGTGTACAAATAGTAGATTGTTGTTGCGTGCAATAAATTTACATAAATATATATGTATGTATATATAATCAACTAATTATTATGGCAACAGATGGCACGTAAAATAAAGTTTGAAAACATGCATAGAAACAAATATAGATTTTAGTTAGAGAAGAGAATTGAATAAGCTTGACTATTATATAAGTAATTTTCGTAAAAAACATAAGAAACACTGAGCACATATGAAAGAAAAAATTGATTTTCGAAAAAAATTTTAAATGAAATAAACAAAATTCGCGTATAATTAGTGCTCTCATAAGTCTTAAGGCAAGTTTTTTGAGATAGTCGCAGTTGTAGCTGCTACAGTATCTACATACAGGGTGATAATATTTTATTTTCGGTAGTAAACATTGAATAATCTTGCGATTTAGACACATATTTTCGAATCCACACTTTCATACAGTTTTAAAAGCGCATAGGACCATTTCGCACTAACTTCGAATTCGAGTTCGAAAATTCGAAATTATTCGAAAACGTTAAAAACATCATTGAGTGATTATTTTCCCACAAAAGTTAATGGAAAATTCGAAATTAATTTGAAAACGTCAAAATCATCATTGAGTTATTATTTTAGCACACAATTTAATGGAAATTGATAGCGATGAATGTCTTATTATCTTCGAAAACTGCAAAACCATCTTTGAGTCATTATTTTCGCACACAATTTAATGGAAATTGATAGTGATGGATGTCTTATTAGCTTCGAAAACGTCAAAACCATCTTCGAGTCATTACTTTCGCACACAATTTAATGGAAATTGATAGTGATGGATGTCTTATTATCTTCGAATTCAAATTTGAATATTCGAAATTCATTCGAAAATGTTAAAACATTATTATTTTCACACAAAAGTTAATGGAAACTGCTACAATGGATATCTAACTATTTTCGAATTTAAATTCGAAAATTCGAAATTCATCCCAAAGTGTCAAAATCATCATTTCGAACAAAAAATAATGGAACCTAATAGTAATGGACATTGGTACCTAACACGTGTGTTGGCATGACAATGAAATCAAAAAGATGACGCACCCTGTAGATTCACAAATACGTAAATATTGAGCCAATTATTGCATCATGCGGAATAATAAATTGTGTGCAGTGTCTAATAAGTTGTGTTTTAAATTAAAAAAAAAAATATTTTGAATATAAATTTTATAAAATAAACAAAGACACACAAACCGACTACTACCATACGTGCATTAATGATATAGTGACGATGTGGAGGACATGTTTGTACGTGTTATTAATAGAATATTGAAAGAAAAATAACTTTTGTATGTACTATGACCATAGAGAAGAATATTATTTACGAAAAAATATACAAAAACTAAAATAATATGCATTGAAAAATTGAGAAATCAAAAAACAAAAACGCAAAGAGCGAACGACAAACAGCTGCTTATGTTATGAGTAGTCCGTTAGAAGTATGCTAAAATAAGTTTAAAAAGTCGCGCACACAATCACACACACACATACACATAAGAATGGCACACAAACAACTTACCTCAAACTCAAATCGGGCGAGGCACAACGCACGGCAACGCTCGGTATTTGCGGCACCAGACGCATAGCGCAACCCACTTGATTGCGCCACAATTTCAAATAGAGATCCTTTTGACTTTCGGTGGGCATTTTCTTGGTGGGCGCCGAGCTGCGCAGCAAGGAAGCGCGATTATCACTAACGGGACTGCAAGAAAAGAGATTATAAATTATAGAAATTAAAATTCATTGTAGTCCGAGACAACTCACGTGGGATCAATGACGCTGTAGAGCGTAGTGACGCGTGAGTAACAAATGGGCCAAGCCTGCGCTACAGCCGACGGACACTGTTGTAGTATGCGATTGCGCTCCAAGAAACCGAACAGCACCATAGACCAGGGATCAAATGGTTGCTGCTGATGTGTTGTGCTGCTCTGCGACAAATTCAGCGTCGATGTGGATGACTTGGAGGTGTCTAGCGAGACTAAAATTATTTTGAGGTTATTTATAAAGTTTTTTAAAGAAAAGTTAGGGGCACAAACCATCGCTGAGACCAGCCATCCATACACCGCTCGTGCGTTCGGCAATCCATTGCAAGTCTATGGCATTAGCATTGAGTATAGCAGTCTTCTCGGAAGGTGGCAAGTGTGGCAAGCATTTCTCTAAGACCTGCAGGTAATGAAAATAATTTTAGAATTTAATTAATGAGAGTAGACTTCTTAAATATATATTAAGAAGCACCATTAAAGACACTACACCCACCTGTGCACATGATTTGTCAATCACATCAATGACCGGTGGCTCTGTCTCGGGTATGCCGAGCGCTTTCATGAGATTTTTCACTTCTTTCAGTATCATGGCCGCCAGTTTGCGCAAGAATGGACGATAATTGCAGAGCAACACCAAAGCGAAACCCTCAACGAAGTGTAGCGTTGTTACCAGCGGTATCTCATTCTTCTTCGCCGCATCACCGATATTGATGACAGTCGTCTGTGTTATGCTCGACATGCCGCTGGATGTAATGCTTGAGGCGCCACTCGAATTTGTATTCACGCTCTTCACATTACTCGCGCTCGATAGCTGACTGGTGGCGGTATCTTTACCCGCTATACCGCCAGCCACTGTTACACCAGCAACAACACCACCAACAACACCCGTTGTGGCACCAGTAGCCACACCCGCCGCGGTCATTGTGGTTTTCAACGCATTCGTATTCGAATTGCCATTGCCATTCACATTGATGGCACAACGCCATATATTGAGGAATACGAACAGCATGCGCGTGCAATTCTCCAGCAATTGCGGATAAGTGTCGGTGACATCGCGCACCAGAAACTGTGTGTAACCGTGCACGACATCCTGACGCCAATCCGGGAAGTCAATTACCAACGTTTGCAGCGACTGATGTGTCAAGATGCGCAACTCCTCGTCCATGTGTACGGTGAGGCGTGAGAGCAGATCCACCAACTCTTGTGCGGTCATCGTTTCGGGTATGAGACGCGGCACTGCAGCGACACAAGTACGAAAGAGATCAATGCGTGGCTTACGTTCGCCCGAAAGCATTTCGTCAGGTTCTTTATTTTGATTTTGTGTATTCGTCATCATCAACGGGCGTCCATAGTGCACGTCCAATGCGCGTAGTATGTCGACGAAGACGCGACGCACGTGCGGAAAGTATGTCGACATGCCAATACTGCGTGCTGTGTCATCGGTGAGCATTTTATTAATGTAGGTCTTCTTCACACGCAAGGTATTGCCGGAGGGCAAAACGGGCACGGTGCGTGGCATCGGTGGTTCGCCGTCCTTTTGCTGCAGCGAGTCGGCGACGACGAGGAAGGCACGCAGACCGATGCTCATGCGTTCCGGATTCAGAATTAACTGCAAAGAAGTAAAAAAAAAAATAAAAATTTCAAAACTATCAACCAAAATTACCGTTACTCACCTTAATTGAGCGTCCCACACAGAGTAAATCGTAGACAATCTCACGCATGGCGAAATCCAAACGCTCTTGCGCTATGAATTGTATGATTTTCACGAAAATATTCAATGGTGTATCACGTGGCACGACACCTTTGGAACCCCTATTTGAAAAAAAAAAAAATTATATTCAATTACAAATCCACCACATTTTAATGTTTTTTTTTTTCAATTAAATACTCACTTTGGAAACAGCGAGTTTACAATACTTTGCAGTCGCGAGTGTGTCGCCGAGTTCGACTCGCATTTGATGCGTATCATGTAGACCCATAGCAGACGATAGAGTGACTCTAGCGCTACACGGCTCATTTTGGCATCGCGGTTTTTCAAATTACTCAGACACATGGCCAAGAAGTAATGCCAGTTGGAGAGAAAGAATGCCTTTTGCGACACACATAGCAGGCAAGTGACTAACGGAAATAAAGCTAAGCGGTGCTTGGATTTGGTTGAAGCGTCCAGTGTTTGTACATACAAGAGCTCAACGAAATTTTTCACACAAGGAACATTTACCTCATTTTTCACAGCCTGAAAGAGAGTTCGAAAAAATAAAGAGAGTGAATTAGTGAAAGGTTAATATAAATTAAATATGTAAAAATAATTGTTTCGTTAACATTCTGAGAGGAAAAATTTTCATGTAATTCTGAATTCGAATTCTGAATCTGTCGAGTTGATAATCAATAAATGTGATAATAATCTGGATCAATTCTGGTTACTTCACACTGCATGTTTTGGAAAGTGGTTTGTGGATTGAATTCTAAATAGCGGTGCTTATTCACAGAAATAAATATTTTCGAAATCAAAAAACATATTTCGAAATGGGAACGAAAGTCATCAAACAATGCAATTTTAAAACTTTATCAAAATGAGGACCTGAATATTTCAGGACTGGATATGAACTTTCAGTCAAACATTTTTTTTTTTAATTTCGAAATTTGTTTCGAAGTTGAAAGCATAAGCTGGAATGACTATATCAATGATTGCAAAACATTTAATATTTCAAAATATTTCGTTCTCCAACTATCAGAAAAAAAATAATAATTTCGAATTTTTTTCGAAGTTGAAAAAATGGAAATGGAATGAAAGCTAAAATAGCTATAACAATAATACTAAAAAATTCGAAAATATTTATAAATCAAACTCGATTCAACTACAAAAAAAAATATTTTCAATGGAATATTTTTCGAAGTTGAAATAATGAACTGGCATAGCTATAGCAATAATTGTAAAACATTCCAAAATATTTATAAATACTTATAGCAATTATTATTATCCAACTATCAAAAACATTTTTTTTAATTTCGAATTTTTTTCGAAGTTCAAAGAATGAGCTGGAATGACTACAGCAATTATTGTAATACATTCGAAAATATTTATAAATATTTCTTGATTCAACTACTGTTTTTTTTAAGTTCTTGGAAACATTGGAGAAGGATGAGCTGGAGTGAGCAATTAATGTAAAAAATTCGAAAATATTTAAAAATCTTTCTACCAAAAACATTTTTTTTTTATTTCGAATTTTTTTTTAAGTTAAAAGAATGAGCTGAAATGACAATAGCAATTATTGTAAAACATTCGAGAATATTTAAATAAATATATTTCCCAATTAAACTACCCTTTTTTTAATTTCGAAATTTTTTCGAAGTTGATAGGATGAACCGGAATGAACAATCAATGTAAACAATTCGAAAATGTTTATAAATCTTTATACCAAAAACATATATTTTTATTACGAAGTTAGGAGGATGAGCTTAATGACGATAGCAATAATTGTAAAACTTTCCAAAATATATATAAATCCTTATAGCAATTATTGTAAAACATTCGGGAATATTTAAAAATATTTCTCTATCCAACTACCAAAAACATATTGTTTCATTTCGAATTTTATTCGAAATTGAAAGTATGGGCTCCTTTGGCTATAGCAATAATTGTTAAACGTTCGAGAATATTTTTAAATATTTCTCTATCCAACTACCGAAAACATTTTTTTTTTAATTTCGAATTTTTTCGAAGTTGAAAGAATGAGCTGGAAGCTATTCCATATAGCAATAATGCTAAATTATTCAAAAATATTTATAAATCTTTCTCGATTCAGCTACCAAAAAATTTTGTTTTAATTTCGAATTTTTTTCGAAGTTGAGAGAATGAGCTGGAATAACAATCGCATAAATTGTAGAGCATATGAAATGTTTATTCACATTTTTTTTTGTTTGTATGAGTCATGATATTAGTCATACATTTGACATGAAAAGCACTAAAAAAAAACTCTCTGAATAAAACTGCAAATGAGATTATAAAAATAATAAATATTCACGTATACTCACCGCAGCTACTGGTACTAGAATCTCAACAAATAGACCCGCCAGCGCATGCTTGATGTCCTTATCTTTAACTTCGAGAAAATACTGACCACATTCGTGCATAAATTGAAAGGAAGCCTCGAACTCCTCAATTGGCACCATCTGTGTGTGGATAAAAAATATGAATAACAGTTATTACAATACACTGAATCACTTATCAAACACAATATTCACCTTAACGCGAAAGAATTTCATACCCATCAGCAGGCTTATGATGCACTGCGTCGTCGTGTTGGATGCCTCTTTGGCGCGCAACTCCTTCAGCTCGCTCATGAAACGTTTGCGCACCGACGAGAAACGACTCTGCGCCAAAACGCCGATGACCTCCGCATACAAATCGGCAATCATGTGTATATTGTGCGCATTCGGATTGTTCTGTTGGCCCTCCTTGTGCTTGAAATGCTTGAAAGCTAAATTCTCAATATTCCGTATGAGATCCTCATGACCCGGATGAAAGGGCAACTGTTTGAGTATTTCAATAAGCGCCAAACAAAATATGAATTCCACTGCGGCCTCACGGCGTTGCAGCTGGAATTCCATATCGGTGGTGGGTTTCGGTGTGGTGTTCTTCTCCAAACGTTTGAGATCATTTTTAATTTCACCATCGGAC
This sequence comes from Zeugodacus tau, assembly GCA_031772095.1. Taxonomy (NCBI): domain Eukaryota; kingdom Metazoa; phylum Arthropoda; class Insecta; order Diptera; family Tephritidae; genus Zeugodacus; species Zeugodacus tau. The sequence continues at coordinate 54,711,922 of CM062653.1, read as the reverse complement.
AGCTGGCGACGATGCCACGCCAGCAGTGTGTGCAACAGCGATGGCAGACAATGTTCGGCCACAGAGCCGAGCGCCGACAACAGCTGATCGAATTGTTGATCTTCACCGCGTTGCAACAGCTTCGACAAATGCTTGTCGGCGCTCTCGAGCATCACCAGCTCAATCTTTTTCTCCGCCTGCACGGTGAAATCACTGAATAAATTGCGCATAACAATTTCACCAGGACGCAGCGCCGCGGTTGCGTCATTGCCACTGCCGGTGACTTGTGCGCCCGATGCGCCACCACCACCGCCACCTTGTGTTGTTAACGGCATATCGAGTGCTTGCGTGTAGGAGATTACGTTGATAATGGAGGTGCGCGAATGCGTGCCCCACGGTAGGAGCGCTTGTCGCGGTGGTATGACAATCGGTACTGCGCTGGCGAGTGTTGTATTCGCCGCTGTTGTCGTTGTTGCCGTTACTGCCACCGACGGTGTCGAAGTGATAATGGCGCCTGCTTGTGGTGTGCGTCCAACGGCGCTGCTATCATTCCCACTATTATTCCCGCTATTATTATGATTGTTCGTATTATTAACACTGTTATTTGTTATATTACTACCGCTGTTGTTGTTGTTGTTGCTATTGCTGTTGATAACACTATTATTTGTTGTATCTACATAGACAACATCTGCTCCAACGGCAATATGCTGTGACTCATTTATGACACTACAATCGATATTGAAGTGCGGTTGTGCCGATGGTGTGTTCTCCTCATTGTTCGGCTGATTGCCGGCGAGGTTTATTGGCGAATTCGCGCCGCCGCCGCCAACACCTACACCACCACTTGCACGTGAGGATTTCGGTGTTGATGTGTATTCGTTCGTTGAATTTGTAGAATTACGTTGTTGTTGCTGTTGTTGTTGTGCTGGTGTATTACTATTGCCGGCACACCCAACTCCGCTTGCACTCGACTGTGTGTTAACGTTATCGTTTGACTGTTGTATCTGCTGTTGTTGTTGTTGTTGCTGCTGCAGCTGATAACCATCGTCGGCGAGCTTTTGATTAGAAGCAGCTGTATTTGGACTATTGGTCGGGGAATTTAGGCTGCCAGTAGCATTGCTTTGTGCTGTCGTCGTGTAGGCTACATTTTCATTCGTTTGCTGGTGGGCAGCTAGAAGAGAGAAGCGCAAGAATTGAAGTTTAGTAAATTGTCAGCAAAAACAACAAAAACATAATTCTTTGAAATCATTAATAAAATCGAAATCTAATCTATATACATATATATTTTTGATAATGAGAACAATGGAAATATGTGTTAATGGTATAAAATTTACCGTTGCGCTTTTATTATCTACTATCAGGTAGGTCAAATGCAATTATCACGCTTAGACAAAGCGACAATAAATTGAAATTGAAAAAATATTGATAAAGCAATTGTTGGAAAACAAAAAATTTAATAGTGAGTGATTTAGAGCATTGCATTTTTATGGCTGCTTAGGTCTAGTTCAAAGAAGAACAGTAAACCTATGTATTTAATAAAAAAGTAATAAATATTGAGTTTTTTCTAGAGTTTTTGTTGCTTTAGTACCAATATTATATATACCTAAAACCGTTATCATTGGTCTCATAAAGTCCTAGGTGAGCTTTAGTCGTGCAGAATGGAAGGAACTAAGACTCGGTTGGACCTTATATGAAAAATATGTATTTTTTAAATTAAAATATCTTAACGAAACTTGTGTTCCTTGGGACCGTGGAAGGGTTGCTATTGAAAATGGGCGAAATCGGACCATTACCACGCCCACAGAATGGCCTAAACCGAAAACACATAAAGAGCCATAACTAAGCCATAAATAAAGCTATGGAAATAAAATTTGGTATTCGACGACATAGACATAGTCCAGTGAATAAAAAGACAGCGGCTACGTTGGCTAGGTCATGTTGTTCGAATAGATGAAAGTGCTCCAGCTCTGAAAGTCGATGCAGTACCCGCTGGTGGAAGCCGAGGAAGAGGGAGACCTCCACTTCGATGGAAGGACCAGGTGGAGAGGGATCTGGCTTCGCTTGGTATAACCAATTGGCGCCAAACTGCCAGAAGGAGAGATAGAGGGCGCGCTGTTTTGGACTCGGCTATAACCGCGTAAGCGGTGTCGACGTCAGTCAAAAAATAAAATTTGGTAAAAAGGATCGCACTAGTAAGATGAATATTTGGATGTAATTCTTTTGGGGAAGTGGGCATGACCCCGCCCCCAAATAGATATTTCGTATATATCTCGCAACGAAAATCGTCAGAAACACTAAATTTTACAGAATAAATGGCAGAAATAAGCTACATTCAGACTTAAAAAAAAGGAACATGGACGTGGCATCGCCCACTTAGATATTTAAATTTAATTCAATTCAAAAGGAATCTTTTTCTTCTAAAAGAGTGTATCTGTACCAAAAAATGGTTAAAATCGGGTCATAACTTCCCCTAGCTCGCATGTACATTTTATACGGATTATTCAACTTACGATGGGTTTTATACAGCATATATCGCTTAATACATATGTGAGATATTTTAGCAAAATTAAGTGAGCATATAGTATCGTGCTGGTGAAAGCGAGTGAAATAGGTTCAGGAATTAATTACCTCAGCCTATATACTATATATGATGATTTTCGTTTTTCTATTGGACTTTGTGCCGAATATGTGGATCAAATTGTATGTTATCTTAATAAAACTATTAGGCAATTTACAAGCTTTATTGTATGTCTTATGTCATATTTTAATATTCTTAAAAAATACGACACTATTGAGCACCCTTTACTGTTGTATGTCATATTTTGTCATATTTCTACACTTATATCGTTTTCTTTTCTCGATGAAAATGCTGCCTTTTTATATTCCAACATTATACAAATGCTGTACTACCTTTTTGAATGTTTTCCATTTTTTACGTGATAAAAGAACAGAGAAATGTCTTCCTATTATGCTAGTCAACTCTCATCCACAATTTGAAAATCCGAATACAGGGCAGAATAAATGTTAAATTTTTTTCAGAAAAGAAAACGCTATTAATCAGTTGATAGTGAAAAATTAAGAAAACAAAAATGCTATATATCCGCGATAAAAAATTATCAATATATATATGCGATCATCCGATTTTGGTCTTAGCAAAAAAAAAACATAGCGATTTTTACTGAGGCCAAAACCAGATATATGTCCGTATTATCCAGATATATACAATGTGCGGTATAAATCGGTTGAGAAGTGTTTGGGCAGAAGGGCACGAGCAAAACCGACCACTGACCGACCCAAAAAACCGGTTCTTCACAGAAAACCGACTACCCACTCGTCGAAGTTTTGCCCCAAAACGCCCCAAAGCCCCGCCGACCGCCCACACTGCCACGAGTGTGTCCCAAAAAAAACCGGTTCCGGTGCTTACTGCAGTACTAGGCATATGCCGCAAAAAACCGAACAAATTCGGCAGCAAGTGGGTAGGGGTTTAGAATAGCGAACTCAAGAAACATACCACGCAGTGTTGTATAAGTCATATTTTAATTTTGCATGTGAAACAACAACAGTGTTGATATGACAGTCATAAAAAAATATGACAATATGACGATATGACACAATATGACACCTTGTGAATACTCTATATATCAATAAATTGCGAGAGTATAAAATATTCGGTTGCACCCGAATTCAGCCTCTTCTTAGATTTTTTAGATTTGTTGTTCCAAAACTCCAATAATACCTAGAGTCAACAGGCGAGAATTTAGGTGCCATTAAAATATCTTTATTCTGCTATAAATCTTCAAAATGTGTTATTTATTATAATTCCAATTATTTCCCCTTCTCAAACCTCAAGAAAGCGATCATTAGAAACCAATTCAGCGACAACGACGAAGTTATTGCCAATACTGAGTTCTATTTTCAATAAAATAATTTATCGTTCGTCAATATTATGACGAATATTACTTCAAATCGGCCTACCAATGAATAGTATTAATGGCGCCACTCGCCGCTTGCATGTTTGCTACGAATATGGTATTACAATATTAAAAGTACGCGTTTTTATTTAATTCTTTTTTCAGGAATTTAACTTTTCTAGGAATAATTAAACTAGCGTGAATGCGAATATCAACCTAAAAATACAATTAAGCACGTATACATGAATAATCTAAAGCCAATTTGCAAATCATCAATGAATGTGATATTATTAAGTGAGTTCACCAAGCAACCAATGGATATTAAACGTGAGCCAAATGACTTTGGAAATTTTTAAACAAAAATTTATTCAAAAAACTGTGTAAAAAAATTAGGAAAGTAATCTTTAAATCATGGGTAATATAAAATTTACAAAAAAAATTAAAATAAACCACATTTTTTCCCGATATTTTTTAAATATTTTTTTAAATATTTTTTTTTATATCTTTTCTTAGTGTTCGCATATTTCGATTTCATTTTTAAGATATATACTAAACAAGAAGATTTATTATACCTTTACTTATTAAATAACACCTACTTTACTTCCAAAATGCAAGTTATTGAAATTTGCGCCTAATTGTAGGCAACATTTTTTGCACTTTTTCTCATTTTATTGTGAATTTTTACACCAGAATATCAAAAAATTTTCTCATTTCGCATTTCTTTTCAAAAATATCATAATAAAAATTCCATTTCATTACTCACGCATACAAATCTATAAATGGACAAGACAAATGTATTCAAAAACCGATAAACAAAAAGTGTCAACGCACAAAACAAAAGCATGTCCATAATTGAACTTGGGAAAAAAAATCCATTGATTGATTTTACCAACATTTGGACATTCACTGTGTGTTGTAATGTACCGTTTTCCGTGTTTTTATCACCTTTTTTCTTCAGCAGAGCGCTACTGGTCGCTAGTGTGACACCGTCTCGTCTGCATCCCTCAGCCACGCTTTCTAATGTTAATAATAAACATGCAAATATTCAAGGGGAATGAATGTTGGCGCGATAACGCGTGAAATCGCTTAGGGAAATGAACTGCGTGAAACAAAACGATGATAGATTTCAAGTGATCAATATTACCAAAGTTGACGTTAATGACGAAAGTAGATACATATGTATGAAGATATGTCGTGACTATTTGGTTTTTTATAATTTGACTATCATTATGTGCTCGTCTGGAATCATTTAGGGTATTATAATTCATATTATCCTACATAATGACTGTTGATGCAGAGGGATAAACTCTAAGTGACTTGTGAGTCCGAATGTTTTTGACCTACAAAATGAAATGAAATGAAATTTATATGACTGATTTTCTTCACTAATTAACTATTGGGAACGAAGCCTTTTACCTAGTAGAATTACAGTAAAAAATAATTATTATTTTGACATAACCTCAAAAATATGATTTTTGGTCTTTTTTAAACATCCTAACCCTACTCTGCTTGTTTAGATGAAAATTGTAAAAAAAAATCCAACAAACCGTATAGCTTTCTGAACTTTAAAGTGGTAAAAGGGCGATATTAGCAAAAGGGTACACTTTGTGAGACGATTTAAAACAGTTCTGAGCAATAAAAGGGAATGAGAGGACTCATCTCTCAAGGAAGTCATAAGCAGTAGCGCACAACAATGGTACACGGACGGATCTAAGACAGGAGTTGGTATAGGCGCTAGGATAACGGAGCCACGCCTCAAGTGGTCTTTATCCATGGGACAATTCGGCAGCATTTTCCAAGCTGAGGTTTAGGCCATTACCAACTGTGCAGAGGTCAAAATAGACAGGAACTACCAGAGTGAACGCATAACCATCATCAGTGATAATCAAGCGGTTCTCAAGGCAATATCATCCTTTTAACGAGATTCGGGGCTGGTTATGGACTGCATTGGTAAACTAAACAGAATTTATAACAACAACAGCATAACCTTGATGTGGGTACCAGGTCATAAATGTATACAAGGTAATGAACTAGCGGACCAACTGGCAAGGAAGGTCGCCACTATCAGGCCAGTAGGGCCGGAGCCTTTCATCGCAGTTGGTAGGCATGTTCTTGGTAGCCGTGGTAGCAAGAAAAGGAATTGGCAAGCTGCTGCCCGCATATGCAGGGACTTCGCCACTCCAAACTGTTTCTCGGAGTATACAATCTGAATGGATTCAAACAATTAATTGCATTCCCCAGGAACAAGCTGAGACAACTAGTGCACTCTATATTGGGCACCGCAGACTAAGGTGTCATCTGCACAAACTGGAAATCTACTCGTCGGATCTTTGCCGATCCAAACAGGGTTAGATCGCCGAAAGGGCAGCCCTTGACCGGATAAAATCCGGGTCAACTCCGGTGCGTAGAACTGGCTGCTGTGGAAGTTGGATCTTTGCCGATTTTCCGATCTGATAGCGGAGACACCTGAGCACTTACTCCTTGCCTGCCCAGGGATCGCGAAGAAAAGGAGTCAGACAATTTATGATCTGTATCCCCAAAGAGACAGTAGTGCAAGGGTCCATCAGCCCAGGAACACTGTTAAGTTCTCTTAACGTGACGGCTTTAGATGGTTTACTGTGATAACTGGAGAGGGCACAAAAGACCTGAGGTCGCTGTGTAATCCTCAATATGTAATCTAATCTATTCTAATAAATTAAATTCACACTCAACACGTTGGAGAATAAAATATTTAGAAAATTAAATGCTAAAATCGCTCATACTAGATGCAATATGATTCTGCACAATTTCTTTGTTTAATAACAAAACAAAAAAATATTTTTTTTTTTTCACATTTTTCCATACCTTTTATATTTCACACACATGTACACCTGACATGAAAACACAAAATTTCGAATACGCTGCCGGCTCACTCGAAAATAATACGCACTTGTGTTGCAGATAAATTTCAAATTTCAATTGCGCAGATTTGATTGCATATACAGATAAATTCACAGATAATAGCGAATTTTCACAGTTAAACAACACTTTACAAAACACTTTTTTAATAAATATTTACGATATGCATGTAAAGATTAAGCGTTGATAGAAATATTTTTAACAAACAACACTGGTGAATAGAACACAAGAAAATTGCCTTTATTATAGTTTTGAAAATCTTCTTAACAACTTTTTTTTCGAAATTTAACGGTATTTTATATTTAAAATTAACACTATATCACTGTTATTCAGTTTGTGTATTTGAAATCTTATTTTTAAATCAAATTACAGCATTTGTTTACAATAACACAACACAACAACTCTACAATTGTATATAATATTGTTGAAAACAAAAAACAAAAACAAAAAATTTAACACTTTTTTATGAGTTGGGTGTGACAAAAACAAAAATGTATTAATTAACTATACGCTGCGTGCCACTACTTTTCACACAAAACAAAAAAAACACAAAATTGAAATAAAAAAAAAATTATGAGCTCAGCAAATGACAAAAATATGACGCGTTCCACTACAGAACGCCGCAACAACCGCGCTGACGTCCAATTCAATATTCGATAGGCGAAATGCCGACAAACACATTAATATTTATATATTTATTAGTATATATATACACACACTTGCACATGCGTATGTAAATCGGTGTAATATTGTGCGCGAAAACCGGCCACAACAACAACGAGCGCGTTATTAGCAGCTAAAATCAAAATAATCATCACCAGTTATAGAAAATTTGGTACAAACAAACACAAATACATATATATACGAGTGTGAATTATAAACACTTTTGCGCCACAAATCTGTAGATATATTTATATATTTTATATATGTTAGATATATTTATACACAGCTGTAGTGTAGATTTGTATGCGCTAAATGAACTTACGCATTCATTCTTCATTTGTTTAAATAAGTATATTTAAATGTGCTTGGCACACACACACGCACACACACACTTGTATATAATATATTGTGGAAATTTTGTAACTTTAAGGACGTCAGAAGCTTAGCGCTCTTCTTTTACACACCACAACAAATTAGTTACTTTGCTTTTTCACACACAACAAGCGTTGTGCAATAGGATTTCAATTCTTCGTAACGATTTATCATGGCACTAACTAATATATACGCGATTTTTTTTTTTCGAAAACGTTTCGCAACACTTTTTAAACAAATAAATTTATCAAAATTATATTTATTATATATTTATCGTATATATAATTGTATGCACATATCACAGCACGCACCATCAACGATAATAATATTATATTCTATACTACACACGCTTCGTCACAATCAAAAATTTTCGTTGAGTACTAAAATTTGTAATTTTTATGCGCGTATATGAAACCGTTCGAACGACATGCAAATACGACCGCAGCTAATCATAAACTGTTGCCGCTAAAATAAGCCAAATGAGAGGCAAACCTTTGGAGGCAAAAAACAAAAAAAAATACAAAAAAAAAATAAGAAAAAAAATAAGAAAAAAAAACAATCAGAAACAAATACAACAACAACACCAGCGCACATATACAAAAACAATCAACGATAAAAACGAAAGCCAACAGCAGCAAGAACACATACAATAAACGCGAAGAAATCCAAAAATTATTTCAAAACGAACTAAAACAAAAACAATTACATGGGGAATACTACATGCAAAACAGCAATAGAATGAGGTGTACAAAAACAAAAAACAATACAACAAAAAAAAAACAAAAATCACAAAAATAAACACGAAGAGCCAGTGAAAACAAAGTAAAAGCAAAATTGTCTATATAGAATTGTTATTAACACAACCACCACAACACAACACGCAAGCAATCAGTCTTGGCGCTACGACGTGAGTCAAGAGCAGCCAGCAGCTCGGTAAGGCGTACCAACCAAAGGCATTTCGATTCCAACAAATAGTCTTACACACCATTCGCACATTCCAACAAAATAAATTGCCGGCACTACATTTTCCGGCGCTTCTATTGAAATTGTGTTGTTGTTGTATATGTGAAAATGTAGAAAACGTGGATGGGAACTACATACAAAATAAGTGGATACTAAACAAACGCTCAGCTGTTTGTGTAATGCTTATGAGCGCCGAGCGAGCGGCATTACTTTGTTTCATAAATAATAGAATGTTTTTGTTGTTGTTCTTTTTTTTATAAAACCACTGTTATAATTTAGATTTATAAGACTTCCATTTGCATAATTATCGTTTTTTGTTTTTACAATTTTGAAGAAGAACTCAATTAAAAGTTGATTTTTTCAAGAAAATGTCTGGCTTTGGTATTCAATTTAGTGTATATCAGCTAAATTGCTTTGAAATTTATTTAGAAATTAATTTTAATTTAATTGTAATTAAAAATTGTATTAACGTTGTTGTTGTTGTAGCGGAAAATATAATCCGGTAATATATTAAAAACATTAAAAAAAAATTTGGGAACTCGACTGCCGTCATGTAATTTCGGCAGAGTTCGAGGTTAAGGACTTTGGTTTACTGAATAAGCACACAAATATCTTAGTTGTAATCTTAGTAACAATCTACTTTTTATAATTCTATCTCTATTATCAGTTTCTATACAGAAAATGTCCTTTTTAAATTAATTTCATGTGAAACTGGGTTTCCATGGCGTATAAGTAACAAATACTTCTTGCTGCCAGAGGATTTTAATTTTTTATAGTAATTATTGCAGCAAATTAGTAATTAAAGCGCTAAAATGTATGCACCAAGTCTTAAAAGATAGTATGAGGAGCCAGCAAACGTTGATTTAAAAAAAATTGTTTATTATAATTTCTAATTTCTTTAAATTATTAGTATAGATTTTAATTGCCAGCTTCTGTAGGAATAGTGGCATTCTAATAAGTAAAATAAGTCCAATAAGAATTCATATACTTGGGATTTAGGGGCAGAATTGGAAGTAGATAACTCATTGGAACTATAGCAGCATTCCGTAAAATTGCTTGGGAATTTTGTGGGCTATATATTTCGTTTTTTAATATATTTAACAAGTATAATAGGTAACAAATATTAATTCCCGTTACTTATAATTTTGTAAAACGACTGTATATCCGCATGCTGATCGCTGTACAAACATATATGGATAACATCAAGACCACCAACCAATAAATATTTTCAAACAAAATTGCATGTATTCCCTTCAAAACAAAATGCTGCTATGCTAAAAGCAAAGATTCTTCAACACTTTCGACGCTCACGGAATTTAGGTCAATAAATATGCGTTTGCGATACAAAAAAAAGGGGGCGGTGTCAGCGCAAAACCGCAATACATGCTGGTGAATGTACGCAGTGAGCGTACGTTTGGCTTTCTGTTATGAAATGCATATAAAAGTTTAATAAACTTATTTCCAAGTATCACAGCACACAATAAAAACAATAATAAATATTTGCAAATATGGATTACTCACCAGAAACTAGTCGTTCTTCTTCGTGAGACAAGTCAGCGCCTTCCATTTTAATGCTGTCCACTGTGTTCCGCTAAATGTGCAAACGTTTATTTCATATCTACTATATAACACTAAAGTAGTTAGCGTACGATTTGTGCAAATATAAATGTTTTTATAATTGTTGTATGAACTTGATAAAATCTGCGATGAGTATTACTTATTTTTTCTACCACTCAAATTGACAAACACACAAAGCAGCCATTTTTCTTCTTTTCACTTTGACAGTTCACCATTACTTTGCTGTCAGTTTATTGCTTTCGCGCTATGGCTTCGCACCAAATAATGTAGCAAAACAAAAGAAAGAATTAAACCGGTTTATTAGTTGTTGTTTTAGGTATAGCTGTAGTAAATAGGGAGATATAGTTTAAAGGAGCCCATAAGGTAGTGCTTTTGTAAATATATTCTTAAGAAAATAAACTAAATAATAACACAAACATCACAAAATATTTATTAATAAACCCTTAGTTTGTTTATGTTTTGCACTTCCATTCGTAAATATTTACGAATGATGTAAATGGAAATACGCGATAAAGAACCAGCAAAGGTTTGTTCGTTTGCTTTCAGTCTTAAACTATTCACAATAGTATAACGAGTAGAGTGAAATAATATCTAAAACATATTTGTTAAAAGAAAAAATTTAATGTTGAAACATATTAAATGTATAAATTTAAAAAAATACATTTACAACTTAATTCCAGTACTAATTTCTCGTTTTATTTTAAATAATATATATATTGCTTTATTTTCTTTTTACGCCTGGCAACTTCATAGAATATCAAGTTCACGATGAGTAACAAAGGATGCAAATCCGTGCTGTCTGGTGAAGATTATTGGTTATAAAAAATTTAAAATTGTGTTTTATGAAAAGTAGCACGTATTAAGCAATATTTTGTGACCAGCTACATTAAGTTATCAACGAAACGTATTAGTTTTTATTTTAAAGTCTTAAATTCATTCAATATCATATCACAACAACATGGCCAAATTACCTGGTTGTAAATTGGAATTTGTACGCGATGACGATTATGTGGAGTATTTCATCTTTCCAGAATTACCAGCTAATTTAACAAACATACAAAATGAGTGTGCAGAATTAGAGGAGCTCAGCACAAAATTGTTAGAATTTCAAAAACAATGCTTAGAAATCGTTGACAAACGTGTGAAAAATTACGGCTATATTTGGCACAAAGACGAATTTCACTTGCAAATACGTACTGAGTGTGCGCAAGAAAGATTATTGAACGATGAAATTAATGATGACTCCAATGATGCTCCGACAGGTGACTTCATATAGTTTTATTTTTAATTCATAAACATGCTAACACACGTACGTACATGCGGTATATTTTGAATATTATAGCGCTCCCGCTGCCGCCACATCTGCATGGTGTTACACATTACGGTGACAATATTGAGGACGAGTGGTTTATAGTGCACCTTTTGCATGAGTTGACACGTCAGTTACCCGGTTGTATTGTGCGCGTCATCGATGCTGATGGCGAATTCCTTTTAATTGAAGCTGCTGATGCACTACCTGCATGGGCTAATCCCGATAAATGTGAGCAAAGAGTAAGTCAACACATTTGTTATAGTATTTAGCACAGCTACAATTAATTCTTATTATCAGGTTTATATCGTGAATGGTCATATGCAACTGGTGCAGAAATTAACAGCAAAATCATCAAAAAAGTTGGCAGTATCCACCGCTGTAGAAAACATACGACAAAACCCTACAATCTATCGTGTGGGGAAGGAGATACAAGATTGCATAGATGAACGTTTAAAGGACTTCACGGGCGGTACTAATCCAGCCATACATCGGCAAATTGTGCGTTTACCTTTGGGCGTTGCAGCGCTGCTCAAGACACACCCCTCATTGATTGCATCGGCTGTGCGTGCTTTCTGCGAACGCGATTCGATTGACTTAAAAGCTTGTCGCTCCATGCGTTATTTCCCACCGGAGCAATGCGTACGTTGTAGCGTGCGTTTTACACGTTGTCTCTATGCTATGCTCATGCACACCGATTACAAGCCCGATCGCAAAGTTGGCTGGCTACTAGATAGTGATACCACTACAGAACAATACAAAGAGCAGATTATTGGTATAAAAATTGCTTGTGGTTTTGAAATACTGGCGTCGCAGGCTAAGAGCGCCGATCAAGAAGCAAATGAGCCCGCTTGGCGTGCATATGTGAATAATTTATCAACAAAAGGCTACTTTAGAGAAAACTTGGAGGGTTCAGAGCAGTATAAACGACTTTTGAGCGAAGCACGCGCATATTTTACAAAAAATAAAGAACGCTTCCGCACAGCACCGCTGGTGGGACGAGAAATACTGAATTTATTACGAAGCATGGAAATCTCGGCAGATCTTTTTAGTGATGAGGAGAACAATTTGGAGGTATGTAAGAAATACTTTCCTTGTATTTTTTTATTGTAATATAAGTGACCTTTACAGCCCAGTGATTCTGATGATTGGTTAAACATTAGCGCCGATCAACTGGATGCAATGCTCATGGAACGTTATGGTCCTAAAAAATTATTCAAATCAAATGGTGGCTTAAATGCGGAGGAATTCACCAAAAATATTGCTGATTTCCTTGAAAAAGAATCGCTTTACGAGGGTATAGGTGATGACGATGATGATGATGAGGATGAGGATGACGATGATACGGAAACAGCATCGGTAGAAATGGAGAGTGGTGCAAGTGCAAATAAAACAACAAAAGATGAATCCAAAACAAAAGTTAGAAAAAATCACTCAATGCGCAAAGCTTGCAATCGTAATTCAATCATTAAAGAAAAAGCGGAGGACAAACCCAAGCCAAAAACTAAAAGTATGGAGTCTGAAGATAGCACACATGTACGGAACTTTTTGGATTTCGTTATACCCGAAGATAAGTGGGACTCCAATTCCGAAATGAGTGACTACGAAGATGATGATAATTTGGAGCATAATTTCGAAGCAATGTCGAAATCGGATAAAAATATAGATAAACGCATCAAAAAGTATATGGACCAAATGGATAAAGAGTTGGCACAAACTACAATTGGACAAAGTTTCGAGAATAAAAGTGCACCCAAAGCAACTGATGATGATTTCGATGACATCGAGTCTTTTCAACCGATCAATATAAATGTCAACACACTGAAAAATATAGTGGCGAGCTACAAATCGCAATTGGGTGGTCCGGGACCAGTATCGAATTTATTGAATGCCATGGGTGTTGGTATGTCAACTTCGACGGCGCTGGATAGTGATGACGATGAAGCGGACGAAGAGTTGAAAGAGTCTAGAGTGTAAAACCCAGTAATATTTGTGTACTAAATTTATTTGTGCATCATTTTGCAGTGTGTTATATACATCACATTGTTCACTTCCAATATGTATGTATGCATGTGTACTTATTGCAGAAACTCTTACGCACAGCTCGACATTATGTGCATTTCATTAACTTTAAGCTATCGCAAAATGTAAGCCCATGTCCCACAAAAGAATTTAACGAAAAATACATATTTCTGAGGAAACATTATAAGATAATCATGCAATTATTTATTTGATCATAATAAGACTAATAAAAGTTAAAAATTGTGTCATCAATTTGAAAGAAATAGCTTTGAATAAATCTAATCTAACACCATACAAAAATTTCTTTAACAACTAATCTTTAGACGCAGGCACAAAGTTACCATAGTCTCTTCGTACATTCATTGGCTGGTGAGGACGTTCTTCACGTTCACTACGCCCGCGTTCACTGTCGCCGCGAAAATTTCTATCATAGGATTTATTGTTATGTCTTTGGTAATTATATCCACCACCTCCACGATTTCCACGGCCACCACCTCCTCGATAACCACGGTCACCACGATCTCGACCGCGATTATTCCAACCACCGCGATTAAACCGATTGCCACCTCCATAGTTATTGCGTTGTCCACCGCCGCGATGATTATTGCCCGCGCCCGAAAATCCCCAATTTTCAACTATCGGCGGATCAGCCAGTGGTTTAGAACAGTGATTCGCAAATTCTTCATCTTCATCAGTAAAACGATTTGCAAATTCATCTTGACATTCATCCAAAAACTGAATATCCCTATCTGTTAGGCGATTGATTTTACGATTTGGATCTACCATATTCAATTATTTTTTTGTTTATTTATAATTAAGATTTAAATTTTCGCGATTATTGAAAATATTAACAAAATATTTAACCTAACACAAATGCGGATTTACGAAGACTAATTACGAATGCATGGCAATGGAAAACAGCAAAATACGGCAATCAGCTGTTCAACTGTTCAGTAAACATTCACAATGAGGGACGAGACAGTCCTCGAAAATATTTTTATATTTTTAAATAACTGAGACTAAATTAAACTAAAGAGATAACTAAAAATAATAATAATTATCATACGTACATATTAATATTTAAATATTTAAAAGAATGTTGCTAATATATAATATTTTAACAAAATCTTTTATAATATATTACTTAAAACCCACTTTTTGTTGCAAATATATTTTTCATTGTTTGTGAACCCCTCACCTATTCAATACTATTGTGAATACATTTTTTTATTTACTTTATCTTGTGATATAGTGCATTGCATTTGTTTGGTTGAAAATAAGCTAAAAATTGTAGAATAATGTGAAAATATTTAAACAAAGTTTTTCTAAATTATTTTAAAATAAGTAATTATAAAAAAGTGAAACTTCAATGTACATTTAATACCGTGAAAACGTCCATACCACTGTCATGCCTTGTGCATTGTCTGCACCCGCCACTAGGAGCTCATTTCGACCACTCTATACGACAAATCCAAAAAAGTGTACAACCGCGCGTCAACGTGTTCACCGGTTTCTACAAACACAACACACACTTCCACTTCATAAACAAGCGCATACATAGTGCCCAAAATGACTGACAATATAGCCTTTCGTTGGTTGCGCCGCTATAAACTATTCTTTTGCCTGGGTCTCGTAATACTAGGTGTACAAATTTTTCTCGCCTACAAATCGCTAAATATAACTGGTACCAATGTCATTGCTGCAAACTCAAATTTATTTTCGGATAGCACTGCTGCTGCTACGGAATATATAAGTTACCAAAGTAAAAAACGTTCGCTGAAACAAGGTGCTGCTAGTCAGCATTCGGCCAGTAGTATAGGCGAAACGAAAATCATAAAAACTGCACAAAATCTACGTTTGCCACAAACTGAACGTTTTGGCATACAGCCCGTATGTAATATTACATCCAAGGAAGCCATCTCAGCATTGCAGCGTGCCAAAACTAAAGACTGTCGCAAACAGATTGCTCACATCGCATGTGCCATTCAAGAGGGTAATTTTTATGCTCAACACTTGCCTAGCTACTGTCCAGCTGGCAATCACACAGCGCAACACCTGCTTGGCTGCTATCAAGATGAAAAAGAATATCGTCTACTATCAGGCTACTTTACGAATTTCAAAACAGCAAACTCGCCGCAAAAATGCATACGATTGTGCCTGCAATCGGGTTTTCCTTATGCTGGTGTACAATATGCTACCGAATGTTTTTGTGGCGCTGATGCGCCGCCCTCAACAGCAAAATTGCCTGACTCCAGTTGTAATATGAAATGTTCTGGAGACGCAAAAGCGATTTGTGGTGGCTACTTCAGTATGAATGTTTACGAAACAGGAATTGCAAGTAAGTACACATGCACTCATGGAATCAAGCAAATATTCAGTGTTCAGCGAGCCTTGCATAATCTCAAACATATTGCTTTAATACAAATATGTATATGTATATATGTGTGTGTCGTTATTTTGTCTGGCAATTAAATGCAATATTTATTTTTTCAGAATTCACCCCACATACTGCTGACACGAAAATTTCCAACCCAAATACTGAGCGTGTACGTATTGCATTTCTGTTGACGCTTAACGGACGTGCTTTGCGTCAAGTGCATCGTTTAATTAAAACGCTCTACTCTCCAGAACATGTGTTCTACATACATATAGATGCGGTAAGTAAGCTGTTAATGTGCACTGATTTTTTTTTAAATTTTTTCTTAAATGAGAACAATTATGTGATGCCGACATATCTACATGCATATGCTTAAATGACCCCACATAACTACATAATTTACTGCATAAATCACATGTACATCTTCATTTTAGCGCCAATCATATCTATACAGGAAGTTACTGGAGCTGGAATCCAAATTTCCGAATATACGTCTGGGCAGAAAACGTTTCTCCAGCATCTGGGGTGGCGCATCCTTGCTGACAATGCTAATGCAATGCATGGAGGATCTTTTGTCTTCTGATTTCAAATGGGATTTTGTCATAAATCTCAGTGAGAGTGATTTTCCCGTGAAAACAGTTGACAAACTTGTGACTTTCCTAACCGCAAATAAAGACTACAATTTCGTGAAAAGTCACGGACGTGAAACTCAACGTTTCGTGCAGAAACAAGGCCTCGATAAGACATTCGTCGAATGCGATACACACATGTGGCGTATAGGCGATCGTGAGTTGCCCAATGGCATACAAATTGATGGCGGCAGTGATTGGGTGGCATTGTCGCGCCCATTTGTGCAATATGTTATTACGGAGTCTACACAGGATCCACTACTACAAGGCCTGTTGACAATTTTTCGACACACCTTACTGCCAGCCGAATCATTTTTCCACACGGTGTTGCGTAATACGCATTACTGCAACAGGTATATAGATAACAATCTGCATGTGACAAATTGGAAGCGTAAACTCGGCTGTAAGTGTCAGTATAAGCATGTGGTCGATTGGTGTGGCTGCAGTCCGAATGACTTCAAACCGGAGGATTGGACAAGACTGCAGAGCACCGAAAATAAAATGTTGTTTTTCGCTCGCAAATTTGAGCCGATTATAAATCAAGCGGTGCTCCTGCAGCTGGAAGAGTGGCTTTTTGGGCCGCACAGCAAAGAAGCTGTTAATCTGCACAGCTATTGGCAATCACTCTACGACGCAGTGGATCCACCAACAGCGGGTGACGATTTGTTGCGCACCATCGGTGAGAGTTTAGTGCGCTTAGCGGCTCAACATACACACACTAGACCAGGGCGTCTACTAGAGTTAACACATTATCTACACAAGGATGAATACAAAGGTTTTCTAATGCGTTACGAACTGACCGAAGCGCCGCACAACCGCACACAAGTTTTTGAGACGCGCATAAGACCGGCCGTTTACGTGAAATATGCGAAAAATTCCAAACTTGCCAAGCGTTTGCGTAATTTCGAGGTAGCCTCCGAATTCGATCTGAAGGAACAAATCTCACGTAATTACGCTAAAATGCTCGGTCCCTACACGGATCTCGTGTTAAGCTTCACACTAAGCGGCGCTGGTGCGCAGGCGCAAAACGATGCCGCACACTCGTACAACCTAACGCTCTTGTGGATTGATCCGCTCGGCCGTTTGCAAGACTACAACGAGTTGCATATAGAAGACTCACAAACGGACGCCATAAATTACTCCAAAGCTGTGCTCAATCAACCAATAATGCCCGGCATTTGGACGGCCAAATTGATCGGGCGCAGCGCCATATATGCGCAGACTAAATTTCTCGTAGCGCCACTTACGCTCTCCGCTGGCCAACCACTGAAAGCGGCGCGCGCCAAGGTGGTGAATGGTGGTGGTGCAACCACACTGCCTGATGCATTTGAAATGCCCGCTGAATGGCGTCAGCATTTGCCTGCGCCCATGGATGAGCAGCGCCGTCAAAGTGAGTTGGCCAAAGCGCTGCGTTATGGCGCCGAGCTGCAGGCGTGGGTGGACGATTTAGTGAGCAAATTCTATTTCATGCGCGAGACGTGCGGCGTGGACGCGCAAGCGCTGCAAATGCAATTTGCCACACAGCTGTCGCTGCATTTATGCGGCGAGACACCGTGGAGCTCGCTGGCGCACGATCCGAAAAGTGATGTCTACACTTTGCTCAAGAGTTGATGAACGTATGCGTTTAAGTCGTTTTACCTTGCTTAACACATGCATTTGCATTTAACGAAACGGAATTTATATTTCATACAGACATACGTGTTTATTTATTATTGTTCGCCACATTTATGCCATATGCCAAATAGCATACATATATTTTTTTGTTGTTCTACTGTAAACAAACCAAAGTTGACGTTACATGCAACGCAATTGTTTTTGAAGCCATAATTCAAATGTCAAATGTTGTTGCATTTTTTTAGCAATTTAAAATTGCTCACGCGTAATTAAGTAGAAAGTAAATATTTTTTTTTTTAACATTTTTTTTAAATAATTTTTTTTTAATATTTTTTTTTAATATTTTTTTAAATATTTTTTTATAATATTTTTTTTTTTAATATTTTTTTTTTAAATTTTTCTTTAATATTTTTTTTTTTAATTTTTTTTTTAATATTTTTTTTTTCATATTTTTTTTTAAATATTTTGTTTAAATATTTTTATTAAATATTTTTTTTTAATATTTTTTTGTATTATTACACACATATCTTGCAACAACTTGTAGCCAATTTTTTTTTTACTAATTTTTAAACGAAAGCGCAATTAAGAAAGCACATCAAATATCATAACAAATAGCAAATATATACACTAATAATTATGTCGGGGAAATTATACCAAATTATATTGGTAAAAAATCTCTTAAACTTGAATTTAGCTTAAAATCATGCACATTAAGCAATTGTAATTAAATTAGTGTTTATGCTAGACATTTAAAAATAAGTTTACATCTTGTGATACAAAGTGAAACAAATACTAAATGTAAATTCAACTTTTTTTGCTAATCAAACTCACTCACTCACATATTTGCACTTGAAGCATTGACTAAATAACTGCACTATACATTGTACGAGCATACATATTTATTATCTACATTAGTATGTACTTTCCGTCTTTTTAAACATTATATACTTACACTAGTTAGTTTAGCTATGCAAACTCAGCTTGACTAATATTTCTAACACACAAATATCGAACACAAACAAACATACGTAATTAAGCAGAAATTTGTCCACAATTATGACTTTAACAGCCTAGAGCTATATACTTTCTTCTTAAATAATTATTATTAATATATTTCTCTTACGAAATAATTGTCCTTTTCAATATATTTTTTGTAAGTAAATTATGTTTCGAAAAATGATAACTAGTAACTAAATTAATATGTAATATATTTTATTTATATAACTAAATAAATTATTGCCATGCAAATTACTGTTTTTCATTGCCTTTGATTAGGTGTAAATGAAGTGAAGAATGGTATTGCAAAGTGCCAGAGATCGCAATAGATAATATACATATTTATATAAATGTAAAACAAAAAAAAAGATAAATGCTAATTAAAATAATTAGAAAAACGATTATGAAAGAAAAAAATATATGGACGTCAGCTCCAATAGCATTCCATTCAAACATCGCATAACCTAACTTTAGCAACTAAATCGAAATTAAAGCGAAATAAAACAAGAAAAAACGTTAACTTCGGCTGTACCGAAGCTAATATACCCTTCACAGGTGCATTTCTTTTAGTAACTATGTGTTTAAGCAAATCTAAAGACGTAAGAAAAAGTAAGTAAAAAAAAAGAAAACATTTACTAATACTTTTTAGCCGGGTTGTTTGCTAGAAACATTAAGGTTATATAGTTAACCGATCTGAACAATTTCTTCGGAGATTATATTACTACGTTAAGCAGTAATCCATGTCAAATTTCGTGAAGATACCACGTCAAATGCGAAAATTTTCCATACAAGCCCTTGATTCCGATCGTTCATTTTGTATGGTAGCTATATGCTATAGTGAACCGATCTGAACAATTTTTTCGGAGATTAAATTATTTCTATGAACAATAACTCACAGCAAATTTCGTGAAGATATGTAGTAAAATGCGGAAGTTTTCCATACAAGCCCTTGATTCCGATCGTTCAGTTTGTATGGCAGCTATATGCTATAGTGAACCGATCTGAACAATTTTTTCGGAGATTAAATCATTTCTATGAACAATAACTCACACCAAATTTCGTGAAGATATGTAGTAAAATGCGGAAGTTTTCCATACAAGCCCTTGATTCCGATCGTTCAGTTTGTATGGCAGCTATATGATATAGTGGTCCGATATCGGCAGTTCCGACAAATGAGCAGCTTCTTGAAGAGAAAATAACATCTGCAAAATTTCAAAACGATATCTTAAAAACTGAACGACTAGTTCGTATATATACAGACGGACAGACGGGCAGACAGACGGACATGGCTAAATCGACTCCGCTCAACATACTGATCATTTATATATATACTTTATTGGGTCTCCGACGCTTCCTTCTGGGTGTTACAAACATCGTGACAAACTCAATATACCCTGTCTGTTCAGGGTATAAAAATCAGATGGAACTAAAAATTGAACTATATGGGAGTAGGTGTGGTTGTGAACCGATATCGCCCATTCTTCATCCGTGTTATCGGGGTGTCAAGAAAATATTATGATCCGAATTTCATTAAAATCGGTCAGTTAGTAGCTGAGATATGGTTTTCGATCCATAAAAAGTATGAGTGCAGCTTCTTTCCGCTATTTCTTCCGTAAAATTTGTGTTTCCGGTGTTTTCCGTTAGTGAGTTAACGCACTTTTAGTAATTTTCAACATAACCTTTATATGGGAGGTGGGTGTGGTTTTTACCCGATTTCAACTATTTTAATGGTGTGTAATGAGGTACGTAAGAGAAACCACAGCAGAAAGTTTGGTATGTATAGCTTTATATGGTTGGATACATATATATAAAAAAAACCTAATTGGTGCCGGATCCACGCCCACTTAAAAAAAAATAAAATAAATTATATCCAAAAATGCCTGTCGCTAGTGTGAACCTCTGGACCAAATGCAACATTCAAAACTTTATTTATAGTTTTGTTAAGACACTTAATTGGTTTTCGCCATTTTGTGGGCGTGGTAATGTTCTGATTTTCAAGGTCCCAAGGAACGTATGTACCAAGTTTTGTCAAGATATCTTAATTTTTACTCAATTTATCGTCGCACGGACGAACGGACGGACGGACAGACAGACATCCGGATTTCAACTCGTCTCGTCACCCAGATAATTCGATATATATAACCCTATATCTAAGTAATTTTATGAGTTAGAAACAACAAAACAAAAATATAATACTCTCTTTGAAACTTTGTTCTGAGTATAAAAATATTTAAGAAATTATTTTTTATAAAACTCCCACACTTATACTGTTTTCATACACACATTATTCCAAAGTGCACATCACATACAAAAATATAAGCTGAAAGCTTAATTGCATTATAAATTACACTTGGTTTTCGCAAAAGAACGCGCTCGCAGCAATAAAAAAAAGTTTTAAGTAAAAACATTTATTTTTAACTTTTTTGAAGCACTCATATCCATTCCTTCTATTTCAAACGTAATTAATAAATAATAATAGTGATATTAGGAACACTTTATATGCACAGATCATCATCTGGATCTTCCTCCTCCTCATCGAAGTCATCGCCATCATCGGGAGTGTAGATAATTGAACTTTCATTGGTTTCAGATGTTCTGCAATTACAAAAATTAACATTTACAAATCATATAAGACACAAAAACACATAAATTCATTGCCAACACATACTTTTCATAAGGCAACTTGAGTGTATTGCGCGCAACCATTTCATCCTCACTCAATTCAATTTTGAATGTTGTGCCAACCGTATTCGTAGTTGTTGCCGTAGTAGTAGGTGAAGTCTTGGCTGCTGGTGAAGTCTTTGGTGTAGTTCGTATTGCCTCAACTAGGAATTCAGTTTTATTTTTTGTATATGTATATTTTTTATTCGATACGCCACCACCGGTTTTGCGTGTAAGAATGGACAAAGTGTTGCTAGTCTCCAGGTGCAACACTAAATCGGCGAGATATTCAAAAGCGGCGACCAAATAATCCGCACGTGCATGTACAAGATTAGCCGGTGTCACCCAGAGAAAGACGCGTTGCACTTGCTCACACTGCTGTAGTCTATGCACGAAATGTATGATCTTCTCAACACTTTGATAGCACAATAGATCGGCCAGTGGCGGCAAAATGGCATTACATTTACTTTCATCGTTTGCGCATTTTTTATAGAAATTTATGAAGGTTGGCCAATTCTTCAAATCCGTACTAAATGGCAGTGTTTTTATGGTGGACTTTTCATCTTGTCCCTGCTCGCGTAGCAGTTGACAGAGTATATTGTGCGCAATCTTCTCCTGAGCTGTTTCGTCTGTAAACAAAAACAAAATCGTGTGCATGTGAGCGCATTTGTTATGAATTCTGATGGTTAACTTACCGATTATTACCACAAAACGTTGACTGGTGATGATCAAATTTGAAAGCATTGTTTTTTTTAAACCGAAAATTACAGAAAACAACTAAAATAAAGACAAATCTGCAGAAACACGCTAAATTTATTTATTTACACAACTGCACTATCTTCTTCTTCTGCACGTTACATGACATTCACAATTGCGTGATTTTTCAGTTATATAAATTTGATTATAAAATTATAATTTTAATAATATTTTAAAATTAAAATAATTTTGTGTGTGAGTGATTTTTATACTCTCGCAACAAAAGTTGCTAAAGAGAGTATAATAGTTTTGTCCACATAACGGTTGTTTGTAAGTCCTAAAACTAAAGGAGTTAGATATAGGGTTATATATACCAAAGTGATCAGGGTGACGAGTAAAGTTCAAATCCGGATGTCTGTCTGTCCGTCCGTCTGTCCGTCCGTGCAAGCTGTAACTTGAGTAAAAATTGAGATATCTTAATGAAACTTGGAACACGTATTCCTTGGCACCATAAGAAGGTTAAGTTCGAAAATGGGCGGAATCGGACCACTGCCACGCCCACAAAATGGAGATAACCAAAAACACATAAAAGGCTATAACTAAGCCATAAATAAAGTTATGAAAATAAAATTTGGAACATAGGATCGTATTAGGGAGGGGCACATTTGGATGTAATTTTTTTGGAAAAGTGGGCGTGACCCCGCCCTCAAATAGGTTTTTTGTATATAACTCGCAAACTAATAAAGCTATATAAACCAAACTTTCTGCAGTCCTTTCTTTTAGCCGTTTCCTTATACAGTCCAAAAATGAAAGAAATCGGATAATAACCACGCCCACCTCCCATACAAAGGTTAGGTTGAAAATGACTAAAAGTGCGTTAACTCACTAACGAGAAACGTCAGAAAGACCAAATTTTACATAAGAAATGGCAGAAGGAAGCTGCACTTAAATTTTTTTACAAAATGGAAAATGGGCGTGGCGTCGCCCACTTATGGGTCAAAAACCATATCTCAGGAACTACTCGACCGATTCGAATGAAATTCGGTATATAATATTTTCTTGGCACCCTGATGACACGTGCGAAAAATGGATGAAATCGATTCACAACTACGTCTACTTCCCATATAACTCAATTTTGAACTCCATCTTATTCCTTCACTTTATAATATATACATAAGGAACCAATGAAGATAGCGAAATAAAACTTTACACAAATACTGTATTTGAGCTGTGACATCACTTGTGGAAAAATTATCAAAATCGGACCATGACTTTTCAAGGCCCCTGATATCAAACATGAAGAACTCAGTGCCTAAGGGTAATTTTTCACCGAAAATATAGGTAAATCTCTAAATAAATTGCGAGAGTATAAAATGTTCGGTTGCACCCGAACTTAGCCTTTCCTTACTTGTTTGAAGTGATTTTACCTTTAGAAAGTTGGTTGGATGTGATTCTTATTAAATTTGTTTTTTAATAAGAAGTAAATCTTTAAACCAATTGGAACGCTATTGGTCTAACTGGGTAATTATATGGCGTATATCGTTTGAGAAGGTGTTAGGTCTTTTCAGTAAATTCTGTATTGGCATTTATAAATCTTACTTTATGTGTAAATACATATATGTTTTGTTGTTGGGGGAGATTTTAGTTTCTGGGGCGCCAAGATTTGAGTTCACTTTTAGGTAATTTAGCACAAAATAAATACTTTTTATTAAATAAAAAAAATTTATATCTCGCTCCGTTTACGAGATATCGAGCGTTGAAGTTTGTGTTAACAGCAGCCGATGCGCGCACTTATATATGATAACTCCCGGTGTTGGCTCGACCATATATGTTTTGTTGTTGGGGGAGATTTTAGTTTCTGGGGCGCCAAGATTTGAGTTCACTTTTAGGTAATTTAGCACAAAATAAATACTTTTTATTAAATAAAAAAAATTTATATCTCGCTCCGTTTACGAGATATCGAGCGTTGAAGTTTGTGTTAACAGCAGCCGATGCGCGCACTTATATATGATAACTCCCGGTGTTGGCTCGACCAGGGTTATTTTTTTGAAGCGCGGCCGAAGGCCGCCAGTGCAGAAAGTAGTTGTACGCGAAAAAACTTTCCATTTCCCTCTCTTTGATAACACCCGGTGTTGGCTCGACCAGGGTTATTTTTTTGAAGCGCGGCCGAAGGCCACCAGTGCAGAAAGTAGTTGTACCCGAAAAAACTTTCCATTTCCCTCTCTTTGATAACTCCCGGTGTTGGCTCGACCAGGGTTATTTTTTTGAAGCGCGGCCGAAGGCCGCCAGTGCAGAAAGTAGTTGTACGCGAAAAAACTTTCCACTTCCCTCTCTTTGATAACTCCCGGTGTTGGCTCGACCAGGGTTATTTTTTTGAAGCGCGGCCGAAGGCCGCCAGTGCAGAAAGTAGTTGTACCCGGAAAAACTTTCCATTTCCCTCTCTTTGATAACTCCCGGTGTTGGCTCGACCAGGGTTATTTTTATTAAGCGCGGCCGAAGACCGCCAGTGCAGAAAGTAGTTGTACCCGAAAAAACTTTCCATTTCCCTCTCTTTGATAACTCCCGGTGTTGGCTCGACCAGGGTTATTTTTTTGAAGCGCGGCCGAAGGCCGCCAGTGCAGAAAGTAGTTGTACCCGAAAAAATTTTCCACTTCCCTCTCTTTGATAACTCCCGGTGTTGGCTCGACCAGGGTTATTTTTTTGAAGTGCGGCCGAAGGCCGCCAGTTCAGAAAGTAGTTGTACGCGAAAAAACTTGTCAATCAATCACATAACACCTGCATCAATGCATATGTAAGTGCGCGCATCGGCTGCTGTTAACACAAACTTCAACGCTCGATATCTCGTAAACGGAGCGAGATATCAATTTTTTTTATTTAATAAAAAGTGTTTATTTTGTGCTAATTTACCTAAAAGTGAACTCAAATCTTGGCGCCCCAGAAACTAAAATCGTGCCTGTTGTTGTAGATAAATATTAATCGTGTGTTAATCTAGTTACTTATTGTTTTTGTAATTTCATTACAACTAAACAGCATTTGTTTTATCACTGCTGTGTCCTTTACTCCTTGATGACATGGCGTATGCGCAATTTTTGTATTTTCATAATTTTTGCAATATGTAACAGGTCAAAGGTCAAAAACTTGTTGATTTTATTTATGACGTTTCTGAATATGAAAGTACTGTGGCTTGTAGAGTCGAGTGGGTTATTTGTGTATACATATTTACATTTTAATTACGATTTTATCACCACCAAAGAGCTTGTGAAAATATAACAATATATTTATAATTGCACATAATTAAATATTATGTAAATTACTTTACTCACTTTTGTATTTATATAAAAAAATACAAACAATTACGTTTACTGTTTGTACTCTGAAATACATACATACATATGTATATGTTTATATGAACTTCGTTTAGTATAATTGCAATTTTAATAAAACAATACTTTTTGTTTGATATAAAAAATTATAAATTTATATACATATATGGATGTTCATATGTTTGTATGTATGTTTGCATGAAAATATTTTTTATTATAGAATTTGCATTGATTCTATATCATACAATACAAAAACAGCATGAACAAAGCATTAATAGTCCACAATCAGAGCAGACCTGCAGCGATTGCAATAAAACAATGCATCTCACTCTGAAGACTGGTTGATAAGGCATACATACATACATACATATGTACATACATCCATATGAGTGATGTATTATACAGTGCAATCCACTGCAGATTCAGAAGACAGGCAATTGTATATAAAGGAACGCTTATATACCATTTATAGAAGTCCGCGGTTTCAGAATATCGCACTTTTTGAATGAGGCAACAGCCCTATTGGTTACTACAACACTGCAGCATCAGATTTCGATGTCAATTTCGACAAACATCAATTGTAGTGTGTTGGAAAAAAGTTCCTCTTTGATACTAAAACCATCCTTAGAGTCTTATGTTTATTAGATTGGCCCTGTTGTTGTTTTAGCAATAAAAAATTATTCCGAACTTATTATTCTGTTCGATGACAGTTCTTGTGGGAATATAAATCTGGACCGTACCGGTTACGTAGATCAGATCATATTTTATAATACAAAAACTAGCAACATTTCGTTCACACTGTACTCGACATAGTTTCACTCATTGATTAAGTTATTGAAAAATATATGTCTAATACGTTTTGTACTGGTTAAAAAATACTCTTAGAAACTACATTATACCATACAATTTGCTCTAGTAGAATTCGAAGGATGCTAAAGACTGTTCATCGAGTCATCTAGATTAGTCTACTTTCGTTAGCACATTCTGATAAAATCGATAAGTCTACCGCTCCATTACGAACCAGTACTCTGACGGTCTTAACGAAGTAAAGGGGTTTTCCAAAGGGACGCTATAAAAGTACGACAGCCAATGACGCCATATTTTTCCCTCTCTTTTCTCCCACTCTTTTGACATTACTCTTCAGTAAGGTTTTGGATTTCATCATGGAAAGATTACGACCCAACAACGAGTCGAAATTATTAAAATTTACTACCAAAATCCGGAGTCAGTGGCCTCAACTTTAAGAGCGCTACGTCCAATTTATGGTCGGCTCATATCTGGCTGAATGGCTTCATCAATCAGCAAAATATGCGTTATTGGTCAGGTAGCAATAAACATGTACTCCATGATTAACCATTGCATCCCGAAAAATTACGGTTTGATGTGGTTTATGGGTCGCCGGCGTCATTGGGCCGTACTTCTTCCGCGGTGATCAAGACCGTCACGTTACTGGGAATGGTAATCGCTTCCGCTCAATGATAACTGAATATTTTTGGTCACGAATTGTATGATATGCACTTGGACAATATGTGTTGTTCCAACAGGATGGCGCCACAAGCCACAGTTTGGTGATCGTGATATCTCACGAATGGTCGTGCGATTTGACGCTGTTAGACTCTTTCCTCTGGGGCTACGTCAAGTCTATGGTTTATGCCAACGAACCAGCGAAGATTGATGAGCTTCGTACGAATCTCGAACGTGAAATTGCAGCAGTATCGGCCGATTTATGCTTGAAAAACGTCGAAGATTGTGTTCAACGTCTGAACTTCTACAAGCGTGCCCGTGGTGGCAATGTGCTTTCAGGGAAATGAAGAATTTCATTGATATCCCAAACCGTTTTTGTCTTATTAAAAAAAAAACTTTTGAAGCGCCCTTTACTATCGCGAGCATAATGAATATGAAATAAAGATATGGATGCTTCGATTTTAAAATCTTCATACACAAAAATATCTATAGCAAAGCCTTTCAATTATTCAATATGTTGTAGACCTAATTTGAAACAGTCTTTGAATCAGAAAGGGACAATGAGGTTACACCGTCCATTAAAAAGAAACTGATGTAATGCAGTTTTATATATTTTATTTAAAAAATAGTCATTATCAATTAGCCTCTTTATAGCGGTAAATTCCCGCTGCATGTAAAAGAAGTCACTGTTTTCAATATTAAGATCAGTCCACCCACACACACACATACATATGCGCACATCAGCCCCAAAGTTAAATCAGCAAGTAACTGCAGTCAGTACGTTTTATACCGTTGTCAACACAAACGGCTGTGCGGCTTGAATAGAAACAACAAAAAAACACAGAACAAAGTTAGCGCGTGTGCTGCAGATGACTCGCGCGTTTGAGCAAAATTTTGGTATATAAACACAAAGAAATATTTTTATTTTTATTTTCATTATTTTCAAGTACATATGTATTAGTATTGATATGGAAGACAAAAAGAAAACAAACAAAAACCCACAGCGCCTCTAAGCAAAGAGCGACCGCCGAGTACGTCGCCAACACCGCGCCAGTCACCGTACTCAGTGCTTTTAGTTGCGCGCGTCGTCCGGCTGACAGCACATTCGTCAGAATCGTCTGGTTGTGCTCGCTCGCTAGCCCGCGGTCTTACACTCTCCCGAATTTATTTATTTTATTCGTTCATCAAATAATATTTTTTATTTATTTTTTGTTGTTTTTTGTAAATTTATTTTTTAATTTCTTCTGCGTTGTTTAGTGTTTGTAATTCCATACGGTCAGTAATTAGTTGTAGTTTGATATATTGAGTGACAACAACAACATACAACAAAAAATAGTGCAGATACATCAAGAGAGTGTGCTGGTGTGTGTGTGCGCGATTTGTGGTTAACAGCTGGAAGCCGTTTAGTCGAGTCACTTTGCAACTTGGTCAACACCGACAGCATCTCAACTAACTTGCGGTAAGTTTTCAAGATATTTTCTCATGACAGTGAACTAATTAGAATGCAGCCACGTCGATTACTTGTAAGCAAGAAGTTGTGGTTTGCAATCTAATTGTCCATATAAACGCTTGGTGAGAGCGTGAGTAATGCGAACAAACGCTCATACAAACAACGGTATATTCATACAAACATACATACTTATATATATAAGTATCATGCCTGCACTATATACTTCTACTTCTACATATTTAGAAATGAGGTTTTGGATAAAAAAATTCCAAAGCTAATTAAAAAACTTTGTTTATTCGGATTCGTGAGTGACAATAATTTGTTGCATATTGTGTTTACTAGCTTAAATGGGAACAAAGACTTTATTTTTGTGCAAATCGCGTAAATGCTATATAATTCTGGTAATAGGTAATAAACTTGAATGATAAACAACGAATTTGAGCTAATTTTTGCGTCGTTTTAGATTTTCGGTACAAAATCGTACAAATGAATGGTACGAATGAACTGTGGAATACGTCTGTATTTCAAAATATAAGTAACACAAGCCATCATTTTAAGCTTTGAAAATTGAATTGAATTTAATTTAAAATTTTTTGACATTTTCGGTACAAAAGTGTACCGGATATTTTAATATTTTTTAAATCATACTATATAGAAAGTCTACGATAATACTATGCAAACTTAAATAAACTTTCTTAAACTGTTTATTAATGAAAAAAACGCATAAGTTAAAATTAACGGTACAAAACACTAGAATTTCTTTGATTAAATGTGAAAGTTAAGAATTCGATATAATATTTCACAACTTTTTTTATTAATAAGTATTATTTGTCGTTTAAACTAAAAAAGAATCCTAATTTTCTTCATTTTCGGTATAAAAATGTACCGGAAACGGTACACATATTCTGAATAATGCTTTTTTAGGGATTTTTTTCTACGACCAGTAAATAGAAAGAGCTTTAAGTCTATTATCATTTATTAATATATATTCGACAGTACAAATATAAAATTTAAGCTAAAAATATTGTGTAAAACATGGGTTCTGAACACCCCCAGCGTCGATAAAATGGACTCGCATTTCCTCCACGCTTCCGGCTGATTGACTTATCGGAAACAAAAACAATTAGCGGCGTTTTAATCTGTAAACTTAAAAGCATGGAACGATCAAGTGAATATACCAAAAATTTGACTTATGGTAGACATTTGAAAAATATTGCGAATTTTGCGTTTCGATTTTTCTAAATTTTTCGAATTTTTGATAAAAAATAGAGCTTTCAATGCGCTAACATGTACTGAGTGCACCCAACAATTTTCAAGTCATTCGGTCAAGCCGTTTTTTAGATACAATGGAGGACAGTTTGAAAAACAGAGTTTTTTTTTCCAGTAGCCAACTGAGCGCTACGAACAGCTCTTGCTTCTAACTGCTGTATCTTTGAAACGATTTCCAATTTCTAAAAATCAATTTACTGCCGCATTCTAGACATGATAAGAAAGAATTTTATGAAAAAAAAAAATGTTTTTTGAGTCCATCACATGTGTTGAACACCTTAAAGCATGAATATTTTACATTGAAATATAGATACTTTTGCATATTCCGTATAAAAATGTAACTATAACGATTACAATGTCTATGAAATTTTAATTCTTTAAATTTGAACTTAAGTTGTGAATATTATTAATTTCGGTACAATTTTTTTTCGGTACACCACTCCGAAAAACCTGCTATTTCTTTTATTTCAATTAAGACTTTAACCGTCCATTTTTTAATAAATTTTATTTTTATTTTCGGTACAAAGCAAGAAAATTGCCCTGAACACCTCACATTAAACATTTTGTTGCAAATTTCGCATTCATTATTCATATATTTGTTTTAATTCGTTATTTAAGATACATTACCAATTTAGGTAAAATGTTACAACACTGATAAGTTCACACTTGTTCAATATGTATGTATGACTGATGTACATGCCAAGATACGCTGGTATCCATATCTTTTATCTGCCAAAAAGCTCTGAAGAGTAGTACAACAGGTAATTTCCGTTTTGTATGTGCTCTTAGAAAGCAAACACACTGTTGCTTTCGTTTATAATGCTCTCTCTCTCTCATATTGAGTCACGAAAAGTGTTGCCACATTTGTATTAGTGGTTTAAAAGTGGTGGTTAATTTTTGTAAGAAATAAATTAATATTCGAAGAGTTTAAAAACTCCAATATTAAATAACCAATTATAAGAGTTGTGCGATTGATTCAGACAAAAAAATATATATCATTTTGTGATTGAAGTAATTATTTATATGATTAATAATTTCATTTTAAGCTCATTGACTTTTCTTAACCCATATTACAAGGCCTTGATTAGGCAAACATGAAAATATTCGATTTTTTGAAAAATCCTAAATAGCGACAAATTCAACTATAGAACAAAAAAATCTATATTCGTCTTCGATATAAATAGTCTTTTTAAAAAGAATTTCGATCGAGTAAAAACCAGAAGTACCCTTCATTTGGTGAATATCATCAACGGCTTCTTTAACATTTAATAAATACATCTTAAATGTTAAAGAAGCCGTTAAGATGTATTTATTAAATGTTAAAGAAGGCGTTCAGCTAAATGTTGCGTCAAACTTTACAGAGCAGTGAATCGAACAAACAAATAGTATAAATTCTTTAGACTCCATAATTAAAGATACAGTGGAACTTCCATAACTCGAACTTATATAACTCGAAGTTCTCCATAACTCGAACACTTGAATTGACAATAGCGTTTAAAAGCCAAATTTCATACAAATTTCCTTCCCTTACTCGAATTTCTATAACTCGAACTCTTGAAGAGGCAATGGAATGCAACTTTCATACAAATTTCCTTCCATAAATCGAACTTTTTGCTCAGGACATAATACAAAATTTAAAATTTTACCATTGAGGCAGAATTTTTAAAGAGTCCTTCTATGTATATCGTACGGAGGTGAACAAAAAATGTAATATTATATATATATGGATTGCAAAATTATTTTACAAAGGCATGGGATATAGATATAATAGCAAACTGTAAACGATGTAAATAATAAAACTGTGTATAAATCCATATTTTCCAGCTTTTTGAAAAATTTTATGTTTTAATGAAAATTCTATAACTCGAAGTCTCTCTTACTCGAATTTTTTTGTGGATTATGGTGATTCGAGTTAGAGAAGTTCCCATGTATATCGAATAGTAATCGGTTATTCAATCTTAATGAGTAAGTCGTATGCTATCTAACATTTATTTCAATGGATAAACTAGTTGCTAAAATAAATTATTAGAGAAGAGAGCAGAGATAATACCAGTTAACTGAGGTTTTGAACGAAAGAATAACTACAAATTCTAGAAATTAAGTCACAAAGTTAGTCAAAGTAGAAATTTGGCATTTTTGGATCAAAAATTTGGCACAAAAAGAACAACAGCAGTGGCAACGCCACTCACAAGTGCTCCACTACACCACTTTTTGGCTGCGTAGCGCATGAGGGCAGCATATGTTAGAAAATTTTCGCTCTAAGTATGTATGTACATATATTTCTATATTTATTATTGCTTTTGTAGAAAAATCATTGCGAGTCCTCTGACAATTCGTGCTGTTTCCGCATCCTTTCAGTTTATTGCAGCGTCTTTGCGTCATCAGTTGTGCAACAAATGACAATTCGCGATGAGTAAACGCTTTGTGATTTGAGTTGTTGGAAATTAATTTAAAAAGAAGATAAAAAGAAAACCAAATCACAAGCAATTTATCAACTGTTTGTTGTGTGACATTTTTCTTTTTTTTTTGTAATTTTTTCGCACAAAGTGAAGTTCAAGCTCAAGTGTATTGAAGACAAACGCCTTGCTGTTGTCGTTTATGTGTACACCATATATTGAAATTGTGAATTTGCGGTGAGAAAAAGATAAGTGTTAAGCAACAGGCAACCCGTGAGGCAACGCAACGAAAGAGGAAACAATGAAGATTCCAATTTTCATTATAGGCAAGTTGGAAAGTATTTCTTTTACACGAATTATGGAAAAATATTTATTAAAGGAATTTTTATTTATCGAATAAGCGAAGATTGGTAACATATTGTTGAAGTTGTGTATTTGAGGCCATATGTATGAAGTTGAATATACGTGAGCGTATAATATATATTTTCATAATATTAATAAAACAAAATATAACCTCTACGGCATACCAAATTTTATCACAATATGTATGTATGCATGTATGGAATATGTTCAAGTGCATAGGTCGAAGATAAATATATCTACATAAATACATACATACACAATCTATATATTGTAGATATTTATATATATATATTCCACCCACTCACGGCTATTTTGACTGATGACATAAAGTGGCATAAAGGACTGATGTTGTCGACTGACTTCTCTGTAGTCGTTTTTATAACCATGAAATGATAACAATAAATAAAAACAAGTAAGGAAGGGCTAAGTTCGGGTGTAACCGAACATTTTATACTCTCGCAATTTATTTATTTAACTTTATTTATATTATATAATACACAATTTGACCCGCATATTCATATATAAAGTCCTTTGAAAGTTGGAAACCATAATATTAGGTTAGAAGCACCGAGGTCCTCGTGTTCGATATATGGGGCCTTAAAAACCTATGGTCCGATTTTGGCGATTTTTAGAATGGGGCTGCCACACTATAAATAAAGTATTTGTGCAAAGTTCTGCATCGATATCTTCACTAGTGCTTACTTTATATATTGTAAAGGAAACGATTCAGATCGTCTTCAAAGTTCTGGTATATAGGAAGTAGGCGTGGTTGTGAAGCGATTTGGCCTATTTTCACAACATATCATTGGGATGTAAGGAAACTATTACAAACCAAGTTTCATTGAAATCGTCGAGTAGTTCCTGAGATATGGTTTTTGACCCATAAGTGGGCGACGCCACGCATTTTCCATTTTGTAAAAAAATTTGAGTGCAGCTTCTATCTGCCATTTCTTATCTGCCATTATTGGTTTCTGACGTTTTTCGTTAGTGAGTTAACCCACTTTTAGTAATTTTCAACCTAACCTTTGTATGGGAGGTGGGCGTGGTTATTATCCGATTTCTGTCATTTTTGGACTGTATAAGGCAATGGCTAAAAAAAACGACTGCAGAAAGTTTGGTTTATATAGCTCTATTGGTTTCCGAGATATGTACAAAAAACCGATTTGGGTTCGGGGCCTCGCCCACATCCAAAAAAAAATTACATCCAAATATGCCCCTTCATAGTGCGATCCTTCATACCAAATTTTATTTCCATAGCTTTATTTATGGCTTAGTTATGGCACTTTATGTGTTTTCGGTTTTCGCCATTTTGTGGGCGTGGCAGTGGTCCGGTTTTGCTCATTTCGAAAGCAACCTTTTTATGGTGCCAAGAAATAAGTGTGCCAAGTTTCATTAAGATATCTTAATTTTTACTCAAGTTACAGCTTGCACAGACGGACGGACGGACGGACGGACATTCGGATTTGAACTCCACTCTTCACCCTGATCACTTTGGTATATATAACCCTATATCTAACTCTTTTAGTTTTAGGTGTTACAAACAACCGTTATGTGAACAAAACTATTATACTCTCTTTAGCAACTTTGTTGCGAGAGTATAAAAAACTTTTTTCGTTGATGGCGAATTTTTTACTCACCGATTTAGTACATGGATATAAATATTTTATTATTATATTATATTAATGACACTCCAGATAAGTGTCAGAAGAATTTGGGTCTGACAAGTAAGAAAGGGATAAGTTCGGGAATAAACAAATATTTTATACTCTACCAATTTATTTTTATACTCTCGCAACAAAGTTGCTAGCAACAAAGTTGCTAAGAGAGTATTATAGTTTTGTTCACATAACGGTTGTTTGTAACACCCAAAACTAAACGAGTTAGATATAGGGTTATATATACCAAAGTGATCAGGGTGAAGAGTGGAGTTCAAATCCGAATGTCTGTCTGTCCGTCCGTCCGTCCGTCCGTCCGTCCGTCTGTGCAAGCTGTAACTTGAGTAAAAATTAAGATATCTTAATGAAACTTGGAACACTTATTTCTTGGCATCATAGGAAGGTTGCTTTCGAAAATGAGCAAAATCGGACCACTGCCACGCCCACAAAATGGCGAAAACCGAAAACACATAAAGTGCCATAACTCAGCCATAAATAAAGCTATGGAAATAAAATTTGGTATGAAGGATCACACTATGAAGGGGCATATTTGGATGTAATTTTTTTGGGGAGGTGGGCGTGGCCCTGCCCCCAAATAGGTTTTTTGTACATATCTCGGAAACCAATAGAGCTATATAAACCAAACTTTCTGCAGTCTTTTTTTTTAGTCACTTCTTAATACAGTCCAAAAATGAAAGAAATCGGATAATAACCACGCCCACCTCCCATACAAAGGTTCGGTTGAGAAGTACTAAAAGTGGGTTAACTCACCAACGAATAACGTCAGAAACACTAAATTCCACATAAGAATTGGCAGATGGAAGCTGCACTCAGATTTTTTTACAAAATGGAAAATGGGCGTGGCGTCGCCCACTTATGGGTCAAAAACCATATCTCAGGAACTACTCGACCGATTTCAATGAAACTTGGTTTGTAATAGTTTCCTTACATCCCAATGATATGCTGTGAAAATAGGCCAAATCGCTTCACAACCACGCCTACTTTCCATATACCAGAACTTTGAAGGCGATCTGAATCGTTTACTTTACAATATATAAAGTAAGCACTAGTGAAGATATCGGTGCAGAACTTTGCACAAATACTATGTTTATAGTGTGGCAGCCCCATTCTAAAAATCGCCGAAATCGGACCATAGGTTTTTAAGGCCCATATATCGAACACGAGGACCTCGGTGCTTCTAACCTAATATTCTGGTTTCCAACTTTCAATGGACTTTATACGATATATATGACGAATATTAATTATATACTCATAATTTAAATAAAGTTAAATAAATAAATTGCGAGAGTATAAAATGTTCGGTTACACCCGAACTTAGCCCTTCCTTACTTGTTTTTTTTAATTTTATTCCGATAACACACAATCTGATATATTCGGCATAAGACCCACTAGAATAATGAAAATCATTATATAGAGCATCTAAGGGTTGGTATAATTCCTGAACCGAGTTCAACCATTTTTACTACCAAGCTTCATAATATCGAAGATTATACATTCACTTAATTTTGTTAAGATATTTCACATATTACCGATACTGTATAAAGCCCACCGGAAGTTAGAAAATCATAAAATTAGGTATACGGGCGCTAGGGGAAGTTTTGACCAGGTTTCAGCCATTTTTGGCATAGAGGCACATTATTGGAAGAAAAAGATTCTCTCATAATTTCTCAGAGAGACTTGCCCATATATTCACTAAAAAATTATCCATTGGCACTGAGGTCTTCAGATCTTCTTCGATATCTGAGGCTTGCCACACCTCAAATACAGTATTTTTACAAAGTTTTATTCCGATATATTCATTGGTGAACGAATCAGATGGAATTCAAAAATTTGTTATATGTGAAGTAGGCGTGGTTGTGAACCATTTTTTTCCGTTTTCAAGATATTCGATCAAGAAAATATTATGTACCAAATTTGGTTGAAACTAGTCGAGTAGTTCTTGAGTTACAGTTTTTGATCCAAAAGTAGTGGAAGCTTCACCCATTTTCCATTTTACCAATCTGAGTGGAACTTTCCTCTCCCGTCTTTTCTGTAAAATTTAGTGTTTCAGAAGTTTTTCAACGTTGAGCATCAAGCTTTAATTGTACGACCTCATAATGTAACTCTCGACGGGAATTTAGTCGGGGGAGTCATGCTATCGAGGCTGAACTGAGTTTAAATAATCCTCAATAGTTTCTCTTAGACTACCATACAACCAGAAAGTTTTTCTGTCTGATGTGTGTTATCTCATTGGGACGAACTCTTGATGACTAGCGTGCGTATACTACTTTGGACATCCCATTTGGCGCTGGTAGACTGATTTTTGTGAAGGTACATCAAGATATCGACCAATTTGTAGCATTTATAGATAACATATAGAAACGTTAGTGGGACTTTTTGGACTCAAATTTGTTTCCGAGACTTTTAGTAATGATAGAATTATGCTTATATATGTATACTAATATTATATACAAGCTGATATGATTCAAAATGGCCTATGTTTGTTGGGATAGCTCTAATGCTTATGAAATATGATGCGATAGCCGAGAAACCCTTTGTGTCAAGTTTTGGATTACTGAGTACCATTAGTGTACTAATCAACTCGTTTGGGGACAAAGTGCAGAGTCTTGACACTCATGATATAAAGCTATTACTTCAGAAATAGTCAGCCTCAAGTCTTTCTATAATTAATTTAGGTTTATATTTTTCATAAAGTTGAGAGACAAGGAATCTAACCGCTGAGTTTGAGGTTAAGAGAAAAAAGGATTTTACTTTAAAAATAATGTGAACCCTCCATGTGTATTTCGAAGATGAAATACAAAATCTTTAAGCTGCCTTAAAAATCTCATTCTCCTATTCTCTCGGGATGTATACCATAAACGGGGCAGTTTCCGATAAAAGAAAATAAGTAAGCAAAATGTTAAATTATTGTTGTAATTATTATTACTCACACGATTCTAGAAATATGCAGATATTAAAAAACAATAATTACAAATAATTATGCACATAATTAAATCAAGAACTTTAGCACTTGTCTAACAGTACAAAAAGAAAAACAAAAACGTAAAACTTTTGTCGATAAAGAAAATAATTTACCTACTGCACTCGAGACTATTACAAAAGCGGCCGGTGAAGTGCATATGACACTCAATGACGAATGAAATAATGAATTAGTGACTAGAATACCTGACAGACTTATGAAATGTCATTCCCTATTTGGCGTAGTTCAGTAAACTCGCCGTTGTAACGCTATGACGATTAACACTTTGAGGGATTTGAGATGCCAAATCGATTGCTAATATGACGACAGCTGATATTGTCAAAATGTTTAAGAAATGGTAATCCAAAACTCAATCTATTGGAACCCATTAGATTGATATCTAAGCTGCTGAGTTTCTATGATTGATCTCTATATTTTCTAACCTCATTTGTTTTGTGACGTCACTTAAGCCTATACATATTTAGCTAATATTTGAAAATATGCTGAGAATAGATTAGCAGCCCCACATTCAATCGTTCCATGCTTTCAATTACGATTCAAGCATTATGAACTTGCTCAAACCGTATTCAATAATTAATTGCATTAAAATGAGGTCAATGGGGCCAACATAGTGGGACACATTTTGAACTAGTCATTTTAGTTTCATGCTTAGATTTCAGTACTGATCAATATGAGATGATAACCTTAAGTCACATGCAATTGAATTTTTATACATTACGCTGATAAGATCTCGATGTTTATATGTATATATGTATATATATTTGAAATCTTGACTCTGTCAAACAGTTTGTTAGTGCGTAATGAAATACTTGACGAAATATTATTGTTAAAATTCCAATTCAATTTTAGTTGGAAATTTAAAACTGTATTAAAGATAAGCTATATTTCACCACCAGCAAAGTGGTTCAAACAATTGGAACTGAAGAATGTACCACGAACTAACAGAGTGGTTGGGAGTCATGGGTATTGCCCAAAGTGTGATACGCTCGGCACTGCTGATTAATTGTACTCTAAATTCTTTTAACAACGAGATTGTGCGTATTGTTAAAGAATAGTCGATGACGTCAAACCAGTCTCAAGAATACTCGAAAAAGCACGCACAATCGAAATTGTGAATATGACTGTACAGAGTCGCAAACAAATCTGGGTACTCGTTGGGAAAAGATAAAGGAACATACATAGCTGGCAACAAACAACACAATCAGTCCTCCGGACCCCACTTACATCCAACGAAGCTTCCATGAACTTGAATAAGAAACATAGCTGACAGTTTTCGAAGCAAAACCTAACCTAACTTTGTTTGCGCTTGATACGCTAAAAAGTGGTATTGTAAAGATCATTGAAATCTTCCAAATATTATCTCAAACGAAGCAAATAATTCTTCAGAAATCGAAAATTTAATTGGTCATTATAAAGGACCAAGAAAATGTTTTCTCAGCAAAATTTAATAGTTTCTGCTTCGAATCTAAGCTTCACTGATAATTGTTCTTCTCAAAATGAATATTGTCGTTTTGTTGAGAACACAATTAATTTTTATACTCTCGCAACAAAAGATGCTAAGAGAGTATAATAGTTTTGTTCACATAACGGTTGCTTGTAAGTCATAAAACTAACGAGTCAAAATCCGAATGTCTGTCTGCCCGTCCCTCCGTCCGTCCGTGCAACGGATAAATTGAGTAAAAATTGAGATACATATCTTAATGAAACACATGTTCCTTGGGACCGTGAGAGGGTTGCTTACAAAAAGGGGAAAAATCGGACCACTGCCACACCCAAAAAATTGCGAAAACCGAAAACACATAAAGTGTCATAACTAAAACATAAATAAAGTAATAGAAGTAAAATTTGGAATAGTGGATCGCACAGGTAAGGGGCATATTTCGATGTAATTTTTTTTGGTAACTAGGCGTAGCCCCGCCCTCAAATCGGTTATTTGTATTTATCTCGCAAACCAATAAAGCTATATAAACCTTTCTGCAGTCGTTTCATTTAGCCACTTCTTAATACAGTCCAAAAATGAAAGAAATCGGATAATAACCACGACCACCGCCCATACAAACTTAGGTTGAAAATTACTAAAAGTGCGTTAACTCACTAACGAAAAACGTCAGAAACATTAAAATTCACAGAAGGGATAGCACTTAGATCTTTTTACAAAATGAAAATGGGCGTGGCGTCGCCGACTCAAAAACCATATCTCAGGAACTACTTGACCGATTTCAATGAAATTCGGTATATAATACATTCTTGACACCCTGATGACACGTGTGGAAAATGGATGAAATCGGTTCACAACCATGACTACTTTCCATATAACTCTATTTTGAATTCCATCTGATTCCTTCACTATATAAGATATATGTATAAGGAACCAATGAAGATAGCGAAATAAAACTTTACACAAATACTGTATATGATCCGTGGCATCACTTGTGAAAAATTGTCGAAATCGGATTATAACTTTTCAATGCCGGATATCGAATATGAAGAACTCACGTGCCCTATGGTAATTTTTCACCGAAAACTTCGGTAAATCTCTCAGATATCTCAATTTAATTCAGAGGAAATCGTTTCATATAGCTCTCATACAGCTAATTATAAGATTTTAAAAACCTTTAAGAAATACGATGTACTTAATAGCTTATAAATCGGTTAATATGTGAAATATCTTAGCCAAATTAAGTAAGCATATACTCTCAGATTTAATGTATGTTGGTGATGAAAATGAGTAAATTGCGAGAGTATAAAATGTTCGGTTCCACCCGAACTTAGCCTTTCCTTACTTGTTTTATCATCGTTTTGATTCTAAATTGATCTAAATTGATCTAAATACAAGGTTTGTGACGACTAGTTCGAATTGCTCATTGAATTCTATAAATAATTCTCTGAAGTCTGAACCACCATTGGGTGGTGCTTATGATGATGAGTTGATCATTATTATTCCGAATTTTGGATGAACCATTCCATCTATGAAGCCTTCCGTATTCATTAATATTTTCTTCTATTTTACTTTTTCTAACAAGCTCTTTATTAACACATTCTAGTTGACAGAACCAGAGTTGTATTTGTGGTTACTGACTGACAATTAAAAAATCTCTAATATTTCAAACAACTCATTTTTTCAACTCGTCGGTCGGAGCTCGTCATTAATCCCCAGGTTATTACCGATTAAAAGCTCGGCCGTGACAATATTTAACATGAAAGCAGAGTAGGTTCCAAAAAAGTTGTCCATCGGTAGTCAAGTGAAACTTTTGTCTAATTTACGGACAAAAAAAGTTCTCTAGAATCTATCGAACGGTCTGTTCGTCGATATTCGACATAGAATTTGAAATCTTTGATAATGTTTTACACAAATAACCTCTTCTAATATCTGTCAAAGGTTCGGAGCGGGCTTGAAACCTTTAGGATCATTCATTTGTATCAGAATATTAAGAGAGAACCCATAAATTGGAGGAAAAGCTCGGTTAAACATATGACAAAGGTATACATTAGACCTTTAAATAACTTTTTATCACAAATATTCTGAAAAAGTCATTAAAAAATCTAAAAGAAAATCGATAAAATTCGATAACTCTCAACCTATTCAGGGTACAGGTTATACAAATTCTTCAGCTTCAAACCACTTAAGTAGAACAAAAGTCATCTAAATTGAAAATTATCTGACACTCAAGAGGTTAATACAATGTAATAGCACTCATGGCGATAAATATTCATAAGTTTACACACACAAACACACACACATACGAGTACAAATTTACATAGGCAGCTACATAACATAGTTTTGCAAATGCAAATTGAAAAATCAAAACAATTACAATAAAAATAGAAACCAAACTACCCACACTCACACAAGTGTGTCTGTATGTGTGTGTGTGTGTATTTGCGTTCTTTTTGATGGCAATCATATTGATTGACAAATGGCTGTTGTGTGAGTCATTAGCATTCGTTACAGGTGCAACCGTGGCCGGTATACATACAATAGACGACGCTGTGCTGTTGGGCGGCAAAACAATACTAAAATCAATCTCGGCAAAATTCCAAAT
The DNA here is from genome assembly GCA_031772095.1 of Zeugodacus tau. Taxonomy (NCBI): domain Eukaryota; kingdom Metazoa; phylum Arthropoda; class Insecta; order Diptera; family Tephritidae; genus Zeugodacus; species Zeugodacus tau. The sequence continues at coordinate 54,670,290 of CM062653.1, read as the reverse complement.
GTTCACACTTTTAATACCATTTTGGAAGTGTTTCGATGTGGGTGTATCTTTTGGTTATTAAAAAATTTTGCATCATATTGTTGTTGCTTAGTATCTCAACTCGGTATTCAACTCCAGATCATATCAACTTCCTCATATACCCATATTATATAGCATGTTATGTGTCAAAATGGTATGTGGAATTGAAGGTGTGGCCGTTTATTGATTTCATGTGTCAAAATATGTTTTTATTTTGTCAAAAATATTATATATATATTGAGCAAGGCGTTGTAAGATTCTTTGAATTTTATATCTTCTAAATTTTAGGTTAAGTTCGAAGTTTTTACATAAATTTACAGTTGGAAACATTTTAATTAACTTTTCTCAATTTTATTAAGAAAATACTTTATAAAAAAATAAATGCATTCCGAAGAACCTCATCTTGAAACAAGTAAGGAAGGGCTAAGTTCGGGTGTAACCGAACATTTTATACTCTCGCAATTTTTTTATTTAACTTAATTAATATTATATAATACACAATTTGACTCACATATTCGTCATATATATTGTATAAAGTCCATTGGAAGTAGGAAACCATAATATTAGGTTAGAAGCACCGAGGTCCTGATGTGTGATATATGGGGCCTTGAAAACCTATGGTCCGATTTCGGCGATTTTTAGAAATGGGCTGCAACACTATAAATACAGTATTTGTGCAAAGTTTTGCACCGATATCTTTACTAGTGCTTACTTTATATGTTGTAAAGTAAACGATTCAGATCATCTTCTAAGTTCTGGTATATAGGAAGTAGGCGTGGTTGTGAAGCGATTTGGCCAATTTTCACAACATATTATTGGGAGGTAAGGAAACTATTACAAACCAAGTTTCATTGAAATCGGTCGAGTAGTTCCGGAGATATGGTTTTTGACCCATAAGTGGGCGACGCCACGCCCATTTTCCATTTTGTAAAAAAATCTGAGTGCAGCTTTCATCTGAAATTTCTTATGTGAAATTTAGTGTTTCTGACGTATTACGTTAGTGAGTTAACCCACTTTTAGTAATTTTCAACCTAACTTTTGTATGGGAGGTGGGCGTGGTTATGATCCGATTTCTTTCATTTTTGGACTGTATTAGGAAGTGGCTAAAAAAACGACTGCAGAAAGTTTGGTTTATATAGCTCTATTGGTTTGCGAGATATGTACAAAAAACTTAGTAGGGGGCGGGGCCACGCCCACTTCCCCAAAAAAATTACATCCAAATATGCCCCTTCATAGTGCGATCCTTCATACCAAATTTTATTTCCATAGCTTTATTTATGGCTTAGTTATGGCACTTTATGTGTTTTCGGTTTTCGCCATTTTGTGGGCGTGGCAGTGGTCCGATTTTGCTCATTTTCGAAAGCAACCTTCCTTTGGTGCCAAGAAATAAGTGTGCCAAGTTTCATCAAGATATCTTAATTTTTACTCAAGTTACAGCTTGCACAGACGGACGGACGGACGGACGGACGGACGGACGGACAGACAGACATTCGGATTTGAACTCCTCTCTTCACCCTGATCACTTTGGTATATATAACCCTATATCTAACTCGTTTAGTTTTGGGTGTTACAAACAACCGTTATGTGAACAAAACTATAATACTCTCTAGCAACTTTGTTGTTGCGAGAGTATAAAAATTTGATCGAGGGAATTTTAGGTTAAGTTCGAAGATTTTGGGTAAATTAAAGCTGAAACCCCTTTTAAACACCTGAGCTCGCTTTTGAAACTTATGAAAATATCTCGTAGAATACTTCCGAAGAACCTTAATTTGAAGAAGTATGATCGAGGGCACCCAGTGTTCTCTGCAATTTATTTCTATATTATTCGAAAATGGGGCGTTTCAAGTATGAAATATTTCATTACATCCCTGATTTATTGATGAATTTTATTGTATGAGAAGGGGTCTTTTCATGTCTGAATTAACCTTCTTACGTTCGCTAACTAGTCAGAAAAGCCTTTTCCGAAGTTGTAGATGGACATTTTGGTAGGAATAGTTACTTGGACTTGATACATATACAATTGGGATGACTCATGTGAAACCGAAATATACTGATTATCAATATATGTATTTTGAGCAGAAAGGTGATCTGTAGTGAAGTCTATTGAAATTGCTTCTCAAATGTTCGGAAAAAAGATTCTAGGAAAGAATTATTCTTTTGTGATTATGTCTCATACTATTGAGCAATAAAGTATACGAGCTTTGCATAGTCTGGAGCCTCGTGGAATCCGTCTTATAAAATTCGATTGAGAACTTTAGTAAGTTATAGTCCTGAGAACAAAAAGAAAACACCTGAACCAATCTTTCCTTGAAACGCATTATCCTCAGCAGTAAGCAACCACTTCCTTATAACTGACATCACCCCGTAAAAGCATCTCAAGTAATCTCCCGACGTTTGGACCCACAGCACATGTCACAAATGGTTGGAGAACCTCGACCAAATATCTCTCTGGACTGTAAGCTCCACTTATATATACATAATCCCAAGATAGATTATTTAATTGCAAGCCCGTCTAGTGTTTCAAATCAAAAACTATCATGAGAGTCTGGATTTCAACGAAATCAATCTAAGTTTTCAGCTGCAGCAGAAAATTCTCTTCTCTCCCTAGAAAATATTTATGTTTCAAACGTAATAAAACATTTCAAAATAAGTTTACAACCGTCGAGACTGATCGTCACACATTTTTATTAACAAAATATGGTTTGACTGATTAATTTTAAACACAAAACGGCGTACTTTCAAATATATACCTACATATCTACCTAAATGCGCACAAACTTGTGCATTTACCTCGCCTTTTACCGGAGCATACAGTTGCATATATATATTTACTAGCAATCGGTCAATTTGTGTATTAAAACAAAAACATTTAGGCTTGTGCATTCATGCAAACATACATACAAACATATGCAAGCTATAAACGTTAAACTGTCGAAGTTGCGAAAAATTTACCTGTCTGCCATTTGTGTTTACACTTGACGCTTGAAGCCGAAACGAATTGTATGCATAAATTGTAGAAAATAATGGCATATCGCATGCGATATTTTTGTACAACCCTAAAATTAACGCATGCGATTTTTTTAGTTATATGTTGGCGTTTGAACTACTTTGGAGTTTTCGTTACATTTGTTGTGTGCAAAATCTGTGTGTGTACAGTATGCGGGTATATTATTGGATACAGTAAAATATTTTGAAGGTAATACAATTAAAAAAAATATATTATATTTAAGAAAATATAAATTTAAAATAAAAAATGTTGAACTTTTTAGATAAAAATATTGAAATATTTTTTTCCAACGTTCTTAAAAACCCAACCAATATTATTCACCATATTATATATGTACATATTAAAATATATACAGTAAAAACTATTAATTGGCAACTTTATTGCTGCAAAATCTTACTCATTACACATAAAAAGGAATTTCAAGAATTTATATTGCTAATAATTTATAAAACGTATGTATCTTATTTCTTAGCACCTACAGAAGACATACATAAGCATATGTATACCATACACATGTAGGCAATAATTAAATACGAACATATAAAATAACATATTCATTAAAATTTTGTTTGTTATTAGAGACCTCAACGCATATAAAAATGTCCGAGAAGTTTCTTTTTGTATTTTAGAGACTATTTTAGGTTAGAAAATGTGCTATATACATACATATCTGTTAATGAAGACACAACCCCGATAAGGCTTTAATTAAACATATTTGTTGGTGTCAAATATAAAAAAAAACAAGTAAGGAAGGGCTAAGTTCGGGTGTAACCGAACATTTTATACTCTCGCAATTTATTTATTTAACTTAATTAATATTATATAATACACAATTTGACCCACATATTCGTCATATATATTGTATAAAGTCCATTGAAAGTTGGAAACCATAATATTAGGTTAGAAGCACCGAGGTCCTCGTGTTCGATATATGGGGCCTTAAAAACCTATGGTCCGATTTCGGCGATTTTTAGAATGGGGCTGCCCCACTATAAACATAGTATTTTTGCGAAGTTCTGCACCGATATCTTCACTAGTGCTTACTTTATATATTGTAATGTAAACGATTCAGATCGTCTTCAAAGTTCTGGTATATAGGAAGTAGGCGTGGTTGTGAAGCGATTTGGCCTATTTTCACAACATATCATTGGGATGTAAGGAAACTATTACAAACCAAGTTTCATTGAAATCGGTGGAGTAGTTCCTGAGATATGGTTTTTGACCCATAAGTGGGCGACGCCACGCCCATTTTCCATTTTGTAAAACAATCTGAGTGCAGCTTCCATCTGCCATTCCTTATGTGAAATTTAGTGTTTCTGAGGTTTTTCGTTAGTGAATTAACCCACTTTTAGTAATTTTCAACCTAACCTTTGTATGGGAGGGGGGCGTGGTTATTATCCGATTTCTGTCATTTTTTGAATGTATAAGGAAATGCAAAAAAAAAACGACTGCAGAAAGTTTGGTTTATATAGCTCTATTGGTTTGCGAGATATATACAAAAATCCGATTTGGGGGCGGGGCCACGCCCACTTCCCCAAAAAAATTACATCCACATATGCCCCTTCATAGTGCGATCCTTCATACCAAATTTTATTTCCATAGCTTTATTTATGGCTTAGTTATGGCACTTTATGTGTTTTCGGTTTTCGCCATTTTGTGGGCGTGGCAGTGGTCCGATTTTGCTCATTTTCGAAAGCAACCTTCCTATGGTGCCAAGATATAAGTGTGCCAAGTTTCATCAAGATATCTTAATTTTTACTCAAGTTACAGCTTGCACAGACGGACGGACGGACGGACGGACGGACAGACAGACATTCGGATTTGAACTCCACTCTTCACCCTGATCACTTTGGTATATATAACCCTATATCTAACTCGTTTAGTTTTGGGTGTTACAAACAACCGTTATGTGAACAAAACTATAATACTCTCTTAGCAACTTTGTTGCTAGCAACTTTGTTGCGAGAGTATAATAAATTAAATGAACCTGGGGTAGGCTGTAGCCTCTCTCGCTCTGTGCAAAAATAAATTAGTTTCGGCTCAAAATTTAATTCTCATATTATGCTCTACAGTCCTATCTATGTATTCTATACTAAAGGGTTTTTCAAATGGGACGCTACATAAGTAGACCGTTAGGGACAGAAAACGACGCAATATTTTTTTTGCCATTTCATCTTGGAAAGATATGAGATCCAACAACGAGTCGAAATTATTAAAATTTACTATCGAAATTCGGAGTCAGTGGCCTCAACTTTAAGAGCGCTACGTTCAATTTATGGTCGTCTTAATCGTCTTGTCGTCAATGAGAAGAGTATGCGTTATTAGTGAAGCAGCATCCACAGGTACTCCATGAGTCACCATTGCATCCCAGAAAAGTTACGGTTCGGTGCGGTTTACGGGCCAACGGCGTCTTTGGGCAGTACTTCTTCCCTGATGATCAAGACCGTCACGTTACTGTGAATGGGATTCGCTTCCGCTCAATGATAACCGAATATTTTCGGCCCGAATTGGATGATATGGACTTGGACAATGTGTGGTTCCAACAGGACGGCGCCACAAGCCACACAGCGAATGTCACAATCGATTTATTGAAATCCAAGTTTGGTGAATATGTTATCTCACGAAACGACACAGTCAATTAGTCGACTCTGTCGTGCGATTTGTCTCGGTTACACTATTTCCTGTGGGGCTACGTCAAGTCTATGATCTCTTCCAACAAAGCAGCGACGATTGATGAACTTCGTCTGAATATCAAACGTGAAATTGCAGCAGTATCGGCCGATTTATGCTTGAAACCCGTTGAAAATTGGGTTCAACGTCTGGACTTCTGCCAGCGTGAACGTGGTGGTCATGCAATAGAAATCGAGTTCCATACATAATGGCATTGAATGTACTTTTTTCCACAGAAATAAAGAATTTCATTGATATCCCAAAATTTTGAAGCATGGAAGCGCTTTGATTTAGGCATTCAAATCACTAGTTTATGAGCTAAGTGTAAGAATAAGAATGAATTTGTGTCTTGAGGTCTGTGACGGCACTTTAGTATCAACTTCATTTTAAAAATTCAGCACAGACAACAAAATTAAACAAAAATTAAATTAAAGAATTGGAACAGCAAAAATCTGATTTATTTACTTTCTTAGAATTTAAGAAAAAACGTTTTTGAAAATTTTTTTAAAGTGATTTGTTCTATAACTGCCTATCGTTTCTATTTCCACGCCATTCTACTGTATCTATAGACGAGCGACGGCGGCGCGGCAGTTGGCTAGCCAAGTGTTGTTGACGGCTAACGCTTTTGGCTGGTGCGACTAGCTTCATGCCTAAGCAACCACAACACAACGATTCAGTCGCAAGAAAACCACCAGAACGCTGTGTTGTATCGCGTCGTCGTCGTTGTTTGCGCCGACTTAGATTTTCATGTTTTCATAAGCAAAAACAAAAAAAATCCGAAATACAAAAATAAAAGTAACAACAAAACGTTAAGCATTAAACGCATGCCAAACGATCGAGTGTAATTTTCGCTGCAAAACTTTCCTAGTTAAAACGCGAGCCTGCATTGCGAGTGAATCGAACATTATGCGCGTTGGTTAATTGCAGTGAATATAGAAAAGCATTAAAAAAAAATACAAAAAGAAAATAATAAAATAAAAACAACAACTAAAGAAATAAATAAAAAACAACAACTAAAGAAATATATAAAAACAACAACGAAATAAATAAATAACAACAACAACACAAATTTCGAAAAGTAAAATTAAGTAAAAACCGACGAGCGCAATTAATTGCCGTACTTGCTTGTTATTGTTTCGATTTTTGTTGTTGTACAACAAAATATAGCGCTTGTTGTTGTTGTTGGCTAATCGTGTGCATTGCAGAATTGCGTGCGACACACAAAGCAAAAACCGTTCGTTGCACAAAAAAATTGCAGCGAAAATATTTCAAAAATCACAGAAAATAAAAAAATCCATTTTGCACCAACAACAACAATAACGATAAAAAAAAAATAAAACAACAAAAACAAATTAAATAGCAAAGTCTATATAGAAATCATGCCGTCCGAAAACGATAAAGATATTGAAATCGGCAACAAAGTGGAAAATGTTGTTGCTATTGCCAGCGATAATGTGGACAGCGCCAGCGTCACTCCCGCCGCCGTTGCGCCCACCGCCGTTGTCGTAGTGGCCGTCAAGCCAGTGGCGGAGCAATCGGTTGAAGCCACAACGAATGGTAATACTGTAACAGCGCCGACTGCAACGGTAAATAAGGAGCAAGAGCAAGAGCAGCAGCAGCCGAAACAAGAAACCGGTGGCTTGCAGTCCAACATAGAGCCTATGCAACAATCTAATGCAGGTAACTGGTAACTAACTGATGTGCTTTGGTATGCGCGCAGCGGCGCACACACAAGTGTATATACATATATATGTATGCGGTGGTACGGCTGTTGCCCCGCGGACGTCGCGACGCGTCGCCTTGACATTTGGTCATTAGCCAGCTGCAACAAGTTAATGTTGATTTGCGGCAGTAAAAGTTGTTTAGCCGGCCTGCAACAGCACAACAATGCAACAACAACAACAACACAAAACTAATATTTTATGTATCTCAAATACATACAAACATACATAGATACATAGATACTCGTAAATATGTTGCCTGCGCGCGATGCTGTCAAAGTTGGCGCATTAAACGCGATCAGGCGGCGCTGCGCCTGCGCTCAATTTCACTTTTTTCACTTTTGGTCATTTACAAGCGTTTCGTGTTGTTCAAAGTGAATTTTTCCATTATTTTTCCAATGCTTAGCTTTTCGATGGGGCGTCCAGCGATGCCAGCTCAGCGCTCAGGCACATACATACCGACAAGCAATATTTGTTCGTCTCAAGTAAAAGTAATTAGCGTCTGGGTAACACAATCGCATTGCCCTTTTTTTGTTGAATGTGTTTTAATTAATTAATATACATGCCGTTATAAATTAAACGCAAATATTTGATGTGTCATGCTGGAGCGTTCACACACAGGCATACATACATATCTACATACATATAGACATATGTATATACAGACTTACATATACATACATATTTACATGTGTTGAAACATGATTTTTTATGTAAACATGCAGGCTCATAAGTAGTACATGCATGCGGCGAGACATACATAAGTATGTTGGCAAATATACACACCCATTAAATAGTTTGGGCGGCCATCTATATAGTATGTATGAGAAATTGCTCGTAAAAAAATGTTGTAGACATGACTCTGGAGTCACATAAACAATTAATATAAATTTTAATAGTCTCGAGAACGGATATATTATTTGTGGATAATAAATATAAGCATAAATTTCAATAGCGTATGAATTCGCTAATTTGAACTTCATATAATTTTTTTTAAGGCAATAGGTGGGTTTCAGAGGCTAAAAACATTTTTTTTTAATATATAGAATCATATATTTCATTTAAACTATTCAGCATATTAAAGACACATATTTAAACAATATTCTGTGAAATTTTTGTTTAATAATTGCGAAAACTCAGCCGTTGGCAGCACATCTCCCATGACGTGTCCAAAAAAAAGCTCTTGCGGTGGACATCATAACTCATGATTGGTTCATCTAAACACAATAAACCAAACATATTCCGATAATATATTCCGAAAATCTAGTTAATGAACGAAGGAAAAAAGAAAATATTGAAATTTGAATTTTTGACAGAATTTTCACAAAAAACTCTCCCTTTTTGATAAAATTTTCGGCATATATTGGCTAAAACAAAATAGTTGTAATAAAGATGCAGAAAGTCCTTCGTTCATTATTGTTTGTTCAAAGATCTGTGCGAAAACTGAACGAAATCGCTTCATAATTTTTTGAGATATCGTGTCCACCGTGGAGAAATTGAGTTTTGAGATGAACGCGCTTAAACTTCTACATTCATACTGACGTGGACTGATGGGCGGAACTTTCGAAGGGTATATCCCTTAAAGTATTACTCGGATCGATTTGATATTTTTGGATAATATTTTAAACATATTGCACTATTAAATAATACAAAAAAAATTTAATAAGACAAATTTTTTTTTCAATAATTTTACAAATTTAAACCCACCTAACCTCTTAAGAAAACGTTTTTTGTTACTTTGATACTTCGAAAGCACAAATATTCCCGTTATTTGTGGAGGACAATTTCGTACGCCTCGACTAAGTTACAATAGTCAGCCAGCTAAGCTATTTTTACAGAGCCTTAGAATATGATTGTTGTTGTTGTAGCTGAAGAAAACATTCCGAAACTAATTTTGAAGAATTCTGCCCAGTAAAAAGTCTTTTGCTGATAAACATTTGAGATCCAACGGTTGTGGAAACGATTAACAATTTATGCGCAGAGCACATCTTCAAAACGCTGTAGGCTACAAAGTCTCTTAAGTCGCCAACTAGGTCTTAAAACACAATTATCATTAAATATATTTTTTGAAGGAAAACTTAGCCAAAAATTTCCAAATTTGACTTCGGAGATCAATTTTCATTATTTCTCAATTTGTTTTTTCAGTTCCACGTTAGTGTGATCTATTGTTAAGACTCCTCCATATCAAAATAATATATGCATGAGGGATAACCTAAAGGTAATAACCTAACCAAAAATTAAGATATACATACATAGTTCGGCGGCCAGCCTTTATTTTTTGAAAACCTTGGCGACGTTGAGGTTCCTGCGCTATATTCATCTTAGGTATACCATACGAACCTTACCATATATGTATATTATGATTATTTTAGTTATTGTTGTAGCTCAAGAAACATTCCCAAAACAATTTCGAAGAATCCTGAAGTCTACAGTTAATAGTCTTTGGTTAGATAAAATTCGAAACTCAACTGTCGTAGAAACGGCTAACATTTTAATTGTATAGCACCTCTTCAAAAGTTTGAAGACTCCAAAGCCTCTAAAGTCATATTTTTAATTTATTTTTTTTTAATTTAGCCAATATGCTACCACTCCAAAATTCGTCTTATCAGTTAATCTATTAGCTTAGGAAAGTCCGTACATGAAATATGAGATCATGTACGGACTTTCCGATTCCAAAAAAGGTAGTTTTAATTATTTATATAGCTACTGTGAAGAAAGTATCGATCGTTCTTTTTAGACATATAACTTCGCAGATAAATTTTCAATATTTTTTGACTTACTTCCCCAAGTGACGACCGTTTTTAGGAAAATATTATTTGTGTGTAGATGATAATATCGTATAATACCTTGGGAGTCCTCTAAGATCAGCTGAAAGTGTCAATTTAACATCAATTCACTTCAGACCTTTAGCTCAATGGCTTGTGTATAACTTTTTTCGACCAACATGAACAGTTCTCTTTAAATATCATCTTGTTTCTGTTTAAGGGGATCTCATATGAAGAAGGTATTGTCATCCTAACAGCTGATTTTTACTCTTTATAATTGAAGATGATGGAAATGTCACATCTTCTTTGATTTCTACATTATTTTTCATCCCTTTTGTTATCATTTCTGTTCGTGAATTTCTTTTCTGTTTTATACTTTCATTATTCTATTGGAGTATTAAAGACTTTTCTCAGGTCTTACTGACACTGACTTACTTGGGGAATTATGTTTATGTTTATTTTTTATATCGAATATCTGTTTTAAAATAGTCTCCATCGCCAGCACATATTTGAGCGTATTACTACTGTTTATATTATTGGGCGAGGTTTCAGAAATAAATAAAACCGGGAAAACGACAATGAATTTATCGTTTTGACACTCAGCTCCACTGAGACTACTGGAATGATTATATTTATCCTACTATTTTTTTTAATTTTTTACTACACTAAACCAATTAGTAGTACAAAAATGAATTATTTTCTCGCATGGGAGGCGCTCCACCCTTTTGCAGCAATATGCACGTGCAAGCCAATGAATTAATATACCCACAGAGACATATGATATTTGTGTACACTCATGCATATAAACAACAGACAACGTGCGATAAAAATTACTTTTCACTGATATGCGCTGGGAGGAAAAGTTTTCTACGCAATCTACCCAGTAAAAAATCTTTGGATTAATACCAAAATCGAGTAATAAAGGAGTAATGACTTGTTCATCCATTTCGAGCATTAAGTGAGCAATAAAGCCATTTTCGTTAGTTTTTACAAAAATCGTTTGTTTCCTCGCTTTTTGATACATTTTGGAGGAATAAACGATGTTTATGAAAGAAAGATAAAGCGTAATGCCTAATCATAACTGTTAATTGTTGTGAAATTCTTTTATGTTCTATAAAAGTGTATTTTGTCAATTTAAATTAGTTTGAATTTTGCAATCAACGCGTGAATGTGAATCAAGTGTCGCGAATATATGTAAAAAGTTATTATACGGGTAAAAACTGATTAATTATAGTATAAATGTCTGTAATAATTTATAAAAAATGTGTGAATATATTTATTCTTGAACAATTAGTGAAAAAATAAATTGAAAAATAGTCTACCAGTAATCGAGATGCTTCTTATGAAGAGGCGTCGAACCAAATGAAATTGTGCTAGTATGCCATTTGAATAATCAGAGTGAAACTCCTATTTATAATAATTGTACATAAAAAAGTGCATTTATAATAAATGCTGTAATGAGTTACTCGAAATTCTAAAAACTGATGGAGAAGTTCCGCCATCTAAAGAAACACTGCAAAAAATTGAGTATATTGGTCCATCAAAGCCTCTAGACGTAAGAGCTTTCATTAGCAGAAGAGCTGATTAAAAACAAAGACTTTTATTTTTCGGTAAGATCTGAGTTGTTTATATTTCGTTTAAGTAACTAACATATATTATTTTTTCATATTCTGCAGAATCCATTAAAGAAAATTTTACATCATGTGGGGACTTTAAAATCGAAACCGTGAGATTCACTAAAATCTGCTCCGACTTTCAACTCTTCGTAAATATTAAAATTACGTCTACCATTTACCCACTATTAACATTATTTTGAATTATCATAACTATTTTTGTTAAGTGAATTACTAATTCTTATAAATTAAAAATAAATAAAAATTTTCAACTATTTACAACACTGTTTATATTTTTGAGTGTCGGATTTCTGCTCTTTTTCGTGCTCTTTCTGGAGACAAAGAAGATTACTCCCTCTGCTCTCGTTTCGGAGGTCAAAAAGAGCTCAAAAGAATGCTCGGTTTGCCCTCCATTTGGAGTTTAAAAGGAGTGATCCCTCGTAAGGACATGCTATGTTAAAAAGGAGTAATAAATGCATGGGCCTCTGAGCAATGTGGAGTAATCCATGGCTCGCAAAGGAGCGATCTAAGATTAATCTTTGGATGATCGGATTTTTTACTGGGTAGTTTTAATATTTATTTGAATTGTATCATTCACATGCGCTTCTACTATATAAATAGACACATGGGAACTGGCTTGTGTATGTGTCTGTCTTTATCTGCCATATGTTTGAGTTGTGGATGGATTTATGTATCGCACAATGTGTCTAAGATCAGCAAAGCCAAGGCATCTTTATTGCAAAATAAAAGATCACATAGCTTTCAATTAATTTGAATATGTATATACATATGTACATACATATAGATGTATGAAATATTCATTTCAACACATTTTTGATCTATATAGCAATCAAGTGGAATTTTTATTTGTTCTTCGTGCTTTTTAATAGGTTGTATACGTATATAGATGAATGAGGCAATAAATATTTATAAAATAATATTTTAATCAGCATTACAGTTTTAAGTAGGTGGCAACTCTTGACCAAAAAATGTCTTGACTGAATACTCGCTATTCAAAATAAATAAAAATTAGAGACTAAAATATTTGTTTATGATTTAGGAAATGTTTTGCTTAAATTTGCATTTCGAATAGGTGGCAACTCCAGTTAAAAAATATGTAACAAAAAGACAATAATTTTTACAAGATTTTAATGAAATTTGTTATATTTAGCACACATTTGGTACTATTTTAGTCAGGTTTAAATTTCCAATAGGTTGCCACCTCTATTCAATAATATGTTTAATTGAAGAGAAATACTTAGCGGAAGGTTTATCTTAAATATACTCTCATTTGTATGTGAGTGAAATAAGTTTTGTAATACTATTTTGTTAAGATTTATTTTTTTCAGCAGTTGCCAATTGGATTTAAAAATATTTACCGTACAATCGTCAAAAAATAATAAAAAAAATATTTAAAAAAATTAAAACAGGAATAAAAAATGTAAAGTTAGAAGCGACAAAGTGTTAATTTTTTGCAGATTTCTATTTATTTTTTACTTTTCAAATCAATTGGCAACATCGTAAAGCAAAATTTATGCAATGAAACTATTTGATATATAATTTTTTTGATTATATTGATTTTTTTAGAAATACATGAATTTTTAAATTGATTTCTTACATTCAAACCAGGTGGCAACATCGTAAAACAAAATTTATGTAATGGTACTTTTTTTAAACAACATTTTTTTAATTATATCGAAAAATTTATTTTTTTTTTGTATAATATTTTTTTTTTTAATTTAATAATTATGATAACTATTTTTTACATATAGTTAAATTGTATGATTTGAAAATATCTAAAATAGTTTAATGCTCACACAATACGGTATATTATTTCTTAAATTGTTTTTTAATGTTTTATATTTTCAAATAATTTTTCCAAATCAGCTGGCAACCACGTTAAAAATTATTTTTATAAAAATAATTCTATCTGTCATAGTAAGCAGCTACTTTAATTCAAAGTAATTTTCTTAATAACTCACGACTTTTAAAGCCACTAGATTGTTTGTTGTCGCCAACTAAATTTATAAATCTGATTTTTTTATATTTTCTATATTTTTTTTTTTGTAAAATTTATTGTTGTTTTCTTTAATTTTTCCAATGTCGTGTAGGCATGCATGCATAATTGTAATTATGCAGAGACATTATGGGAATGTTAATGAACAATTGAAGAATGGAGACATTATTATTATTCATCAGCAGCCACGTGAATAAGAAAAACAACAGCAACAATCAAGAAATAAACTATCAAGCACGCATGCTAGTTATCTGTGAAATTATGCAAAAATGCAAAGAAGCGTAAATATGTATATTTACACGCATTTGGAAAATATATATGTGATTGAACATATGTATATAAGTACATATGTATGTATGTATGTATGCATGCTTGTAAATATGTAAATACTCATATCGAATCTTGTTCCAAGTGCCAAAAATTCAAGGTTATCCTACGGCTGGAGGTTGCTACTCTGGCACATTGTCGTGATTTCTTTTTTTAATGTATTTTTCTCTCCTTGAAACTATTCTTATCAGCCGTTGTACTTTTGCAAAATTTCGGAAATAATTTTCTTCGACTCTCGTCTTGTAAATTTTATCTTTTTTGAAGCAAAAATAAGCATCAATTATTTTTCGATAATTTATTTATTTTTTTGTTTTTTTTCCTACTTCTACGAAGCAAAAATTTTACTCGGTATATTGCCGAAAATTCGAGATAATAAAATTTATATTTAGATTTTTTAATATTACAATTTTAATTTTTAAAAGTGATGGGGAGACGAAGAGATGCAATTTTCTAATATAATTTTCTTAGTTTATACTTCTTCTCCTTCGTAATCATTTTTATTATGCCCTTCACAGTTGCCATGAAAATTCTGACGTGACCTTATTAAGTAACTATCTGAGTGCTTTTCCACAACAGGCTTCTCGAGACTTTTGTCATGCAGCACTTACTTCGACTAATATAATATATAATAATACTGAAGAGTCTAGTATTGATTGTATATATACATACATAGTTCAACTTCATCTCTTGCTATGAACTCTGTTCTCTTATCAGTAAAAATTTAGATCGAAAAGAAATGTGAAATCCACCGATTAAAATATTATACCAAATTAAAGTGGTATAACTACTTAATATTCTATATATAGTTGATTATGCCAGCTTATTTCACTTATACCAGTTAAAAATGTTAATTGTTCGAATTGAACAAAATGAAGCATTGGTATAACCACTTACGATTCCGTATCTACTTGAACTCTTCTATCCTCTATATCTACTATTGCATTGATACCAATTAAAAGAAGTAAGGAAAGGCTAAGAAAGGGTGCAACCGAACATTTTATACTCTTGCAATTAATTCCTAAACCGATTTCACTCGCTTTCACCACTAAGATAAAGATATATTTCAAAGACTGTAGGCTCACTTAATTTTATATTACCTATAATTAAGTATATGGGATCTAGGGGAAGTTATTTTCGGTGAAAAATTACCCTTAGACGCTGAGTTCTTTATGTTCGATATCAGGAGCTTTGAAAAGTCGTGGTCCGATTTGGAATTCAAAATTGAGTTATATGGGAAGTAGGCGTGGTTGTGAACCGATTTCGCCCATATTCCACACGTGTCATCAGGGTGTCAAGAAAATATTATATACCGAATTTCATCGATATCGGTCGAGTAGTTCCTGAGATATGGTTTTTGACCCATAAGTGGGCGACGACACGCCCATTTTCCATTTTGTAAAAAAATCTCAGTGCAGCTTCCATCTGTAATTTCTTATGTAAAATTTGGTGTTTCTGACGTTTTTCGTTAGTGAGTTATCGCACTTTTAGTCATTCTCAACATAACCTTTGTATGGGAGATGGGCGTGGTTATTATCCGATTTCAACTATTTCCATGGTGTGTGGTGGGGTACGTAAGAGAACCGACTGCAGAAAGTTTGGTTTATATAGCTTCAGTAGTTTGCGAGATATATACAAATAACCGATTTGGGGAGGTCCGATTTCGCCCATTCTCAATAGCAACCCGCCTACGGTTCCAAGGTACATGTGTTCCAAGTTTCATTAAGATATCTAAAAAAAAAATCTTTTTACTCAAGTTATCCGTTGGACAGACGGATAGACAGACACTAAATTGATATAACCATTTGCTTATTCTATATCTACACGATTATGCCAGTTTATTATGTTTATACCAGTTAAAAAAAATGTTATCCAGTTGAATTCAATAAAAGAAAGCATTGTTATAACGACTTATTCTATAACTACTTGATTATGTCAATATATTACATTTATACCAGTGGTCTGTTCGATTAACCACTCTCCAAAATCCAACGAATCGAAGTCTTAACAAAAAGAAGAATATTAGTAACATAACAGTATGTTATCATAATAACAGTATGTTTTTAACTTGATTATGTTCTCAGCCTAAAGTGGTTCTTGATGAAATTTGAAAACATGAACTAAATGTTTTTCCCAACAATTGTAAAACTGATTGTCAAGTGGATATATTTTTAGTTGAAACTAATTAAACTTTGTACAATAGCTTTGATTTTTTATTACGTATTATCTCATTTATTTTCAAGTGCAATATTTGTATGTATTTAGTATTTGATATTATGCGCTAGATCATTCTTCAGGTATTAGTCACAGAGAAAGCGACTACTGATAGCAAATTAATTATTGATCACCTTGGGGCCATATGATCTTTTGGAAATTCCGGCGAAACTATAAATACACATTATTCGCAACATTTATGGCTTTATCGAAGCGTTTTACGACCCAACATATTTATATTATAGATATGTAAATATATTTATGCGAGCGCATCGATCATCAGTAGATCTAAGTAGGTACAATACTTTTGCACTCAAATTATATATATTTGGGCTTTTACAAGCGATAAAAGTCATAGTAAAAAGTGATTCTCCAAGTCTTATCTGCATACGTGCCGCCGTTGGTATTTCAATTATCAAGATAATATACAGTTAGATATGGGATCGAGCGTGTAATTGGTACTCGTATAAATTCAAGCGTCATCTCGTTGCTCACTTTTTAGTTACAGTTATAGAGAGCCATAGATAAGTCGCCGTCGTCGTATAGAAATATCATGGAAAGTGAGTTCTTTTTTTTCAGTGTACAGTTTGTGATAATTATAGTTTGAGATAAAGTAAAGTTATATATTATAATAAATTAATTTTATTGGAAAATGTACTTTAATGCTAACAAGGTTTCGTTAAAAGTAGATTAAGGGAATATAAAAGAAATATATGACAAAAAAATTTTGGAACTTTTGTTTAGGTCCCAATGTTGATATTTTTAAGCCTTTAAAAGGGGATATAAACAAAATGCTATTTTATCTTTTAGTAAAGCGACATCTATTTTTTGGAAATTGATATATGAGAGGTGTTCAAAAAATAACGGGAATTGTAAAATTAAATTTTCACCGATTTGGAGAGTTCTATTGTCGATTTTTTCAGCTTTTTTTACTTTGTCTAAGGACGCTAAATTTAGACGTGTTTTTATAAGCTTGATGATTTTCATTTGTTTGGCTTGTTCGTGAGTTCTTGGCCAAAAACAATACTGTCCGATGATACGATGTCCCAGCCCTCCATATTATAATATGAATATAAAGAGAACTTTAAAGAGCCGTCGTTTTGCAAACATGCGAGAAATCGTTGGAAGAACCAAAGTCTATCTCAAAAAACAAGTTTGAGTAGTGTTTCGACGATTTGAAGCATCGCTGGCTTATTCAAAGCTTTATAAAAAGTATTACAGTGATCGGATTAAGTTCAAATATGTGCCGTTTCGTTCGATAATCTGTTTCCATCATTATACCTCCCCATAGAAGCCCCGCGCCTTATTTGCGAAGAACTCGGATAGCCACTTTTCACAAGCCTCTTTTGAGTTCAACGTTACACCATCAAGGGCGTTCGCCATGGACAGGAACAGATGGTAATCACTTGCCGCTATGTCCGGGCTATATGCTGGATGCGATGAAACCTCCCATCCAAGCTCCCGTACCTTCTGACGATTGATCAATGAAGTGTGTGGTCTGGCGTGGTTCTGGTGGAACACTACACCCTTCCTGTTGGCCAATTCTGGACGCTTCTGGTCGATCGCCTACTTCAAGCGGTCCAGTTGTTCGCAGTAGACGGTAGAATTCAGCGTCTGGCCATACGGAAGCAGCTCATAGTGGATGATTCCCTTCCAATCCCATCAAACACACAGCAAAACCTTTTTGGACGACAATCCCGGCTTTTCCACTGTTTGGGACGATTCACCGGCCTTCGACCACGACCGTTTTCGCTTCACATTGTCGTATGTGATTTATTTTTCGTCGCCTGTCACCATCCGCTTCAAAAATGGGTCTAGTTCATTCCGTTTCAGCAGCATACCACAGGCGTTGATTCGGTCCAGAATTTTTGTTTTGCGTCAAATCATGCGGCACCCAAACATCAAGCTTTTTTGTGTATCCAGCCTTCTGCAGATGGTTTAAAATGGGTTGGTGACTAACTCCCACCTCCTGGGCGATGTCACAAGATGCCTCGTGCCGGTCTAACTCGATGTTTTCCATGATTTTATCGGTATTCGTCGTCACAGTTCTTCCGCCAGCTGACTTATCCATGGTGTCGTTTTCACTCGCTCCGAATCGTCGAAACCATTTCTCCGCAGTTCGAAGTGATAGAGTACCATCTCCCAAAACACCATTAATCTCACGGATTAAGTACTTTTACTTGTGATTTTGACCTGAGGAACCAAAAAGTCGCGAGCCATTTGAGTGTTGATCTCGTTAGTCGCAGTAACGCTTATTTCATTGTAAGCCTCATATCTTAATTTGCCAAAAAATATACTTAACATAGGTGTCATACATATATTTTTAATTTGACAGCTGTTTTGATAATCACTCATTTCAGTCTATGAAATTCTACACCTCTCACATATATAACCTATATTTTTGTTTCGCGATATATTGAACTATAATTTACCAAGTGAAACCAAAGAAGAAAGACGCATTTCATGCATTCCCAGCCTAACTCATAAATAAATATAGTAATTTTCACATATGCTTTTTCAATTTAGAAACCCCCAACTACCCTCTCATAACAAAAATTGCCAACAACACTGCACCACTTCGTTCGGAAATGTGTTAACAAGTGGAAAGCGATGTTTATAAATGCAAGTATGCATGTTTTTTGTTGACATATCGACACTTGTACATATGTACATGCGTCTATTTATATTTGTTTAGTCATTTAGAGTCAAATGTTTTCGAAACTTTCCTCAACGCGCCGACTACCAAGTGGATGGAGGAAGGTGGGAATAAAAACGAAGAAAATATGTTGCAGCTACGTACGAATGCTCCAATTATTTACAAAGCGTTAGAATCGTAAATAAACAGTTGTAGAAATATACATATAGAGCTACTTATATGAAATATCATATTAATAAATATTTATAACAGAAGTAAGCCATTAGAGACATACATACATCCTATATATTTATAGTTCGTATAATTCTTTTAATTAATATATAATTAAATAATCATTTATTACTTGATTCAAATTGCAGGCAAAATGGATGAGGACGCCACACTGACGAACTTCAAGGTGTTGTATGTGGTAACACAACTGTGCGGCTTGACGATGATCATTTTGGTTGGCTGTTGGGTTGGCATACATTTTGGCGGCGTTGGCGGCACCGACAATCCCAAACTCGAATTCAATTGGCATCCGTTATTTATGACAATCGGCCTATTATTCTTATACGGCAATTGTAAGTAACGCAGCACCCAGCACAGTGTGGCTCGGTGGCAAAGCATAAAACAAGTGTTATTAGTCGTGTATGTACTCGTAGTATGTCAACTTATGGAAATATGAAGCGTATTATTATAAACATATTTGCGTACATTGACACACGCTCGCACACCTTTTACGTACAAATATGTATGTGCGGTGTTAACTGATTTTATACAGTGGTGGACAGCTAAGTAGTGACATTTGATATTTTACAAAGATTTTGTATAATTTTTTGAGGTTATGTTGAATTGTGCTCGTTAGATTAGCTTTACTTTAAAACTACAGTTGAACTTTCATAATTCGAACTTCTTTAACTCGAGGCTTTTCATAGCTCGAACTCTTGAATTGACAATAAAAGTCAAATTTCATACAAATTACCTGCCGTAACACGAAAATCTCTCTAACTCGAAGAGTTATTATGGATTATGGTGATAGGAAAGTTCAACTGTATATGATTTCAACAAATAATTTATAAAACTCGAGATACGTATTTGACTACCTCTTGGGGTTTTTATATTTGGCTTTATATAAAATAATTCTGATCTTATTTGGAAAACAACTAAGCTTCCAAGAGTATTTTGAGATAAATAGCTTCTCATAAAATCCTTACGACATATAGAAGCAAGTTAAAATATGTAGGAACCCCAATTTTTCAAAGTGAAGAATCTTGGCTAAATATCTAAAGAACCAAAATTTAAAGAATGAGCAAATCACCTTTCTGTCTTCCAAATACAAATACTAGATGAAAAGTAGGAACTGAGATTACTTGTGGACTCTATTCGACTTAAAAAAATTTAAAATAGTTATCTCGTAGACGTACAGCTGTGTTCAAAATAATAATAGTGCTAAGAAGTTAATATTTGAATTTCTAATAAAACAAGAAAAAACGTCAACTTCGGCTGTACCGAAGCTAATATACCTTTCACAGGTGCATTTCTTTTATTAACTATGTGTTTAAGCAAATCTAAAGACGTAAGAAAAAGCAAGCAAAAAAAGAGAAAACATTTTATTAATTCTTTTTAGCCGGGTTGTTTGCTAGAAACATTAAGGTTATATAGTTAACCGATCTGAACAATTTCTTCGGAGATTATATTATTACCTTAAGCAGTAATCCATGTCAAATTTCATGAAGATATGTAGTAAAATGCGGAAGTTTTCCATACAAGCCCTTGATTCCGATCGTTCAGTTTGTATGGCAGCTATATGCTATAGTGAACCGATCTGAACATTTTTTTCGGATATTAAATTATTTCTATGAACAATAACTCACACCAAATTTCGTGAAGATATGTAGTAAAATGCGGAAGTTTTCCATACAAACCCTTGATTTCGATGGTTCAGTTTGTATGGCAGCTATATGATATAGTGGTCCGATATCGGCAGTTCCGACAAATGAGCAGCTTCTTGAAGAGAAAATAACATCTGCAAAATTTCAAAATGATATCTTTAAAACTGAAGGACTAGTTCGTATATATACAGACAGACAGACAGACGGACATGGCTAGATCGACTCAGTTCAACATACTGATCATTTATATATATACTTTATAGGGCCTCCGACGCTTCCTTCTGGGTGTTACAAACTTCGTGACAAACTTAATATACCCTGTTCAGGGTATAAAAATAAGCAAACATTTTTCAATAATGATAATAAAACTAAACAAGTAAGGAAGGGCTAAGTTCGGGTGTAACCGAACATTTTATACTCTCGCAATTTATTTATTTAACTTTATTTATATTATATAATACACAATTTGACCAACATATTCGTCATATATATTGTATAAAGTCCATTGAAAGTTGGAAACCATAATATTAGGTTAGAAGCACCGAGGTCCTCATGTTCGATATATGGAGCCCTAAAAACCTATGGTCCGATTTCGGCGATTTTTAGAATGGGGCTGCCACACTATTAACATAGCAAAGTTCTGCACCGATATCTTCACTAGTACTTACTTCATATATTGTAAAGTAAACGATTCAGATTGTCTTCAAAGTTCTGGTATATAGGAAGTAGGCGTGGTTGTGAAGCAATTTGGCCAATTTTCACAACATATTATTGGGAGGTAAGGAAACTATTACAAACCAAGTTTCATTGAAATCGGTCGAGTAGTTCCTGAGATATGGTTTTTGACCCATAATTGGGCGATGCCACGCCCATTTTCCATTTTGTAAAAAAATCTAAGTGCAGCTTCCATCTGCCATTTCTTATGTAAAATTTAGTGTTTCTGACGTTTTTCTTTAGTGAGTTAACCCACTTTTTGTAATTTTCAACCTAACTTTTGTATGGGAGGTGGGCGTGGTCATGATCCGATTTCTTTCATTTTTGGACTGTATTAGGAAGTGGCTAAAAAAAACTACTGCAGAAAGTTTGGTTTATATAGCTTTATTGGTTTGCGAGTTATATACAAAAAACCTATTGGGGGGCGGGGTCACGCCCACTTTTCCAAAAAAAAATACACCCAAATGTGCCCCTCCCTAATGGAATCCTTTGTTTCAAATTTCATTTTCATAACTTTATTTATGGCTTAGTTATGACACTGTATAGGTTTTCGGTTTCCGCCATTTTGTGGGCGTGGCAGTGGACCGATTTTGCCCATTTTCGAAAGCAACCTCCTCAGGGTGCCAAGGAACATATGTTCCAAGTTTCATTAAGATATCTTAATTTTAACTCAAGTTATCGCTTGCACGGACAGACGGACGGACAGACGGACAGACGGACAGACGGACAGACGGACAGACGGACAGACGGACATCCGGATTTCAAATCCACTCGTCATCCTGATCATTTATGTATATATAACCCCATATCTAACTCTTATATTTCTTGGTGACACAAACAACCGTTAGGTGAACAAAACTATGATACTCTGTGCAACAGGTTGCGAGAGTATAAAAAGCCCGAAAATTCGTTGTCCAAAAAATAATATATTAGTATTTCCCATCTGGTTGAACAAAGTAGCTTAAACATAAGTATAGATACAAAGAAATAGGGTTCAGTATTCGGTCGAAAAGCCCCTATTATATAAAGCCTTACCGGGACGCGGCATAGAGTTGATTAGGCCTCCATAACGGGTTTTAGGTATTTTCTTCTTCGAGAATCCTTCACTATTACCCAAAGTTCGCGATTATTGTCTGGTTTGGCTTTTCTGAATATCACCCCATAGGTTATCTATGGAATTGAGGGCGGACCATTGCGCAGGCCAGGACATGACCTTAATCCCTATGATATGAAACCTCTCCTTGGGTAGCCGACTTGTATGTTTCAGGTCATTATCCTGCTGGAAGACCCATTTCAGAGACGTTTCGTTTTCAGTATAAGGTAACATGGTGCTATTCAAAATATCAACGTGGACATGTTGATCCATGACAGTGTAGATACGATATATGGGTCCAGCACCATAAAAATAAAGGACAAGCACAAACTAATATTTTTGATCCTCCATGTTTTACCGTTATCGTAGTGTGTCTAGGTGGTATTCAATCTTCGGTGGACGATGCGCATACTGTTGTGAACCTGTGCTTACAAAAAGAACGACTTCACTTTCACCAGTCCATAATATATTTCGTCTCATTTCCAATTTCAATGAGAAGACTCTAACAGACGCACTATTATTATTTTGAACACAACTGTACATTTTTCGAGCTTCTGAAGATATAATATTATAAATATTACACGAGATCACAACTCTGACAGTAATTTTTAGTTTTCCGTTTTCATATGAGGATCTTCAAATGGTTCAATGCTCTGTGATAATGTCTTTGATACTGAATATACTTCTCTAGAAATTTTTCACCAGGGTTAGCTAAGTTTTTTATATCACTTTATATCACAAAAAACTGGTCCAACTACTTGATGATTTTTCGAGACATCATATACATTTATTTGGAGCCACCTTTTCAAAATACAAATACAATTAATACCTCAGAAATTTCAAAACTCTTTATTCAACTCAAGTTAGAGACACTCTCACACATAGCTTAAAAAGATCTTGCTTTTATAGGTATTCTTCGAAGTGATATCTTAAGAGTTATGAGTGGAGTTTTAGCTTTTGTTTGTGTTTTATTTTGACCGAAAAGTCTAAAATCGTTTAAAGAGAGCTACAAAAGAGGCCTCATAAGAATACCTTCATAGTTCGTAGGAAGCTTTTTAAGTTCCTTCATTTATCGAATATCATTAGGTCGCAAAGGAAAATGTAGGAAAAAGTGGAGCGAGTATTCGTTGAGGATGTTCCTTAAGATGGTCAAAAAAATAAAGCTAAATTATTCTAAAAGAAATCAGATTGTCCATACATTCTATTCATTCTTATTTACTGTATACTTGTAATAAATTATCCGATGGTCTGACAGTAGCTAGAACCAAGAGCACCTTTGAGACCACAGATTTCTATGTAGCGGATTACTCGTCTGTTGGATACATTAAGGTAAACAAATCGCGACTGTTTGGCTATCTAGAAACGCTCTGAGACCGCGTTAAGCGGAAATAGTTTTCAAGCCTCAAGTACCGTAGCAGATTTTGTATCCGATAAATATAAGATAACTTTACGACTTTTTGGCATATTTAAAGACAGATCTAAACGGATTACCAAAGTAATACTACTTCAAGAGTTGACAAATTTAAGAGATTTGTAGGTTAGACAACTTTGTTTTACAAAATAACATCTTCATTCTTCTTTTCTTCCTGTATACATATTTCCATCAACTAAACTCTTTCCTCACTCCACAGCCATACTCGTTTACCGCGGCTTCCGTAATGTGCGCAAGAAGACGCTTAAGTTAGCGCATGCCGGCATACATTTGACAGCCTTCGTATTGACCGTTATTGCACTGATCACCGTCTTCGATTCGCACAATCTGGCCAATCCACCAATACCGAATATGTACTCGTTGCACTCGTGGATGGGCATGGGCGCTGTCATTGTCTTCGGCTTGCAGTATGTCGCTGGATTTACAGCTTATCTCGCACCCGGCTGGCGGGAGGCACTTAAGGTCGCCTACATGCCATTGCACATCTACTTCGGACTCTTCGGCTTCGTATTGGCAATAGCTAGTGCGCTAATGGGCATCACCGAGAAGGCTATATTTGCTATGTGCGTAACATATTATTCGGTTTTTTTGTTCAGTTAATAATTTAATAAAAAATATTATATTTTTTTAGACCCGATTATTCCTCGTTTTCGAGTGCTGGCGTCATGGCTAACACTATCGGCTGTTTTTATGTGATTTTCGGCGCTTTGGTGGTGTATCTGGTAACCGAGGGTTCTTACAAGCGTAAACCCATACCAGAGGATACGGTGCTCTTAACTGGTGTTAATGAATAAATCTGTTTTCGTTTTGGACAAGCAGCTGATTTGTTTGGGTTGTGTACAGCTGTGCGGTTAAATAGTCGAAAAGTTGAAACTCAATGTTCTTACTTTCCATTTATGTTTCTATCTTTTAATGTGTTATGTATGCAACTATGTTATTTGCTAAGACAACGATACAAATCACGAATTTGCAGATAGATAGAGGGGGGTTTGAAAATGCGTACATACATACATATATACAAATACTGTTATATTATTATATATGTAGGTTTGTAATGTAACGGGTGCTTATTTTATTGTGTGTACTATTTTGGTGCTTAATTTAAGTAATTTTTGTTTTCTGAAAAGTTTTTCTGTTTTACATAAATATTTATAAATATTTTTATATACACATTTACATACCATAGTTACTTACTAACTTATATGTACACCTCTATATATACATACAAACAGTTTATATATATATATTTTTAATGGCTTGGGGAGGCCGACTAGAGCACAAAATCTGTGGTGCTTTTTTGAAAACTTTTACACAAATGCTTTATATAATGACCGCAATAAACACATATATACAAATAAATAAAATTAAAAAAATTTGTAATTTAAATAAATTATTTTTTTTGCCTCTAATTTTTTTTTAATAATTTTTTTTAGCTACAAATATATATTTCTTACTATATATTTAGTACATGCATACTTATAAATACCAGTATCTACATATACATACATACATATGTACATATGAATACATACAAATTTATATATATACATACAAATATTTAAACAGGCGTAAAGACAAATATCCATAAGTGTTGTTGGATGTATTCATGAATTTATCTGTATGTATACACTATTAAAATATAATATATAAATAAATAAAAAATTATTTAATGCAGAGACGTTAAGCAATACAAGCTCTTTTTAAATATAAACGAGGAAACATAATCAAAAACGAATACTCCCCCACTCCCACTCTCAAAATGGGACATTATATAGAACTGAAGATATTTCGTAGTGTCACATTTTGAGTGCGAATGACTGTATATAAGTAAGAAAAAACTAAATTAGAATGGAAGATTGAAGTTGAAGTGTATCCAATTGCCAACAGGAGAGATAGGAATCACATTATGTATGGAGGTTAGAAAATGCTATAGAACATATTTGAAAGAGAGTTACCATATCAACGAGATTAAGTTAGGTTTTCAGACTAATCGCTGGATCGAAAATCTGAATATTTGAAATAACGGGCTTTTATGTGACCCTAAAAACATTTAAATGTGGATCAAACGATCTTCCAGATACACTACATCTATCTATTTTCTGCCTGGAACAACGAATTCGTCCGCATTGCGTAAGGTAAGACATCGAAGATCAACGAGTCTTGATTAAGGCAGTAGGCCAAAACTATCCAAGAATATGTTTTTAAAATTCCAGAGGCCAATTCTACATATTTTCGAAGTTAGAGCAGTTTTAGTGGCCGAGCGTCGAGCAGGTACGAATGCTCAGGCAGACCTTTAAAGCGCGTTTTCTCGAGTTTTCATTTTCACGTGTGTTAGAAAACGGTGCCTGCGATAGCAAAAAGAATATATGTCCGATCGAAAAAAAAACCAAAGTGATCTAGCTTCATTATTAAACTATCTTCTATTTGAACTAAAAAAGTTGGACAAAAGTATTATTTAAACTACTTGTTTTGCAACTTAAAGTCAATTTTTTTCTTAAAAAAGTGATTTTTTTTCAAACTTCGAAAAAATTTGGAATTTTATAACTTCTTCGGTATTTTTTTAGTTCATAAAGAAACTTATAAATATTAAAAAAAATTGGTTCGACTGTTTCAGATGCATCGCACGACCTCCATCACCGGCACCGATTTACAAGTGCAGACTCCAGGCGCTCCAAAAAAATACTTACAACTTTGCAAAAATTTCAATATTTTTTAATAATAAATATTGTTTTTTAAGCCTTAAATATAGTACACTATCGTCATAAAATTCCGTTTACCGCAATCATTTCCTTCCCTTTCAAAAAAAATGCTAAAAAAAACGCTTTTTTTCGGCTTCTAAAGCAGACAACTCCCCGACAACTTAATTGATTCGTGGTTTATATATATATTAGTAAACCAAACAAGAATAATAGTATACACCTAGTTAAAATGTTTTTCAATTAGGACGCTACAAAAGTAGACCGATAGGGACAGCAAAAGACAATTCTCTTGAGTAAGGTTTGTCATTTCATCACAGTGAGTGGCCTCAACTTTAAGAGCGCTACGTAGCGATGAGGCGCATTTCTGCCTGAATGGCTTCGTCAATAAGCAAAATATGCGTTATTGGTCAATTTTTGGCCTGAATTGGATGATATGGACTTGAACAATATGTGGTTTCAAAAGGACGGCGCCACAAGCCACACAGCGAATGTCACAATCGATTAATTGAAAACCAAGTTTGGTGAACGAGATATCTCACGAAATGGCCCAGCCCATTTGTCACCTCTGTCGTGCGATTTGATACCGTTAGACTATTTCCTGTGGTGCTACGTGAAGTCTATGGTCTATGTCAACAAGCCAGCGACGATTGATAATTTTCATACAAATATCGAACTTGAAATTGCAGCACTATCGACCGATTTATGCTTGAAACCGTCGGAAATTGCGACAGCGTCTGGCCTGCTGCAAGCGTGCCAATGGTGGCCATGCAGAAGAAATCGAGTTTCATACTTAATGACTTCGAATGCACTTTTACGGGAATAAAGAATTTCATTAATATCCCAAACCGTTTTTGTTTAGAAAAAAACTGCTTTAGCGCTCCTATTGAAAAACTCTTTAGATCTTTATAAAATATTGTTTTGATTTTGTCTTTTTAAAACTATAGTAGGATATGTAAGATATAGTATTAGATATAAATATTGAGTACAAAAACAAAAAAAATCAAATCATGAAAGTAGGGAGTTATAATATTTCCCTCAGTCAGGGGCGAACGCAGGGGGTGTTTTGGTGGGATTTTAACACCCCAAAACCCCCCCCCCCCCACCAAAGTAATTGAATTTACTTTTGATACTTTTCTGCTGATAGAATTTAATTTTTTGAAACTATGAAAATGTTAAACTAAAAACAAACCTATTGTATCTGGATAGTATTAAAAAGTTGTGGGAATGTAGGCCAATTAAAAAACCCAGAAAAATATAAACTGGACAGAGACATTTTTTTAATTTGCTTCAAAGTAAAGTAATGAGTTTGCCTTATAACTCTGTGGCTGCTGAACTGGATTTTTTTAGATTTAAGGGGAATTGTGAGTCGAAAATGGACTTCTTTTGAAAATTAGTTCTGAACTGAAAAGTCACCAATAAGGTTTCTATTATTTTTTTTTAGAGTTTATTGTTAATCATAACACAGGAAAACTAAAAACTCATTTATTATGACTTTCAGTTTTCGTTCCATGAGCAAACTGTTGTGAAATAAATTTTAATTAAAAAAAATTATGCTAGTTATTTGCAAAAAAATACTTGAGTGCCTTAACTAAAATGTCGTTAATGTTCAAATGAAAATTTTCGAAACAGTGCATCGTTTTTTAAAGATTGGAGCAACAATCCCTATATCTGTCGCTTCAAGTGAACGCTCGTTTTCCTCACTTCGCAGGCTTAAAACATATTTAAGAAATAAAACTGGGGAAACACGCCTGAACGGAATGGCTCTCTTGAATACCCATAGAGATATAGACGTGACGGAGGAAGAGATTTAAAATGTTATGGCCCAAAATAAAAGAAGATTAGACTTCAATTTGTAAATAAAATAATGAAACATTGCCTTTTTACCTAAAACCCCCCAAATTTTTTTTCTGCGTTCGCCACTGCTCTCAGTAGGTAATACCACGACAGTTTTTGAAAATATCTATGGTCTTTCAGATAGAATTCGGTGAACTTGATGATGTTTCTTATGAGTGCACGATCCGAAATCCTCTTGTCTTCGGAAGCCATAGCTTGGATTTTAATAATCAAATCCCCACTTAATTGAATCTATACACTATTAAGAATGTTAATTAAACCTCGCAAGATTCAATCACAAGATTCAATCTTGGGTAAATAAAATATCCACTATACGTCCCTATGAAAAATAGGCTTGGTATAATATTAACTAAGCTTCGTTCGTCACAGCTTTAGATGATAGGCATAGGCTCTCGAGTTCTTAGATAATGTAGTATGATTTTATCACTCTTGCCAATAGGTGCTATTTTGGGATGAGTAGGCAATTGAAAAGAAAAGTCGTCTCTCGACGAACAAAAACTAAACTCTACAAGTCCCTCATCATTCCCGTCCTACTTTATGGTGCAGAAGCGTGGAGGATGACAATATCCGATGAGACGACTCTTGGAGTTTTCGAGAGAAAAATTAGGTGCAAGATTTATGGTCCTCTGAACATTGGCTGCGACGAATACCGCAGATGATGGAACGATGAACTGTGTTCGATGCAGTACCCGCTGGTGGAAGCCGTCAAGAAGAAGGTTTTAGGACGGTAGTAGAGAAATACTCCTATTTGAAGCAAAAATGAAGGAGATTTAGTTTTAGATGATCACTACAAGAACAATATGGGCGATAGAACACAGAATCAGTAAAAAAGGTGATTCACGAATTCGAAAGTATTCTAAATTGTATGGTTAAATACATTAGCTTTTATATGAAAAATGATTGAAAATTGTTTAAAAAATTTATGAAGCAATCAATGAATAATGAAATTAATGATTAGAAAAGATATGAGAGATAGATGTAGACAAAAACACAAATAAACGTTTTCTTAGCACAAAAACAAAGTCTAGAATCTTGGTGAAGCTAAATAAAGTAAGTAAGTAAGTAGTAAGTTTTTGACGTATTCATCAGATTTGATGAATATTTAATCAGATAATAGCCTCGAAATTACAAAAAAACACACTTGTTAATTACACGATCAGCAATCAAAACGTGAATCCAAACATCATCTCGTTGTCTATTAAAAATAATTTATTGACTAGTCACATGATAACATAAAAAAATACTTACACTTAATACTTTTAGACACAAAAAAAGAAATACAAAAAATAACTTAAAATAATTTTTCGATAATCTTAAATCTAGCAAATGTCACTTTCATACTCTAAATTACTCGTTGTTTCCTCGACCACTTCATCATCCTCACGAATCTTTACGAAATTCAGGGACTCATCAACATTAACAATATATGTTGGTATATGACCACGCCCCTTAACGAATGTCAGACCACGATAAGTGCACTTAACATTGTACGACTCCAATATTTTGGCGGTATTCTGTGTGACTTGTATGGAACCGGCTATACCGGTTGAGTCCATGCGCGAAGCCATATTCACCGCATTGCCCCAGATGTCGTAATGCGGCTTGTACGAGCCCACCACACCGGCCATAATGGGACCATTGGAGATGCCTTTTAGCGGTAAATAATTAACAGTATATTGGTGTTAAATAATTTCTTGGAAGTCATAATTCTATCTCATTACCTATACGCAAAGCGCCACAGTCCTCTTCATCATTTTCGCACTGCAGATTCTCCATGTTGAAGGACTTCATGGTGCGCATCAGCTCCAAAGCGAATTGCAGCATGACAAAGACCACATCATTGTATACCTCCGTTTTATGAGACTTCTTGTTGTGACCCTCGTATTCCTGCAGTCTTATGGATTGACCTTCGACGTGTCTGCTGGTTGTTGGGAACTCATCGCCGATCTGCGCTTCTTCATCGATGTCATGCTGTCGACTTGCTGTATTTAAATATATATTTTTTTATGAAATATCGGTTTTGGAACTCATCCATAACGAATTGCTTACAATAATGACTCCTACGTCCATTGGGCAGCAGCGAAGAGCTGCGGTAAGCTGTCTGCGTTTTCCGATGCTCCGAACGTTTTGGATCCAAACCACAAGCTGCCATATAAGTCCAGCCGGCAACTTTGATCTTTTCCACTTTCCTTGTGCCTGTGTAAGTGCTCAGCTAGAAAGAAATTTTTGTCAGCTCTAAGCTGTCAGCTGTAAGTCTTGAGATCAAGTTTGGATTATTTCTTGAAATCTTGCTTTCATTGGTTGATTGCAGAGTCCACATTCGATAAGAAAATTTATTTAGTGGGGTTTTTGTTATCTTGATATTATCCTATAGCAGAGGTTTCTTCTATTTTACGCCGGTTTCAAAATTTTGGTTAAATGGTTTCAGAGTTAGAGTTACATATATAATTGGTTAGATTCGTCTCGGCAACAAATCGAATCCCCAACGTGTAAGATATTCTCTTAACTCACTTGTATAAGACGGTTCACATTTTACGATATACTTTAAGATCTCTCTCAATGTCTCAGCGTATAGTAACTTTAATACTATTGCTTGAGGTTCCATTGCCTTCGGCGGCAACAATTTATGTTTGTAATTTTTTACACAAAAAATTGCACTGCTTGAAATCAAATCAAGAAGAACGGAACTCACGTGTTAGTGAAAACAATCAATCTATTTGAGGTTAGGTTGACCGACGCCAGTAATAAGCCAACTGAACGTGTTTCATATTTATAGCCTATAGCCTATAATTTAACCGCTTTTATGGCGACAATAGTCTCATAAAGCAATACGATATTTTAAAAATCGGCTTATGGTTAGTTGGATGATCCCAAATATTTACTAAAAACGTTCCGACAGCACGAAATGGAGCTGCCTTTACGCCGCGATGTCTGAATTCGCAAAACTAATTCAGTTGACTTTGAGCAACACCAAAAGCTCCGTCATGATTGGGAAGGACCTCTCCGAGCCGTTCGATACCAAACGAGGTTTCAGACAAGGTGACTCAGGTGCGACTTCTTAAACTTGATGCTGGAAAAAATTATACGAGCTGCAGAGCTAAATAGAGAAGGTACAATCTTCTATAAGAGCGTACAGCTGCTGGCGTACGCCGATGATATTGATATCATCGGAAGCAACAACCGCGCCATTTGTTCTGCTTTTTCCCGCATGGATAAGGAGGCGAAGCGAATGGGTCTGGAGGTGAATGAGGACAAGACGAAATATCCCCTGTCATCAAGCAAACAGTCGGCACATTCGTGTCTTGGCTCCCACGTCACTGTTGACAGTCATAACTTCGAAGTCGTAGATAATTTCGTATACCTGGGAACCAGTATCAACAACACCAACAATGTTAGCATCGAAATTCAGCGCAGAATCACTCTTGCCAACAGGTGCTACTTTGGACTGAGTAGGCAATTGAAAAGAAAAGTCCTCTCTCGACGAACAAAAATCAAACTCTACAAGTCGCTTATCATCCACGTCCTGCTTTATGGTGCAGAAGCTTGGACGATGTCAACATCAGATGAGACGGCACTAGGAGTTTTCGAGAGGAAAATTTTGCGCAAGATTTATGGTCCTCAGAACATTGGCAACGGCGAGTTATACGACGACTTGACATAGTTCAGCGAATAAAAAGACAGCGGCTACGCTGGCTAGGTCATGTTGTCCGAATGGACGAAAACACTCCAGCCCTGAAAGTGTTCGATGCAGTACCCGCCGGAGGAAGGCGAGGAAGGGGAAGGCCTCCACTCCGTTGGAGGATCCAACTGGCGCCGAACTCATCGTTTCCGCTATAACCGGCTAAACGGTTCAACGCCAATTACATACATACATACATGTCAATTATACAGACTAGTTCAGAAATGAACATTCCTCGTATTAGGTTAGGCTAGGTTCTACGGCTGTTCCCCAAGAGAGGAAATATTATTAAGAACAGACTTTTTTGATGGCAAAAAAATTTACCCCACACTTAGATTTAAGAATTTACAAAGCACATAGAACCTACTATAAATCTGCAGAGGTTTTATGTTTCTATATCCGCTAATTCGTGACGTAGTTCCGGTTTTCCGTAGTTTTGTGGACAAAATAATAATTAAAGGAAGAGTGACAACGCCCAAGCGACTTTCTACAAATAAGTAGCTCCTAAGCCAAATATTTCTTGCAAACGAATTTTTATGAACTCCGATTTTATGCTCAGAAATAAGTTCCTGCTGGTTCCTGGTTTTACCATCAATTTTTTGTGGGTACTTTCTTCAAACTAGGATTAAAATAATAAACTTTTACTCAAAAGCTCACACATTCTTCCTCAGAGTAAAACCGAAGGTTACTTGAAACTACGGTTCTTAAATATATTTTTTGTCTATCTTTGAAACCGTTGTTGACGTCTTAAGATAGATTTTTAACTGGACAACATAATCATAATATACATTTTAAATCATAGAAGGGACTTAATAGCTTGAGGATGGAATTTGGTTAGTAGAGAGAGGAAGATTGGACAAGTTTCTACCAAATAAAAATGTTTGCAGCAAGCATATACTAATTAAGAATGTTCTGATTCAATATATATCTAGATTCAGCTGTTTCATTATTAGTACTTGATAGGAAAAGTAAGCCATAAAGGCCTTCATACATACAAATCATATTCAACTGGTTTCCAATAAGATCTGATTTTAGTTTGATGAAGAATTGCCATAAAAAGTGTTCTTAATTTTTTAAGTTTTGAGTACCGTTATTCCAACATTTTTTATTGAATATTGCGATCATCTTCTACTTTCTTTTAAAATAAAATCTTGTCAAGATTATTTTTAGGGACTTTTGGTTGCTACAATAAATAAAATGATCTCAAACCTATTAGTTGTTTCTCATTTAAATGGTAAAATGACGTCACTATAGTAGATATCACATTTTGCGCGATTAACTACTTATTAACTTGCATGCAGGAATATAAAAAATGACTTACCACTTCATCAAAATCACAAATAATCTCATTTAAAACACGTATACCGACTTGTTCGGTGTCGTAATTTCGTATTGTGGCAAACATAACGGCAACA
Source organism: Zeugodacus tau (assembly GCA_031772095.1). Lineage (NCBI taxonomy): Eukaryota > Metazoa > Arthropoda > Insecta > Diptera > Tephritidae > Zeugodacus > Zeugodacus tau. The sequence continues at coordinate 54,636,525 of CM062653.1, read as the reverse complement.
TTATCATATTCTTCGTAGTAAAGTTCATTTGTCATTTGACGTGACATATAAATATCGGCTAGAAAGAGATGGATAGATGGTTAAAATGTAATTTGTGTAGCCTAGTACAGTTGAACTTCTATAACTCGAAGTTCTCCGTAACTCGAACTCTTGAATTGGGAACAGAAGTTAAATTTCTTTTCACAATTCGAAACCTCTCTAACTCGAAGATTTTTTTGTGAATTTTGGTGATTCGAGTTAGTGAAGTTCAACTGTATTTATATTAGACATTTTCAAGACCCTTTCCACACTGCTGTCCTACTCACCGACATGTGATGGCAGTATATTATTGATGAGAATGGAAATTGTCTCATTGGTGAATTTAGCATCATCCTGTTTCGTGAGTAATTGACGTTTCCAGCTAAAATTAAAAAAAAAAATTATTTTAAATTTTTTCTAAAATATTTTTTTCCTATTTTTAGCACCCACTTATAGTCCACTTTCGCAATGAATTCCGTTTGCCTATCCATCAAATGGAATATGCCCACTGTAATGCACATCACAAATATATGTGAATACTCCGGATAGAGTGTATCATTCGTGCTGAGACTCTGCTCATAAACGAAGCTATACGTCAAGGTTACAACAACAGTATAGAAAATCAGCGTTACTACACCAACACTCAGCTTAAGTACGAAGGGAATGCGCGTAAAGAGGAAAGTGATGCAAATGCTGAGCATAAAACACTCAGTGACGGCCTGGAGTTGGAGGAGGTATTATTATTATAATAGAGCTTTAAAGAAATTAAATATTATATTTAGTAAACCAAAGCTTCAACGCACCCAAGCATTGAAGCAGGTTGTTTGATTTTTCGCAGCATCCAAAATGGCTTCATCCACACCAGAGAACTTATTGCAATCTAACTGAAAATAAAGTGTATTAGTATCAGATTATTTTCATATATAGTTTTCCTTTCGAGCTCCTTTTTGCCTACCAATTGCAAGATGATACCCGTCGAATGCAACACAATCACCACCAAGTAAATGCTGCTGCGCACAAGTATGTTTCTTTGTATGCCATCGGAGAGTTTGTAGAGCCATTTGCTGAATCTTTGTTTTGGTGTTGAGAATTCCGTTTTACTTATAAACATTATCCAGAGCTTTTTGTACCAAACCAAGGCCAACAGCAGCAGCATTAAGACATTACTGACCGCCACTAAAGCCCAAAAGGCTTCGGTTTGCCTGTAAGCATATTAATAAACACACCAATTGTGAGTCAAAGAGCGCTTAACTTACGTTGAATTGACCGCTTGCATGATAATGGCGCAGAGCAGCGTTATATATGAGACTAGCACGCTGTATTTGAGCATAAAATCCGGCTGTTTCATGAACATAAGCTCCCAGCGCCAATCTTTGAAGAACAAACAGACCGATGTTATATTGCTGCGAAATATTTGCTCCTCCATTTCGTCTTGTGTTAAACGTTTTTCATGGCCAAAACAGATTTTGGAGACCCTGTTAAGAAATTGGATAATTTTAGTTCATACACTACTAAGCCTACACGGCGTATACGTAACCTTAAATTAATTCAAATTACACTATGCGACAGAATCGATTTTTTTTCTTGGTATTTGACCAAACTGACTTTTACCGGTAGATTGAGACTTAAGTAAAAAATGTGTATTCTCCGATTTTCGAAGTTAGATTCCAAAATCAGAATATTTGATTTCGAAGTTCGAAAAAAGGCGTTTTTTTAATAATAACTGCTAATTACAGGAACTATATCCTATATCCTAAAAAATTCAAAATATGTAAATAATCTACATATTCTTCTTAATTAAGGCCGCCAAGCTTATATGACAGATGTTATAAGGTGCAGAGTATTTTTCGAAATATAAGATTTGTATTTTTTTTCGAAGATCTAACTTTAACCCTTTATAGCATTTGGAAATTAGTAACAGTTTTTTAAAAAATCCTGTTTTCGAATGTCGAAAATGAAAATTTGGTTTCGAAGTTCGAAAAAATGCTTTTGTTAATAATTATTAATTCCTGTAAGGATATATGTAGTTACTAAAAAATTCTAAATATGGAAATAATCTAAATTTTCTTCTTAATTCAAGGCTGTAAAAAATTTCTCCTCCAAGCTTATATGATGCTATTTATAAGGTGTAGACTATTTTTCGATATACATATAAAATTTTTATTTTTTCGAAGATCTAACTGTAACCCTTCAAAGCATCCTGAAATTAATAACAGTTTTTTAAAAATCCTATTTTCGAATTTCTAAACCAAATATTTCAATTTTGGAGTCTAACTTCGAAAATCGGTGCATACAAATTGTTTACTTTTTTCGAATTTCGAAACCAAATATTTCAATTTTGGAGTCTAACTTCGAAAGTCGGAGCATACACATTTTTTTCAATTTCAAAACTATATATTTCAATTTTGGAGCCTAACTTCGAAAACCGGTGCATACACATTTTTTACCTTTTTTCGAATTTCAAAACTGAATATTTCAATTTTGAAGTCTAACTTCGAAAACCGGAGCATACACAGTTTTTACCTTTTTTCGAATTTCGAAATCAAATATTTCTAACTTCGAAAACCGGAGCATACACATTTTTTACCTTTTTTCGAATTTCGAAATCAAATATTTCAATTTTGAAGTCTAACTTCGAAAATCGGAGCATACACGTTTTTTACCTTTTTTTCGAATTTTGAATCCAAATATTTCAATTTTGAAGTCTAACTTCGAAAATCAGAGCATACACATTTTTTACCTTTTTTTCGAATTTCGAAACCAAATATTTCAATTTTGAAGTCTAACTTCGAAAACCGGAGCATACAAATTTTTTACCTTTTTTCGAAATCAAATATTTCAATTTTGAAGTCTAACTTCGAAAATCGAAGCATACACATTTTTTACCTTTTTGCCGAATTTCGAAACCAAATATTTCAATTTTGAAGTCTAACTTCGAAAATCAGAGCATACACATTTTTTTACCATTTTTTTCAATTTCGAAACCAAATATTTCAATTTTGGAGTCTAACTTCGAAAATCGGAGCATACACATTTTTTTATCATTTTTTCCAATTTCGAAATCAAATATTTCAAATTTGGAGTCTAACTTCGAAAATCGGAATATACACATTTTTTTCAATTCAAAACTAAACATTTCAATTTCAAAGTCTAACTTCGAAAATCGTAGCATACACATTTTTTACCTTTTTTTCGAATTTCGAAATCAAATATTTCAATTTTGAAGTCTAACTTCAAAAATTGGAGCATACACATTTTTTACCTTTTTTCTGAATTTCGAAACGAAATATTTCAATTTTGTAGTCTAACTTCGAAAAAAATTCAAAATACACATTTTTTACTTATGTCTCAATCTCTCAGAAAAAAAATCAAGTGTTGTAGTGTTATTATCAAAATCAAATAACTTACTGTATGCGTCCAATAGGCATCTTATCCACTTCGCGACTCATCTCCAAGGTTGCCTGATTGCGTATTTGATTATATTGACTTATGCTGTTTTGCATGAAATTCGTGGAAATGTCATTTCTTTGTTCCTATGAATAAAAAAAGTAAAAATTTATTTATTAAAAACAAAAAAATTAATAACTATTGCAGAAAACTTGCCGCGCCCTGCTTGGGTTCCAGATTTTTACGCAGCGATGAGGCTGGACGTCGCATTGTAATGAATGATGTAACCTGAAAAAATCATTACAAAATTATTACAACATATTTTCAACAAATTTATGACGTCAGAAAACAAAATAAAAATCTCAGCATACTAACTCTGGAAGACGGTGGCTTGATAAGAAACGTGCGTATCTCATATTTACGCAACACCGGATCGTCACGCGCCTTCGCTGTGCCCTCCTCATAAATGAACTCGCCATCGAGTTGTTGTAATGTTTGCCCACTAACATGCACGCGTCCCGCTTCGCCTGTGGACTCCAAACGATTGGCTATATCCACATCTTTGGACCAAATATCGAATTGCCATTTATTAGCGCCGATCACACCGGAGAGTATATTTCCCGAATGCACGCCGATACGCATATCAATATCCAGCTTACGTTTTGAGCTGCAGTTATATAACAGATTCTCAATTAAATAAATAAAGTTAGACACATTTATGATTAATTACCGCACATCACGTATATCCTTGATCATGCGCAGTCCCAGATATACACACGATCTGGCGTGGTACTCATTTGGTAACGGTACACCAGCAACGCAGTAATAACAGTCGCCCAAAAATTTAATGCGCAGCACATCGTATTCCTGTGAATGAGGGAGTTTTTAGTTTTTTGAAGGACTGAAGAGCAGACATCTTCTCTTACCTGTGACGCTGTGTCGAATTTAACAAATAAATCGTGTAAAGTCTCCACTAAGGTCTTCACATCCAGCGTTGTTGTTAAGTAAGTGTAGTTGACAACGTCCGCATATAAAATCGAGACATCGTTGTGTGGTTCAATGAAGAGTTTTCTGTGATAAAATTAAAGAATACAAAAGTGAAGAAAGCACATTGGAATAAATTAAATCAGTTATTTTATAAAAATATAAACATTTAATTTTTATTAATTTTTCCATATTATTTGATACTTACTCTGTATCCATTTGCCGCCATAATGGAGTCGGTGCAGAACTGAAAATATTACACTGAGTGAGAATAGGTTTATTACAAACAAAAAATTTTATAAAACAAGTAAGGAAGGGCTAAGTTCGGGTGTAACCGAACATTTTATACTCTCCCAATTTATTTATTTAACTTTATTTATATTATATAACACATAATTTGACCCACATATTCGTCATATATATTGTATAAAGTCCATTGAAAGTTGGAAACCATAATATTAGGTTAGAAGCACCGAGGTCCTCATGTTCGATTAATGGGGCCTTGAAAACCTATGGTCCGATTTCGGCGATTTTTAGAATGGGGCTGCCACACTATAAACGTAGTATTTGTGCAAAGTTATGCATCGATATCTTCACTAGTGCTTACTTTATATATTGTATAAAAGTAAACGATTCAGATTGTCTTCAAAGTTCTGGTATATAGGGAGTAGGCGTGGTTGTGAAGCGATTTGTCCTATTTTCACAACATATCATTGGGATGTAAGGAAACCATTACAAACCAAGTTTCATTGAAATCGGTCGAGTAGTTCTTGAGATATGGTTTTTGACCCATAAGTGGGCGACGCCACGCCCATTTTTCATTTTGTAAAAAAATCTGAGTGCAGCTTCCATCTGCTATTTTTTATGTGAAATTTAGTGTTTCTGACGTTTTTCGTTAGTGAGTTAACCCACTTTTAGTAATTTTCAACCTAACCTTTGTATGGGAGGTGGGCGTGGTTATTATCCGATTTCTTTCATTTTTGGACTGTATTAAGAAATGGCTAAAAAAACGACTGCAGAAAGTTTGGTTTATATACCTCTATGGGTTTCCGAGATATGTACAAAAAACTTAGTAGGGGGCGGGGCCACGCCCACTTCCCCAAAAAAATTACATCCAAATATGCCCCTTCATACTGCGATCCTTCATACCAAACTTTATTTCCATAGCTTTATTTATGGCTTAGTTATGGCACTTTATGTGTTTTCGGCTTTCGCCATTTTGTGGGCGTGGCAGTGGTCCGATTTTGCTCATTTTCGAAAGCAACCTTCCTATGGTCCCAAATATTTGTGCCAAGTTTCATCACGATATCTTAATTTTTACTCAAGTTACAGCTTGCACAGACGGACGGACGGACGGACAGACATTCGGATTTGAACTCCACTCTTCACCCTGATCACTTTGGTATATATAACCCTATATCTAACTCGTTTAGTTTTGGGTGTTACAAACAACCGTTATGTGAACAAAACTATAATACTCTCTAGCAACTTTGTTGCGAGAGTATAATAAAACTGTATAACGGTATTCTTCAAAACTGTGCTTGCTCTTAAGGTCATAATTAAAAAAAAATTAGCGAAAGTGGCTTTAAAGAGATTATAAAGGTAGAAGACGAGGCCTGAAGTGTAGCGGACCGCATGGACGTTAGACTTTACACATCCCCTCAGGAAAAAGTCTAGCGGTGTGATATCACACGATTTTGATAGCGAATCGTCCGGCCCTAAATGTGAAATTATCTGCTCATCAAAGTGTTCTCTCAATAAATCCATTGATGATTGCGATGTGTGGGAAATGGCGCCAAATGTCGTCGAGATCACGCGTTTCAATTGTAGGCATCAAATAGACGCTTCTCATCGGCATAATTTTTGAAGAAATATGGACCGATAATATCGCCGGCCCACAAAGCACACCAAACCCTTATTTTTTCTGGATGAAATGGCGGCTCTTGAAACTCTTCATGTTGCTCTTCGTCCCAAATGCGCCAATTTTGCTTGGGCCTTATCGCTGAACAGAATTTGGCTGGAAAACGTTGGATCTTCTTGGAACTTGAGCCCATAGAGCGAAGCAATGTCGTTTGAGAAGAACTAGAGGCTACAGTTCTTGCATAAGCTGTATTTTGAACGCTTTCAATTTAAGATCTCGACTTAAAATGTGCCAAGCCGTTCCGTACGTCAGTCAGAGTTGCTGCGAACGGCGCCGAATCGACTCTCCACGGTCCTCGCATACACTCTCAGCTACGGCTGCTATATATGCTTCACTGGAAAAATTACCAATACTGGGATCTCCCAATATAAACGTTAAGAAACATATCCCAGGTATCCCTGGGAGGTGACGTCTTTATTTCACGAATTTATTAGATTTGTTAGGTTAGGTTACGTTAAGAAGCAGATCTCTTATTGTCGAGATGAATCCTACTGAGAGAAAGCAGATCGAATGACTTCCACTTCGGAAAGACCTCGCAACCATATGTATATACTAAATACGATAATCTCATAATCTCTGTTCACCCTGTAGACTTTATGCGGCTTTTCAGATGCTAATAATCAGTCCAAAACAACATCCGACCTAGTTAGTTAATAACTGGAAAAATGCCACTTTGTCTGACTTTGGCCCATAATTTTCCTAACCTCACATAATTGGATGATAAAAACGTGTGACTACCGAATTTTGAAATAGCTCAACAACCGGACCTAACCTACTATATTACAATATTATTTAATCTTTTTATGCCCAAATTCAAGCGGATTTTTATGAGGATAAGGATTATAGACTATAACATTCCCGTATTGAATAAGTTAATAATATTTGTCGATACAACAACAATATCAGGTAGATTTCTTTTAATCTAACGTATCTTAATTCGGAGAAAGAATTAGTTCGAATAAGTTTTCAAATATATAAAGCCCACTTGTTCGATTCTACAAAAAACTTTATAAATTCTTACCCCACTTCTTCGTGCGTTGAACGTCGATTTTTCTTGCTCTTCTTCAAATGTTCAATGCGCATCTTAACATCCTCCTCGATCTTATTAGCGATTTGGGCTGGGATTATGCTTAAAAGTAGACTTTTCTACAATTAAAAGCATTAATACACAATTTACATAATTGATTCGTGTAACGCACCTCCTGATCACGCGCAGCACGTAACACCAAAGTCTCTTCGACACATTGTCGCTTATCTAGGAAAGTCGTACGTATGGCCACCTCACGTGTCAGCCGAAAGAACAAACCGAGCAAATTGACACAAGCCATAAATATAGCCTCAGAAACGATCTTCGGCAAATCCATCTCTCTCGAGCCATCCAAACGACGACGATATGTGACGAATAGGAATAGTATCATATAGCAAATGGAGACAGCCACGCCCAGTATGAAGGCGTGTATGTCTTCGGTGATTGGCATGAAAATGTAGGTGGCATAAATGATGAAGCTATAGTAGGTTGGTACGATGATATTGTAGTCCTTGACGGCGCGGTAGATTGGTATCGAGATGTCTAAGGAGATTTAATAAAAATTAGTTGGCAAATTTGAGCTGAAGCCACGGCGCGCCTACCCATCAAGACAAGCGTGGAAATCGCTAACCAAATTGAGCTGAATGTCAACCATTCATAGCGTTTGTTGAGTGTCATGCGAAAATTGAAAAGCAACACAACCAGTATAATCAAAGTGCAGCCCATATAAATGCCGATATCCAAATAGATGTCGCGATTTTCCTGTAATTAATTTAAGTTAGATTTCCAAAAGTATTTTTATAATAAAAAACATACTTACATTTTTTGGAAATGAGATTATAATCAGCAAGGAATGCACTACCGCTATAAGTATCAGTATGAATATGAATATGCCGAGATGGCTTAAGCGCAGCCGATTCATATAGGAAATATAGTACTGCTCCAGTTCCAGATTACGACATTTTCGCTAGAAGCATTGGAATAAATATATTTTTTAAATATAATTTTGGTTGTTAAAACTTTGTTGTTACCTTCAAGTAGCCCAGCTCCCATTTCTTCTGATTAACCAACTTTGTTTGATGACCCTCATCGTGATCTGGCGTAGCTTCGGTTGAGGATTCCAAAAACGAATTCATTGTAGTTGCTTATTGTATAAATCTGTAAGGTTGTGGAACCTATTAAGGGTTAATCTATTAATCTATTTTAGAACATACATATGTATACATGGCAATTTGTTAAAATAAGCCATAAAAAGAATTCAATGAGAGAAAATACATATACTTAGTTGTTGACCAGAGATATATAGATATATACTTATTTATTACTCGAATCCGACAGGAAGTATTAGATATAACACTTGTGTCGGAAGAACTGATAGATAGATAGATCGGGATAATACATATAGAAATCATAGGAAAACAAACTGGCTGGTTCACATGCAAGAACTCAAAGGAACATTCCTATGATTCTCCCATACCAACCTAAGGACAGGGAGGACACAACCTTAGTTCAAAGATTCACAGAATCTGGTTCACTGAGCTCAAACAATCAGTGAAAGACTGCAGGAGGCAATTTAATGCAGCAACTATCCCAAGTAGAGCAGGACAGGGACCATTACTACAGTCTTCTAAGTTTATATAAAAAGGAAATTAGGCAATCAAAACAAAAATCGTGGAAATCCTTCTGTGAAGAAATCGAGACCACGGTAGAATCGTCTCGGTTAAGAAACGTAATAGCAAATTCTGCACATAACATTGAGTACCTTCAGCAGCCATAACAGAGCTGAACGGATTCCAGTGAAGAATCCTTAAAATTACTGATGGATACACACTTCCCGGGCTCTCTGAGCTTAATCGCTGAGTATGCACTAGAGACAGAACCTAATCGGAAGTACTAGTCTCGGCCAGAAAACCAATTAACTACGTGACTACGGACATTTAATTTACCGTTAAAATGGACTACATTTTTATAAATTCTATATTGGTTTTGATGTTATGTCTTTGACAGTTTGTGAGCCAGGTTCCGTCAATGATATGAAATGTATCGATAAAAATGTAATAAAAAATTAATTTTTACAGGGTGCGCCATCTTTGTTTGATATAGGCCTTGATATTCACGACTAAGTTATGGTCACAAACAAATTAAACGCCCCAATGGACCGATATCCTCAAAAGTAAATGGAGCTGGCTCGGACATGTTCTATGTTCTGAGACGTGATCCAGATACAATCACCCGGAACGCGATCGACTGGAATCCACAAGGTACCTGCAGAAAAGGTTGATCCGCTCCAACCTGGAGAAGCAATTTGGACAGCGAAATATCTAAGGTCAAAAAAGTTTGAAGTCAAATCAAGAGTCTAGCATAGGATCGTAATAAATGGAGGAATCTCATTGTGATACTTTGCTCCCCGCGGAGCCATAGGGCTTTATATATGTCTGCCAGCAAATGCTTGAAAAATATTTTCAAGACCCCAGGTCTATTTTTGACTAGCCATAACAATCTCCAGATTTGACTTCCTCTAACTTCTTTTTGTGAGAATTATTTAAAAATAAAGTTTTACGGCAGTATTCTGAAGACGAGAAAGTGCAAACATTCTTGTCGGAATCATCGCTATACCACTTGAACTCAAAAAATTAATAACTAATTCTTCTTGTGATCAATTAGAAAATTGTGGCCACTCAAATTATATAATTAAGGTCTAAATTATAAAAAAATATTTCGAAAATAAAAAGTATATTTATTTCAAAGTAAGCAAGATAATATATAGCACGCCCTGTATCAATTATTTTTATAACTACCAAAATAATTGTAACTGACAGATATATATTAAACATTATCTTTATTTGCTTATGATAATTTTACTACACACTTAATTAGTGCTTATCAATCGTGCAAGTGATTCGTATTTTATGTAAATAGACGTCGTTGCTAAATACATATGTATATATATTATCTACTTAATGCGAAAAATTTACGGTAGTCATACCCTACCGGCTACTAAAACAAAAAATTAACTCCAAAAATAAAACAAAAAAAGAAAAGTTTATTTCTTTTCATAACAAACAAACGACAACAAAAAATACCAAACACACACACAGAATTACAGGCGCATTTCACGCCGGAATAATAAAGCTAAAGAAAGATAACAGCGCGATCATAAATGTGTCGGACGCTCCCTTTGTTTGAGAGATATCCACTCACATTCTCACGCTATAAATTTGCTATGTGTCCATTACAACCTGTCATTCACGGTTTGATTTTGTAAATTCCGTTTATCTTTCTTTGTGTGCTTGTATGTAGCAAGGCTATGTGCTTTTAATGATTATCCCGCAAAATATTTTGTATCACCGTTATCGCACTCACTTTTTTTCGCTATGAATAATGCAATGTTGGTACAATATTATCTCTTGAATTGGTTAATGGCAATTACTTATTTTATTTATGTAATTTAATTGCAAATTAACACACTTGAGTATTATTACGGCATAGAGGGGTAGAAATTAATTGACACAGTGGGGATTGGAAATATATTTTTTTATGAAACTGATTAGTGAATGATGTCAGTAATGTGAGAGGCCATTAAAACAGTCGAACTTTTGATTTTAATATTTCAGTAGATCCTTCCTACACATTCGCTCAGACAGGAAAGCCAGAAAGTTTATACATTTCTAACCATATGGAAGCTATAAATATTCTGCGTGCTATCAAACTCAACTCCCAAGATTTCAAGAGTTAAAACACTTAACTGAAGAGCGTTGAGAACTCACAAATCGAAATTATAATCGAGTTTTAAGCACAGCGCATACATAGTACTACTAAATATTAATCCATCTCGAAAACATTACAATTTTTTCTGCAAGGTGTGTACCGGCCGACACATATATAATATTATATATAGACATTTCCTTTTGCACGAATAATAATATGACACCAATATATGAAAGGTAGGCAAACACTTTCGCGCTCCTTATCAATTTAATTGTAAACGTTACGTCAATCAGAAATTTACCAATTATCAAATATCAATTTAACAAGCGCAACACTCTATTATGGTGACACGCTACGTTTGCACTACTTTTGTTACCTTTTTGAATTTTACACGTTCAAATTTAAATGTGGAGCGATCACTGTTATACTTTTCACACGATTTATTTATTAATATATTTAGAATTTGTTAAATAATTCACTTGACATGCACAGAACACTTGAATATCACAAATTAACAATTCATTATTCCATTAACAGCTTTCGTATTATTTCATGAAGCTATAGGTGCTCAGCAATCACTTGTAATCATTATAAATACTTATTTGTTTGCCACATTTCAACAATTATTTATTAATTATTTATATTAATATTATATCGTTTTCAATTGCTACTCTTCTAAAGCATTTAATCCCGTGTGAAATATGAGAATTGACTGATTTGCACCAACCACGGCACGATCCTCAATATCAATCACTCAATAATTTGTACCGCAAATTACACACACGGCTAGCTGATAAGCGGCAGCAAACTTTTCAAAAAACGCTCTCCACTTGTCAAGTCAAAAACAAAAACAAACGGTAAGCGGTACCCCCACCACCACAGCTTGTTTGGGAAAATAAATCACAAGGTCCGCACTGACGACTTATTCGCGTACCGTAACATGCTGAGTTCGAGGAGACACTGAAATGTTGAAGACTCTTCTGCTGCAGTTAATGTACTCAAACACCTGTAGCTGTGGCTGTTATCAGTAGAAACTGAGAATTTCTTTTGATTTGATTAGGTACACGTGAAGAGCATTTACTTAACGAAGTTGACATGTATTTCATATAAGCGTCTAAGAAGAATTGATAAAGTGTTAAAAAGGCGTATATAATTTACAATGTGTTCACTTACTACAAAGCCAGGTGACTTATTGTTGATATTGTGTGTATAGTGAGAGTGATAACGACTTTTGAATGGCATTAAGTGCGATTATTTAAATGCAATTAATGCTTAAACAGGTAGCCTAATATTAATTATTGATTGATTTTGTAGATGACTTTCTATTGTTATAATTTTAATTTATAAACGGATTCTTTGAACTAAAACTAAAATCTTCTAATTGTCTGCGAAGCTCAAATCACAATATTGAATAACTATTTTAATTATTTCAAAACAAAAATAATATAGACCGCTTCTACACAAATTTAAAGCTAAATTTATAGAAAGATATTCAACTCACCTGTTTTTATTGACAGGAACTGGTCTCTTTAAAAACATTGCATTCGTTACGCCGGCACTGTCTACGTAAGCCAAACGGATCCGGAACTAAGTCCGGGCAAGAACTATCAACTCGGCACCATTCCTTTTATCCATATGAGTTAAATTGTGTATTCGTTAACACGTTAGTCTATATAATTTATAGTGTTTTCTATCCGCGTTTGTTCTGTGTTCCATATCGGTTTCCTTCCGGTGAATTGCCTACAAATGAAATTTAAAAAATGAACACAACCAGTTGTATTCAAAGCTTACCAGATATATCAGACGACAATAAATACAACAACAACTTCCGTTTCCACCGTAGTATATATAAACCATGGAGATCCGGTTTTATATGCATACATATATCGAAATAATGTCGAACGCTCCGCCAAAGTTCTATTGAAATTGATTGGTGCTAAAAATCTGATATTCCGATGTAGAGACGTACACACATTTCTATGTTTTTGATGATGCAATGACTATTAAACTATTACTGATTATTAAACTATGAGCAACTATTTGTTCAAACTATTCCGAATATCTGCATATTTTAAAAAGAAATTAACATTTACAATAAATTTTATTTTAACACTACCCTTTCGCAGATACATTGAATTTACAAATGTCAAAAAAATAAAGATGTCTGCAAAGTCAGCCATTATTAAAAAATTCAGCGCGCTTGTAAAGAGTTTTCGCGCAATATTTATACAGAGAACGTTATTTGACATTCTCTGATTTATAATCCACCTATGCCATGCATTATCCAGCGAATTTAAAGGACGACAGACATGAGTTTGTAAAAGTCAATGGTAAAAAAACGTTAAATTATTGTTTGAAATTAAAACAATGCAGTCAGCAATTTGAAAAGCCAAAGAAGAATATTGTGCAATAATATTGAGTTTATTTAGTCACCGTTGGCAATGCCATTATCAATATCCACTTTGTCACCATTCGTAAATAAAGAAACTGACAGACGTCAAATGTGCATTCACGGCAAACAAGACATGATTTTGTTATTTGCATTAAGGTAAAATCTGACGGAATTTCCCAGAAAACCTGTCGAAAATATTTATAAGTCAAGCAGAAAATATCGGGTAAAATGTCCGCGTTTTCCGAAACGGCGCTACTAAAAAAGCTGGGAGAATTGAATTCTAGTCAGCAAAGTATACAGACGCTATCGTTGTGGTTAATACATCATCGCAAACACCATGCGTCAATTGTGAAAACTTGGCTGAAAGAGCTACAAACTGGTAAGATGTGATTTACTGATAACAGTGTAATTACATGCTAATTATAACTAAACATTTCTATTGAAGTAACCGAGGGCAAAAAGTTGACATTCATGTATCTTGCCAATGATGTCATACAGAATAGCAAGAAAAAAGGTCCTGAATATGGCAAAGAATTCGCACAAATATTACCCAAAGTATTTACACACATCGGTGAATCCTGTACATCGGATAAGCTCTTCGGTAGTCTTGGACGTATTTTGAATATATGGGAGGAGCGCGGTGTCTACGATACAAAACAAATTGCAGAATTCCGTGCACGTTTGAATAAAGATCATAAAGATAAAAACGCGGCAGCTAGTAGTAGCAGTGGCAACAGTAGTGCCACAGTCACTGAGGAAAAAACAAACGGTAGTCATGGTAGTACCACAAAAGATAAAGAAAAGTCTGAAAAACGTGAAAAGCGTAAACATGATGAAAGTAAAACACCAAAAGGGAAACGTTCGCGACCAACTGCAGTTGCTGAAGAAAAGCCAAGTGCTGGTCAAAATGGTGATGCGGAACATTTAAGTCCCTACTTGCCGCTGGGTGAACCACCAGAACCTGAAGATTTGATCAAAGCCTTGACGAATATCGAAAATTCAGCTTCAAGTGATGCCGTGGTGCGCGAACGTATCGCCAACTTGCCACCAGAAATATCTGAGATCAGTTGTCTTAGTAAATTGGAAGATAAGGATGCAGCTAAAGCATTAGCTAAACAGGCAAGTTTGAACAGTTATAATTAATCTATAAATATAAATATAAATATAAACAAAATGTTTACTCAAACAGGTTAATGAAGCTGTACAATTACTGAATGAGTATAATACACGTCTGGCTGCTGAAATGGAGGAGCGTACAAAATTAGCTTCTATGTTGCGTGATTTCCAAGCGGAGCAGAAGGAACTGCTGGTGCAAGCTGAGAAACGTCTTGAGGTGTGTAATATGACAAGTGAAAAATATGTGGTGTTTAAAAAACAAAAAGAAAAGTTTTTGAAAGTGTCTTTAGAGAAAGTGCGTTGAGTGTGTATTATAACGGTATAATATATAAAAAATTTTGCTGTTGTAAGAAGTTGAGCACTTAATGTGTTTGTTTGTGTGTTGTAGTGCCCAGTTGAGTTCTTAATACGAATATAAAATCGGATCTGCGTCAGTGAGAAAATATTTTATGTTACAACAACAACAACATCAGTAATTTTATATAGATGATTAAATCTAAAAAAGGATTTTATCCGCTTTATAGTGATATTAGTTTGATTTGTTATTATTGTATCAGGATATTTAACCTCACTTCCGCTTTATGGTGATATTTGTTTGCTTAGTTATTATTATATCGGGATATTTAACCTCAGTGAATATGTATTTTTTCTTTAAAAGTTTTAGATGATTTTGAAATACTGTTAATCACGTAAAACCTTTCTATAATCTGTAATCTTTTTCTCGTTCTTCCATCAGGAGTACAAGCAAAAACTCAATCGCATGGTTGCCGTACAAAAGGAAATTCGCGATCATCTATCGAATTTACCAGACTTAACGCAGTTACCGGATGTGACTGGTGGCCTAGCGCCACTACCATCAGCCGGCGATCTCTTCAATATACATTAATAATTATTATAATTTAAATGATTTCCTTAAATGTTATAAATATCTATCTATTCAACTGATAACTACACAAAAATCACTTAAATTATGTATATTTAGAACAAAAAATTAAAAAAAGGAGATAATCAAGAATTGACAAAATGTTGCAACGTTTCAATTACGATTTATCAATTATTAGCGAATAAAGCTTTTGGAATATAAATTACTTAAAATGGCTTAAATATGTGTACATAGAAGTATATATATACATATGCACACATACATATATAAAATATATGAATTTAATTTGAGAGCAAATTTATTCTATTTATTTATGTTTTTGCTGTGTTTTTGTAGTTTTCATCAAAATATGAAATGCATATTTTTATGTATGAAAGAGACTAGACTTTTACGAAGGTCGACTAGTTCCAACAAACTTTTTTGTACCAATGTAAAATCGTGAATTTCAATCATACATACGGACCTACTACTGATGAAATCAATTACAACAACAAAATTTCAATATCAAAATAACAACACACTTTAATGCATTGCGCTGTTAGCCTGTCCATTCCACTTCTCAACGAATGCAATTACATCAGCAACTTTGCTGCCCGGCGACATTTTGAGTGCAACGGTGAATTTACTCCAAACATCACGATTCGCCTGACGACTAGACGATTGAAAGGTGACGGGTTGACGTCCACTTACTGGATAAGCGCTCAATACGCAAGGTTGCTCGTCCGTCCCTAAGGCTGACTCATATAGGCCGCGATCATCGGTGGGCAGCACCTTGGGTTTTGAGGGCACAGAATATAAAATAACTTTTTTTTCATAAAAATATACGGACAAAGGAACTCGCAGTTAAAGAAATTCAAAAATATATGTTCATGAAAAAGGATAAAAATATGACATAACCTATAAAATCTTGTGGGATTTTGGGGCAAATAATATTATACTCGTAAACCAAATTAATATAATTATAAAAAAATAATATTCAGGGATGAAGTATGTTTAAGTATATAATGAAAAAAACTCCTTACCTGATCAACCTGTTGATCCATGCTTATGGCCAACACCCATTCACGCACCTCTTCATGCAGATTGGGATCGTTCTTCAGATGTAAGTCCTCCGGCAAGGGTACAGAGCTCGGAAAATCTGTTGCAGCCAAATCCGAATGATCTACAAGATGCCCAGAGCCTTCCTCAATAGCTTCACACACGTCCAAATAGTGATTGAGCATCACAAAAGCCTCAGCCTCACGTCCCGCATTACGCAGATCTATGCCAGCTTCATAGAAACCCTTATCCACCGGTATGATATCGGTGTAGCGCAACAAAGCTATAGAAATACGCGCAGCAATCGGATGTAATGATTGTACAGGTCTACAAGCGGAGCGCACTGCATAGTAATGACTAATCAACAAGAATTTATCCACATTTTTAACGATCTGCGTCTGCGCATGCTCCGAGGACTGTAGGGACTTCGTTAATTTGTAGAGAAAGTCGCGTAAGTTCCGCCACTGATCATCCTTGGCCTGTTCCTCGCGCAGCGCAAAGCAATCCATTGCTATGCGTGTGTAGATATTGAAATTGGCTTCCAAAGGTGGTGCGCCGTAAGTCAAGTAGAGACTCAAGGCGGTCAGACAGTCTCCTTCACGTATAAGCTGAGCCGCATAGAGTGCGACATATTTTTGTAAGACAGCAGCATTGATTTGCTTAGCTTTATCGAGACAGCGTAACCACTGACCCTGCTCGGCGAGCATGTCCAAAGCGCTCATGATGTCTGAAAGATCGGATGGTGAAGAAATATTTTATATTAAGCATCGAAATAGAAGAACTCACCAATATCCGCCAATTGCTCGACGTTGCCTTCGGTCTTGAGACGCGATTTCTGCTGCTGCTCCACGTAAGTCATTAGTTCGGGATCCAATTCCTTCGCCAGACGTCTGGCCTTCGACCATTGTTCGGCGCGTATGAAGACCTCAACAGCATCTTTCGGCATATCTGCAGCCAAGTATAGCTGAGCAGCCGGACCGATTTGTTTGATTTGTAGAAGACGCGGCCCCAGTTGCGTTGCCACCTCGACAGCGTCCTTACCTTCCAAAAATTGATTGCAGATTTCGGCGGCTCTAACTAGCGCACGTTCCACTGTGGTCGCATCATCCGTGTTTGTGGCATCGATTTGCATGAGACACTCGGCGGCTTTGCGAAACTCTTCACGTTTAGCGAATTCGGCTGCTTTCTGCAGATAAGCGCGCGAAGCGTCGTTTTGTTCGTTGTTACGACGCTGCTCTTGCGCCTGCAAACGTCGCAAATCATTCATTGCCGACGGATAGTGCTCCTCGGCTATGCGTAGCGCCTCGTCGAACATGCCTTCGTTCTTATAATGATCGATTATCATATCCGGACGTTGTGCGCGCAGCAATAGAGCCTCATAGTCGGGATAGTTGCGCGTGTCCAAAGCAGCCGAAGCTTGTCCGATTAATATCTCATTCACTGCCTCTGGCAAATATGACTCAGCTACATTCAAAGCTGCCTTCCAATCACCCGCATGTGTGTACATCAGTATGGCTTCCTTGGGCTTACTAGCCTTGATGAACTCCACTTCCGCTTCTTCGAACTTGCCTTCATCTTCCAAGGACATGGCGATCTTCATGTGTACTTCATCCGTGGATTTGCCAGCTAAGCGACATAGATCCATCGCGAAATCGAACTGTCCAGAATCACAAGCGAAACCCACGGCCGTGTCGAGTAAACCGAGTTTAGTAAGCAAACGCACGGCGCTCTCAATCGGCATGGACTTCGCCCACATGTAAGCCACCTGATTACTTGCGCCTTCAGTGCCTTTCTGCTTAGCCACACGATAGCCATCCTCCCAGCGACCGGACGAACAGTACATATGTACAGCCGACTTCCAATCACCCGAAGCGATGAAGTGCACTTCGGCAATTTTAAACTTGCCCTTCGACTCAAGTTGCCGAGCCAAATGCAAGTGTGTTGTATCCAAGAGATCTTTATGAAAACGTTCGACTAGACGTATCATGGAGTCGTAGAGTTCACGACGTTTATACATTGCAATCGCTAGATCCGGTTCGGACACGGCCAATAAGACCTTCTCCGCATCGCGATACTTACCTAAAGTAGTGTAAATTTTTAACTATTTTATGCTAGAACCCTTATAATATCAGTAAATACCTTGTTCCTCCAAACCTGCCGCCAAATTGACAAACAAATCGCGCATCTCCTCAGCTTGCAGATATTTCTCGCCAATCGAGTAAGCGCGCTCCCACTTGCCGTGACGATTGAGCAGCTCGATGGCCTCTTTATACATGTTGGCGCGTACGAGCAGGTCTTCGGCGCCATCTACATCCCCGGCAAAAGCTAAATGTTTGGAGAGATCTAACGCATAGCGTTGAATTTCGGCCGGTTCATCGAGCACCTTTGCGATTTGCACCGCTTTACGCCATTGCTTGGCGCCCACAGCAGCTTCGAGTGCCTTTTGTGTGGCACCAGCTTCTATATAGTGATTGATAGAAGCGTCCAATTGCTTGCGTGCCACCAACCAATCACCCCATTCTTCCTCGAGACTTGTGACATCGTCTGGTGCGACCTGGCGTGCCAAATCTAGAGCTCGTGCATAAGTGCCGCCTTTCCGATATAAACCGAGCGCAGCTTCGGGACGTGAGAGTTTCAGTGCAATATCGCCAGCCATCTCGTAGAGTTCTGAGATGGTTTTTAGAATTAGTTTTTAGGTTAGTTATGGAAAGGAGGGAAAGTCGAAGAGTTTGTGAACAGAGTAGTAGATAAATAGAAGGTCTTACCAAGTCGACAGAGGTTAGTTTTAAGAACCGGGAATACCTATTTGATTCTCAAATCTTACATTCCACTAACTTCCAACCTTCATCTAATTTTTTTCCAAATAAGAAAACCTTTGCCTTCGAACTTACCACAATTGATGAGTCCTTCAGTAATTTTCAGCATCAATTGCTGATCATCCATAAGATGTGGCGTTTTCATGGCCAAACGTGCCGCACGTGCTGGCTTACTCGCCTTCAAATATAAATTTAATGCCTTCTCCGGCTCCTCATGTTCCTCCAACACCTGTCCGGCCTTCTCTTCCTGACCGGTGGAGAGAAGAAACTCCATTTGCTGTTCTTTCAACTGCTGTAGACCACCATAACCACGTCGCTCAGCCAAGCTGACCGCCTCATCCCACATACGCAGTTTCTTATACATTTCCAATGCGGCTTCGATGTCGCCTTGCTCCAGATAAATACGCTCTGCTGTGCGCAGATCGGAACTCAAGAGCGCAAGTTTAGCGCGCACCTGTGGACACATTATACCAGGAGTGCCCGTGGATTCTTCAAATTTATCCGCCTCCTCTATCATCTCATTCAAATAGTATGCTTTTGAGACATTTCCCAGTGCTGCGTAGCAACGTTGCGCCACACGCAGATTACCGTCTTCAATCGCAATGACTGCGAGATTGTGCCACATAGCTTTGGCAGCCGGCTTGTCACCGAGTGTCTCAAGAAAATGTATAGCGCGTCCGAAGTCGCTATCGTTTACTGCGGTGCCGAATTCAACCAAACCCTCGTCCAGTTGATAAGTGTGCTCGGCAGGACCCTCTTGTGAACGCACCATCGTACGACCCTAATTTTTGAGTCGAAAGTATGAGTTATCGAGTTCCTAGAGAAGAGTAAGCTGAGCACATACCGAGTCGCGCGAGACTTCCATGACATCGCCACGTATTGCCATCAGGGTTACATGTTCCGGTAGGTCTATGTTATACCAAATGGCTAAATTGTTATTGTTTTGCGCAACGACGACGTCGCTTTGCGGCACCCACTGCACGAATGAGATATTCGAAAGCAGAGTTTGCTTCTTACCGGTATATATATCGATTAAGATTAATCTAAAGTAAGGAATTAGACAGTCTAAGCTCATCCCTTACAACTTTAGTTAGGGTAAATACCTGAGTTTCTTATCACGAAAGAGCAGTTTGTGCGCCGTCTCACTCAATTCGATCCAATCGATTTTGGTCTCGTGGTTCACCTGTCCAATAATGACTTGGTTTATGAGGTCCACTATGCAAATAGTTTTAGCGTCGAGCAAGAAAGCCAACTTTTTGTTGTTTCTGAAAGAAGTTCAAAGGTCACATATCCATATTAATACCTTAGATATCACAAAATCCAAACTCACTTCGTGTTGCCACGTTCATTCAAACGCACTGAGATCACATGTGGATTCACAAACTCTGTACGCACAGAACCCAAGATCGTGCTCTCACCATACTCCACGAGACTAAGTTCGCCCACATTGAAGATTAGACAAACATTCGGGTTTTCAAAGTAGAAACGTTCGTGTCGGCCCGATGTCGTCCACGGCACTTCACTGACCAGATTACGTGTGAGATCACACAAGATCATAGAGTCCTCCGTGCGTGCAACCAAGTAATTGTCTTTACCCATTATGCGCACGTCGTCGATCTCTAGACCCAGTTGTGACTCAATAGTCATCTGTTCTGCCGGCTCTTGTAGCGATTTCACCAACAGCTGACTGGGCGCAACGAAAATTAGTTCAAATTTATCTTGCCAAATTGTGCGCTTCAGCACCGACTCAAAGAGTATAACGGCACCGGTAACCGAGGCAATTGCCAGGCTTTAGAAGAAAGTATACTTATAAAACTTGAGAGATTTGTTTTTTTCACGCGGACTCACCGTGCGCCATCACGACGCCACAGTACACATGTGACTGTGTAGAAATGATTTATCTCTTTCGTTGCGCTCTCATTCCAATCGGCTAAACGTGGACTCCACGTGAATATGCGTATCTTGTCGTAGCTGCCAAATGCTACAGCTTGACCGTTGGGACTTGCGGCAGCAACAGTGATCTCACGATCGTTACGAGAATAATCAAAGGTGCGTACGGGACGTCCCTGTAAGTGGTAGACAAAAATTACAGTTAAATCTCACTTCTACTTTCCAAGAAACTTACCACAGTGTCGTAGAATATGATCTTCTGATCACAACCGCCAGCGCAGAAGCCCCCTTGCGGCCAAGCCAAAGCAAATGGTGGCACTGGATGTTGTACTAAGCGTCCCGAAGACTCATTGGCATCTTCAGTGATGAAGTAACGTATTATTGTGCCATCATTGTGGCCAGAGAGAAAACCGGAGCCCTTGGTATTGGACGCCAACGAAATGCAAATGCTGTCGGCGGCATATAAACTCTGAGATTTATTACTTTTGCAATGGAGCGCACGCACTTTGCCATCATCGAGCCCTAAGAGAGGGAGATAAAATTTTACACTTTTTGGTTTGCTCTTTACTTTACACTTCCTTTTTCTCTTTAAGTTCTATATTAAAACCATTAGACATTTCATTAGAGGAAGCCACTGTATTTGACGAACCCACCTGCAATGATGGCGCCAGTGGACAACCAAATTAACGCGGTGACCGCACTCGCTTGTGGAAATTTATTACAAATCACTTTCTTGTCATTCCACGACTCGCCCAACTTGTAGACATAGACGATGTTGTCACTCTGGCCCACTGCCAGCTTAGTGGAGTCCGGACTGAAGGCGAGACCGCGTATAACGTAGGAGTTCTTGCCATTCGCCGGATTCGAGGGTTTTGTTGAGAACTTATCGCGCCGCTCACCAGCATCGTCGAAGAGTAGTATGTGACGATCCGCAGTGGCGATGGCTAGCTTCTGGTGATTCGGTGACCAGGCCAGCCCAGCAATGCGATTCAGTTGCTCCTAAGTGGATGCAATGCATGTTTTATATAAAAAAACTACAAGTAAATATTGATCTCCGGACTCACCTGTCCGTCTAGCAGAGTTCTCAGATATTTTAACTGCATTTTTGTGAGAATTTAATTCGTAAATTATTTTTAATTCAAATTCTTGTGAACTTCGTTGTGCAATTTGTGAAAATTTTCATCAAATCGCGTTTTTTCTGTTGTGGTTACATTTGCCTTGACAGCGCTGGAACCGTTGCTAAGGAACTGCTAAACCGCTTTTAACCAAACTAAAAACGGCAGCACAACTGTTTACTTTCTGCGTAACGGCAACAAGTGGCTGTAACTAAGGGTTGTTTACGGTTTTATTCTGCTTTACTTCCTTAAACAACGCGGGCCCGTTTTTTTTACTTGCAAAAGGATACTATTTGTCTTACCTCTTCTAACCCATTTCCGATAGCTATTACAGCGAGACTATTGTGATCAACAGGTCAATGTCATGAAAAGTCATGTTCCGTTTTTGACAAATTTTCCACAAGTGAAGCTAGAGATTATATGCACTATTTGTGTAATGTTTTATTCCGCTATCTCCATTTGTTCCTAATGTATATATGTATTATAAAGTGAACAATTCAAAAGAATTCAAAATTGAGTTATATGGTAAGTAGACGTAGTTGTGAACCGATTTCGCCCATATTCCATATTCATTGAAATCTGTTTAGTTCTTGAGATATGGTTTTTGACGCATAAGTGGGCGACGCCACGCCCATTTTCCATTTTGTAAAAAAATTTCAGTGCAGCTTCCTTCTGCCATTTCTTATGTAAAATTTGGTGTTTCTGACGTTTTTCGTTAGTGAGTTAACGCACTTTTGGTAATTTTCAACCTAACCTTTGTATGGGAGGTGAGCGTGGTTATTATCCGATTTCTTTCATTTTTGGACTGTATATGGAAATGGCTAAAATAAACAACTGCAGAAAGTTTGGTTTATATAGCTTTATCGGTTTACAAGTTATACACAAAAAACCTATTTGGGGGCGGGGTCACGCCCACTTTTCCAAAAAAATTACATCCAAATGTGCCCCTCCCTAATCGGATCCTATGTTCCAAATTTCATTTTCATAACTTTATTAATGGCTTAGTTATAACACTGTATAGGTTTTCGGTTTTCGCCATTTTGTGGGCGTGGTAGTGGTCCGATTTTGCAACCTCCTCAGGGTGCCAAGGAACATGTGTTCCAAGTTTCATTAAGATATCTTAATTTTTACTCAAGTTATCGCTTTCACGGACAGACGGACAGACATCCGGATTTCAAATCCACTCGTCATCCTGATCATTTATGTATATATAACCCCACATCTAACTCTTATATTTCTTGGTGACACAAACAACCGTTATGTGAACAAAACTATTATACTCTGTGCAACAGGGTGCGAGAGTATAAAGATCGGTCAGATTTTTTGGTAACTTGAGTTACTAGTAACAACTAACTCTAAATGAGCAAAGCCTTGTCTTA
Organism: Zeugodacus tau; assembly: GCA_031772095.1. NCBI lineage: Eukaryota > Metazoa > Arthropoda > Insecta > Diptera > Tephritidae > Zeugodacus > Zeugodacus tau. The sequence continues at coordinate 54,612,851 of CM062653.1, read as the reverse complement.
TAATATCATGGAGAACCTATGCTTTCATGTTGGAAGTAGGTAATTTATTATTCGGGAATAAGGTCAAAACAATTCTTTATAGATATGTATTTAACAGTTGAACTATAAAGGGGCCTATATTCGACACCAAACATTGATATTCCACTCATCCTGATCACAACGCCATCTAGCGAGTGTATTGATTTGAGAATACAATTAAAAAATGAGTTGTGTCTAGGATAACTCAAACGTGTTCGACCGTTGTGCTATCTAGTGTGTATTTTAAATATTTATCTCTTTCTGTACCACTTCGGATTGTGTCTACAATACTTCGAATAATGACTTCTGCACCATCTAGCGAATTTTTGAACATGTAAACATAGAGCAACCTCTCCTAACGGATACTTCCCTTGAGCGGACATTTCTTCATGGACTAAGTTAAATTTTTAGAACAAATTACCCTCTCTTTGACGGACACTTTTCTTGGGCGAATACCTCTCTTGGGCGGATAAAATTCGTTCGAGGGTAGTCACCCGTCCAATAGAGTTTCCACTGTAGTTTAGTTATAAAAGTAAAATTTGATTTTTAACTCGACTAGGACCACTTAACTAAAAAATTATAACTGTGTTCAACTAAATTTTTTATAAAAATATCCCGAAGACATCGAGATGCCTGAGTTATCGTTTAAAGGATTTGAAAAAGTAGTTTTAGAGATATTTACTGAGGTCGACTGCAAACATATTAAAATTTAAAATCATATTATGTAGTATGAATATCTGTTGAATATCTTCATATTTCAGCTACAATATATACAGGGTGTCGTAAAATATAAACGCCTTAATAATCCCCCGTACCTATTCTGTTATAATTTATTTAGTTGTTAACAGTTTTCCGCCAGATGTCCCTGAATACAACTTGCCGAAAATTTCCTCGTATTTAGAATACCTCTTATTCTAGACATTTGTCTACCCAAAAATAAGAAGATACTGTTTATAGAAGTGTTTGTATTCTAGGGAGTGAGAACAAAATAGCAAATGGTTTGTGTATGCGATGCTAGTGAAAGTGGTTGTTCGCCGAAATGTATGCCTTGGTCTCAGCTACAGGATGCTTAAATAACGAAAAATTTTTTATGTTTTTAGCCCCAAAAAGTTATCTGTGGCGTCGGTATATAAATAAAAAAATTTGCGAAGGCTTTCTTAATTGTTACTTTACTTACGCTCTCCTAAATAATAATGCTGAAATCGAGCTTCATCCGAGTCACACTTCCGTTAGGTTTTTTGTTTGGTTAATACGGAAAATTCATCAAACTAGATGAACTGAGGTCGAGACTTTTTTATCTTAGACGAAAATACCCAGAAACGGAAGACGACTACTGAATTTCGATTAGTGAAATCATAGCTTTTTTTCTTATCTAACCACGTTTAAAATTGTTTAGGAAATAAATAGTGGAGTGAGATAAGAGGTCTTTTCAACAGCAGTACTCCGACGATAATAATAAAATACACTTGGAACTTCCATAATTCGAATCACCATAATGCACAATAAAAAAACTAGACACTCAAATTATAGACACTTCGAGGTAATTTGTATGAAATTAATTAATTATGAAAGTTTAACTGTATGATCAGTCAACGAGTCATTTATTGAATTAATTACAGTACCAATTACTGAAGTCTTGTTCTGTATCTACATATCCCATGTGATGAGCTCAAGCAAATTATTATTTTTAAATCATATATTGCTTTCTTAACACCGTATTCAAGGGTAATAAAGTGATTTTTAGATGTTCGAAGTCGTTTTAAAGCAGTGGTCAGCACGAGAGGAATTGTGACTGTATAGGTGAGCACGAAATAATGAATACCCAGTGAGAACTCTGTGGCCTAACATGTTAAGAATGTTTTTAATTTTTTCATAAAACATGAATTTTTGTGCTCATTTATTCATTTTATTATTTAAACAAATATATTAGAACACAAAAGCATTAACTTTTCTGTCTTTAAATAGCTTAAAACCATAAATATAACATAAAACGACATTCATAAAAGTAGGCATTTCGCGCAGGGCACTTATGCAAAGTGCCATAGCCATGCGCGATGTTTACTCGTTGTTGGTTCGACAACGACTGAATGATAGAGCGTAAGCGTACGTGTGACTTGAGTCGGCACAATTGTGGTATGGAGGCCGATCACTGTTTTAAAGATACAGCAGTTAGAAGAAGGAGCTGTTCAAAGAGCTCAGTTGGGTGCCGGGAACATTGCACCCGTTTTTCTCAAAACTATGTTTTTCAAACTTTCTTCCATCGTATCACAAAAACGGCTTGACCGAATGACTTGAAACGCTCTATTATGATTTAAAAACTTCGAGAGCTTCGATTTCTTATAGCAAAAACCTAAAAAAGCTCGCAAAATTCGCCATTTTTTCCAAATGTCTACTAAAAGTTCAATTTTTGATATATTTACTTGATCGTAGTGCGTTCCATGCATTTAAGATTACAGATTAAAACGCCGCTAACTTTTTTCATTTCCGATAAGTCAATCATCCGGAATCGTGGCGGAAGTGCAAGAGCATTTTTTCGAGTGGGGGTGTTCAGACCACTGTAACTTTATATTGTCGAAATATATGTTAATAAATGACAATAAACTTAAGGCTCTATCTATTTACTGGATCTATCTAAAAAATCACTAAAGAACTGGACGTCACATGCGATGACCCCCTTAAGAAGCATTGGGGTATATGTATTTCATGATTCCTGCTCAAATTTCTTCTGCATTATTAGTAAGTACGCATCATAAACGTAGGTAATCGAGTCCTGAAAGCATAAATACTAATATTATAAAGAAAATGTTCTTCTGACAGCAATTGTCTCTAGGGAATTGTTATGAAGCCTCTAAGTAGTTCTCTAAGCTCTAAGCTTTTAGGCAATAAAATGAAATTTCGTGCGTTGTTAGTCCTAGTACACCTGCTATCTCTGGTATTTCTAATTCAAAAGAAATGTTCATCTATGTGTTGTACTTTCTACAGATGCCTAAAATAATATTTTCAAATATATGTATATCTAACGCATAATCTTTCTTTGAATATTTCATAAATATACTCCGATTGGATGAGGTTATACTTTTCAATTTTTTATATTATACGAAGGAGTCGTGTACTAGAAGGGGGAATAGAGATATCTAGAGATCATTTAATTTACTGAAGTACATGTCTTCTTATATCACGACTAACCTTGTTTTCGGTTCCGGTTCCAAGATGTACGAAATAGTTTTGCTGTAGTTCTCAATTACCATACGACATGAGAATTCGAATATTCAAAATAAACATTTTCAATCTGTTGACTTGGATTTGGGTCATTCATCGTTAAAAGTTTGGGAACAACTGCCTCAATCTGCCTCTATTTCCCCTAACTTCCCCTCAATTTCATTCACCACTAGTGCTTATCCAACTTACTCACCACATTAACTCTACGGCTCTCTACACACAATCTACCATATTGACTTACGCTCCGCTCTCCAAAAGCTCCACAGCATCGTACAGCACCAAATCAGCTGTTCGGTCCGACGAGTCTGCAAAGCGCTGCCCACAGAAAACTGCGCCAATAGACGTTACTGTGAAACCGCTAGTCAGTCAGTGACAGAATAAAGCCAGAGCTTGCCTCGAACACGGTAACCGCAAGAAACGGAGATTCATGACAGTCAAATACGACGAAATGGGAGTGGTAACGACGACGAAGATGATGGCGATGGCGATGGCTATGGCGACATACCAACTATGCATTGTGGTAGGTCAAAGGATAAACTTTCGTTTGTTGTTGTTATGCATTGCATGGCTGACAACAGCAACAACAACAATTTAGCGACAATGTGAATGATGTGTGACCGAGTTTGTTGGGCGCTTTGTCGGGAGATCTCCGCTTAATGGCCATCCATTTGGTGTTTATGTTGTGAAGTTTATATGCGTGCTGCTGTTGTTGTTGTCATTGTTGTTGTTGCACATGCAACGTGCTTCCGCACAGTTAGAGAGTTCGCTTAACGCTGCTGGAGTTGTGGCGGTTGATGTTTGCTGTTATTGATGTTCTTCTTGTTGTTGTTATTACTATCTCAGCATGATGTATGTCAGCGCCATAACGGTACAAGCGTAACATGAAAACCACACATGTGTAAATGCCTACTTACACTCACACACGCACACATCTGAGTCTCTCCGTGTGAGAAATCGGTGACAACTCTCGACTCTTAACTCTCAACTGCGTCCTCAGCCTTCGTCCTTGACTTTTAATGAGCCATCGCTGCTGCTGCTGTAGCTGTCGCTTGCCAATTTTATTTGCCAGCGTTCTTTGCATTTCATTTCAGCTACTTTGGCGTGTCCTTAGCTCCTCTTTATGATAATCCTGTAAAATATTTCATAAAATACAAACGCGCAGAGCAATAAAATGAGATTATGTAAGAGTCTGTGAACGTGTGTGTGTGTGTGCGTCGCACGAGGACATTTTAATTAATGAATGCTTCAGCTTTCAGCTGTGCGTTTGTTATTGTAAAGAGCAGAGCAAACATTTTATGTAAGTAAATATGTATGTATGCATGGAAGTGCCAATTCAGACGCACCAATTATAGAAGCTTGAAAGCGAAGAGAGAAGAGGCAACAAAAAGCTGCGACAATAAAACTATCAGACAAAATTAAAGGAACTTAATTAGCTGGAAAATTGTAGAAATTCTGACCGGGGAAGGTCTTGACTTCTGTTGTTTGGAGATCGTGTTATGCTATACTTGATTGTTCCTTATTATATTCTAGGTCAAAATCTTTTAAACGGTTCTCTCAGCAGAATTTCCTACGACAGCTACTGTGAATGTTGAGTTGAATATTTAAATGGTGTTAGCCAGTATAAGATGCGTAAAACTCTAACTCAAAGAAGTTGGGCAATACGGCAGGAGTTGACCATTTGACATCTAATATGTTTTCTGTTTTATGGTTCCTTTGAGGAAACCTTCCCTGCAGAGGTATATAGACTGATATCAAATCCATTTGTCATACTAAGACGAAAGTGCCGAGATAATTTCAGCATATCATCTTCCTTATAGCTAATACAGAGCATGGCTTCTTCACAAATGAGTCGAAGTTGGCGGGGAAGGAGTTTACTGTCGGGAACTTCTTATCAACTTTAGTTTCAGATTTCCTGCAACAATTTGCAGACGGAAGTGGCTGCTATATAGGCAGCGGCGGGTTCCCATTTATAGTAGAGCGGCGATACTGGCGTTGAGTTCCCTAACTGTGCGCCCAATATTGGCTAAGGAATGCTAATCTTCACTATAAGTGACACCGTGATACTTTACGATTAGACTGGTCTGTGAGCCTGACTACAGCGGAATCGCGGGACCTGGTAAGGCTGATGAGTTTGATTGTTTAGACACGTCAGTCGCGCCTACAGTAGCATGTTGTGGTTTACTACTGAACAGGTGGGCCATCCTGCGGGTGTGGGTGCAGAATAAACCCGAGGTAAGGTACGCCTGTTGTGTTCAAGCCACAATTGTCCATTAGTGCAGAGCAGTATGGAAAGGCTCAACTGGTAGTAGCTTCGGCTACAAGGTCTTACCAGAGACTTTAACCTGGTACCACGGGGAGCAGGAGCCCAGGGAGCTTCGCTTCTAACCTGCTCAATGGGTTGGCCCTTCGGGGAGTTTCGTGGTGGCTGTGGTTTCAAAACCTAAATGCAGGCAGAGGGCCTTTGGTTACTCGGTGTGGAGTTGCATGGCAACCGGGTGCCGGACCCAAAGCACGGCAGAGGTTTTAGATGGGCCTCGGCCCTACCAAGGTGCCATAAAGTATGTCCATACCACACGCTAATTGGTAGTGAAAGTGCATAGCAATTTCAGAGCGGCAGGTACTCACGTAAAGTAAAATCACTAGTTGAACAGGTGGGCCTCGCGCAGTCTCCAGATCCTTCTTAGCCGTAGGGATTCTAACTGATCTAACTTAAACATCTTAGCGTATGCTAGCTGTAGAAGTTGCATGGAAGAGAACAAGGTTGAAACTTCTCATCACTTTCTTCTGGAAATTCCAACGTCTGCGAGATCAAGACAACGAAATCTTGGATCTCACCTTTTGAACAGCCGCGCAAATTAGTGGGTATATAAATACATATATATAGAAGTGACTGTTGATAGTCATAACTTTGAAGTTGTAGATAATTTCGTCTACCTGGGAACCAGCATTAACAGCAATAACAATGTCAGCCTGGAAATCCAGCGCAGAATCACTCTTGCCAACAGGTGATACTATGGACTAAGTAGGCAATTGAAAAGTAAAGCCCTCTCTCGACGAACAAAAACCAAACTCTACAAGTCTCTCATCATTCCCATCCTACTTTACGGTGCAGAAGCGTGGACGATGTCAACATCCGATGAGACGGCACTAGGAGTTTTCGAGAGAAAGGTTTTGCGGAAGATTTATGGTCCCTTAAGAATTGGCAACGGCGAATACCGCAGACGATGGAACGATGAGCTGTATGTGTTATTCGACGACATAGACATAGTCCAGCGAATAAAAAGACAGCGGCTACGCTGGCTAGGTCATGTTGTTCGAATGGGTGAAAGTGCTCCAGCTGTGAAAGTATTCGATGCAGTACCCGCTGGTGGAAGCCGAGGAAGAGGGAGACCACCACTCCGATGGAAGGATCAGGTGGAGAGGGACCTGGCTTCGCTTGGAATAACCAATTGCCAGAAGGAGGGATACATGGCGCGCTGTTTTGGACTCGGCTATAACCGCGTAAGCGTTGTCTACGCCAGTCAAGAAGAAGAAGAAGAAGTGAAAAATCTCTTCAGACTTATAGTAGGTTTAAGACGCTTTGTCGAATCTTACTATCAAATCAAGAAGGATAATATTGAGCCTCGTCCCAAAAATGTCAAAAAAGAGTAAGCTTAACACTCATTGAAACATTGCTGGTTTCTGCAATCCAATTAAGAACATGATATAAATTATCTCTTTCTAGTTCCCAATGAAACTGGATAAATATTATATTTAAAACTATTGATCTAACCTTTGACCATATTCCAAGAGTAAAAAGTGTACTGATAGAAAAGATATGGTTCCCAGAGAACTGAATTGCAGAACGAATATATTTTCAAGTTTTTAAGTTGCAGAAGATATTTTTTTGTTTTTTCTAACCTAAAATTTTGGTTGAGTATTAAAACCACGATTTGTTTTTGTCTAGTTTTACGAGAAGAAAGTGTTTCGTATACTTAAAGCTTTTTTCGAATTTTAGAAATTCGTTATAGTTCTAGTGTCCGCGATTCGTGACTTGGCTTATTCATCGCTAAGGCATTCCTATATACATATGTATCTTTTCAGTGCAAAGTTGAATATAGTTATATTTGAATATCGGAAAAGGAATGATTTTATCATAATTCAAGAGATAATTTCATGCAATTATCTTATAATTATTTAGACATCACTGATTAGTTTGGTAAACAGATTGCAATATATTTGAAATCCTTCAACAACAAAAACATCTTAAGTAGTAAATGCCCATTGGTCCTAACTAATCTATATTATTGACCAAAATTAGTGGTAAAATTGCTTGAGACTAAAAAAGTTCTCTATAAAGATTAGAATCAAGAAGTATGCCATAATAAGTAGCAGAACTCGGTCAAATGTCCTGTAAAGTAGATTATAATAATTCGGTACGATAAGCTCAAACTTAAGTATTTTTTCAACTTGTCCCAGCTTGATATTTAAATTTTTCGAAAATATGTGTTTGTGTGAAAAACACATAACCGTAATTTTCATCCACATCTTGATCTCCCCACATACCAAGTAAGTTCACCCCCAAAAAGCGTAGAGTTTAAACTAGAAACTGCAAACAGCATTTACGGTAAACAAAGTAATATAATTGCAAAGTTACTACCGAAGCGCGTCCAGGAACAACAACAACAACACCAACAACACTAAATGACCAGCAATTTGCGAATCAGTGTGACCAGCAATCAGTAACGCAAATGTTGTCGTCGTCGTCGCTAAATAAAGCACACATAACGAGCTGGCTGGAGCAACAGTGCGCACAATAACACTAACAATATGGGGGGAAATCTCCAAAGTATTCGTTAAATGACCATTGCGAGGCGATGTTCGAGCGCATACTTAACTGACTTAACTGATATGAGCATAGACACACACGAGCGTGAGTGTTTTTTTGTTGTTTGTGTGTGTTTGGCAGAGATATTTCCGTGCGCCATGTCCTTGCCGCTTGGTTTGCGCTTCCGTGACCGTGGCTGGTTGGTGGCTTTTATTTTGCTGGACCTTTTATATGCGCAAATTAAATTTGAATAAAAATTGCCATTGTATAATATACCGTAAACAAGAACAACAACAATAACCGACAGAATTGACGGCAACAATTGCAAAATAATCACTTCGGAGAATTTGAAGCTTCACAAAAGCGGAAGGACGACGGCAAGAAAAAATAGAAGAATTCACTAAAAACTCTGTGAAAGTATGAAAGCGCGCGTAGAAGCGGCGAATGAATAAAGCTGATATATGTTGTGAAAAGCGAAACTATGGCAAAAAGTAATAATAAATATATAGAGATATAAAAATGAAAGCGTAAGGTGGGGTTAAGTTCGGGTGGCAGCGAAAAGTAAACACTGCCGAAAATTGTTTGAAAGTAGAGAAGGTGAATTATTTGGAATTGTTCGTTCGAAAGTTTATGATAAAATAGTACCGTTAGAAATCAAAAATCATGGTTGGTTTCTTGGTTTATAAACATGTTTTTATGTTTCTGTGGTACTTCTTCTTGACTGGCCTAGACACCGCTTACGACATCGAGTCCACAATAGCGCGCCACGCATCTCTCCTTTTGGCAGTTTGGCGCCACCTGGTCCTTCTATCGGAGTGGAGGTCTCCCCCCTCCTCGGCTTCCACCAGCGGGAGTATATTCGTCCATTCGAACAAGCTGGGTCATGCCAGCGTAGCCGCTGTTATTTTATTCGCTGAACTATGTCTGTCAATGTCGTTTCTTATGTTACTTAAATTATTATCAAAGATCAACTTTGGAGTCAATTGGAAGTACGAAAGTCGATATATGGGGGCTAAGATAAGGTTTATACCGATTTATTTTATTAAAATTTAAACTTCTATATATTGCAAAGCTACAACAAGTTAAAATAACGAATCATGGCTCTATATGGGATGTAGGTGTAGTTTTCGTACGATTTTGTTTATTAAAGTTCGTGCAAATTTGGTTCGACTTACACAGATTCTGTTTTCTTGGGATCTTCGACGCCATGGTTGATAATTGTATATCACTGTTCTACCAATCAGCTCCAGATCGGTGCATCTTTGCCTTTATACCTTTGAAACATATGTTGATAGGGTGAGGTTGCTCTTCGAAGCTCATTAGGGACGTTAGTGGGGGAATCCATTGTGGTAAACTCTTTTTGAAGTGTGGTTTCAGACGAGCGAACCAGTGTCTCATTTTCCAACAGAAGTGGATTTCATTAAGAAAGCCATAGTGGTATGCTTCAAAGTGAAGTAAAGGGACGCTATAAAAGTAGACCATAAGGTCAGCAAACGATGCTACATTTTACACCGTTCTTTTGACATTTCTCTTCAATAAGGTCTGTCATTTCATCATGGAAATACATACGATCCAACAACGAGTCGAAATTATTAAAATTTACTAGCGAAATTCAGAGTCAGCGGCCTTAACTTTAAGAACGGTAGTCCAAATTATGGTCCTCATAATCGTCGTGTCAGATCAACATTTGAGCGTCTAGTTGCAAAATTTGAATCCACAGGTACAGTACAGAATGTTCCCGTGCCAGTAAGACAAAGAAGTGTCCGTAGTGTCGAGAATATTGCTGCCGCTAGCTCATTAATTGGGGAAAACCCAAATCAGTATCTCACACGTCGTCCTCAAGCGTTGGGCATCTCTGTAACGTCTTTGAGGCGAATTTAATCCTTAGAAGATCAAATTGACACAAGAACTGAAGCCGCTTAATCTCCAGAATTGCCGTATGTTGGGCTAAGCAACAACTTCAAAATGCTACAGATTTTCATCGAAAAATCATCTTCAGCGATGAGGCTCATTTCTGGCTGAATGGCTTCATCAATAAGCAAAATATGCGTTTTTGGTCAGGCAGCAATCCATACGTACTCCATGAGTCACCATTGCATCCAGAAAAAACTACGGTTTGGTGCGGTTCATGGGCCGGCGGCGTCATTGATTCGTACTTCTTCCGTGATGATCAAAACCGGCACGTTACTGTGAATGGCAATCGCTACCGCTCAATGATAACCGAATATTTTTGGTCACGAATTGTATGATATGGACTTGAATATTGTGGTTCCAACAGGACGGCGCCGCAAGCCACACAGCTAATGTCACAATCCATTTATTGAAATCCAACTTTGGTGAACGTGTTATCTCACGAAATGGCCCAGTGAGATTTGACCTGTTATAATATTTCCTGGGGGGCTACGTCAAGTCTGTGGTCTATGCCAACAAGCCAGCGACGATTGATGAACTTCGTACGAATATCGAACGTGAACGTGCAGCAGTATCGGCCGATTTATGCTTGAAAACCGTCGAAAATTAGGGGTCGGGACTTCTGCAAGCGTATCCGTGTCGGCCATGAGAAGAAATCGGGTTCCATATATAATATCATCGAATGTACTTTCACTTAAAGATGAATAACAAAATGTAGGTGGGATGTTGGTCTTATTGGGACTTATTTTGCAGTTTTGTGGTTTATTATTAGAGATTAGGTTGAACCGTAAACAATCTGGAATACTCACTTTGTTGTTTGGACCATGGAAATATTAAAATTTTTGTTCGATTTCATATAGAATCGTCGCATCGTCCATTTTCTTGATTTATCTACTTATGCGAGGTGAACTGTCTGATTATACATGATTTAGTGAAGACATCCCAAATACTACTCAATATGTTGCTCCCTACAGACAAATGGTTTATCCAATTCAACTTGTCACTCAGAACATTATTAGAGATTACAAACAACAGTTAGGTACATAAAACTATTACACCGTTTGGGTCATGTTACAAGAGTTTAAAAAGAGTAAACATTCATACAATCAAATATTATGCAAAAAAACTAAAATTTCGGGTCTAGCCATGAACCAACAACGCAATGTACTGTTGCTTTCCAGATTGTTGTTGTTTTACATTTACAATCCGTAATTGTGCGAACCGGGCGCAATGTTGTTGGCTTCCAACAGTTTTACATTACCATTGTGATGTCACAAAAGTTGCGCCAAAAAAAAATATAACAAAATAAAAGGAAGAAACAGGAAGAAGAAGCATTGGCGGAACTTGACAAAGAGTAAATGGGCCACGACTCGGTCACTACAGAAAATAGGAGGAATTGAAAGAGAAATTATGACAAATAAAAAAATCAAAAACGAGGAAGAAGAAGCAGAATAACAAAGTAAAAGTAAAAGTACGAACAATAAGCACAGTTATGCCGAGGCAATGGACGCGAAGACTTTTGAATCGATTGTGAGGAAATGCGACGAACAAAGACGAGGAAGTGCGGGGTTGCGGCGGCGACAGCAGGGAGGTGAGTTGGCCTTCGTCTATGTAAAGAAGAAGAGCAAACAAATTATACAAACATTTGTTGAAATGTCCAATTAGGGTATCACTTAAAAGTATTACAACAAAAACTACAATAAATGGAACAAAAGCAAGCAGGGAAATACAATAAAAACGAAGAAACAACGAAACGGTTGTAGCATATTAAAGGGGTCATTGAGCGTGGCAGGCAAATTCATAACGGATAAACAGGCACAGTTACAAAATTTTGCAAAGGCACACACACAATTACTTCTATACTTACATATATTTGTATATATATAGAGAGAAAGGTATGCGAGTGTGTGTTTAAATTTGGCGCAAACTCCATTTCAGGTCCTTTGTTTCACTTAAATTGGTTTTTACGCAAATGAAGTGAAAACGCCAGCATTGCGCCATTTCGTTATTGGCGAGCGAAAAAAGGTGGCGAATCTGGGCGCAATTTGCTTAATGTAAGTTATGCCATTTAATGGCTTAATTTAACAGGCGGAGGCATGAGCATGCTGGCTTTACTTGGTTTGTGACCTTACAAAAATGCTTGTGCAGAGTAGTTAAGAGTGAAAAATAAATAGAAAGAAACAAAGTCGGAGTCCAAAAAAAAACAACATCATTCCTTCGGCAGTCGGGTCTACGTAAACGGAATGAACTAGGATTTTCATTGGCCCAAGAACTTTCAAATCGTCAGTATACATCCAAATTTTTGGAGATTTTTTTCTGGCGTTTCAACAACAACTAAAAATTCAATATTCCATAAGCAAGATTATCATTATTTTTATTCATAATTTAGTATAAATATAAGTGTAGTTAGTTATAACCTCCTCAGTCCCAAGGGGGGAAAAAAAGTTAGAAGTCGACAAAAATATTTCTTTAAGCTTGCCACGTTAACATTAAAACAAAAATTTTGTTCAAGGACATATGCGATGAAAGGATTCGAAGATAAGACAGGTGCAGCTGGCTGGACATTGTGACATCCAGTACACTGCACGTGAGGACCGAAGAGGATAGGCTTTACTCGATTCACCACGTATCCGGTATAAATACATCAGATTGGCATAAATGAAATTAAGATCACCAGATAGAAGAACACGTTTATTTATTTATAGTCTATCAATATAGGTATAAATCGATTCACTAAAATTTGGAAGGTGGTGAATTGAAGACACAACTGGTATAAATCAATTAAAGATGGAATGATAAATAGTTCTTACGCTATATATATATTTGGCGTAGGAACCGCTTTAAGCGATTATAGCCGAATCCACCAGAGCGCGCGACTCATTCCTCCTTTTTGCTTTTTGAAATCTTTGAAACCTTTCTCTCGAAAACCCTAAGAGTCGTCTCATCGGTTGTTGTCATCGTCCACGCCCAAGTCCTCCAGAGAGGACTTTACTTTTCAATTGCCTACTCAGTCCAAAGTAGCACCTGTTGGCAGGAGTGATTCTGCGTTGGATTTCAAGACTGACATTTATTATTAGTGTTGATGCTGGTGCCCAAGTAGACAAAACTATCTACAACTTCAAAGTTATGACTGTCAACAGTGACGTGGGAGCCAAGACGCGAGTACGCTGACTGTTTGTTCGATGAAGATATTTAGTCTTGTCCTCATTCACCACCATTCGCCCTCTCTGAAGCCTCGTTTGGTATCGTACGGCTGGGAGAGGCCCTTCACGATCCTGACGGAGCTTTTGGTGTTGCTAAACGTAAGTTTACATAGCGGTATTAGTTTTGCAGCTGCTAGTCGTTACCCGGACAGTAATTGAAGAATGACGATTCGAACATTCATAATTTGTATATAGATTTTAGTATAGATACAAGTACTATAATAAGATGTCTTTGATTCACTATATACCTGGTATAAATATGTATATCAGATTGGCATAAATGAAATTTAAATCATCAGATCGAAAACTAAAAAAAATTAGGATATCATTATATGCTTAATTTGATTCATCAAAACGGGTAGAGTGGTGAATCGAATACAAAATAGGTATAAATCCCATAAATTGGTATAAATTAAATATTTATGGAATGACAAACAGTTATATCGCTGCTAGCCGTTACGCAGATAGTGATTGAAGTGTGGCAATTTGAAAAACTAACTGGTATAAATACACAAAACTGGCATAAAATAATAGAAAGTGTATGACAATGAGTTCTAACGTTGTAACTAAATATTTAATTAATAATTGGCGTTTGACGATCGAAATAAAAACTGGTATAAATGCATCAAATTGAAGATTCATGAATGAAATTGATATCACCAGATAGAAAAATATAAACTTAAGCTATCATGAAACGTTTAATTTATTCGTTAAATCGGATAGGGTGGTGAATCGAATAAAAAACTGGTATAAATCCCCTGAACTGGTATAAATGAAATAATATTGGTATAAATTAAGAAAAGATAATAGTATCACAATAATATCAACAAACTGTCTTGTATCAAATTTTTGTCATGCCAACATAGCTCAAATATAGAGAGATTGACGAAGCAGAGACAGCTATTAAAACTCATTCGATTCGATTTGGAAACAATCGTGTTTAGATCACTAATAAATTGGACAACAGGAATTGAGGAGACTACGCTAAGATATTTCTCATTAACTTCGAGACTCGTCGCTTCAATACATTACACTAAGACTGATTTTTTTTCGTGACAACATTACTAGACGGGTCTGATACGACATCAACGGGTGAGTGGTACGCTACTAGGCGTTACGTCTTCCATTGTGATTCCCTGGGGATCTTCAAAACCGGGGACCATGGTGAAGAAAGTGGTGGTTTTTGTCGTCGAAACCGGGTTTACAATAAAATTAGTAATATTTAAGGGATAAAAAGCAAGTCTGTCTTAATTTTATACATTTCACTGGATCGATATGTACCGTCAAAAGATATAAGAATCATCATAAATAATGTTCAGGAGCATCTAGAAAATTTATTATGTAGGACTCTAATCGCCACATGATATTCCAAATCAAGATATAAAACCAAAATGGAGAAATGTTACTCTGAGACATATTTTTTTGGACTTTATAGCCTTTTCACACAGCCAAATTAATTGATCAATTAAAATTTTTAATAACAAACCCTTTTCTGCCTGTTATACTGCCGTCTACTCAATAACCGATCAGCTGTTATACAGTTTTGTTTTTGCTTTTCACAAGAGAGTCGAATAATGCCAAGAGAGAATCTGCTTTCCACTAAGGTAATATAATGATTTAGATTGTAATAGATGCATTGGTCCAGATGTGATGATTTTTGGTCCAAAACACCATAAATGGCTTAATAATAAATATTTCTGTTCGAGTGGCAACTCCATGACACAAACTAATACGCATTTTGAGCACCTTATGGCATACTTGGAAGGACTAAAACATTAAGTACCTTGTTAGCCCTAATAACTTCTTGCTAAAAAATCATTTTATAAATAAAATATAAAACATGTGCAACGCAAATGATAACGGTACAGCAACGAGTACGCGTACAACATTAAAATTAAATGAGATTTCTATGCACCCATGTGACTTTCACGAAAGAGAGATAACAAAATTTAACGGTGAGCATAAACTAGTAAAGTAAAATAGTACACACTCGTAACACAGCGTAAAGGGTCATAAATCGGGCTTTAATAAAAAACAAAAGCGAAAATGGGTATACAAAAACGACAAAAATTGTTTAAGCGAAAAAAATTTGCCGGTGAAATAGTGCAAAATGAAGGACAAAGCATAGAATATAGCGGACACATTTTAGTCGAGGCTAATAAATTTCAAGCAATACGGATGTCACATGGATGACATAGCAGGGGGACACACATATATGTATATTTGAAGAGATATGTTTATGCAGATATGATATTCATTAGTTAAAACGACTTTGCTGGCTATATATAGATATATACTATATTTTATATAGAATTTTACTGGTCTTTATTGGTGTGTGTGTTTGTTTGTCTGTGTTTGCTCTCGCTTGTAAAAACATTAGTTATATGCTCGCATTCGCGGTTGCTACTGCCCAGCATTTGGTGTAGCCGCTGTCGGAAGGAAGAGATAACGATAAATGCTACACACTGATAGAGCCAGCATCATCATCATCATCAGCAGCAGCAGCGGTCGGCTCATATATAAGTACATGTGTATGTATGTATGTATATAGTAGACCAACATAAAGCGGCTGAAGCAGAACGGACCATATATTTTGCATACACACACACACACATACATACATATATGGGTGATTCTACGATAAGATGTTTCAATTGCATAGAGAAAACGGCCAAAGAAAAACTTGGGATTTTTTTCATGAAACCTCTATATTATGATTTTTCCCCTTTTATATATCTTCTCATGTAAGGGCTTAAAACATATTTTATTATTTTTTCGACGAACAGGGTAAATACATCGGCCAGGGGAGAGACGTAAAGTTTATGGTAGATAATAATTTTACCAAAAGCAAAAATTTAATTTAAAATAGTATTACAAATTAAAGATACTCTCTTTTCCTAGATGAATAAACCCTAAAATTAAAATAACAAATCAATAAATTCACTCTGCATCTTAAATAAACGAAACAAATATTATTTAAAAAATCTTAAGATCTTTCAAAAACATATCTGACTTTTTAGAGACGTAATATATCCTCTGCTCTTTCAAAAGAAGATTTGGCATGGGAATAGTCTGGCTAACCTGATCTTATTTATATATACATACATATATGTAGATATATTTGGCGTATGCACCGCTTATGCGATTATAGGCGAATCTATTTGAGCTCGCCAGTCATCTCTCCTTTTTGCTGTTTGTGCCAATTGGAAATACCAATAGAAAGCAGGTCATTATTTACCTGGTTTTACCAACGGAATTGAGGGCTTACTGTTCCTCTGCTTCCACCAGCGGGTACTGCATCGAACACTTTCCAAGCTGGAGCGCTTTCGTCATTCGAACAACATGACGTAGCCGCTGTCTTTTAATTCGCTGAACTATGTCAATGTCGTCGTATAACTCGTACAGCTCATCGTTCCATCGTCTGCGGTATTCGCCGTTGTCAATGTTCAGAGGATAATAAAACTTACGCAAAACCTTTCTCTCGAAAACTCCTACTGCCGTCTCAACGGATGTTGACTTCGTCCACGATTCTGCACCATAAAGCAGAACGGGGATGATAAGGGACTTGTAGAGTTTGGTTTTGATTCATCGATAGATGACTTTAACATTTAAATGTCCACTCAGTACAAACTAGCATCTGTTGGTAAGAGCGATTCTGCGTTGGATTGCGAGGCTAATATTTTTGGTTTTGTTGATGCTGGTGATGGCTGGAGGTGGGGAAGGGGTCATGTTCAGAAGTTCACGCAATCAAGACTCAAGCAGCTCACGACTTCCGGTCCGGGTGTCATGATGAATAGTATCTCCCCTGGTCTCTAACTTTCTCCCCTGGCAAAATAACTGCAAAATACGGCAGGGGAGAGACGTTTTCATGAAAAATTTAATTGTTTTAATTGACTAAATTATTTTTTGGGTTAATAATTATTTATTTAACTTTAATTATCACAGTATTAGTAACTTAGGACAATAAAGGCAAATAAATTAAATTAGTAGTATACGTTATATGAATTGCCAGCACGCCACCGCACGATCGGGGCGCAACTATTAAAAAACTACAGCGCGCAAACGAATTTCGAGATTAGTATCGCGATGAAATGAGCCCATGAGTACTTTTTTCAATGCGATCGTCTTTGAATTTATGTCGTACAAGGCGAACAAAATTTGGCAGGGAAGATACATAAAAAAATCGGGACAAAAGATTATTTTAAAAATTATATGAAATAAACAAAATAATTTTGTTTTTTATTTAACAATACTTAATTTTAATTATTTTACGTCCGATTGAACTTAGTTTGGGTTTAGCATCTCATACAAAAAATATATGTATTGTCCGAAAGTTCAATAAAAAGTAGCATCGGGACAAACCAGGGGAGAGACTTTTTTAGACTTTGTAAGACTTTTAGACTTTTAAAAAATAGCAACATAAAGGACAAAAACAATACTTTAAGCTGATTGCCGCACAAGTTACCTCTTATCGTAGAATCACCCATATATGATATATGTATATGAGCTTGGTTAACATAGAAATTTCACGCCACACTTGTAAAAGCGCCCATAAAGCCGAAAGAGATAGAGAAGATGTATAACCAGGGTTTTGGAGCGAAATATTATCAAATTCATCAACACACAAACAAAATACTAGACTTTATATAGGCGTGTGTAAGTCACAGTTAAGTCAAAAATCAGCCAAAAAATACGCAGTATGAAATTTTACAACAACAACAATAACATAAAATAGCCATAAAATTCGGCTTTCAATAGTAGCATACACCCATAACAACAACAACGACAATAAGTGCAACAACAACACAGTCTCTCCACGAAATTGGTTAGCTTCTAGCTAAAAGTAGCGCGAACCACTAAGAATATTTAACAACAAGAGTGACATCGCCTTTTATGACTTTAGTAGTAGCAAAATGTCAAACTGTTGTAATGTAGCAGGGGGGGCCACTAACGGGGATGCTCGTAAATGGACAAATGTTTGCTGCATTGTTGTGCCTCGCAAATGCAGAGAGAGCAGCGAGTGGCCAAAAGGCTAAGCCAAATATTAACCCAGCCAGCGACTTAGCACACCCACCAGGCGATAGTCATCATTCGACATCAGCCTCCTATCTCTACCACCCACCCACCTCCATTGGCCACCAGCTGACACGGGTCTAAGCGTATTTATTTATGTGTTTTGTAGTTTATATGCTTGTATATGACCAATGTTGTTGTTTTTTTGTTTTCTTGTTGTTGTTGTAGACATTTTTTTGCTGTGGTTGTTGTCCGTTGTTGCTATTATTATGTTTTTGTCCATCATTTTGTAGCTGTTGTTGTTTTAATTTTTCTGTTATTGTTGTTGTTGTAGCTATTTTTGTTGTTTTTGCTAATATTGATGTTTTTTTTGCTTTTGTTGTTGTTGATTTTATTGTTGCTTTTGCTTTTGTTGTTGTTTCTATTCTTATTGTTGCCACTGTTACAATCGCTGCCCCATGCGACGCCATTGACCATTTAAGCTGCACTCAGCTGCCTTCATGGTGGCGGCCTAGGCGTATACGCAATTTGCGAAATTTCGCGGCACAGCCGCGTGCTATCCCGTCTCACGCCGACTTCCCGGCTTAAGTTGGGTATAACAAAAAACAAAAAAAAGACTTGTCAAAGGAAGTGAAAAGTCGGCTGTGCCAATGCCGCTGTTGTGCGCTCTCATTCCGGTACCGTTAAAACTCATCCTGCCAACAAGTTTTCTAGGCTGCAGCAGCAGCAACAACAATGGCATTAAGCTTCCACCAAAAAAAAAACCAAAAAAAAGAGAGGCAAGCAATGAGCTTGTGAACGAGTCAACGAATCAGTGAATCAGCCTACCATAACGTCGCTAAATGGCATTGCTAAAGTCCAACGTTGGCTGCTAAAGTGACCCGATAGGAAAAGTTCAAAGTATTGATATTGCAGAAGTAATCGAGTTGGTAATCAATTACTGACATGTTTCGAATTGTCGCTACAATAGTGACAACAGTAATGGCGATGTGTAATCTAAGTGCCTAAATGAAAATCGAAAAGTAATCGCAAATGTAATCATTGGTAATTACTGGTAATCACTTTTTTATGATTACAACAAGAACACTACAACAGCGACAATTGTAGTGGAGATGTGTAAACTGAGAGTCTAAACGAAAATCGAAAAGTAATCGCGAAAGTAATCAATGGTAATTATATGTAATCTCTTTGTCAAGATTAAACCAACAAACGCACAACAGCGACAACAGTAATGAAGATGTGTAATCCGATAGTCAAATGAAAAACGAAAAGTAATCGCAAATGTAATCATTGGTAATTACAGGTAATTTCTTTTTTATGATTACAACAAGAACACTACAAGAGCGACAATAGTGATGGAGATGAGTAATTTAAGTGTCTAAATGAAAATCGAAAAGTAATCGCAAATGTAATCATTGGTAATTACTGGTAATCACTTTTTTATGATTACAACAAGAATTACAACAGCGACAATTGTAGTGGAGATGCGTAATCCGAGAGTCAAATGAAAATCGAAAAGTAATCGCGAAAGTAATCAATGGTAATTAAATGTAATCTCTTTGTCAAGATTAAACCAACAAACCTACAACAGCGACAACAGTAATGAGGATGTGTAAAAGTGTCTAATGGAAATCGGAGAGTAGTCGTGAATGTAATTAGTGGTAATGATAATTACTGGTAATCACTTCTTAAGACAACAACAAGAACACTACAACAGCGACAACTGTAACGGAAATGTGTAATCCAAGTGTATAATTGAAAATTGAAAAGTAATCGCGAAAGTAATCATTGGTAATTACAGGTAATCATTTTTTAAAGATTACAAAAATAACGGTACAACATCAAAAAGAGTAATGTGGATGTGTAATCTATGTGTCTAAAAGGAAATTGAAAAGTAATCGCGAAAGTAATCATTGGTAATTACTGGTATTTTCTCATTTAAGATTAAACCAACAAACCTCCCATTCCCTACTGGCACGCAGTAATAATGAGAGAAAATTACTGAGCAACAATGGTGGAGGTGGAGAGGGCGGCAAAACCGGCAAGTATATTTGTTTGCAATTTTTGCCTAGCTTCCGGTCGCAATAAAATATTTATGCAAATTTGAGTTCTTTGTTTAAAATTTTAATGAAAAACGAAAATAAAGTTATTTATTTGTTTTGTGTGTACAAGTATTTGGTATTCGTAGCGCATTTGGCCTTTGCATTTCATTCCATCTCCGAAATTCCTTATTATCTGCCATTAGGGCTTCTAAAGCTTTAACTGACGAACGAGATGAATGGCAAGAACGAAAGAATGAATGAATGAATGGACATGCTAAGGCCAAAAAACGTCTTTGCTCTTCGGCAATTTGGCAATCAAATAATTTGTACTTTTGCCAATTGACTTTGCTAAGACTCTTAAACAACTACTTTGCATTACTGCGCTGTGTGTCTTGAACTGAATTGGGTAAGAGTCATTTATTGGATTTCGCGCTGAGTTAATACTAATAAAAAGTGACAATAAAGCAGCACTCAACAGGCATAAAAAATAAGCATTATGTCACGAGCGTATTGTGAGTGATAAAAATTAAATTCGGCAAATGTGTGGAGAAGAAGCTGCGCCTTTTGTTGCTTGCATATTTTTCTTTTTGTTCGCAACGGCATTAGTAGGCATATTTTTTGTCTACGAGAGTTGTTGGAAGAATCAGTGATTCCTTTATTATAGATATTTCAGAGAGTAAGCAGTAAGATGGAGTGTTTTCAAGTACTCACAGCAGGAATCTTCAAATACAGGGTCACCTTTTATAATGAGGAAGGTAAGAGATTATGAAGAGAAGAGAGAGAGATAGAGGGAGAAAAGAGTATGTTCTTGAGGACTATTTTTGAGTTCTCATACTGAGGGAGAGTGAGAGATAGAGGACTATTTTGAATTGATAGAGAGAAAAGAGCATGTTCTTGAACTATTTTTGAGTTCTCGTACTGAGAGAGAGAGAGAAAAGAATATGTTCTGGAGCACTATTTTTGAGTTCACGTACTGAAAGAGAGAGAGAGAAAATAGAGTATTTTTGAGTTCACGTACTGAGAGAGAGAGAGAGAAAGGAGCATGTTCTTGAGGACTTTTTATGAGTCGTCTTACTGAGACAGGGAGAGGGAGGCAGAGAGAAAAGAGCATGTTCTTTTTTGAGACCTCTTGTTGTGGTTACAATTTTAACGTCGTATAGAGATCAGATGAGTCCATGAACTTTGTCGGTATTCAAATTTAGACAATCAGTAGTAATGATTAGCACTGAACTCTATTGGAAAGTAATTTCGATGATTGACATTATCTCAACGTTATGTATATTAGAGGGAACCATAAATCAACACGAGATCTATGAAATTCGGTTACAAGATAAAAAGGTACTCTTCTGGGCTTTCAAAGCTTTGAACCAATGGAACGTAAAAATGTTTGTTGACTCGAAAAATCTACAGATTAACGGTACTCCGAAGTTTTGAGATGTTATTCGTGAAGGTAATCTTCGTTTATTTACCGATTCCACTCAAGGCTCCAGAAGAAATGCGTTTTCAGTCAATTCATTTCAAATAAATGTTCTCTAGTTTCGGAGATCCCACTACTAGGAGAAAGGAACCATGGAAACTCAACAGTTCTAAGGACATCTAGGCACCAATTCAATTATTTTTTAAACAAATATTCTCCAGTGTCGGGGAGTACACTGCTTTGAGAAAGGAACCTCGGAAAGTCAACAGTTTGAGGGTCCTCTAGGTACCGAGTAATGACAGATAAATGATTCGTTCGTGGAATCTATTGATCTTAATGTTCTACTGAAAATACTTATCCAACTGTCCGCGTAAAATATTTCCCTCCAACTTGCTTTCCATTTGATTTATCGGCACTTTCATTTTACTCTACCAAGCCACCAGTATCGCACCAAATTCACACAGGCCCAGAAGCCTGTGCCAAACAGTTCACTCTCAATTAACGCAACAATTTGTAAGCTGCTTACCGTGAAATGCTTTTGGCCTGCATGTCAAGAGTCAATAGCGGATGGCTATGCAAGCCATGTCATGCTGCTCGCTTCCGTCTATCGTTCAGCATTTCTCCACGCTGTGAGTCCATCATATTCATAGTCAGAAATTCCAAAGGCAACGGCGCGGCACCATAGCCGTCGTCATTAGCACACCGACCAGGCGGGACTGGGCTTGTTCGTATTTTACGAAATCATGCACCGTTAAATGTCGCTTATTCGTGATGAATGTTAGTCGTTGCGCCGCTTTAGCACTGCATGCAGCATTTCAAGATTCCACAATTGACTGCCTGTCCATACCATTTGCCATTTGCGGCTTAAACGCCAGCATGGCTTCACACACATACAGACACAAGTATGTGCGTATGTATTGACTGTTGACCGCGTAATCATCAACGGCGTGCTCATGCACACTTGTGGCAGTGAGTGACAACGGCAAATTCCGTATGCGTACAACAGCTGATGGGCCTTTAGCGGCGCTTAGTGGGTGGGCTTGCAAACATTTCCCACGAGGGCAGTCATTGGTCTTTTGGTATGTTTGTGTGTGTGAGTTTCTACATCATTCAAGGCGTATTGTGGCTTTCTTTGCAAGGGTTGTGCTAATTTTGCGTAACATGACAGTGTTGTGGCTATGAAAACTGTAAGCAGCCAGTGAAAATCATTGAAAATGTGGTTACTTCTCGTGTGATAAAATTATGAAAATATTTCATGAATGGTAACTCAATTAGGAACCTTTCTTAATTAAATGTTTCCTGAATAAAGTAGGCCCTAATTGAAACCCTGACCGTGGTACTATATAGTTTGAAGAAATAGTTGAAAGCAGTCACTCTTCGGAGGAAAAACAGTCATCTTCTTGGAGCGGAATCGTCTATCAGGAATATCATTCTTCCTATTCGATGTCGAAAATGGAGTATTTTCCTTCCAGTCTTTGGACTGGAACAGTTTTTAGACAGACATTGTACATCATTCACAGCCCTTAGCACATTTATAAACTCATTTATAAACTGAATCCACATCCTTGGAGCCAAACCGTCATCAATTGCAGAAGAAGAGCTCGAAAAGCTCGCGGGACTTTGATCTGAATACTGTTGCAAGCTAAATTGCTACTTATTCCGTTTGGACCCCGACATACTAAACACATGTCCTACATGTCGTACTATGTATGAGTTCCCGGATGGCATTAACTATCTCTTTGGATGAAACCGACTCATCAAACAGCCTTTTCTCGATGATCAGATCCTGTCCAAACAGTTCGTGTTTGAGGCCACCCGTTAGATGACCTCGATGACAATTTATTTGCACTGCAAGGAACTTAGGGTCTGGATAACCGTTACAACAACAACAACAGCATTAACCTGATAAATTGGAATGGGGGTAGTTCAGGGACGGTGGAAAATGTAACGGATTTATCTCATTTTTAACACAGAAATACATACGCAAAAACGTAAAAGTATAGGAAGTCTCTAGAGAGCCCAACTATCCTACAGCTTTATTTAATCTCAGCTTAAGGTGAATCGGGACTTCAGATCACTTAAATGAAGAAGAAAGTACGTACGTAACGAAATAAATACGAGCAATTAGAAGTAATATGCGACAATCATATATAGGTCAGATCTGAGTTTTGATGTTATTAAAGGCAACAAAACTTCGAGTACCGAGGGACTAGTCTTATATAGGTTAGGTATAGGACCAGTTTTGGTTCTTTGCGCTAACAGATGAAATGCCGTCACCTAGTCAATGAGGAGTAGTCAAGTAGTCATGAGGATGCCTGCGCTTGGCTCGAATTTAAAAAAGGTTATGTGATTTCACTAACGATACCTCTTACAGATTATCGTACTGTGAGGTCCCCAAATGCAGAAGCTGTTGCCTTGACAATGAAGGAAAAGCACATAAGAAATGCTCCATGGTTTCTCTGGTACCTTGCTATTGACATTTCCTGCAGTTTTCGCGATCTGTCAGCTGATTTGCCTTAGTAACAACAGCCTAATCATATTTAGAGGAAGGGATTCAACAATATTCTCCCTAAAATTACTTTTAATATAGATTCTCGAATGCTCTTCATAAAAGATGAAGTTTCATATAAACCTTTGAAGTAACGGCTGTGGGTATTATCTCTTCGAAGGTCTCAAAGTGTTAGAGTACTCGATGCAGCTTCTGCGCCAACACGGACATAAACATAATGCTCGCTCTTGGATAGGAATGATAATGGAAACCACATATGGTTGAAGGGGTCAACGGGCTAAGACTATTCAGCTCATAACGGTAGATTTTCCAATAATATTTTCTTCTGAAATTAGTTACCTGTGAGAAATAAACAAGCTTGGTAATCAAAAATAGAGGTATTAAACTTAAACTTTCTGACTCCCACCTTATAATTAAAGAAGCTACAGCTCCAAATCTACTCCTCTCTCACACTTTGTGTGCCATCAATTGTTTATACAGTTATGATCGACTTGATTCTTAAAGTTTCCCGCAACATAAATTCAACAATGAAATATTTATTTCCAACCAGTCAACAACACCCAAACCTGCTGTACTGGTTTAAAGCAACAACAACAATTGTAATTGTAATTGTAAGCAATATTGCACAAACAACTCGTAACAACAAAGTAATTGTGTTGAAGTGCTTTTCATTATTTGTGTCAAATCATTGCCAACACTTGAATGTTGCTGTTGAATTTTCATTACGCGAATCTGAATGGATATGTATTTCGTTGGAATTTCTCGCGTTGCGCATTTTCCACCGCACAGAATCCACCTCCTGCTCTCCCTTTTTGTATGCGTTTGTGTGTGTTTGGATGATGCCACCCACTATTTGTCGTTGTTGCTGGTTTATTGTTGTGTAATTTGTCAAAATTAATGACAAAACGTCGACAAAAAAGGTCTTCATTAATTCATAAAATCATTTGTCCACAATTGTACTTTTGACAATTTCACCAGCAACAAAAAAAACAAAAAAAAAATGTTGTTGTTTTGCTTTTTAGTTTTCGCTTTGTTTCGATTTTTGCTTTTGTTCGCAGCGAGGCATTTACTTATTGTTTGGCAGACTAATTGTCATTAATTAAATAAGTGTTCTTGAGATATTTTCGCAAACTGCAGTCGCTGGCCAATTGATAGCTGTGAGTGTTGAGTGGGTTGGGAGTGTGATGGCCAATCTGAGGAGCAGGAGATTGAGGCTCAATTAAAGGAAAATTGAAAAAAAAATCTTGACCATGAAACATAACTCCAAACAACAGACTGATATTCCGATGGAAGGAGGTTCAATATCCAGTACGATATAGATGTCGATTTGTATCTCATTTATTAATTATCGATCATTAATTACGACATTCCTCCCCGTGAATGGACTCCTCGCAGACACCGTGCACGAGTTGCTTCGCGAAACTTGAGTGACCCTCGCTCAATAACACTCTGGATACTGTAGTCGGTTAAAGTCCTACCTATCCAAACTAAACTCCGACATACCCAACATATGTCCGCAAGACACTAATTACCTCTTTGGATGCCCAATAAACCAAACCCATCCTTTTTCCTTTAAGTCCGTTCCTATCGAAACAGTTTCCTGGGCCTTCAGTTAGATGACTTCGATGGCAATTGACTTATGACTGTCGTTTCACGCAGCTTTAGATAACTGTTACTACAGCTACATATCGAAAGCCTACTAAAAAGTCGAGGAGAAAATAATTACGCTACTCACAATCGTAATACTTTGGAAGACCCAGAAAAAAACTATAATTGAATCAGTATACTCGTATAGGAGCTACAAAAATTTTCTTTATTTATGAAATACAGTAGGGTTGGATATATAAGTCTGTCTTTGTCTATGAGAACAGCTTAAATAAATATTGAGGATGAGATCTAATTATGGCTTACTTTTTCAGACGATCCATTTATAGAAAAAATATGTCTTGTTATGAGTTTGAAGACACCATAGTCGACTTTTTCTTCATCCAATTTAATCCTGTTGTAAAAGCAAGAACATTTATATGATGTGAGTCTTCTGATTAGCTAAACTGATATGGATTTTGTATCTACAATTAACATCTTTTCAGAGGGGAAATACATATAACATTAGATACATGTAGAAAATATCTCCAGAAATGTCATCTAAAAAGATTCATTATAAGATCACTTTTCGGGTAACACATTCTTGACAGAAGACTTAACACGAGTAGTGGGTATAAGCTGAATCGACTCGACTAAGATAGCTTTTACAGGGCATGGAGTATATATGATAGTTAAAATGGCAGCGTTTACTTGTTTAAAAACAGTAACTCTGCCTCACTAATCCGATATACTGAGAAGTTGATTTTCTTCTGGCTAGGTCTCGATTCCATCTTAAAGGGGAATAATAACTTTTTTATCTTCAGAATCTAAAACTATTCCATAGTGGATGCAGGAGAAGCTCTACACTCTAAATAAAAATCTGAAATTGGACCATCTATGGCTGAGAGTTTTTGTGTCACGTCTTCTGGATGCATCTCATAATTGCTTTGGATCAAGGTGAATGAAATGTTCTCTCCATAAATTATTCCTCTCCAAAGCTTCATTATTTTCTTGATAAATATTATGCCTAGGCTAAAGAATAAACTGTTTTATCTTCAGTATCTCAGAACAATCCATAGTGGATGAAGGAGAAGCATAACACTCTGAATCAAAGATAAGTTTGTCGTAATAGTAATGACAAGGTGGTGATACTTATGACTTGTACAGACTCAATGAATTTTTAATACAATCATATTCTTCCAATAAAAGTTTTGCGCGAGCTCTTTGCCAACTGAGGAAAGCTGGAAGTCGAAATTGGGGGAAAGTTGCTTAATACAGGCTAATCTTGATATGCTGATAGTCTTCGCTTTGCTATTCGTCTTCTCTTGTAGAACTCTGATCTTTGCAGAAATAGTTTACAAATAAAAGCAACAACATCGAATTCAACACGAGAGAGAGAAAGAGAGGGATTACCTCATTAGAGTGATATAACTGATTCCCATCCTCTATATCTCTGTTTGGTTATGCTAGCTATTTGTTCGATTTGCCAACTCTCCATATTAATTTGGAAAATAAGGGCTTTTTATACTCTCGCAACAAAGTTGCTAAGTGAGTATTATAGTTTTGTTCACATAACGGCTGTTTGTAACACCCAAACCTATACGAGTTACATATAGAGTTATATATACCAAAGTGATCGGGGTGAAGAGTAGAGTTCAAATACGGATGTCTGTCTTTCTATCCGTCCATCCGACTGTACAAGCTGTAACAAGAAAATTAAGATATCTTGATGAAACTTGGTACACTTGTTTCTTGGCACCATAGGAAGGTTGCTTTCGAAGATGGGCAAAATCGTACCACTGCCACGCCCACAAAATGGCGAAAACCGAAAACACATAAAGAGCCATAATTAAGCTATAAATAAAGCTATTGGTACAAAGAATCGCACTATGAAGGGGCATATTTGGATGTAATTTTGGCCCCGCCCCTACTAAGTTTTTCGTACATATCTCGTAAACTACTTAAGTTATATCGACCATATCTAGAATCGTTTCTTTTAGGTACTACCTCATACAGTCCAAAAATGGAGGAAATCGGATTATAACCACGCCCATCTCTCATACAAAGGTTGTGTTACGAAAAATGCTTTAATTCAGTAATGAAAAACACTAGAACCTTTAATTTCATTATAAAGAAGGGTTCCACTCAAATTGGTATACAAAATTTTAAGTGGGTGTGGCTCCGTCCACTTATGGGTCAAAAACTACTCGAACAATATCAATGAAATTTGGTTTGTAATATTTTCCTTACATCGGTTCACAAGCACGCCTACTTCTTATATACCAGAACTTTGAAGTCGATCTTAATAGTTTACTTCACAATATATAAAGTAAGCACTAGTGAAGATATCGGAACAAAACTTTGCACAAATACTTCATTTATGGTGTGCAGCTCCTTTCTAAAAATCACAGAAATCGGACCATAGCTTTTCAAGGTCCCATATATCGAACATGAGACTCAATGGACTTACCATATATACGACGAATATGTGGGTCAAATTTTGTATTAGATAATATTAATAAAATTAAATAAATAAATTGCGAGAGTATAAAGTGTTCGGTCACAACCGAACTTAGCCCTTCCTTACTTGTTAAATTTTTGGTCGAGCGCTTACTGCGTTTACATTGTCGGTAGAAGTATGAGATTAATTTCTGTTCGATATATAAATATAGATTTTTCAGGTCTCTGTATATTGCTTAAAGAAGATACCCGATATCTTGACTAATTTTATTGTACTGATTTCTTGGTATCAAATTATTTTTCAGTCTAAGCTTACGAGCTTCTTTAATACCATGAAACTATAAATCACTACTTTACTTACTTTTATTAATGAACTCGCCTGCATATTGCGCTCATAAAATTAATTATTATTTTCACTTAATTGAGTAACAATTCATATCAGTTAATTTTCACACATACACCCAACTGCAGATCAGATTGATTGAGATTTCGCAATAACTTTCTGCATGATTAGTCGCTGAATGCGATTAATTGAATTACCAATTATGGCAGATGCAATCAGTCAGCTAATTCCGTTGCAGCTTGGCAACTCTACGCAAATACACTTTCGTGCTGGTGATTATGTCTGCCACTCAGCGGGCATCTCGCCACCTTCCATTGTCAGCACTGAAAGTAATATTTACCGTTAAGGGCTCGAGAGTACGAGTGTATTTGTTTGTGACTGACAGGTTGTTAACCAGGCGGTCAGTCAATCACCAGTATATACCGTATGCATTGTCCTTGTGGCAAATTAATTCTTTCGCTCAGATTGTTCATCTATACATCCACTCTACGTATATGTGTTGGTGTGTGTTTGTGTGTAAATGAGCGTTCGTTCCTTCATTCATTCATTCGCTTTCAATCAGTCGTCCAGTCGAGCGTACATCAAGTTCACATTTCTTTGCGGCCGATTGCACAACATTTAATTAACTCAGCTTGTCAGCCCGTTGGCAAACAGATTAGATTGATTAGCGTGTGTCAAGGTGAAACGCCTGCCGGTATGCTACATAATATACATATATGTATATATACTTATATGTATTTGAAAATAGAGATATGTATTACACATATAAGATGGCGGTTCGAAAGCTCTTTCTTGGTACTGTCCATCATATAAAGTGCCATAAGGGTTGGTGAAACTATTTAAGCAGAGAGCTCCTTGTTCTTAACTGGCGCAGACACCGCTTATGCGACTATAGCCGAGTTTTTAACAGTGCGCCATTCGTTCTTCCTTCTCGCTGTTTGGCGTCAATTGGAAATCCCAAGGGCAGCTAGGTCCTTCCCCACCTGGTCTCTCCAACTGTGGAGGTCTTTCTCTTACTTGGCTTCCACAAGCGGGTATTGCATGGAACACTTTCAAAGCTGGAGCGCTTTCGGCCATTCGAACAATATGAACTAGTCAGTGCAGCCGCTGTCTTTTCATTCGCTGAACTATGTCAATCTCGTCGAATAAATCATACAGTTGGAAGGGCCAACAAAGCCCTGTCTATAGTTTCAATATTCAATTTTTTTGGGGGAGTAGTGTTGGAGGATGGAGTCATAGTTCACGTAAGTGAGAAAAGTTTCTGACTGTCATTCACTTGGGAGTGACCAGGAACGATTCTTTTACATGTGGCTGAAGCAGCTCACGACTTCCGGTCTTAGACCAAGTATCCTCTGGGTAGCCAACAGACATCCGTTTGGAGGCGAGCTAAAGTGAGAAGGCGAAACCCGCTTATGCGGTTGTGCGTAGGGTTTGGGACCCACCACATAAAAACACCCCCAAATGAAAACGTGGACTCGGCTATAACCGCGTAAGCGGTGTCTACGCCAGTCAAGAAGAAGAAGAAGTGTTGCTGCACTAAATATGGAGAGTCTTGAATATAATTTGTGAATTGTGCTATAGACAATTCAGAAGCTCACTAGTCCTTGTCTCAATGTTGTTCTATCGATCTAAAGGTTCTGGAGTTGGATCATCTATGGTTGAGAGTTTAGGATTCCCATCTTTTGGATTCAACTCATCATTGCTCTCATTTAACAGCTAAATGAAGTGTTCTCTCCAAAAAATATTCCTCTCCAAATCTTAATTTATCTTTCTTATGAATATTTGGCATGGTCTTACCACTTTTTGCAAGCCGTCATATCTGTTGATAGAACACCGCTTCACTCTTGAAGCATTTCAAGTTTTTCGCGCTCGTGCTTGCCGTTCTCTCTCTTCTCCACTAATCAAATATCGCCCCTATTGAAGAAGAAAACTCAAAGTAGAACTCCGAGATAAAGGTGGGATCTTTCATTCTACAAAGCTGTTCCACGATATTTGTCATCATTTTTGAGAGCGTTTAATCATATATATTTCCTCGGGTACTATACATTGGATCTAATGTTGTCCAGCTTATATAAGTGTCCAGAGAGTGCTTTAAAACGCGAGAGGCAAATCATTTTCTTATCTCTTGAAGCTTTAAGCTCGTCGAAGTTAAGCTTTCCTGGTATTAAAAAAAGGTCCGAGTATTCACTTTCGCTGTGAAAAGCTCATGAAAGCTCTACATGAAAGTTATAGATACATTTTTTTTCAACCGTATCTTGAAAAGGAATCTCATTAGAATCGGAAAGAGATAAAACTTTTTTATTAAAGATTGGCAATGGGATATAAAAGTCGGGTCTTTTTCGCCTACAGACAACGAGGAACGTAAAGCCGCCAGTAATCATCTAACTGACCGTGAAGAATAGCGGTTTCTCAGTCGGCGGATAGGTTTAGGGTAAAAATAACATCGGGAAAAAGGTCGTATGAAAAATTAACCAATTTCCCGAACTAGTCTACAAAGAGTACCAGCTCTCTAACATATTAGTAAGATCAGGTCCACTGCGACTACTCCTATTTTAAAAATCTGTAAAAAGGTCTCATTAGCAAGAGGTTCAGGTCCAAAATAGTGTGGACTTCGAAAATTTTGAATGAAAGACCTCAGTATTATCAGCTTTTCCGAAAGAAAAAGGTTGAGACCGAAATTTTCTACAAATTTTTCGAACCACCCTAGTACTCATGTGTATGTAAATATGTTTGAGATGCTTTCACGAGAGCATACTGAATGAAATTACGGGTGTTTGGCCTTTTAAGTTGACTACAACTACAATTAGAATATATTAAAACTCAACGGACCAACTTTATTTGTATATATGTATGTTTGTATATATGTATACAAGGATGTATTAAGTAAGCATGTGTCTGTAGACTACCATTTGCTGACGGTCGAATGAGTTAAAATTAATTCATTTCATTTGAAGGTGAACACTTTTGACATTGAATATGTAAACAATAGAAATGACCGAACAACAACAGCAATAACAATAATAGCAACAACAACAATAGCAGTACACGAGCCATGTCATGAATTAAACTTTTCGTTGTATTCTCTGATGTACAAGGCAATATAGTGGCCGTTAGCAAGGACAACGATTGTAGCAACTTGCAAACAAACTCGCATTAACCGTTATTCATACATAAATGATGAACTTTAATTATCACATTGTTTACCGAATGCGAGACAAAAAGCGTCGGACAGCGCCAATAAAAGGTGTAAAAGTAGAGAGCAAAAACGTGGACCAAAACAAAAACAAAAGCGACAATAGCAAATCAAGCTTGCTGGCTAGCTAGCAATTATAGCCAACACAACAACAACAACAATTGTATTTTTGTATTTTCGGCAAATTTCATTATGGTGTCTGTGAACTCTTCCACGGCCGTCGTCTGCTTCACCACTAATCAAACCGACAATGTCATCATGAAACAGTCAGCGTAAACAACATCACCAGCAGCAGCAAGAACAACAATAACAACGACAACTGTGACGCGCGCATTGGTAATACGTTTCATCAACATTGGCAACATCGCAGGCTCATACTCGTACATACTCGTATACAGTTAGAATGTTGAGCATTTATCAAAATAAATTGCCATGTTGAAGTTCCTGCTCATTAATTTAATAAATATTCCCTGTCCCAATTGGTTGGTTTTGTTTCCTTCCTTTGTGATTTCGATTCTGTTGGTTTTTGTCATTGCATTATTTCCGGCTAAACTCAGCACAGTGGTGTAGTTTGAGGGAGATTTATGCAAAAAGATAGCTTTCAGAAAAGAACTAAGACCGGTTTCTAATGTAATAAATCGTTTGATTTCAGATCCGGGGTAAGAGGTCATTATAGTAGATAGATAAGATCTAGAAGAAACGATTCAAACGGTCGTGGTCAAAGGCCTGTGAATTGTCCCAAACAGTTGCCAAGCCGGGATTGACGGCCAGGAAGGTTTTGCTATGGCCAGACGCTTAATTATACCATCTACTACGAACAACTGGACCGCTTGAAGCAGGCGATCGGCCAGAAGCGTCCAGAATTGGCCAATAGGAAGGGTGTAGTGTTCCACCAGGACAACGCCAGACCACACACTTTGATGACTCGTCAGCAGTTACGGGAGCTCGGATGGGAGGTTTTATCGCATCCACCATATAGCTCGAACATAACGCCAAGTGATTACCACCTGTTCCTGTCCATGGCGAAAGCCCTTGGTGGTGCAAAGTTGAACTCAAAAGAGCAAGCTCGAAAAGTGGCTGTACGAGTCTTTCGCAAATAAGAAGGAGGGCTTCTACGAGGGGGTATTATGAACTTGCCGTCTAGATGGAAACAGATTATCAAAACGAAACGGCGCATATTTAAACTTAATCTGATCACTGTAACACTTTTTATAAAGCCTCAAATAAAGAGCAAAAGCGGAAGGGAAATATTTCTTATATATCAATCGTTATATATCGTACAAAGTCAATTGAAAGAATGGAGAATCATTATCTTCATATTCCATATATGGGGAATTAGACTGGAAGTTAGTCGATGTCGATAATACTTGGAAGACCATTAATAACCCTTTGAGAACATTTTTTTATATTTCAATAGCCTAAGGAATCTCCAAAGTATCTCTAATCTTGGAACTTTACAGAATTCAAAATGACGTTCTATAGGTAGGAGGCGTTGTTTTGATCTGATCTCTACCATACTCCAGCTAAGAAGAGGTCGCCACGAACCAAAATCAAACTCTACAAGTCGCTCATTAATCCCGTCCTAATGTGTGGATGATGGCAAGATCTGATGAGACGACTCTGGCGTTCTGAGTTCGCGAGAGAAAGGTTTTGAGAAAGATTTCCTCTTCCTTTCCTATGAACATTGGCAACGGCGAATATCGCAGACGATGGAACGAAGACAGCGGCTACGCTGACTAGGTCATGTTGTTTGAATGGATCAAAACACTCCAGTTTTGAAAGTGTTCAAGTGACCTGACTGCACTTGGAATTTCTAAATGGCGCCAAATTGCAAAACGGAGAGATGAATGGCGCGCTCTGGTGGTTTCGGCTATAATCGCGTAGGCGGTTCCTACGCCAAATATATGTATATATAAATACCATATGATCCATGTATCAAATATCTAATTATCTGGTAAGGAAGTTATCGCGGTTTTAGTGCTTTTGAATAATCTCATTATATGAGCAATAGGCGTGGTTGCTACCCACTTTGATTCAGTTATTAATGGACAATATTCTAACTGAGTTTGAAAACAATATTGTGAACTTCCTTATCTAAATTTTACTCCAGCTTCGATAAAGATAGGCGGACGGTTGGAAAGATCGTAGCATTACAGGGATGCATTTGAATAAATCTAATATCTTTTTTACTATTGTGTTTATTCTGGGATCTTCTCTTACATTTGTCATATCTTCATATCTATTAGAAATATTATCCGCCAATTTATTACATTGATGATAGAGTTACAAATAAAACGAAGTTTACTCTATGTCAAATTCAATGACGATAAACTGACACCAGCATAATTTCGATGACATTTATTCCAAATGAAAACTTGTCATCAATTCCAATCGTGGATACATTCCAGAACAATTTCATGATTATTCCCATGATTTAGCTCAAAAGGAATTGTCAGAAATTGTTATAAAAACGAAATGAAAACCATTTTCACCAGTTCTCTATGACTGCCATTAAATTTGACATAATAAGAACCACGTTTAAGAAAGGAACTGCATCAATTGACAAAAAGAAAATTTACTGACTTTACTTTGCCTGTAGAGTAGAGAGAAAATCAACACTATATCTCTCCTTTTTGTTGGTAATATCACTGCTATAACGTCAGAATTATGACATGACAGAAATAAATAGCACTAATCTTTCAGCGGTCTATTAAAGAAATTACTTCAATAATAGGTTATTAGTCGAGTTTTTGCAAAACTCATATGAGAGATATAAATGAGAGGAGTCGAGTGTTGCTCTTTGTTGAGAAAGAAGTCCGAAGGTTACTGTTAGCTGTAAGGACAATGACTTGAGATCCCAAATCACACAATTTTCATGAATTGAGGAAGGCAAGACATGTTTTGACATTTATGCAATAGGGAGGCTTTACTGAAACTTGAAGATCTTTTTGGAACGTGTGTGTTCTAAAATGCTTATATTGAAAAACTTTTAGAAAAAGTTAATAATTTTAACTAACTTCCATAAGTACTAGAGCTGAATTTTATAGAAAATATAGAGAGCAAAAAGTTCGATGGATAAGATTATGAATATGAGGGCTGCTATATATATTTCTGGCCTAGGCAACACTAACTGTTGCCAGGTGCAATCTGACATTTCCATTGGAAAGTTTGACATTTTTTAGCATAACATCACTCAGAACGTTTTGTCATTTAATCGTGAATTGTTTTATTTACAGGGAATTAAAAAAATCATCTCGGTCGAAAATGGAATTAACTCGTGAACATTTTCGTGCGATCATTTTTCACAACTTTCGACGTGGATTATCGTGACAAGAGTGCATCGATGAGCTAAAATCTTTGTATGGCTATGATGCACCATCCTGTAGCACTGTGAAAAACTGGTACAACGAATTCAATCGTGGCCGACGCTCGCTCAAAGAAGAATTCCGTGAAGGTCGTCCAAAAACAGCCGTTGTGCCAGAAAACATCGATGCCGTACGTGAACTGATAATGCAAGACCGTCATGTAACATACCTTCAGATAGAGGCATGCCTATGCATTTCTCCCACCAGCATACATTCGATATTGCATGAACACCTGGCCGTAAAAAAGGTTTGCACTCGTTGGATCCCGCAAAATTTGACAATCGCTCAAAAAAAGTTCTTCGAAAATTGGTTTGAGCGCATGCAAAAGTGTATAAATCTTGATGGGGAATATTTTGAAAAACAATAAAACCATTTTCGTTGATAAATATTCCTATTTTCATTATTAGGCCAGAAATATATATAGCAGCCCTCGTATTTGAGATAGCTTCTAAAAAAATTTAAATTAAATAACCACCATCGATGAGAATGAATACTAATGAGAGTATTTCAAAGTTTATTTCAAACTGAAGACACTTCACGTACTTTTATAATCTATAATTTCCGTCCCCCGAAATCGCTACCCCACCCCACTGTACAGCTTAGGCACTATAAATAGTAACTGTGTTGCGACAATAAGCAGAAAATATTATTTTTATATTTATTTATGTAAATACATACAGACAAATACAACTATACACATTTACAACAAAATTAGTCGTTCGTTATATACATATAATGCCATGTAATCACGAATGCATGACTGAATGCGCCATAAATGGCGTAGGCAAAATACTTAAATTCCAAATATGTATAATAAATGTCAAATAATATTTGCCATGACCGACAACTATCTAAATATGGGCGTATAGCATAATCGTGGGATTATAAATGCTATTAAAAATGTACAAAGTAAATAAATCAAAATGATTTATTATTCGCGTGTGCTCAGCCGCAGCCACTCCGCTTAGACGCCAATATTGTCACACACACACAGTTGACAAATTAGTGAGGATGCGGTGTTAATGCTGAGCAAATATGACATTCATTTGTAATTGATAAATCCTATTGGGACCTTGAAAACGAAATGAAAGGTTGCTTAGATGAGTGATGCTCGTTGGGAGATATTTTTAGTGTTTTCTGTTCAATTTGTCAATTCAGATGTGGTAAGGTCATCAAAAAAGGTACATTCTGGGTGTAGTGGCAGTGTTTTGAAGTATTTTAATTGATTATTCCTTTGAAGATAATGGCTTTGGGTTCACTTCATTAGCTGACCTTCACTAGTTGGCCGTGAAATTTTCTTTGAATGTTTAGAAACTTAGTGGGTATTTAGGTCATCAATTTCATGGTTACTTCAATAAGATTACTTTTTTTTTTCAAAACGAGCGTTAGTAACACTCCAAAACTCGATGGATTTAACAAATATTTAACGTCTAACTAGTAGCGCGAAGTTCTCTCCGGTTTGTTTTTCGGACACCACAGAAGATATTTTGTTTGAATCGGTAAGTAATTTTCGGCTGGAAGTAATGTTCTATAATACTCAATGCTTATTCTATATTCGACATACTATGTCTGCTTAGGGAACTGAGATCTCAGAAGTAAAAGTTGTGTAGACATCAAAATTACAGACCATAATATTGAGCTCCTTTTTCGTCTGCTCCGTATTTAGTAAGTTCCAAAGGAGGCCCTTTAATTGCGGTTAGCGAGAAAGTGAATCCTTCATGTACAAAACCACATTTAATGCAGTTTGGCGGTCTTGATCTATTTACGGTACCCACATTCCCGGCAGATCTTAAGCAGACAAATTCGTCCGCAAGTTCATTTTCTATTTTATCTGTTGTATAAGGTTGTCAAATATCCGCATCTTTTCCGTTTTATTTGGTCTTCTTAAATGCTTTATAAAAAGTGTTACAGTGATCGGATCTACATAGTTCAAATATGCGCCGTTTCGTTCGATAATCTGTTTCAATCTAGATGGCAATTTCATAATACCCCCTTCGTAGAAGCCACCCTCCTTATTTGCGAAAAACTCGGACAGCCACTTTTCACAAGCCTCTTTTGAGTTCAACTTTACACCACCAAGGGCGTTCGCCATGGACAGG
Organism: Zeugodacus tau; assembly: GCA_031772095.1. Lineage (NCBI taxonomy): Eukaryota > Metazoa > Arthropoda > Insecta > Diptera > Tephritidae > Zeugodacus > Zeugodacus tau. The sequence continues at coordinate 54,575,668 of CM062653.1, read as the reverse complement.
AACAGGTGGTAATCACTTGGCGCTATGTCCGGGCTATATGGTGGATGCGATAAAATCTCCCATCCGAGCTCCCGTAGCTTCTGACGAGTCGTCAACGAAGTGTGTGTGGTCTGGCGTTACCCTGGTGGAACACTACACCCTTCCTGTTGGGCAATTCTGGACGCTTCTGGTCGATCGCCTGCTTCAAACGGTCGAGTTGTTTGCAGTAGCTGGAAGAATTAATCGTCTGGCCATATGGGAGCAGCTTATAATGGATGATTCCCTTCCAATCCCACCAAAATCACAGCAAATCCTTCCTGGTCGTCAATTCCGGCTTGGCTACCGTTTGGGACGTTTCACCTGCCTTCGACCACGACAGTTTCCGCTTGATATTGTCGTATGTGATCCATTTTTCATTCCCACTCACCATCCACTTCCAAAAAGGGTCGAGTTCGCCCCGTTTCAGCAGCATATCGAAGGCGTTGATTCGGTCCAGAAGGTTTTTTTGCGCCCAAACATCAAGCTTTTTTGTGTTTCAAGCCTTTTGCAGATGGCTTAAAATGGTTTGGTGACAAACTCCCATCTCCTGGGCGATGTCACGAGATGCCAGATGCCGGTCTAACTCGATTTGATCGGTATTCGTCGTCACAGGTCTTCTGCCGGCTGGCTTATTCGTGGTGTCGTTTTCACCCGCTCTGAATCATCGAAACCATTCCTCCGCAGTTCGAAGTGATAGAGTACCATCCCTCAAAACTACATTAATCTCACCGAACGTTTCTCTAGCGGATTTGCCCTTAACGAAGGAAAACCTTAAAATAGCCCGAATTTCGGCGTGTGAACTCCATGTTTACACGTCTATAACTGCTGAACGCAATATCCAAACTAATCATGCATAGCCTCGTTTTAAATGATATGTCAAGACCTTTCAAAGTATAGTATTGCCAGATACGAGCTCTGTACTTAGGTATCCAAGTAATGTTCTTTGAGTTCTCCACTGGTATTATTTTAATCCCCTCTTTATAATTCATAAGCCGTAAGTTCGTTTAGCTCAACGGTTCGAAATTGGGGTTTGGCTATCTTTTGAAAAATGAAAGGACTTGTCGGTTGAAGCAGAGGTCCACTTGAAGCCTTATGTCTTACCCAGATTGTGGACTCTTTGACTGTATGGTAAATATAGAGTTTAAAACAATCTTCGTTATAGGGGATGTCATAGGATAATTCGGTTCGTTTCTTCTATATTGGGTTCTACCTTTATCAGGAAGGCTAGTTACTTAGCAGAAGCAGATCCAAAATACTTTAACACGCTTGTCTCATAGAGATTATAACAACGTGAAGCCTTAGTACACCTTTAGAGCATTCTACATTTTTTTTACACTCGTTAAGGATCATTGAAAGCTTACGTTGAACTTGATTGTAAACAACTGCAACTATTGTGAAGCTAGTGCTTTCCGCGTACCACTTTTTTGATTTGTAGAAATCCGTTGACGACTTGTTAAAAATTACCCTTCCAAAGAAATATATATTCATGGTTCTTGTCTTTAAGTTCAATCCAGATCATATCTTCTACAATCACAAAGTCTACGATTTAGACTTTCATTTATTTTTTTCACTTACGGGCTTCAATTTTTAAACCATTGAAAAAGGTAGATATATAAAAGTCTTATCTTAAATATGATCAAAAAATTAATAATAAAATTAAAATTAAAATAAAATTTAAATTAGAAAATAGAATTACACTTGAAGCGGCAACACTTCGAACATAAGCACTAGCTTATAAAAAGACCACTTTAAGACAGCAAACCAACAATGGACGCTCTCTACTATTATCCAAATTGTATAACCTATTGAAGCTAACGTGATTTGCTCTAAAACTTTTGTCAAATTTTATTTATTTGTTTACATTTGGTAGCTGCTTTGCGGGTTGTCTTATGTCACTTATATGTTTTTGTACCAATTCTCGCCAAACGCTTCAAAAAAGTGAAAGTGATTTTCACAAATTTATTCACTTTAAACACATCTTTCTCATATGCTTCAGTCAATGTGTACATCATTTCAAGCTGTTTCGCGCGCAACCAGGGAAGTCGATGCCCCTGAGCGGTGTCTATCAAATGCGACATTGCTGCGCGCAAATCAGGGCAACCCACACGTGGTTTTCGACGACGGCGGCAGCAAAATGAGCATGAATTTTATAGAAAAATGTCGCCACGTTCTTTCGAGAGCCACTTAAATTAGAGAAGCCACCACAATGGGTGTGAAATCGTCGTCTGCCAGCGACAGGATGTTCAAAACATACATATAAGTATATACACATATATACATATCCACTGCTTGTCTCCCACCAAGTGAAGCGCGTATGTAATCGTAAACTTTACAACTGTCATTGCTTACATAACTTTTAACTTACTTAAGTCTCTCTACATGTGTACAATTTTGTCGGTATGTCTGCATGCGAGATATTTTTGACGCATTCATGTAGAAAATTTAAATATTTTTATGTTGGTTGCGAGGTCTACCACTCTGTTTTGTGGATTGGTGAAATTACGAGGATTTAAATAAACTAGGTAGTACGGGTCTTTTGCGGAACTATTGAGAAAGCTACAAATATGAGTCACGATTCTCGTTCTGGAAGTTTTCTGGAAGACCCTAGCCATTAGTTCAACTTTACTGTTAAGAATTAGCATGAACATGGTGAGGTCATAACGAGTTCCCTTTGGAAGTAGGGATTCTAAGTCATAAACAAGCTGGAGCACAATGGATATTATACCTAGTAAAGTTTATGTAATCGGAACTTACTTACATATCTATCCCCAAATATTTTGCCAATACTGCAATAATAAAAAATAAAAAAGTGTTCTTAGAGATTCTAAGATCCATTTCGCATAAAGTCACCTCCGAGCTGATCGTTTTATTGAGGAGAGCTTTTGTGTCAGGGTTTAAAATTTCTTGACGTGACAGAACTTCTCTTATCAAAAAATCTGTAACTTAAGGTCTGGAGCACTGATTATTACAAACTGAGGGATGTGTTAAGGAACTGATGAGCAAATCAAATAAAACTTCAAATTGTTTCAACTTACTAAACTTTATAATAGAGTTCAAGCGATTTGTCGAATCATTAGGATCTTGGTGATCCGCCAGGAGTGTTTGAGTATCACAAGCACGAAGATGTCTAAGTGAGATTCTCTGCAGTTGTGGAGATCTACCGCTTGACTAAATCTGACATAACCGATCCTAAATTTCATTACCTTCTTCTTATTTTTAGACCATTTATATAGGAGGGAACTCTGTCAAGATTTTCTTTGGACCTCAACCAGTTTATCATTTAACTTGCATTCTGCATCGACCCAGACTTCCATTTAATATTTTATTGGATTTTAATTGGAATATTTCAAGTGATTTTGATAGATTTAGTTCATGTTACCACAGATGCCATAAAACTCCCATTAGTACTGACCATTTGGGAAAGGTAATGTGCCGAATAACCGTTTATTTGTCAGCTTCTAGCAGAAACGAATGACTATGGTCTTCAGCTTCCAATCTGGATTACCTTTTTCTCGCAAATATGAATTCTTTGATAAGTTAAGTATGGATATATGTAGATGAGAACCCAAATAAGAAATTTAATATTTCGATTTTAAACAGATCTTTAGTAGTCGATGCTAAGGATTTTCGAAGATAAACTCATATGACAACAGAACCCACCTTTTCATTTCAGAAATAGATTGTAATTCAACTAAATAAAAAGTCCATCCATCATCTCAATAGACACTGATTTAACATAAAATTGCATTCGAAAGACACTTTTTGAGCTTGAGAAGTTGCGTCCAGCAACATTTACGGAAGCGAGTTAAGAAATTTGTTGGAAAGAGAGACAAGTTTTTGGACTGTTGAATTGACTGTTGGATTGAAGGGCTGTTGATTTTTCGTAATGCTTGATTTTAACGTAAAGGTAATTGGAAGAAGTGAAGCTTATCAGTGGACATCAGCTATACTTTTTCTTTGAGAACTTTCTTAGTCTTAGATAACCTTCTTTCGACCGGTCTTTATGAGGTCACCATGGTTTGTCTTACTAAAAATAAATCCAATTTTGTCCTAGAAACGGATCGGTATATGTTTACTCTAGATTCTAGTCTAGATACTCTAGAGTCTAGATAAACCTCGGTTATGGTTTGAGAAAAGCTTAAGGTCGGTTATAACTAGTCGTCAGGTTAGTATTGAGACCGCAATGATATATTTGTTGCACTGACTTTTTTGGTCTTCTTCGAAAACTTCAGCTTCCTATTACCTATCGTGTATTCCTTGGTGACTGACATAATGATCTTTACTTTTCAAGAATTTAAGTAATTTTTTATAGATTATATATTTTCATGAGACTACTATAAAACTGGCGACCCTCGTATGAAGTACAAAAACTCAGCAGATTTTTTAAAGTTTCTATTGATTTTTTCGTCACAATATTTGCATACCCCTCAAATTCATATACAGCAAAGCACTCTCTTACGTTTTGAAGGGTTTTAACGTAAGACTGCAATCTGCCTGACACACCCATATATAGCCACATAAATAAATATATTACTGCTGTATTGAGGCATATAAGTTATGGACGGCGCATAAAAGACTGCCGCTTGAATGCTTGGCGGAGGCGATAAACTTAAGTATTGTAGTTAGTAGTAAAAGTGAGGTTATGGGAAATTGTAAACATGCATGCGCGACTGGTGCGGCTGGTTTAGTACTGAAAAATATGCGTGCAAACAAAATTATAAAAAATAAAATAAATAAAATTATAAGTGTAGCGTAGAAAGCAGCGGATGGCGGAAATAAAAACTTAAAACGAACCGGAAGTGAATTTGAATTTAAATACGTTTATCATGCATGTGAATTTGCATGCTTATGAGGGAAAGCAAAGCACGTACTCGCTCGAGAAAAAATGTAAAGCAGCGCAGCGAAAAAGGCAACAAAAAAAATTTTAAAATATGATGGTGATGGAAAGTGTTGTATAAATATATAAATTTCTATGTATAGTAGGGTGGCACTCAAGTTTGGGAAATCAATTTTTGCAAAAAAAAAATAAAATTTAACTTTCAAATATTATTCTTGATATTCTCAGAAATAACAGAAATTTTGAAAAAAAGTTTTTAAATTATTTTTAGAACCACCCTAACATTAAAAAAATAAAAACGTTTAAAAATATTTCCGATACTTTCAAGCATATACTTGAAGATGAAATGAGCTTATGAGAATGCAAAAAAAATTAAATTACTTTTTAGAACCACCGTAACATTAGAAAAAATTTTAAATATTTCTGTTACTCTCAAGCATATTTTTAAGATTAAATGAGGTTATGCAAATGCAAAAAATTAAAAAAAATTTAGAACCACCCTAACATTTCAAAAAATAAAAAAAGGTTTATTACAATAATTCTGATACACTCAAGCATTTTCTCAAGATTAAATAAGCTTATTAGAGTTCAAAAAAAATTTAAAATTAGAACCACCCTAACATATAAAAATATAATGCAAATTTTCAAATGTTTACTTATAATCTCACACTTAACAAAATAATCTGAGTTTCAAAGAATGCTGAAGTAGTAAATTTCTCTTTAAGAACCACCCTAACAAAAATACATATATGTATGTATGTATAAACAATTGTTGCATTGGTTGGTGGAAAAATGCAATTCCTCAAATGAAAGTGTGCTAAAGAATGCCATAAAACTAGAGTAATATGTCAGTCTTTGTTGTTCCAGCACACACTGATTCATACATACATATAAATGAGACTAGTTGTAAATTGAAAAGCTCTTCTGTGCATGCTTAATGTTGCATGAATGTGGTTGATGTTTATGCAAGTGGAAGATGAGTTTGAGATGTCCGAGTTTCTTGGCATGTGCAAATTAAGCATAATAAATCTGACTTAATGTTCGTGTGGGTGTATATGGTGTATATATATTTACATTTCTATTTATATACAATACTTATGATTATGAGTTTGAAAAATATGCACGTTAATGGAAAACCATAAATCAAATGGGTTGCTTTGTACAAGTAGTGAGCTGATTTGTCTTTTGCCAAGTCGTAAGATATTCTTAGTTTGTTCTACTAAAGCTTTTGATTGAAAAATTTAATATTTCTTTTTAATAAATTGCCTCAGGAGGATGAAGAATCAGTGATTTGCATCGTGAAAAGAGCTTAAGGTAGTGGCGGGTTTTGATCGAGACTTGGCACTCACTATGCAGCAGTACCAGTCGACCATTCTTATTTCTTCAGCTTAGCCGTGCTTTAATAATTATAATTTGAGGTTATGATTTTTGAATATCGAGGTCAAAGGTCAACTAGGGTGAAGGGTGCATCTCTTTAATTCCTACCAATGCTTTTTTAGTACTCAGCATAATAAAATTGGAAAATTTATAGAACCTTCCGGATCAGCAGTGGTAAATAGACTATTAAGCTATAGGAATCACTTCCGTTATGGGATAACGTCTTCTATTCTGAGCTTTCATTGCATTTCCTAAAAAGCTTTTATATTTTACTGTGGTTAATTTATAATGAAGAGCTTTAAATATATTGAAGTTTGTTCACTTTGTAGATCTCTCAGATTTAATTGAGCTTAATTGGAAATTCCGATCGCAGACATGTACTTACAATTCAGAGCTTTCATAAATAATTAACATTTACCGAGCTTTCACATTTCTACAATTCAGAGCTTTAATTAATGTCAAACTAAAATAATTAAAGCTTTCACATATTATTACAATTGGTTTACAAATTAGAGTTATAAACCTTTATTCAAGTTTGTTCACCATGTACTAGAGCTTTCATGCCAAATTAAAGTCCTTAGAGCTATCACATTTTTTTAAAATTGGTTTACAATGTAGAGCTGTGATCGTTTATTAAAGTTTGTTTACAATTTTGAGCTTTCATGTTTAATAATAGTTCTCAGAGCTTTCCAATTTTATGAAAATTGTTTTAGAATGCAGAGCTTTGATTATTTATTAAAGTTTTTTTTTTAATTTTGAGCTTTGATGTCTAATTAAAGACCTCAGAGTTTTCACATTTTATTAAAATTGGTTTACAAAGCAGATCTTTGATGGTTTATTAAAGTTTGTTTACAATGCAGAGCTTTCATGTCTAATTGCAGTGTACAGAGCTTTCACATTTTATTAAAATTAGTTTAAAAAGCAGAGCTTTGAGAGTTTATTTAAGTTTGTTCACAATTCGAAGATTTCATGTCTAATTAAAGTACTCACAGCTTTCACATTTTAATAAATTTTTTTTGCAATGTAAAGCTTTGAAGATTTATTAAAGTTTGTTCACAATCAGAGCTTTCATGTCTAATTAAAGTCTAAAGAGCTTTCACAGTTTAATAAAATTGGTTTACTATGCACTACTTTGAACATTTAATCAAGTTAGTTCACAATACAGAGCTTTTATATAATTAATTATAAAATGTAATTAAAGTTTCCTGAGCTTTCACATTTTATTAAAATTGGGTTACAACTCAGACCTATAAATTTGACTAAAGTTTTTTACAATTAAGAGCTTTCATGCCTAAATAAAGTCCTCAGAGCTTTCGCATTTTATTAAAATTGGTTTACAATGTAGAGCTTTGAACGATTATTAAACACTAAGCAGAGCTTTCATGTCAAAATAAAGTCTTCAGAGCTTTCACCAGTTATTTAAATTAGTTTACAATGCAGAGCTTCCATCGTTCGTTATAGTTTCTTTACAATATTGTGTAATGAAGTCTGCAGAGCTTTCACATTTTATTAAAATTGTTTTAAAATGCAGAGCTTTGAATGTACTTTATTGGAGTTGGTTTTCAACAGAAATGAATTCATATATCAAACATAAATCGGACCACCACAATTTTAGCACACTTTCATATATTCAATTTCATCTACATATGTACATTTTCCAACGGACTCCTTCGTTTTAGCATTATTGCTTACATTATTTCCTAACCAAATGCAATTAAGCAATTTATTTTACAATCTTTTTCATCCGAACCGGATAACACAGCGTCGACGGTTGAACGGTTGTGAGTAGTAGTAGTTGAGTAGTTTTAATGAACCTTTTGAGACTCTGGTTAGTCGTCGGCGTCGTCATAAAAGCCTGAAAAGTTTTGCAAAAGCTTTTATTTGCTCCTTACAAACCTACATAATTTTATTTATCAAAGCCAAACCGAATGGGGTGTGGTACACAGGCGATTGCCTTGCAAAGCCACGCTTTTAGAGCGCAAAAAAACGAACGAAAGAAAGAGAAAATACCGTTAAATAATTTTTTAATTAACTGCACCATTAGGCAATGCAAATGCATTGAATGCAATTAACCGAGCTAAAGCGTCGTCTACTTTGCTCTCCACTACCTCTCTTCCACCCCACCAAACTGCTCCTTTCAAAGCGTCGTTCAACTGCATTCCCTTGAACGCGTTTGCTGCTCGCGCACAATTGGCAGTCAGCAATTGAGCGGTTAAGTAGGAGACTCTATGGGTGCATAGTTGATTCTCCTTGCGAATTAACCTTGGTTTAACTAGTATGAGGAAATTTCAAATAATTATAATTAGTAGTGCATTAAAAATGTGCGTAGCGATTTGAATGCTTGCGCTTAGACTACTTTATTTTTTTTTGCTGCTGTAAATTAAATAATATTTAATTAAAAGTGTAAAGTGAAGAAATCATATTCATTATAACGTCTCAATGGGATTTCATTCATTTTTTATTGAAGACAAAAAATGGCTTAATGTGTTGATTGCGGTTGCCTCAAAGCACTGAGGTTTCTTTCATCCAAAACACGGAGTATACAAAAGCGTTTATGATTTGAATGGCTTCAGCGTGGCATGAAAGGAATGAATGGATTGTATGAAATAGGTGTTTAGCTTTGAATCAGACTAGTATAAAGGAGATACCTAATTCTGAAATGGATCGTTTTAACACCAATTATAGGGTAGCTATGAGAAGTTAGTCTCTTCGAATATATCTTCAAAGAATATATCTTGGATGAGAAGACCTATAGCTGTCCATAGGCTACTGCTTGAAGACTTAAATCCTTCCATGTCACTTAAGTTCGCTTATTTATCGGTTTGGCTTGCCTTTCGTAATTAAATTGCAAGTTTCGCTTGAGAACTATAGGACAGAGTCCATCATATTCAATCAGCTGCCATCTAGATCTTAGAAATAAGGAGAGGTTCCTACAGTTCAACAGCTTTTTGATCTTTAGATCTGATCCCACTCGAAAGACATCAGATGATTCATCGTTCGCCGTTGATATTCGTATAACACCGTTATAGTCCACGAGCTAGTTGGTTTTTCCTAAACAGATTGGACTGAAATTTTCGTCTCGGCAAAAACTGTGCCCTCAGCAGTTACAACAACCCTTGAAATAGAACGAACCGAAGCAATCCTTACGTATTTCGAGCCTCCGGATCTACTAATGATTGCTTTCAAAAGAATTGTACAATGAACTCATAAATAGCAAAGTTGACAGGTTCGGCTGGAACTCGTCGCCTACTACAGTTTTATTATTCCATTAATCTTAAAATCGGCGAATCTCTTGTTACTTATTCTTCAGTAGACAAAGGCTATTGAGACGATTATCTAAAGGGTTCGTTCTTGCTATGTATGTGGAATTGGACTAGCATAATGTTTTTTCTTAGGCTCCCTTTAAAAGGGTTCCAATAATAGATCGTTTCAATCAAGCTCACTTTAGGATTCATAGGTGACTGCTTAAGATTAAAATGAGGGATCTATCCCTTGGACTAAAGCCACAGCTATTTGTAGCTTCATTGCTTTGTACCATATGTGTAAAAATGTAAAGAGACCGCTGTGGGGTTCTATTATGACTACGAACCGTCACTGGAGAACAAGCAGGAAATGCGCAGAAGCGAGGTCTTTCTGGCCCGCAGTGGATCGAAAACGGTCCTTACAGCTGCTGTCGCTTAGTAAGGCTCATCTCTCCGCGGTCATTCGTGTGCTTACTGGTCATTGCCCAATAGGCACACACACGGTGAGCCTAGGGATCAAGTCAGGCGGTAGTTGCCAAAGATGTTTGGAGGAAGGCGAAGAGGAATCACCCAAGAACTTTCTCCTTCAATGTCAAGCAATTGACAGACTTAGGTTAAAGCATATCGGTAGGCACATCTTTAAGTACTTTATCACAGAGTCAAGCGATTTGTCGCATCATAAGGGTCTTAGCGATCCGTTAGAAGTTTCCCGGTTGCATATAGGACAGTCGAATCTGTCTAAGTGGGATTATCTGCAGCTGCGGAGATCTACCCCTTAACCTAAGCTAACCTAACCTATGAATCGTCATACCATAAACTCAACAGCTTATTCCTCAGAAATTAGGTAGGACCTAATCAAGTCGGTAATTATCTACTTCCAGCAGTCTATTGTGGTTTGTTTTCCCCAATCACCCATGCTTCGATCTCGTTGAAGAGATCAGTGATGACTGATGATGAATTATAGATGAAGAGCTTTTCCATGCTTTTGACCTTCCCTCTTTCAAACAACTGCCCAACAGACTCTTCTAAACTGTGTGAAAAGATTAGAAAGTTTATAGACGTGAAATGAATTCAACACTGATATTTTTTGCATTTATGAAGAAGTGGAACCAGTGAGGAGATACAGGTTATCTCAGCTTTGGCTGTCAATAAGAATGGATCAACTATCTGACTTCAAACCGACTAGTATTATGCCTCATTAGTCTATTAACAACCAGCAGATTTACCAAAAAATCCGTTAATTGCGTCCCTCCAGACATGCAATCTACTTTAGGTGAACACGTATTCCAGAGGTCAGTGCTCTTGTCTAACGTCCGAAGAGAAGATGAAGAAGATTAGTTGGGAATGGTGAAAGCTTGCGACATTCTGCATACCAATTAACGACAATGGAACTCCTTCTATCTAAAATACAATAAAATATTCGCCGTTACACTGGCAAGTGTGGCTCCTTCAGTCATGGACGACACCTTTTAATTGTTGACCATAACATGGTTGGATTTACGGGTGCTGTCTGCGGCAGCGATGTCGTCTACTCATATATAAATCTATGTGCACAGGGCTGTCTGTTTGTTTTTAATATGAATTTATGCTTGCAAGTTATCATTAATCACCTTATGAATTCATTACACACTGCTAGCTTGGTCACAGCAGCGCCACATACACATAGAATACATATAGTATATCCTAGTCTCATATGTGCAAGGTATATGACTTTGTCGAAATGGAAATGTAAGCAACGCTGTGATGTGACAGTAAATTTCAGCCAACAAACGCTCCAGCGCACAACGAACACGTTGAATATTCACGCCGGCCAAAGGATGTCACCGCAATGCAGCTGGGTCCAGGCAGGGAATGCAAGGTGATGCTACTCGCACGGCTTGGTTGGACACAATCTAACAACGGATAATGTCCTTCATGCTCATGTTGACCATGTAAATGTAGCTTTTTCCCGTCTAGTTGTTGGTGTATGTGCGGATGTGTTTGTTTGCATGTTGATTACTATATGCATAGCTACCTAGGTGGCATAACGTTATTTTTCTGCTTCGAAATTTGTGTGGTGTCAGTGTCGATGAGGTCATAAGTATTCATGTCGGAAAGCGCAGCTAACAACACTATTATTATGTATAAAAATACAAAACACAAACACTGTTTTATGCCAATTTTGTTGAACAAAATAACTCATAACTCTTTAACTATTGACAGCAGAAAGAGATTTTATAACCTCAAAAGGTTCCGTACAATATTGATAGGTTCTACATAATTAGAATGGACTTGGGTTTTCTTCCGACCAAAAGTAACAACTCGACAGTACTCTCACACAACTAGCACATAATGAATGAGACCACATAGAAAGGTCTTAACATAACCTACAAAACGACGCTAAGCATGATTAGTTTGGAATTTGAGTTCAACAGTTATAGACGTGTAAACATGGAGTTCACTAACGCCAAAGTTTTAAAGTTTTCCTTCGTTAAGGGCAAATCAGCTAGAAAAACGTCCCGTGAGATTAATGGTGTTTTGGTGGATGGTACTCTATCACTACGAACTGCGGAGGAATGGTTTCGACGATTCAGAGCGGGTGAAAACGACACCATGGATAAGCCAGCCGGCGGAAGACCTGTGTGTGGAAAACATCGAGTTAGATCGGCTTGTGGCATCTCGTGACGTGAGATGGGAGTTAGTCACCAAACCATTTTAAACCAACTGCAGAAGGCTGATGGTGACTGGCAATGAAAAATGGAACACATAGGACAATATCAAGCGAAAACGGTCGTGGTCGAAGGCCGGTGAATCGTCCTAAACAATGGTCAAGACGGGATTGACGGCCAGGAAGGTTTTGCTGTGTGTTTGTTGGGATTGGAAGGGAATCGTCCACTATTCTACCATCTATTGCGAACAACTGGTCCGCTTGAAGCAGGCGATCGACCAGCGTCCAGAATTAGCCAACAGGAAGGGTGTACTGTTCCACAAGGACAACGTCAGCCCATACATTTCTTATTGGCGAAGCCACTGAACCAGAAATGAGCCTCACCGCTGAAGATAATTTTTCGATGAAAATCCGGATAATTTTGTTGCTCAGCCCAATTCACGAACATACGACGATTCTGGGTGGTCGAGCGGCTTCAGTTCTTGCGTCAATTTGCTTTTTTAAGGATGTAGGCCAAGATCTTCTCGCAACGCTTAAGAACGACGTGTGAGAGACTGATTTGGGTCTTCCTTAATTGCTGCGCTAGCGGCAGGAATATTCTCGACACTATGGGCACTTCTTTGTCTCACTCGCACGAGAATATTTTGTGCTGTGCCTATGGATTTAAATTTTTCCACTACACGTTCAATTATTGATCTGACCGGACAATTATAACGAGCAAAAATTGAACGTTGAGCTCTTAAAGTTGAGGCCACTGACTCCGAAGTAAATGAGTAGTAAATTTTAATAATTTCGACTCGTTGTTGGATCGTATATCTTTCCATGATGGAATGGCAAACAATGAAACAATGAAAGCAATGAAGATAAAAGAAGGGGAAAAATAATGCGTCGTTTGCTCTCCTATCGGTCTACTGTTGTAGCGTCCCTTGTGGAAAACCTTTATATGTTTGAAAGTAGTGGAAGAACGGTATTACTTATGAGGCTATATTAACATGGGATATTGAACGCCACCAGTACTAATAGTTGTATTTATAGGATAGTGTAAATTAAGGGTCTCATCTCCTGTCGTCAAACAAACAGTCAGCGCATTCGCGTCTTGGCTCCCACGTCACTGTTGACAGTCATAACTTTGAGGTTGTAGATAGTTTCGTCTACCTGGGAACCAGCTTTAACAGCAATAATAATGACAGCCTGGAAATCCAACGCAGAATCACTCTTGCCAACAGGTAGTACTATGTACTAAGTAGGCAATTGAAAAGTAAAGTCCTCTCTCGACGTACAAAAACCAAACTCTACAAGTCTCTCATCATTCCCGTCCTACTTTACGGTGCAGAAGCTTGGACGATGTCAACATCCGATGAGACGGCACTAGGAGTTTTCGAGAGAAAGGTTTTGCGGAAGATTTATGGTCCCTTAAACATTGGCAACGGCGAATACCGCAGACGATGGAACGATGAGCTGTATGTGTTATTCGACGACATAGACATAGTCCAGCGAATAAAAAAACAGCGGCTACGCCGGCTAGGTCATGTCGTTCGAATGGATGAAAGTGCTCCAGCTCTGAAAGTATTCGATGCAGTACCCGCTGGTGGAAGCCGAGGCCACTATAGTCCCTATTAAGGTATCGTTGATGAGGTAGTATGACCTATGTTTGCTGTTAGTAGATGATTATACTACTTCAGTTTTCATCCTCGTATGTTCATTCCCAGACGAAGAGGATTAAACACAGCGTTGTTGAGTTCAATGTAGTTCTATAGTCTTATAAAAGACCTTTACAGTTCAGTACTATTTCTCGAATTATGCTACTCCTCGAATTATTTACTCGAAGATAGATCTCAAGGCACATGACTGAGGTAGACTTGGAAACATAGTCAGCTCCAAGTATAAAGCTGAGGCAATGGAAAAAAGAACGTTATATGTAAGTTTCACCATCCACTTTACTATGCTCTGGTGAACCCTCAGGGAAGTTAATTCCTCTACGTGGAAATATATAAGAGTACATAGGTATTAATTCACGGCATTCTCTCAGTTAGTAAAGAAAGGAATGACATCGTGCTTGGACCAATTTATGTAGTACACCCTTTTTTCGGTTTACAAAAAATAAAATATTGTTAAGCTTAACTTTGGTAAATACTCACATACATACACACGCTCAAGCCCATCTTTATATGTATGTATACAGTAGCATGACAACAAATTACTGTAATTATTTGACATATTAAGCTATTAAATACCTAAATACCATGTATGTATGTGTGAATGCTTTGTTATCACAATTTCTATACACACATTCCTGCACACATACCACCACAAGCTCATATGAGATTATGTAAACTGTTGTATTCGGCTCACCAAAAGTTTGCGGTTAACGCACATAACACCTTTGACTTCGAGTGTTTTACGAAAACTTTGTACGAGATTTATTACAAAAAATATGCAGATATCAAATTTAATGACCCACAAAGCTGTTGATATCATTTAAAAGCTAATGTGTGGTTTGGTGGTCGCATGCTTCCTAGATTACACATGTTGGTGGTGTTACATGCATACATACATTTTCGAAGGGTTTGCTTTGTTCTATTAGCATTAAATTGCAGGAGAATGTTTAACTAATTTCGAGTCTTTAATGGTTTGAGATTAATTTGTAGGAGAGTCGGTAAAAAATATTAATTAGCCTACACCCTGTATTCGAAGGAATAAAATATAGGCTAAGAATAGCTTCGATGATGGTAGAAATTCGAGGCAAGTGCATGTACTTGGTCTTCGGCAGATGTCGTAACTTGATGGGGACCACATAATAAATATGTATTTTAGGACCGACTACTCTTTTTTTTTTGAGTCGATGGTCGATGGAGAGAAGATTGTAGTTGAACAAAGGTTCAAACGATAATAAAGGATCACGCATGGACATGATGATAGAAATCACAAAGAGTTCGGTGATCCACGAAAGATTCAATATATTTTCTTTAGTCTATCCTATAGTTTCCTTGGATGTACTTTTTTATACTTCATAATAATATACTTAATTAAACATAATATTACTAAATTAACAGAGCCTTATACGTTAATATAGGTATTCCGATGATATAGGCAATGAGCTCCAGAACATTATTATACGAATTTATATGTAACGTGTTCAAAAGGCTTCTTTCGGAGCTACGCGAATAACCTTTTCACACAGGCAAATTAATTGATCAATTAAAATTTTAATTGAAAAATCAGTTTTTGTTCTTCGCACTGCTAGCTACTCGATAATCGATCAGCTGTTGTACATTTTTGTTTTTGCTTTTCAGAAGTTGGTAAGTTTCAACAGCGGATTGCTTTTTTTTATTTATTTTCAGCAGCGACATCTACCTTCGAGTAGTATTAATGCTATTTTATTAAGAAATACAGCCAAAGAATATATATATAATACAAATACGTTCTTTGTCGCAGAGTTGCATTGCATTTTTAACTCGATTAAAAAAAAAGATTTTTATTTTATATGGTAAATCGATCTAAATCAGCACATTAATCGAGCAAAGATCGGTTAATTGATCAATTAGTTTCTGTGTGAAAAGGCTATTATAGTTTTTTTTTTTAATAAAGGGGGTATTAGTGGTTGATTGTTAAAAAAAATTGAAGTACTCACCCAGGAGCTACTACTTGATACCAGAGCTAGTGTAGCTGAAATAGAAAGAATGATTGAAAATCAAAATCAATGAATGAATTATTGTTTTTTTTAATAAACAAATTTAGAAAATGAGTTCCAAAAAAGAGTTCGTTTGAAATATCATGTTTTAAGCGATCTCGAAGTCTCAAAAAACTGTTCTAAATGCTCTTTAAATTAAGTTGCCTGAAATTCAGGTTCATTAAAGAAAGAAGTAATACTATTGATTGGTGTCCATATCGCAGGAAATCAGTTTTAAGAGCGCTACGTCCAATTTATGGAGGTCAGGCAGCAGTCCACACATACTCCATGAGTCACCATTGCATCACGTCTGAATGGGAATAGCTACCGCCCAATGATAACAACATATTTGTGGCCCAAATTGGATGATATGGACTTGGACAATATGTGGTTCCAACAGGACGGCGCCACAAGCCACACAGCGAATGTCACAATCGATTTATTGAAAACCAAGTTTGGTGAACGTAAAATCTAACGAAATGGCCCAGTCAATTGGCCGCCTCGGTCGTGCGATTTGACGCCGTTAGACTATTTCCTGTGAGGCTACGTCAAGTCTATGGTCTATGCCAACAAGTCAGCGACGATAGATGAACTTCGTACGAATCTCGAACGAGAAATTTGCAGCAGTATCGGGCGATATTATTCTTGAAAACCGTCGAAACCGTGCCATGCAAAAGAAATCGAGTTCCATACATAATGGCATCGATTGTACCTTCACAGGAAGAAACTTTTGTAGCGCTCTATTGAAAAACCCTTTACATATACATATATTTGTCTCTCTTCCTTAGCTATTTTAATAATCCATTGACTTTCATCGGTTTTATTGCCACATAAATTTACTCTTTAAGGAACTCTTGACTCTGAAAATAATTTTTTATTAGCAGCTGAATGTTGATTTTGTTTTTTTTTTATATAAAAGAGGTTTCAATGAGCAGTTTTCTTATTTTAATATATTGGCAGGCGTTTAAATAATGGCACTTATACTTTACTGGTACTTCGTAAGTATACGAGTATTTATTTTAACAAATTTGTTGTAAATCTTCTTAAGGTAATAAAGTAAATGAAGAAAGCGTAAAGAGGAGCAAAGAGGAATAGTGGAAACATTAAAAGGAGTGTCAATATGTAAAGCTTTGAGGTTATGTTCATATGAGTTAAGGCACGTATATCGTTTATAATGTATTAGGGTGTGGAATTTTTGGATCGGTCTAAAGAATTTCATTTCAGAAAAAAATTAAAAAAAATCGGACGAATTATTATCGAAAATTTTTAAACGACAGAAGAATGTTTGGATAACCTTCAATATATTATTTTTCCATATTTTAATATTATCTCTTATATTCTTGGAAATATAACCTCACTTTTGGGATACCAGAGAAAAGTATAATGACTTCAAGATATATGCTCTACTAAAGTAATCTTAAAGCTTAATTAAGTTATGAAGAGAAACAACCAACTACCTACCCTAATGCACATGTCGGCTATAATAAATAAATTTCGTTTAAGTGCAAACATTCCGAATTGAATTTGCATGCGGAAGATACACGGAAAACCTCAAGCAGTCAAGCGGATACTTTTACTTTATGTACAATCCTTTTTGTGCTCATTTGCTATTGAGAAACTGCATGGTAAGAGAAGTCGAAATGGCAAGCAAAGGCACGTGGCAAACCGGTGAACGGGCAGACACAAACAGCAGAACATTCACAGAGACAGCAATTTCATGCAGGTTGCGTATACGCCCGGTTGTACTTACAGAACATAAGGTCCAAGGTAAATAAATATAAAGGCAATTTAAGAGAATATGTTGGCGTTGAAAGTGAAAAGAAATGTTAAAGAAACGTATGAGACATAATAAATACGGTGAATGTGCAAGTAAAATCAACAAGAAATATTTTTGTATGAGTGAATTGCTGGTAGCATATTGAGGCAAGTGATCGTGATCAAAATGACAATGGTTTGGAGTGTGGGCGTGATTAAAAATATGTTATTGAGAGATTTATTTATTTTCATAATGCAGTACGGGCTAGTTCAATATTGTATTATAGGTGTGTTAGAGTTGCCACCTTTCAAAAATTTCTCACAAAATTTTAAAGTAAATAAATAACAATATTCAATATGAAGAAAATTAAAGTTCTTAAATGCAGAAATATTTTTAGGTTTGCCACCCTATTTTAAAATTAAACTTATAGAATGAAAAATATATAAAAATTTTTTTTTTGTGATTATTAATGAGCAAAGCTTAGAAAATGCTACACATGTAAGAATTTTTTTGGCAAGAACACATCATGGCACCACTTACACAAAAAGGAAAAAATGTACTTATTCAAATGAAACAGAAATCATTCGAATTAATATAAAAATATTTATAAATTTTAAAAACATATGCATTATATTAACAACTAGATTAGAGTTGCCATCTGTAGATAAAATAGGAAATAATTCAATAATTTTACAGAAACTTGTCTGTTGTTGTGTTATATAATTTTTCGGTATTTAAAATTGATATTTATGACAGTTTCTTTAGAATTGCCACTTTTTATTATAAACCCAAACGATTACCCTCTTCCCGCCCAACCGACACGTGGGGCGCCGTCCGCATACGAGCTGAATTTGCCGAGTCTAGAAAGGCAAAAGATTTAAGCGTCCAGTTCTCCAACTGCTCAGCTACAGAAAGAAAAATTTCAACAGCTGAGATTTAAAAATTTATAAAAACAAAAAGACATATTCGGCAGAATGGTTCATTTAACTCAAAATTTGTTCTAGAAGATTTTAGAAGTAACGGTCAGAAGTTTTACTAGGAATATTATACCTAGCATTTCTCTGCGACTAGTGAGTGTAGGGGGAAGATTCAATCTTGAATCCCAATGTAAGTGGCCTAAAGCAAAAAATTAAATTTGTTTTTCAACGGACTCTAGCTTATCAGAATGTGATTAGTAACTAGGATTCCATACCACAGAACCATACTCCAATATAGGCCAATGTTGTAAAAAGAATTTTAGTAATATACGAATACGGATGAACAGTTCTACGGGAAAAGCACACAGTTTTACATTGTTTTAAGATTCAGTGGCATATCATTTTTGTGACACCAAGAAACTAAATTATTTAAATCCGATTGCAACCAGACCCTTCGTTATGAGAAGTATATGATTTAAAAAGTTTTACATCATCCGCACATAATAAAATTTTTGAAAACTTAATTACGGAAGGTATATCATTGATGAACAACAAGAACAGAATCGAGCCGAGATGCCTACCTTGTGGAACGCCTGAAGGGACACTAATTGAATCGGATAATATATTATTAAATATAACTTGTTGTTTTCTATTAGTAAGATATGAGGATACCCATTCAAGAAGTCTTGGTTGAAAACCAAGAAGATCCAGTTTTTGCAAAAGAATTGTGTGGTTTACTCTATCGAACGCTTTACTAAAGTCTGTATATATAACATCAGTATTCTTATTATCCCTAAAACCCATTGACACATGGTTTACGAATTCAAGCAAGTTTGTTACTGTAGATTTCCCTTTACGAAATCCATGCTGAGGAAATGAAATTAAAGGAGAGATTGAGAAAGTTATTTGGTCAGTGACAATAGCTTCAAAAAGTTTGGGTATAGCTGACATTTTAGCTATAACCCTATAGTTCTCATCTATTGAGATCTAACTCCACTTTTATGTAAAGGTATTATTAAAGAGTTTTTCCACATTAACGGAAAAATACCTTGTTTAAGAGATAGGTTGAAAAGCTTAGTTAAGGGCAGATAACCTTGTTTAAGAGATAGGTTGAAAAGCTTAGTTAAGGGCAGATAGATATATTTTGCACATTTTTTAAGAAAGCTTGAGGGAATCATATCAGGGCCATATTTAAACGAATTTTTTAACGTAACTAAATAATTTAAGACATCTGTTTCAGAAATATTTGGTGCATTAATTACAGTACTCGAACATAACACTTGATGATATGGCACATTCTCCCCTTTGTACAATAATTGGATTTGAAGAATTCTGCAAACATATTAGAAATAATATAATTGTCACATGACAGGTTGATTTATATGTCATTGCGGACGGAACGTTTGGAGTTAACGAAACCATAAAACAATTTCGGATTACGAATAATATTATTTTTATACTCTCGCAACCTGTTGCACAGAGTATAATAGTTTTGTTCACCTAACGGTTGTTTGTGTCACCAAGAAATATAAGAGTTAGATATGGGGTTATATATACATAAATGATCAGGATGACGAGTGGATTTGAAATCCGGATGTCTGTCCGTCCGTCTGTCCGTCTGTCCGTCTGTCCGTCTGTCCGTCCGTCTGTCCGTCTGTCCGTGCAAGCGATAACTTGAGTAAAAATTACGATATCTTAATGAAACTTGGAACATATGTTCCTTGGCACCCTGAGGAGGTTGCTTTCGAAAATGGGCAAAATCGGTCCACTGCCACGCCCACAAAATGGCGGAAACCGAAAACCTATACAGTGTCATAACTAAGCCATAAATAAAGTTATGAAAATGAAATTTGGAACATAGGATCCCATTAGGAAGGGGCACATTTGGATGTAATTTTTTTGGAAAAGTGGGCGTGACCCCACCCCCAAATAGGTTTTTTGTATATAACTCGCAAACTAAAAAAGCTATATAAACCAAACTTTCTGCAGTCGTTTATTTTAGCTATTTCCTTATACAGTCCAAAAATGAAAGAAATCGGATAATAACCACGCCCACCTCCCATACAAAGGTTAGGTTGAAAATTACTAAAAGTACGTTAACTCACTAACGAAAAACGTCAGAAACACCAAATTTTACATAAGAAATGGCAGAAGGAAGCTGCACTGAGATTTTTTTACAAAATGAAAAATGGGCGTGGCGTCGCCCACTTATGGGTCAAAAACCATATCTCAGGAACTACTAGACAGATTTCAATGAAATTCGGTATATAATATTTTCTTGATACCCTGATGACACGTGTGAAAAATGGACGAAATTGGTTCACAACCACGACAACTTCCCATATAACTCATTTTCGAATTTCATCTTATTCCTTCACTTTATAATGTATACATTAGGAACCAATGAAGATAGCGAAATAAAACTTTACACAAACACTGTATATGATCTGTTGCATCACTTGTGAAAAAATTGTCAAAATCGAACCATGACTTTTCAAGGCCCCTGATATCGAACATGAAGAACTCAGTGCCTAAGGGTAATTTTTCCCCGAAAATATACTTAGGTAAATCCCTCAGATATTTTAATGTAATTCATTCCCTCTGAATTTTTTTCTTATAACAGTTTCTCTCTGTACCTGAAATGGTAAAAATCGGGTCATAACTTCCTCCAGATCCCATATACCTAATTATAAGCAATATTAAATTAAGTGAGCGTATAGTCTTCGATACATTGTATCTTGGTGGTGAAAACGAGTGAAATCGGTTTAGGAAATACCTCAGTCCCCATATACTATTTATGATGATTTTCGTTATTCTATTGAACATTATACCCAATATATGGGTCGAATTGTGTTATCTTTATAAAATTACATCAATAAATTGCGAGAGTATAAAATGTTCGGTTCCACCCGAACTTAGCCCTTCCTTACTTGTTTACTTTGATTATGTAGTTTTTATGAAATTTTTTGTTAAGTTCCGCAAACTGTCGACGCAATTTAGAATATTTTAAATAGTCAAGAGCTCCAGTTTTTTTATAAAGTTTAAAAGCTCGAGCTTTTTTATTTTTTAATTTACATAGCTTATTCGAATACCACAAATTTGAGCCTTTTCTTTGGGTAATAAAACATTTCGGAACAAATCTTTCAAAAATATTAAAAATTGTTTTATTAAAATGTAATACATTTAATTCAATATTACCACTGTAATCATGCCAAGTCAATTTAGATAGTTCACAATTAAACTTTTTGAAGTTAGCTTTCGCAAAATTGAACCGAGAACAAAGGTCCTGTTTATTATAAACAAGTAAATCGGCTATGATTTCGCTATTAATTTCCAAGGATACGAGTCCTTTGGAAAAACTAAAGGATCAGACCGGACCACAGAAAATGTCGAAGTATTATCAACATAGACCAAATCTAAGAATTTACCAAACTTATTGGTTAAGATCCATCTCAGACATGTATTCCAAAAACTCATTAAAGCAAACAGGGGTAATGCAATCGTCAACAGATTTCCAAGAAACACACGGTAATTTGAAATCGCCTAGAACAATTATGAAAAAAGTATTCTTAGCAATTGAAAAAAATATACATGTTTTTGGGTGTTTAAATGGCGAATAATTAAAATGTTAATATTATTAAATTTACAATTTTAGTTTATTTTATATATTAGAGTTGCCCCTATTTTTCTATGTTTTTTCGTTAATTTCAAAATAGTTGAATTTTACAATATAACACACAAAATATTATTAAAGAATTAATTAAATCAAAAAATTTGTGTAGTTGTACTAGTATGACAACATTAAAAATTCTAAAACACTATTTTAGAGGAGTTAAACGGTCCCACCTCATTTTACTTGCGGCTCAACTTTTCCAATTCAAAAACCATCAATTGTTTTCATTATTGAAATTTTCAATACCCAAATCGTTTGGCAAAGCGTCAATATTATTTTGCATATCCAAATCCGACTGTTTGTTAATTAAACGCTGTTAACAGATCATTGCACGTTTGTGCTGCCATATCAATTATACAAAAGCAAATCACATAGTCATTTAAACGATTTACCGCTAATGCAACATAGCAATTCATTTGCACCGACAGCGAACCCCGAAGCTACAGTCTCTTTTGTTACTTTATTTTCCACAAATCGTAAATCGCGCTGGTCAGCGGTGCCCAAATTTTTATTTACGAAAATTCAGACCATTGTAAACTACTGTAATGGTTTTTAAAGTCTCACTGCAACGTTTGTGCTTCGCTGACTTCAACTCATTTGCTTTTGTGTTTTCGAGTGTTTTTACAGTTAAATTTCTAATTTGCCGTGCAATGCAGTTTTGCGCGTTTTTTGAAGAATTCATGTTGCAACATACCTGCTTACACACACATACATACATATATGCATTTGTAGGAAATGTTTATGATGGCCGTCAGCTAAATCAGAATTTTCCAATTAGCGAAAATAGTTTCAATTGTTGCAGTGAATTGCCATGAAAAGTAGCGAGTTGCTATTATTTCGCGCTCTCATGCGCTGTTTTTGTACAATAAAATAATTTTGTGTTCAAAAAAGCAAAGAAAAAAGCTTTACTGCGTGATTCGATTGAAATCGTTGGGAAAACTTTAACTCAACCGCCGAACTGGAGTCTCATTAATTTCATTTTGTGGTTGTGTGTATGTCTACTTTTGATAAAAAGTTACGCTCTTTAGTTGGAGTGACAACTTTGGGAGTATACGAAAAAAAGATTTTATGTTAAGTTATGGCATGTTATGGTATGTTAAGTTAACTTAAGCTAAGTTAAGTTATGTTATGTTATGTTATATTATGTTA
The DNA here is from genome assembly GCA_031772095.1 of Zeugodacus tau. Taxonomy (NCBI): domain Eukaryota; kingdom Metazoa; phylum Arthropoda; class Insecta; order Diptera; family Tephritidae; genus Zeugodacus; species Zeugodacus tau. The sequence continues at coordinate 54,552,382 of CM062653.1, read as the reverse complement.
TGTTAAGTAATGTCATGTTATGGTATGTTAAGTTAAGTTAAGTTAAGTTAAGTTAAGTTATGTTATGTTATGTTATGTTATATTATGTTATGTTATGTTATGTTATATTATGTTATGTTATGTTAGTTATGTTATGTTATGTTATGTTATATTATGTTATGTTATGTTATGTTATGTTATATTATGTTATGTTATGTTATGTTATGTTATGTTATATTATGTTATGTTATGTTATGTTAATTTTTTGTTATGTTATGTTATGTTATGTTATGTTATGTTATGTTATGTTATGTTATGTTATATTATGTTATGTTATGTTATGTTTATGTTATGTTATGTTATGAGTTAAATTGTGTTATATTTTGTTATAATTTGCTGAGTACATTATGTTATGTTTTCGTATATTATGTAAAGTTAAGTTAAGCTAAGCTAAGCTATATTAAGTTGTTTATATTCTAAATATCTGGTCTCAAGCAGATCCTCATTATTACAGTTTTGAAATATTTTCACATATCTACAAAAATCATATCTAGTCTTCGTAAGTGGTATTTCATCTAATGGTTAAGTCTCGCTTTAGCAGTCGATAGATTCGTAAATCTTTCTTGGTCACTAAGAAATCCTAAATATCCTTATTGTTATACAATCAACAACTACCATCAATTTCTTTGTGTTTACCACATCGAACTTGGCACTGAATTCTTTACTGCATATAGCACTTATTAGACTCAGAAAGGCTGGGTATCTAAAGAAATGTGCGCCTGGGCACTCCAGAATCCCCGCACGCTTCGACTTTATTTCGAAGCTACTGGACCACCATCACTCTGACGACGAGCCTATCCCTGACTGTCCTTTCTCAGCTCTTATAACTTCATGAGAGGTTTAGATGGTGCGATGAGTTTCTTTACGGATAGTTTGGAGTTGATGGGAAGGTTGTAGGAGGAGCTTGTTATCGGGAACGTCTCATCAACTTCAGTTTCAGGCTTCCGGACTATTATAGCGTCTTTCAAGCCGCATTGGCTGCCAAAAAGGTTGGAGCGATCTAATTACACCGGATCGTGGCATCTTTCAGAGAAGTAGCGATCCACTTTGATAGCATATCGGCGATACTAGCTACGAGCTCGCTGACTGTGCACTTGAGACTGGTAAAGGGGTGCCTGTCCTCATTAATAGGTGCATCGGGCTTCTTCGCAACTGTACTATTTTTGGTGCCTGGCCACACCGGAATCGCAGGAAATTACAAGGCTGATGAGTGGTAAGTTCAGGCTAGGTACATCAGTATCACTTACAACAGAATGAGAGCAAGTAGGAGCGACACTGTCCTCTTGTTGTTTACTACTGGACGGTTGGGCCTCGACTGAACTGAGCAAGTACTGGACAGTTACTAACTCTTGCACAGTCGGCGATCCTTCTGAACCAATCTGAATCGCAAGAGATATAGGGATCCCTTTGCCCTCAGTAAAGACAATTTTTGTCTCATCGGGATACATGCGGTCAGACTTAAAATTTTAACATTAATTGACGCTAACTGCCGATGCTGCTTGAGGGAAAACCAAGTGGAATCCACAACATTTTCTTCCAAGCATACCAAGCCCTGTCTTGACGAGATCTAGGCCATAATTTCTTGGATCTCACTTTTTTGAACATCCTCACAGAATATCCTTAGCAGGCATGGAAGTAAAACCCATATTTGTTAGTCTCTAGGCGCTTTGTCTATTTAATCGAAGGGCTTAAAATATTTGGCGTCAAAAAGGACTGTGTTTTCTCTTGTGTGGAACAGCCAGAGAAACGACGTACCTACCGAGCTATCACAGATATTTGTTTACTTAATGAGAAAAGTAGAGAACGATTATGAAACTAACTTTAGTGACACAAAGATTAACTCTTGTTTCTCGAAATCCAAACTACAAAAGTTGGAATAAAAAATAGGCCTTATTGTTCGAAAATCACTTTGTCTATAATCTATTTTTAAAACATAATTTGTTTGTGAACTCACAAAGCATTTGACTAAACTTCGCTACGCCATCTACCATTTTTCATAATTTCCATTCAATATGCATACTTCAAATAAGTAAATCCGTTAAGTAGACATGAAGTGAAAACGATGAATGGCTTAGGAAACGTAGTGCTGTTAATTTATTTCCCCGATCCCTATTAATAATATTTCCAAAGTGATTATGGCTTCATACTTTCCATATTTTACTGACAACTTTTACTGCATATCTGCAGAATTCTTTTCAACTTCCCTTACACCCCTCACTACCATGCGCGCATTAAGCGTTTTATTCGTGTCAGCGTTGCATTGCAGCTAAAAGCTTATTTTACGCTCATAATTTTAAGCATAAATTAAAGAGCAGTGCGCCAGCGCTCGACAGCGAGGCCCCTTGCAGCCGGAGGCCGACGCTACAAAAGATGACTTTTTAATGGGTTTACAATGCGTTTATGCGTCAACTCTACGCCCACGATACAACGCTGTAATGTACTTATGTATGTTTGTCAGGCAGGATATAAGTATGTGTGCGTGGATGAATATTTATGTAGACTCCTTAGGCCACACCATATCATTCAGCCATTATTTGTGTCGATAAGGGCATTTATGGAGAAAAAATATTGCGCTCTACATAAGGCGCAAAAGGCTGGGTGGGTGGAGAGAGAAAGAGGAAGATACAACGCATATAGGGAAAGAGTGAGGAAGAGAAAGCGAAGGGACTTTTAACTCAGGCAACAGCAACACAGTAGTCGAGCATGGGCGCAAAATAACTCGAGTTGAGCAACAATAATTTATTATGATTTATTTAAACGCAAGACGCCTCTGCCATTAAATTGTTGCCGCCATTAAAGTGGCGTAAATGCTCAAGCATCTACAGATTCCCGTCTGACCCGTGTGTGTGGTGGGTCAAAATGTGGAGCGCCAGCGACTGGCTTCAGCTTGTCTATCAGTTAATATACAACTTTTTTGCTGCTCTTGTTCTTTCGCTTCGCTTTTTTCTTTGTCTTAACTTTCTTGCCATCCTGCGACCTTGCTGTGTGTAATTTTTCATATTTGTACCAAGGAGAATCGCGGCGTCGGGTGGGATGTACAAAGTGAAGTGTGTAACTTTTGACGAGCTGCTGCATTAAGGAATCCCAAAATTTATTACTGTTAAAATTATTTAGTGGCTTATAACTTAATGAAAACGTTTCACACTCACTCTCTGGCGGATTAACGGTACGTTAAGAGTTCGTGTGCGCTTATTGGTATGCATTATTATGTGGTGTGTTCGTTATTTTTAAACATTATTTAGTAGTTTTAAGATATGCTTAAGAATAAAGAAAACGATAGATTCACATGAGGTTGGCTGATGATCAACAGAAGACTCAATATTTTTCTAGTAGTAATATTCCACGTAGCTCTCAATGAACATAACCTCTCTCGAAATGCATCCTCTACTGAGGGAACCCATAATTCCACTTCATTGACTACGATTTTCCTCATAAATCGATAAAACCGTTGAGTATCCTGATGAGCTTGGAAAAAATTTTGTTCCAAATGGCGGTCCTAGCTCGGTAATATCAAATCTTCGGCTAAAGTATTTTTAATTGAAAAATCTTCTCGTGCCCCCCTGAGCTGTTCGTAGTGGACTTAAATGTGTATAATTACAAAACTTGATTCTGTTTCGGGAAACGCACGATATGTTTACTGCGGAAAAGCCAAGTAAAGAAGAGGTCTCTCGACTTAAATCACTAACTGGAAAGGTCACGGATTTTTACCCTCAAAGTTGGGTCAAATCGGCAGCATTCTTCAAAATTATTTGAGAAATGCTTTATGCCAATAGAACTTTTTGACAAATGCGAAGGCTTGGGTTTGAGAGAAAGCCTACTGAGAGGATTCGGGTACATCTGCATTGTGATGTAGAAAATCAGTTCTTAGGGGTACATACATATATCCAGAGCTATCTCAGCTGATGTTAGAATAGGAAGAGGACTGCATGGGAAAGACTTAGTCTGAAGGGACTTAGTAAATTTTAAGTAAATGTAGGAGGAATGATTTATATAGAGGATCGACCAAGGTTTAATCCTCCCCACGTCACTGTTGAAAGTCATAACTTTGAAGTCGTAGATAATGTCAACAGGTGCTACTTTGGACTGAGTAGGCAATTTAAAAGTAAAATCCTTTCTTGACGAACAAAAACCAAACTCTACAAGTTCCTCAACATTTCCGTCCTACTTTATGGTGCAGAAGCGTGGACCGGGACAAAAACCGTTGAGACGAGTCTTGAAGTTTTCGAGAGAAAGCTTTTACGGAAGATTTACGGTCCTTTAAACATTGGCAACGGCGAATACCTCAGATGAAGGAACGATGAGCTGTACGAGTTATACAACGACATTGATATAGTTTAGCGAATAAAAAGACAGCGGCTATGCTGGCTAGGTCATGCTGTTCGAATGGACGAAAGTGCCCCAGCTCGGAAAGTTTTCGATGCAGTATCCGCTGGAGGAAGCCGCGGAAGAGGACGACCAGCACTCCGTTGGAAAGACCAAGTGGAAAGTGACCTGGCAGCACTTGGGATTTCCAAACGGCGCTAAACTGCAAAACGGAGCAATGAATGGCGCGCTCTGGTGGATTCGACTATAACCGTAACGGTTTCTACGCCAATTACATATATACAAGCTTTAATCCTCAATCGTATTGCGATGAGAAACTATTTAGATTTCTAATGAGGTGATGAGGTCAGAATTCACACACCTTTTTAAGAAATATTTAAGGTGCTGTGGTTATTCCGAATGAATCTCTAAAAAATGTGGTCCACTTGACAAATCTTCTAAGTTTTTGAATTATGTTGTAGACAGCTTCGATTGTCCTTTGTGCCACCCAAATACTCCTAACATGTCGCCAAGGCACTAGCTGGGACTCTTTGAAAAGTATTTGGAGTATTATTCTTCTATAAATACTCCATGACACAAAATTCTTCTCATATCGACCTTCATTCATAAAAGTGTATGCAAAATGCAATAAATTTCTAAAATCAGAAACCACTCCATTGGGAACACATAAAATTTAAGATTTTCCCATACGCATAAGAGCAGAATAATGCGAATAAGTGTAAGCGCTGCTGTTGTCAGCTCCAACACACGCTTGTTGCAAAGTTCTATTGAAATTTTGTAACCACATTTATCGGGCATTCATGGTAATTGCGAGATGCCAACGCTGAGTGCCAGCGCACACATAATCGTACTCACACATGAAGTTGGCTGCACATGAGCTCAAAGCGCTGCGACGACGCTACGGCTGTTAGAGCACGAGTTGTGCGGCGCTGTCAGCACAAGTCGGGAAAGTGTTTAACACTGCCACCCCCGGTCAGTTGGGCGCTCATAAACTTAAAAGTCACAAAGTTTTCCAAGTGGTGGAGGACTCAAAGGGGTGTTAACATAACCAACAATTGTTGGTTCTACGAGGTCGGAGTGTGTGTTTGTGTGCTTGTTCTCAAGTAGTGTGAGCATTTTCTCTGCTCTGCAACTGCAACGTCCAAGCGCATTTGCAAAAGTGTCGGATTAAGATTGGAAAAGTTTTAAGTTGTCTTCGTTCATTTTAAAGAGTTTCCCCCAAAAAACACCAAAAAAACAACAAAAAAAACGAAGAAGCATTCTACTTTTAATGTGCACTTTTATAGTCTTCTATGTGACTTTAACTGCTGTTTGCTACGAGTGCAATAAAAGTAAAGTGGACAAATGTGTGTGTGCGCATGCTTTAAATCAGTTGACACAGTATTGGCAACAAAAACAAAAACCGTTTCGATTTTCTGTTAGTAAAATGAATTTGTCGACGGCAAACGTTCAAGGTCACGCAGTTGCAGTAAAGTGCGTCTATTTATTTGAGTGGCTTGTCGTCACAAAATTTAATCACATTAATTGCTGCGTCCGACACTACATAAGCGAGATTAGAGTTCATCTATTTAAGATAAAAATGAAAAAAAGTTTGGTTAGTTTATAACTCTTCATACAAGGAAGAGTAAAGAGTCAAAGGTGTTCATAAAAGAATTAGACTTAAAGACTTCCAACTGTTTTTTTTTAATTGCGCTGTTAAGTTAGGTTAGGAATAAGTTAGGTTATGTTAAGAACAGTCGTCCACCCAGTTAACCCTTTGTTAGTAGGTATAAAAGTGTAAAGTGAATGATAAAACGACAAAAGTTGGAGAAAGAAGTCGAAAAAAACTCTCTCCAAGAGCCTCTTGGCATGTTGAAGGTAGTTAAAATCCTCCCGCTTATGAGGGAAACACCGGAAATCACTAACGAAACTCTTTGACAATTACTACCATATCTCGAACTCGGTTCTTATAACTTATTGTTAGGCATTCAAGGGCAGATCCAATAAATAAAGAAACATAGAAAAAAATATATATGTGTATCTCGACCTCAAACTTATCTGCCACTTCTCATCTTATCTGCCTCTTCGGCATTGAGTATCCGAATTTCTTCCATTCGGCACCTTTCGCAGCAACTCGGATTGACGTAGGGAACGACTTGGCGCATTTTACTTCGAGATCTTAAATTGAAAGCGTACAAAATACAGCTTGTGCAAGATCTAAAGCCGCTCTATCTTTCCAATATCCGATATCGCCTCGCTCTTTGGGCTTTTGAAAAGTTCCAAGGAGATCCCCATTTCTGGCTCAATGGGTATGTAAACAAAGAAAATTTAGAACGAAGAGCAACTTGAGAAGATTCAAGAGCTGCCATTTGATCCACAAAAAACAATAGTTTGATGTGGTTTGTGGGCCGCTGGAATCATCGGTCAATATTTTTTCAAAAAATGATGGCGGTGAGAAAGTAACCGACCATGTCAAACGTTATCGCGCCATAATAACCGACTATCATGATCGGTGCAACATTTGGATTCAACAAGACGGCACCACTTCCCACACATCGCATCAATCAATGGATTTATTGAGAGAACACTTCGGTGAGCAGATAATTTCACGTTTTGGGTCGGTCGATTGGCCACCAAGATCGTGTGATATCAGCGTTAGACTTCCTGTGGGGATATGTAAAGTCTAAAGTCTATGCGGACAATCTCGATTCGATTCGGGCTTCGGAGCAAAAGATTACGCGTGTCGTTCGCCAATTGGAATGGATCATTAAATTTGAATTTTATTTCAAAATTGTAAAGATCGAAGTCGGTGATCCATTGTCCTTTAAAAGTAGTCATATAAGCGTCTCTCCTCATTAGTCAAGGCTTCCGAAAAGGCGAAATAAAGAAAATTCTTTGAAAAAACAGAGTTCTACCCATATCGGATATGATATAGGTAAATAATAAAATTGGTAAACTTTGAAAGCCTGCACGAAAACATATTATATATCTCCTGCTCTTAATAAATTTAAATTGTCCAAAAAAAATTATCCCAGACATGAATACAAATGTCTTCCAAATATTACAAAAAAACATGATACTTTGACCTTAGTAATCGATTATCGATCTTGATCTGGAACTACATTCCTGTTAATATTTTATAAAACTTCGACCAATATTTCTTATGTCATTTTTTGCAAGTAAAATAATTTTAGATTGAACACCTAATGGAACTCCTTTCTGATGGAAGATTTTAAATCGGATACCGTCATATTAATTGATGAAACTCTTCAGTGATCTTGTCGGAATCATCTATGTGGTTATACAGAAATATTTGAATGGCTTTGGGTTAAAGGAGGCATATGTGAAACTTAAGAATAACCAGAGCTGATGAAGTGATTTTTTGAACTTACCAAACCGTATATATTGAAGGAACATTTCTTGGGTCTTCATCGAAAGGTCCAAAACTAATCGAAGTCTGAACGAATAAATTGGTATAGGTTTCTATCGAAAAATTGAAGAGATAACTACACTTGAGTCCTATGAAAGTCATATCAGATATCTTGGATAACTGAAAAATAACAGAGACCATGAAGAAATTAACACCTAACAAGTTTATAATCATCTCGGACGTATTTTGAACTTGGAATAAATATTTGTATTATAACAACTCCGATGTGGATCTCAATCGATTTATTTTTTCCAAAATTTTGGATGAAAAAAGTCCATAAATGGATCTTCCAGAACCTACATTCTATTTAATTCGAAATCATTGGGTGTTCTCTTCATGTCTAAAAGTCTTATAAGATAGGAATGGACTTCACTTATTTAAGAGTTACATGCATAAACTGTAGGCGAAGCACTATTTATATTTAGGAGAAACTTCGAAATATTTCGTTCTAATTTTACTTCGCTCACCTGCGCCTGGAATCAAGGTTGAAAATTATAGATATTTTACGTGTTCTTCTACTTTTTTTACTTTCTTCTAAACTAAATTTGGTACCTAATTAGCACAGGTGAGCGTAAAGGTGACTGATTAGCTGCTCCACCAACACACACGCCTGCCTTTATCACCGTCATCAATCACAGAACCCTTTTAGTGACACTTTATTTTAATGTCATTTAGGACCCTTTGCTAAATTATAGCAACAATTTCACATTTTATAGCGCATAAGTGCCCAGTAACACACATAACGGTGTATTGCTATTAAAATATGTTTTCTCTATACGTGTGTATATTATGACTACATGGCGTCTCCCAGACAACTAGCTAATATTAAAGAAGCTTTAAAAGTTAATTCAATCATTGCATATAAATCTGTAATTCTTTCTGCATGTTCCACAAAGGGGTCCGACTGTTGAATGACTTGAAACAAAGCGCGACACAATGAAGGCCCACCATTTGTGTACATAAATACATATCTATATGTGTTCCATGTCTATGGTTTTGCTGGCGAATTTCGAGCATTTTGCGCCTAAGTGGCGCATTGTGCCTTCAAGGCGGCACCGCCTACGTGTGGAAATAAATTTCACGCAATTTGACGCTGCTAAAATACCCTTTTATAGTTGAATGAAATATTCATGACCATTTCGTCGACAGACAGGCAGGCTTATAAGCATATAGTGGCACACAATCATACGTACATATGAGCACATAGAGACGCATTTTCGGCAAACGATTCGTGTTGGAGCTTGGTTTTGGCTCATATGTGCATTTTGGTGTACATATGTACAAGGGCGGTTCGATAGGTGCTCAACTTATAAGAGAAGAACGAAGATTTTGATTAAATAACCATTTCATAGCAAAGACTCCTTCCAACTCGATAGATTGGATCCAGCGATGCTCCAACTTCTTTGACACATCTGAATTTTTTTTCTGAGCGTCTGCAAATTATGATTAAAAAACAAGTCGAACCGGAACAAATCTTGAGAATCCGATGGATGAGGTCCGTAACCCAATTAGACTAATTTGGCCATGACAATGGTGGAGCTCTGAGTAAGTGTGGTGTCTTCTCTGCGATTCAGCGTTGAACCGACCTCATGATTTGGTATCGTAGAATCCTGTGACTATCTAGGTCTTCTTCAAGTATGAATGTAGATCACACCTTGTGATTCCCAGAAAACGCTGGTCAACACCTTTTGAGCCAATAACACAGTATTCGTCTTTCTCGAGGCATGTTCGACGGGCGAAGTCCTTCCATTTGAAGGATGCCTAGGTATGGCTCATAAAAACCAACGTGCGATTACTTTGAAACTAGTTAAGCCAAGTTAAGACAGTCTTAATGAAAGAAGAACAAGCGCCATGTACAGTGCAGAGTGGGTCCTTGATTTCACTAATTGGTTTTCCTTCCAAAAACAAGTTTCGAATCCCTGACATCGATTTCTTTCAATTCGTCTAAAATCATCGGACAGGCTCGATTCCAAACATTGTTAGACTACCGAACCAACGGAACCCGGGAATGTCCTACATCTCAATTTCTCTTCGAAAGCGGTGAGGTGAAATACATATCGGAGCTTCCTCGTATGTGCATAAATTGATGTATTTTTTGTCTATACAAATAAGCGTCTGTGTATTTGTTGATTTAGGGCAACAACAAATGAAGAACTAACAAATAATCAGACAAGATTTCGCTGTCAGGCGATGATAAATTACACTTGAAGTACCCAACTGATAACTCGCCCATCATCCGGCTCACCACGGCAACACTGAGGAGAAGAGAACCGAAAGTGTTTGCAGATAGTTCGGAGTGTTGGTCGTTGGTTGGAGTCACTGGACGGGTGGATTGCAGCGAATTATGTTGTGGCGTGAAATGCTGTAATGGCGGCAGTGAAAGTCGTAAATCGAATGAAGACAAATGCAGCAAAGCTGCCATGAATGGAACGCCACATGAGGGGACCGAAGTGAATAGGGTAGTAGAGAGCGGGGCACAGGCGTGAAAAGTGTCGCGTGAAAGTTTATCGCTGACACATGTTTTCTATATTGGCATACTTTACCGTTACAATTCGACGATGATGTCAATTTATTGCGTGCTAAGTGTTGCGGTGAAAGGGATGTGTGGTGTGTGAAAGAGAAAGAGAGAGGAGAGACCACTTAAGAGGTTGCTCGCTAATCGAAAGCGTCATCGCATGTTGTTTTCAGCTTTGTCATATGCGAGGGTGCGCATTTTCTTCAACAATATTTGCATTTGCATCAGATAACGCGCAAAAACGCGTGTAACCCTCCAACAAACAAAAACAAGAATCCGCCGACAATCACAAGCACCACGAAGGACCCTCACGAAAGCGCAAACGCAAAATCTTGATTTTGATTTCGCCTGTGAACCACAACAAATCGCAAGAAGCCACAAAAGTCGGAGCAGTCACAGTCAAGGCGAAACAAGAATAACTTGAAAACATTACAACAACAACTACAACAGCGTTAAGTACGCAAGTTGTTTTGGTGCGATAACATTGTCAATGGCAACAACACAGTGACAGCTGCCGAATTCCGTTAGCGGCAACAAGGTCAATGACAACAACAATTAAAACTTTTCGACAACAATAGCAAACAAGAAGCAAGAAACAAGCAATACTGAAGAAAAACTTGCAAATCAGCAGACACGACCGCAAGAAACAAGTAGACAGCGTGCGGTAGGCGCAAAAAGAGTTGGTTAGCTGGGCTAATACATATTGAAGTAGATACAGGGTGATCCGAAATATTTTTCTTCAGATATATTTATTCATGAGAGATCCACTTAGACGAGCCTATATGATTACTAGGATATTTTCATTATATTTCTAATCTATATATACTCTATAGTAATAGTCTAAAAGTTGATCCTAGTTCTTGACTATAAATGATTTCAGAAACTGAGGGTTCTTCCTAAAATTTTTCCAAAAACTGAGACCGAATATTGTACATTCCATAAACTAGTTGGTAATTTCACCATCCTTCCGAGAAACATAATGTGAATCCCGGATAGAGATCTCTGAAAAGGTGGTCTAAGATTTCCAGAATTTAACAATGAACTCGGGGTTCTTAAGACTAGCAAGCCCAACCAAACCACTTAAGAACTGCGAATTAGGAAGTGGGATCTAGAAATCCTGGACTTATGACAGGAGATAAACCAAGTGTTTAGTGCTGATCTGGGAGAGATGTCAACTTTAAAAAGTTCTTAAAACTAAGAGGTATAATTTTAAACTGTTATATACACTTCTTGAAGATCCAGGAATCTCAGTCTGCGCTAACATAGTTTCTCGACAGAAATTCCGAGGTTCCCGTACGAAAAAATAGATATATGGACTTCGAAATAATTCTAGCTCGAAGTTGATAAGGCTCTCGAGTGTGTGGATAGTATTTTCCTCCCTACTTGTTATTGTTGTAGCGACATAATAGATTCCCTAAAAGGTTTGAACTTTGTTGTCGGATTTAAAGTCCTTAATCGGATAAAGCTATGGATACGTTCTGCAACTGTCGTGAGAAAAAACGTCATATTCCGAGCTTGTAGATTGGCCTCTGATTAACAAATGGAGATCTCACTTCTTTGCACTTGAAACATCTATCTACGACTGTTAACTTTCTATAAGAATGTTTTCTTATTGATCAGAGTCACTCTCCGAGGAATGAAGAGGAATATTTCATGGGATTTTAGATTCTACTTCAGCCGTCATTAACAAGCAGCCCTCTCCAAGCAGCGAAACATTTAAAGGCTCCAAGAACTCTAATAACTCGATCACAACGGTACGTCTTAATAACCTTTAAATAATTTGGCAGAGGAATGAAGGATCTTTCAACCACAGAGCTCATAGGACCACTTTCGTAACGGTATAAAACATCTAAGATAATTTTTAAACACCCTGTATACATGTAAGTCAAAGGTACAACCACCAGACATGGCGGCCTAATTGGCAAGTGTTAATTATGGCATTCTTAATCATCTGCAAAAAACAACAAAGTTACTTGCCACTTGCGCCCTTTGCTACTGGGGCGCGCCTAGCATAATTCTTTGGCTTACAATACAAACATATCGACATAACTGGAAAATATTTTGTTATGAAAGCCACAAAGTGACATGGAAACTACGCGGTCTCTATATATACAGAAATCTATGGTATGTAAGCTTGTGACAACTCATTTGTGGTGTCGCTAAACTTTTTCTGATTGTTCGCGCGAATGGTCGCCGCAAACGCGCCAACGCCGTTGACCGGTTAAAGATTCTTGGGTGTAATTCAATTATGTATTTAGCCTTAATTAAAATTCGCCACGGAAATTGCGAGTTATTGCCTTTGAAATGTGCGGTGTCAAAGGTTCGTGCAGGCACGACGGACTGTGTTCGATTTTATTTTTAGTTGGTTGTTGGAAAATTTTTCGTGGGCTTGTCTTATTAAAAGTTGAGGAATGTAATAAATACACGAAAATATTATTAATGAAAAATTGAAGAAATTAAAAGAAGGAGTTTCTTGCTATTTTTAGCAGTCTTTCTTAAGGTTTACTAGTATGTACGATTTAAGCTAGCCATGCTAGTGAGCATGGTATGCGTTTTTATTAATTAAAAGTTTTAGGATCGACAACAATTTAACCGTAAATTAATTGTTTTTTGTGCGTGAATTCTTATTTAAAATTTAGTGCTCACAACGGTCTCATAATTTGTTTGCGAGTTAATAATACATTTTCGCTTCACACAATAGTTACTGCTATGAGCAGTTTTACTTGGCAGCTGGAGATGGAAGCGAGGATATCATATTGAAATAAATTTAAATTTAATTTTAATTTTAATTGAATGAGCGTCAGTATCTTGGCTTCTTCATAGGCCTTGATTTAAACCACATGATCAGTGTAGTAAATTTTTCACTTAGTAACCCTTCTCTGAAAATCTGAAGTTGGTCCAATAATTACTTTTCGAGTTATTCGTCATATAACAAAGAGCGCTGGGGCACTCCAAAACGGTAGTGTGAAACTCGAAACTAGATTTTAATGAAATTTATAGAACTTTTAGAATACATAATAATCGATTTTTTAAATCAATTAACTGTAGATTTTTTCCCGAAAATCTAGAAACAAATTAAAAAAAAAAACGGATCAGGATTATCTTTTTATAAAACTAATTTTTCTTGTCCGATTGATTTTAGATGAATCTCCTGGATTTATGATTGTCACCACAAGGACCTTTTTTTGCAACTGGGTCAACGCAAACAGGAAATTTTTATATAATTTTTATACTCTCGCAACCTGTTGCACAGAGTATAATAATTTTTTTCACCTAACGGTTGTTTGTGTCACCAAGAAATATAAGAGTTAGATATGCGGTTATATATACATAAATGATCAGGATGACGAGTGGATTTGAAATCCGGATGTCTGTCCGTCCGTCTGTCCGTCCGTCCGTCTGTCCGTCTGTCCGTCTGTCCGTGCAAGAGATAACTTTGGCACCCTGAGGAGGTTGCTTTCGAAAATGGGCAAAATCGGTCCACTGCCACGCCCACAAAATGGCGGAAACCGAAAACCTATACAGTGTCATAACTAAGCCATAAATAAAGTTATGAAAATGAAATTTGGAACATAGGATCCCATTAGGGAGGGGCACATTTGGATGTAATTTTTTTTGGAAAAGTGGGCGTGACCCCGCCCCCAAATAGGTTTTCTGTTTATATCTTACAAACCAATAAAGCTATATAAACCAAACTTTCTGCAGTCGTTTCTTTTAGCCGTTTCCTTATACAGTCCAAAAATGAAAGAAATCGGATAATAACCACGCCCACCTCCCATACAAAGGTTAGGTTGAAAATTACTAAAAGTGGGTTAACTCACTAACGAAAAACGTCAGAAACACCAAATTTTACATAAGAAATGGCAGAAGGAAGCTGCACTGAGATTTTTTTTACAAAATGGAAAATGGGCGTGGCGTCGCCCACTTATGGGTCAAAAATCATATCTCAGGAACTACTAGACAGATTTCAATGAAATTCGGTATATCATATTTTCTTGACACCCTGATGACGCGTGTGAAAAATGGACGAAATTGGTTTACAACCACGACAACTTCCCATATAACTCATTTTTGAATTTCATCTTATTCCTTCACTTTATAATATATACATTAGGAACCAATGAAGATAGCGAAATAAAACTTTACACAAACACTGTATATGATCTGTTGCATCACTTGTGAAAAAATTGTCAAAATCGAACCATGACTTTTCAAGGCCCCTGATATCGAACATGAAGAACTCAGTGCCTAAGCGTAAATTACATCAATAAATTGCGAGAGTATAAAATGTTCGGTTACACCCGAACTTAGCCCTTCCTTACTTGTTTTTTCAAATTTTCGTGACATCAAGTCAAAACATTGTGTAATAATGCCATATTATTACTTTTGTAAGATAACATGATTTAATAGCAGAAAAAATTACTGACTACCCTTAACCCTTTAAAGAATCGATAATAAAAGGAAAATTTAGAGTTGAAGTTAGTCGTTCGTATATAGATTGGAGCTGATATCTTGCAGTGGAGTTTACTAATCACAGTACTACGATGGTAGAAGAGAATACTTCTAAGTCAGAGATTTTGAAATAAGTCTCGCAAATTATTTAATTCCTAAATCAGTAAAGTCGAAATCCGAAGACCCGACTTTCATTAAATTGAAGATAAATTACAAATCCTTAAATTATCTATCTATATGTGGGGATCTATTGTTATCTGGGAAGATAAAAATTTTTGAAGGGTGACGAAACACAAAATTTAAAGTTATGAGTCTGAAAAGACTTACTTACGAGACAAACTTACCTGATTATAAAACAATTCAAAGAAGCACTGACATAAGTGCATAATTTGGAATGGCCACTACTTTGAAGGCGACAACATTAATGTGTTTAGAAGAGTGAATAAATATTAATTTAAAAAAATCGCTTTATGTTTGAACACATCTCTTATGTCCAGTTCTTTGAAGTAATAGACCTTTATGAATATTTTTATCGCATTGTTCTGATAGATTTAATCATTTAAGCTTGTATATTGAACAATATCGGACCAATATACTTGTTTTGATAATGATTTATATAGGCGTCATATATCGTTGTTATTTGATGTTTTTTTTTGAAAACACTGAAATAAAAATTGGTGTCCGTACAGTGCCTGACGCTTGTGATTCTGTATTTTAATGAGATTAATGTGAGTCTCCCAACTGTATTTATCAATAACAATTTCTTTGAAGAAGTTAGGGATTTTTTTCGTAAATTGTCTTGTTGGATTCGGTGATGAAGCAAAGGTTCAACAAACCTTTAGGCTAGTCTTGACTATAGTTTGAGTAAGAACATTTTAGTTGATGACTTGGGTATTAAACTGATAGACAGGATATTGGACCATCGGTGAAATCAATGAAGTGTAACTATGATTTAATCGAAAAAGTGAGATAAATTGTTGTCGGAAATCATTTATTAAGGTTCGGAGAGGAAGCAAATGTTTTTAAAAGCTTTAGGTTAGTCTCGATTAATGTTCGAATGGGAACTTTTTGGTCGATGACTCGGGTATAAAAGATGGTCCCGACTATCAGTCGAATCGATGATTGGTATGATAAAAATTTAGTTCAATTTATTTTAATTTTTTCATATTTTCTATTTGTATATTCTCCTACAAATTGTGACCTTCGTGAGCGTTAGAGAGTTAATTTTCCATTTTAAAACTTTTTTTTTAATGCAAATGCTGTCCCCATTTTAAACTCAAACGAATTGCAAACAGTTGGAAAATAAATTTATATTTCGGTTAAAGCGGAAAAACTTTCTTTTGATTCATTCATTCACACCATTGATTTGCACTATTTGCTAGAATTTAAAACGTGCACACGTGCATTAAACGCTAGAAACACACACACACACTCACATACATAAAGAGCTAGCTTTGTGCACCTTTCATGCCATTCAACGCATGTGGTTGTTGGTGTTGTTGTAAACCAGCTTCATTTATTACTGATAATCAAGCTGAAATTGAACATATTTTTCACTGAAGCACACACAGGAAAACAAATACAATAGCAACAAATAAATGAACAAATACAACAACAACAAATACTTGCAAACGTTTCGTTCAATAACAAAAATAACAAAAACAACAAAAAACACCGGAAAAAAGTAAAATATAAGAAAAACATACAATGAACCTGTCAGCCCACCTTCAGCTTAGCCACTTAATATGCGAGTGCATGTGTGCTTGTGGTTGTGTGTTTGAGTGTGTTTGTATTCCAGATGAAGTAAATTTTCTTTCTCATTTGTTTTGTGGTGCGAATGCCGCAACAGTGCCATTAGTTGTGTTTGCCTCAAGGGTGAAATTGCCTGTTTACGGGGACACGTTTAGGCGAAATTTCTTTTTTTTTTTTGGGCGCTTACCAGCCCCTTCTTCACTGTTTACTACGCATTGTGGTCTCAAAGAAAAAACAACAACAACAATAATACAACCTTTTCTTCTTTTTGTGGCATAAATAGCCACACCGAATTGCATGTTAGTGTGGGCAAATAATACATATCACACGTTCTCAAATACTCTGTCACACACTCACACACATACTTACACATAGAAATGCTCTGCCACTTAAGATTTGCAGAATGAGCATGAAGTGAAGGCCAATAATCTGTGGTTAGCTGTTGGATAAGCGGCTGAAATTGAAAATTGAGGGAGCAAGGGCAGGCAAACTACACAAACATACATATTTATAAATGTCTATATATGTATATATAAAGGGTGATTTTTTAAGAGCTTGATAACTTTTTTAAAAAAAAAAACGCATAAAATTTGCAAAATCTCATCGGTTCTTTATTTGAAACGTTAGATTGGTTCATGACATTTACTTTTTGAAGATAATTTCATTTAAATGTTGACCGCGGCTGCGTCTTAGGTGGTCCATTCGGAAAGTCCAATTTTGGGCAACTTTTTCGAGCATTTCGGCCGGAATAGCCCGAATTTCTTCGGAAATGTTGTCTTCCAAAGCTGGAATAGTTGCTGGCTTATTTCTGTAGACTTTAGACTTGACGTAGCCCCACAAAAAATAGTCTAAAGGCGTTAAATCGCATGATCTTGGTGGCCAACTTACGGGTCCATTTCTTGAGATGAATTGTTCTCCGAAGTTTTCCCTCAAAATGGCCATAGAATCGCGAGCTGTGTGGCATGTAGCGCCATCTTGTTGAAACCACATGTCAACAAAGTTCAGTTCTTCCATTTTTGGCAACAAAAAGTTTGTTAGCATCGAACGATAGCGATCGCCATTCACCGTAACGTTGCGTCCAACAGCATCTTTGAAAAATACGGTCCAATGATTCCACCAGCGTACAAACCACACCAAACAGTGCATTTTTCGGGATGCATGGGCAGTTCTTGAACGGCTTCTGGTTGCTCTTCACCCCAAATGCGGCAATTTTGCTTATTTACGTAGCCATTCAACCAGAAAGATGTAGACCATAAATCGGACGTAAAGCGCGAAACACATTTCGAACCGAACACTGATTTTGGTAATAAAATTCAATGATTTGCAAGCGTTGCTCGTTAGTAAGTCTATTCATGATGAAATGTCAAAGCATACTGAGCATCTTTCTCTTTGACACCATGTCTGAAATCCCACGTGATCTGTCAAATACTAATGCATGAAAATCCTAACCTCAAAAAAATCACCCGTTATATATATATATATATATATGTATCTATATCTGTATGTATGTGTGTGTGTCGGCCAGAACAAATTGTGTAACATTTTTTTTATGTTTCACCGGCTGTCCGTCATTCCGACCGCATATATTATGGAGCAATGGATTGAATGGCTGTGTTGTTGTTAGCAACCTTCAGGTGATTATGTGGGAAGATTTTCAATTTGACAAAGCAAGACGACGCTCAACGCAAGCAAGTCAGAGTCAGTGTAAGAGCCAAAGCTTCTCTCACATATGTAGCCAACTAACACGCACGCATTCGACAACAACATTGTGTTAATAAAATTTAATGGTCGAACATGTTGTGCTGAAGCGCAGGCAGGCAAGCAGGCAGTCAGCTCACACATAAGGAAGTGAGTGAATTTATGCGCGCACAACAGGTTGCTCATACGCCCCGGTCGCAAATACAAAGTTTACATGCGATTGGATAGGATATATTACAAAGCAGCGCTCGCATTAAAATTGGTAAGACAGTGAAATGCGAGTGCAGTTACGTGTAAGCGTACATAAAGATTTTGCGGTTACAGTTGAAGAGTCTGTGACCAACATTAATATGCGTCAACGCACACACACGCGGTTGATACTAAATACAATGTATGTATGTATATGTGAATTAAGGTATTTAGTAGCGTGATGTGGGCTCGTGCTGGGAGTTCATACCTAAGCAATTTCCATTTTCGAGATTTCGGGATTACGTTTTCGGGATCCCGAATTTTCGGGATTTCTTTTTTTATTAATATGTTCATTATTTAATATGGGTTTAAGAATGAAAAAACAACTTTTTTAATTTCTATGAGTACATAATTTTATTTCGGGATCTCAAATTTTCAGGATTAGTTTTAATTTAATATATTCATTATCCCAAAATTAGGGGATTATTTTTCATCTC
The DNA here is from genome assembly GCA_031772095.1 of Zeugodacus tau. Lineage (NCBI taxonomy): Eukaryota > Metazoa > Arthropoda > Insecta > Diptera > Tephritidae > Zeugodacus > Zeugodacus tau. Next base: position 54,533,508 of record CM062653.1, on the reverse strand, counting down.
TCATCTCTTGTTTTATGCCAGAAAAAAATTGTATGTATGCATGTATGTGATTGGCGTTGAACCGTTTAGCCGGTTATAGCCGAATCGATGAGAGCGCGCCACTCATCTCTTTCCTTCGCAGTTCGGCGCCAGTTGGAGATCTCAAGTGTAACCAGGTCGCTCTCCACCTGGTCCCTCCAACGGATTGGAGGCCTTCCCCTTCCTCGGCTTCCTCCGGCGGGTACTGCATCGAACACTTTCAGAGCTGGAGTGTTTTCGTCCATTCGGACAACATGACCTAGCCAGCGTAGCCGCTGTCTTTTTATTCGCTGAACTATGTCAATGTCGTCGCTCATCGTTCCATCGTCTGCGGTATTCGCCATTGCCAATGTTGAAGGGACCGTAAATCTTCCGCAAAACCTTCTCTCGAAAACTCCTAGTGTCGTCTCATCGGATGTTGACATCGTCCAAGCTTCTGCACCATAAAGCAGGACGGGAATGATAAGCGACTTATAGAGTTTGATTTTGGTTCGTCGAGAGAGGACTTTACTGTTCAATTGCATACTCAGTCCAAAGTAGCATCTGTTGGCAAGATTGATTCTGCGCTGGATTTCGAGGCTGGCATTGTTGGTGATGTTGATGCTACGACTTCGAAGTTATGACAGTCAACAGTGACGTGGGAGCCAAGACGCGAATGCGCCGACTGTTTGCTTGACGACAGGAGATATTTAAAGAAGTCGCACGATAGTAAGTTACCTTGTCTGAAACCTCGTTTGGTATCGAACGGCTCGGAGAGGTCCTTCCCAATCATAACGGAGCTTTTGGTGTTGCTCAGCGTCAACTTGCACAGCCGTATTAATTTTGCGGGGATACCAAATTCAGACATCGCGGCGTAAAGGCAGCTCCTTTTCATGCTGTCGAAAGCAGCTTTAAAATCGACAAAAAGGTGGTGAGTATCGATTCTTCTCTCTCGGGTCTTTTCCAAGATTTGGCGCATGGTGAATATCTGGTCAGTTGTCGATTTTCCAGGTCTAAAGCCACACTGAAAAGGTCTAATCAGTTTGTTGACGGTGGGCTTTAGTCTTTCACACAATACGCTCGACAGAACCTTATACGCGATGTTGAGGAGGCTTATCCCACGGTAATTGGCGCAGATTGTGGGATCTCCCTTTTTATGGATTGGGCAGAGCAGACTGAGATTCCAATCGTCAGGCATGCTTTCTTCCGACCATATTCTGCAAAGAAGCTGATGCATGCACCTAATCAGTTCTTCGCCGCCGTAGTTGAATAGCTCGGCCGGTAATCTATCGGCCCCCGCCGCTTTGTTGTTCTTTAGGCGGGTAATTGCTATTCGAATTTCTTCATGTTCGGGTGAAAAAAATTAAACTTTTATGAAAATCCCGAAAATTACTTAATCCCGAAATCAGAAAATTCGAATCCAGAAATCTCGCTTAGCACCAAATTGAAGCTATATTACAAACCTTTCGATAGTCTAAATGAAATTTAGAAATATGAGACCTATCATTTCCGCGATCGATTAAAGCTCTTTGAAGGCCAAGGATCTCAAAAATTTCTATAATTATGAATCGAGACATTGAAATCTAAAATCTCTATGAAAGTGAACTTTAGAAGCACGAATTTTGAGGAATCATAAAATCTTGAATATTTTCAAATAGCCCCTGCTTAGGTTTTTGTACATATCTCATTAAATACTAAAGCTATATCAACCAAACAGTCATTTTTACCTTACACAGTCAAAAAATGGAGATCATAATCACGGCTACCTCCCATACAAAGGTTATGTTGAAAACTACTAAAAGTGGGTTAACTCAGTAAGAAAAAACTCCAGAAACCTTAAATTTCATTTTAAAGATGGTACAGAAGCGCTGCACTCAAAATGGTATACACAATTTTAAATGGGTGTGGCTCCACCCCCTTAGGGGCCAAAAACCATGTCTCCGAAATTACTCAAAATTTTTCAAATTCGATTCATTTTCCTGGCATCCCAATGATATGTTATGAAAATAGGCCAAATCGGTTTACAACCACGCCTACTTCCTATATACCAGAACTTTGAAGTCGTCCTGAATAGTTTACTTTACAATATATAAAGTAAGTACTATTGAACATATCGGAACAGAACTTTGCTCAAATACTGAATTTACAGTGTGACCATAGTGTGGCCCCATATATCGAACATGAGGAAAATTTTATACCGAAAATATATTATAGGTAAATCTATCAAATATTTTAACGAAATGCCGAGGGACCATTTTTCTTCGAATAATATGTCTCCGTCAAATGAGTGAAATCGGGTCATACCATCCCCTAGCTCCCATATACCTAATATTAGGGTTTTCAAACTTTCAATAGATTTTATACCAGATATATCCCGAATATGTTGGTCAAATTGTGTGTTAACTTAATAAAATTAAATAAATAAATTGCAGAGTATAAAAAGTTCGGTTACACCCGAACTTAGCCCTTCCTTACTTGTTTAATTTGGATGTAGGATTTACATAATTTAAACACTAAAAATTTCGAGGTAGAAATTATCAAAATTTAATCCTTTCATTGCGATTAGCACCAAAATTTTAAACTAAAAATCTAAATTTTTAAATCCCGAAATTCGTGTTATAAAGGGTGATTTTTTAAGAGCTTGATAACTTTTTTAAAAAAAAAAACGCATAAAATTTGCAAAATCTCATCGGTTCTTTATTTGAAACGTTAGATTGGTTCATGACATTTACTTTTTGAAGATAATTTCATTTAAATGTTGACCGCGGCTGCGTCTTAGGTGGTCCATTCGGAAAGTCCAATTTTGGGCAACTTTTTCGAGCATTTCGGCCGGAATAGCCCGAATTTCTTCGGAAATGTTGTCTTCCAAAGCTGGAATAGTTGCTGGCTTATTTCTGTAGACTTTAGACTTGACGTAGCCCCACAAAAAATAGTCTAAAGGCGTTAAATCGCATGATCTTGGTGGCCAACTTACGGGTCCATTTCTTGAGATGAATTGTTCTCCGAAGTTTTCCCTCAAAATGGCCATAGAATCGCGAGCTGTGTGGCATGTAGCGCCATCTTGTTGAAACCACATGTCAACCAAGTTCAGTTCTTCCATTTTTGGCAACAAAAAGTTTGTTAGCATCGAACGATAGCGATCGCCATTCACCGTAACGTTGCGTCCAACAGCATCTTTGAAAAAATACGGTCCAATGATTCCACCAGCGTACAAACCACACCAAACAGTGCATTTTTCGGGATGCATGGGCAGTTCTTGAACGGCTTCTGGTTGCTCTTCACCCCAAATGCGGCAATTTTGCTTATTTACGTAGCCATTCAACCAGAAATGAGCCTCATCGCTGAACAAAATTTGTCGATAAAAAATTTCGAACCGAACACTGATTTTGGTAATAAAATTCAATGATTTGCAAGCGTTGCTCGTTAGTAAGTCTATTCATGATGAAATGTCAAAGCATACTGAGCATCTTTCTCTTTGACACCATGTCTGAAATCCCACGTGATCTGTCAAATACTAATGCATGAAAATCCTAACCTCAAAAAAATCACCCGTTATAATAATATATAATATATTTCGGGATTACATAGCTATGAAAAATAATGCAATAGATATAAACCCAAATGTACATTGCTAGCAGTTTTATGGATGGAAATTCATACATAAAGGCATCTACATGCTTATGGTTCATTCCAGGAGTTGAAACAGACTCTGCTATGTACATATGTATGTCTGTGCATCCATATGTCTCTGCTTATACCGTTGAAAATTATACCTGCATTGATACTTGGGCATTGCGTAGCACATAAAAATCGGAACTAAATTTTTACTGAGTAACCTGAAATGTAAATTCCCGCACATTTCACTGAGGCACACACACCCAATCATTCACTAATATACATATATGTATGTATGTATATATGAGTTTATATGTATGTACATACATATGTATATGAAAATTCGATTGTAAAACTTTTGCGACTGATTTACTTTACGAGCACGTCACGTCACAGCCAGCATGCGCTTTTTATTTACATACAAATAAACTCACCTCTCAGTATTTGTGTTTGTGTGTTTGTAAACTTATTTGCGACATAAAGCCTCTTTCTGGATTTATGATACCTTTTACGTGGGGGTTTTGCTGTAATTTGACATGATTTAAATAGATTTTCTTCGCATACCAATGACGGCGGCTGTGGAATACACAATTTACTACTTTCTTTCTACCTTCGATTCGAACTCTTTTACCGCCGAGTGCGTAGTAATGCAACTGAGTGGCTTTTATTGGATTTTTAATGTTGCCACTCGTAAACACAATACAATGTGTATAAAAATGTAGATTGATACCTGCGACATGAGTATGAGTATTAGTTTGATGCAGCGTTATGGGGTTATTTAGTATCGAATGTTGGCGATGGGGATTTTGCATACGAAAATTTATGGGAGTGTGTGTTTTATATAGTTCGGAGACTCTAAAGGATTAGGGGGTTAATAGGAAATGATTTTTATGAACTATGTATGAATCCAAATATAAGATCTGATATCTCTTCGGTTCTTCTAATCACTTGTAGCATTTATACTGAGGAATTCTTAAGTCCTCTTCAGTTTTCCTATTTATAGAAATTTAAAAAATGTAGAGCTTATATATACATATTTTATGAGCTTAGAATTTCGGGATTTTTTTGGGATCCCGAAATGTTGGGATAGGTTTTCAATTACCGAAATATGTTTCTAAAGTCGAAAATTTAGTTTTTGAAATGCATATTATCGGAAATAAATTCAACATTTACCTAATTTCCGAAAAATGTCTAGTCCCGAAATCACTATTTCCAATCCCGAAATCCCGAATTGTTCAAAATTGGTGCTAAATTGCATGCACCTCATTATTTAAGTATAAGGAGGAAAGGACTTATTGTATAAGGAGGGATGGAGTTCCTGATTTATCATAATCGACCCTAAAAGAAAGGATCATTTCATCCGAGACCAATTTTGTTCTGATATACCTTCCGAAATATAGTAATTATGATCCAAAAAGTGTCTTCATCATACAAAAAAATTGGACTGGTCTCATTTCAAGATAACCTTATAAGTCCTATACTCGAATATCGGTCCAATTTTTTGCTCCAATTACCTGTGATCGACTGTTGGCTTTTAAGCAGTCGACGAATTTATTCATTCTAAGCTAGATGGGAGGATTCATCTCTCACAGAACTCATAAGCAGAAGCACACAACAATGATACAGGGACGGATCTAGGACAGCAGATGGCATAGGCGCCGGATTAACGGAGCCACGCCTCAAGTTGTCTGTATCCATGGCACAATTCTTCAGCATTTTCCAAGTTGAGGTCTATGCCATAACCAAATGTGCTCAGGGCATATTAGGCAGGAACTACCATAGTGAACGCATAGCAATCATCAGTGATAGTCAAGCGGCTCTCCAGTCTATGTATATCATCCTTTGAAGTTTATTTGGGATTGGTTATGGACTACATTGGTAAAAACCAAAATTAGTAACAACAACATTATAACCCTGATCTGGATACCAGGATATAAAGGTATACAAGGTAAGGAAGTTGTAGACCAACTGCCGCGTCTATCAGGCCAGTAGGACCGGAGCTCTTCATTGCAGTTGGGCGGCATGTTCATAGAAGCCGACTACAAGAAGAGGAATTGGCAAGTAGGAATCGCTGCTGGCTGCATTTGCAGGGATTTCGCTACTCCAAAATGTTTTCGGAGGATACAATCTGAAAAGATTCAAACAATTAATCGTGCTCCCTAGAAACAAGCTGAGACAACTAGTGGCACTCTAAATTGGCAACTGCAGTCTTAGGTGTCACCTGCACAAACTCGTCGGACCATTGCCGATTTGTAATCTAGTAGCGGAGACACCTGAATTCTTACTCCTTGACTGTCCGGCGATTCCGAAGAAAAGGGGCCAGATAATTTTAGCTCTGTATGCCCAAGGAGACAGTATCGCGTCCATCAGCATTGGGACCTTGTTATGGTTTCTTAACGTGGCGTGCTTAGATGGTATATTGTAATAATTGGAGAGGGCACAATTGACCTTAGGTCGCAGTCCTCAATCTGTATTCTAATCTAATCCAAGCTAAATATGGTGAACTAATGGGCTTGAATTCAAAGCTTCTTTTCATTTGATCTATAATCTTCTGGAAACCATGTTCTGCACTGAGTCCATCCACCACGTGAATACAACAAATTCGAAAACATTAATAACATGGCCTAAGAAGATGGATTTTTCTTTGGGTTTCATAACTAATCGCAGATTTCTCGGCAGCATGGTAAATAATAAGGCTTCCATAGAATCGCAGAGCTTATTTTCTGACCAAAAGGACAGTTTTGAAGCCAATGTTAAGGTAAATCAATTTTTAGAAGACCGCCGGGGTTTCTTACGATCGAAGTGAATGAGATTTATTATCGAAAAGGCTGTTCGGATATATAGAATTTGTACGGCCACTGTAGGTATTCGTATAATGAAAATATCAAAAGGAACCCCGATATTTTAAAACATAACCTCAAAAAATATTAAAGCATAAATATCATAACACACTTATAAAATCATATTGATAAAATTTGCTTCAAACATAAATACGAAAATAAACAACATTTCCTCTAATAAACCCAAACTTAGACAACAAATAACGGTATTATATTGCAGCGGAACAGCATATAAGTAGATTTATATCCGGCCAAATGAAAGTCACACTTTATAAACTTTGACTTCTGCTTGCGTAAGCAACAACAACAACCAGAAAGTCGCTGCTGTGAAAGTATGACGTACGTATGACACTTCCGTTTGCGCATTGTAACGCACTTCCGGTTAACTTCAATGAATTTCCGGTTGGTGTAAGTAAAACGCTGCCTTCTGGAAGTGTGTTCATATACTCTAATAAATGTGGATATATTTGTAGTCTGTGTGTTTTTGTAACTGATACTGGCTGAAGGTTACGCCATTATTTGATTAGATAAGTATGTTGTGACGCCAGTCGCGATGGCAGATAGTATATATATACATAGTGTAAATATGAAATATGATATTACTTCTTGTAACTGGAAATCTTTATAATTTGTGGGTATGAGAAGGGAGACACTTTAGTCTCTTTAATATATTTTTTTTAAGATTTAGCAATTTGTGTAGAAATCCTTATTTAGACATCGCTCAGGACCGTCATTTTCCCTTGACTCTTCAAAATCGACTTACGACCTTAAAAATGCGCTTTCGGCCGATATTATACTCCCAAGCTTCTCAGCTAGTTAGGGGTTGGTTTGTAATTTTTTCGATGTTCTAATCTCAATCCGATTGTTACGACTATTGTTTTATTATAATTATTTATTATATGATAAATTATGTCTAATATATCAAGGTATAGATTGAGTGTAGTCCTAACGTACAGGGATTTTCTATAGCCAAGGCTTAACAGACATACAGAACATAGTCTGAGATCTCACCTCTTCCGAAGTCAAACAAGTAAAACCAAATCACATACCGGAATACATCGATAAGACAAACAGCCTATAGTAAACAGTTGTAAGTTGGGGACTAGTGGTACTCGTTACAAAGTTACTCATCACCGCGTAGTCCTTCAGTCTAACAATAATGTGAAGAACTTTAAACTCCTTTTAGAATCAACAAATCGACACTTCTATTAACAGTGGACTGAAGGTTTTTGATTGATTTTCTTGAAATAACTTTAGTTCGTATCGAAAGATTAACATCACACCAGTCTCCGTCCAATCTCCATCAACTGAACTTCGAGCACCATACTGATGAAGTATAGAACTCAGAGCACAAATTCTTTGAATCTAAACAAGTTTTCTTCCTTCCGATCTTATCTTTGGTAACCGTGCTCTGACAAAGAAACATATGTTCCAATCAGAGCTTTTCGTTTTACAGTAGAATCACAATTATGCGAATATCAGGTTATCCGTACGCATTCGTCTCGGGTCTATTTGCCAATTCTTCAATTGAACCGCACTAAGGTTTTAAACAAATAACAGAAGCAATAAAAATTCTTAGCATTGATGAAGGGTGGGATGAAGAGATTAGAACTGCGATAATGAAACCCCTGGATTCCAAATATTATTATAACTACTGAAGAAATCATTGCGGATTTAAACAGTAAGTTGAGAGAAGATGATGAAGAGATTGAAACTGGCGGTGTATGTTAAGTACCATCATCACCCACTAGCTTTTGAAGCTCTAGATGTTTCTTTTAAGTGGTTTGAAAGACAGGGCGAATCGACCACCATACAGTTGTTACGATTGAACCGCATCAGGGACTTGGCCGCAATAAAAAGATGTGATTTATTACGTCAAAGATCAAATTAAAATATTGTTTGTTTATAATCCCGATTATACGGATTTTCGTTTATCCGAAATAGTTTAGTTTTATTTGATCCGGATACGGCATTCTACTGTAAATAAAAATATTTCCTAAATAATTTTGAATCATGCTACGGAGTTGATAGTCTTTGGCGTAGATTCGATTCTCCGATGGTCCGTTTCCACGGCAGTCCAGTCTATGTAACCGGAATACACCCGGGTTCTTATCCGGCCAAGGACTGACTTCCTCTGAAACATTTGAAGATTATTTTATGCCACTACAACAACAACAACAACTGTCTGTTGGTACGAGGGCTGCTATATATATTTCTTGCAATCTGACATTTCCATTAGAAAGTTTGACATATTTTAGCATAACATCACTCAGAACGTTTTGTCATTTAATCGTGAATTGTTTTATTTACAGGGAATTAAAAATTTCATCTCGGCCAAAAAATGGAATTAACTCGTGAACATTTTCGGGCGATAATTTTTCACAACTTTCGACGTGGATTATCGCGACAAGAGTGCATCGATGAACTAAAATCTTTGTATGGCTATGAAGCACCATCCTATAGCACTATGAAAAACTGGTACAACGAATTCAATCGTGGCCGACGCTCGCTCAAAGACGAATTCCGTGAAGGTCGTCCAAAAACAGCCGTTGTGCCAGAAAACATCGATGCCGTACGTGAACTGATAATGCTAGACCGGCATCTAACATACCTTCAGATAGAGGCATGCCTATGCATTTCTCCCACCAGCATACATTCGATAATGCATGAACACCTGGCCGTAAAAAAGGTTTGTTCTCGTTGGATCCCGCACAATTTGACAATCGCTCAAAAAAAGGCTCAAAAAAGGCTCAAAAAAAGTGCTTCGAAAATTGGTTTGAGCGCATGCAAAAGTGTATAAATCTTGATGGAGAATATTTTGAAAATCCATAAAACCATTTCCGTTGATAAATATTCCTATTTTCATTATTAGGCCAGTAATATATATAGCAGTCCTCGTATTAATAGACTTTTACTTGATTGCCGATTCTGTAAAGTCTACCTCAAATCCCGGACCAGATCATAGGTAACAATCATGTCTCCAAGTACTATGATTACAACCATTTGGTACTTGAATCGGCGATGTAGAAACAAAAAATCCGAAATCTTGTTTCAAAACTAGGATTTTTAAAAAGTCCTCTTAGATCTCGTACCGAATCTACTTCAACACCTGCATCCAAGTAAAAATATGTGCTTCGTCTTAAAAAATTCTAAAGAATTTGACCATCTTCTGCAGCGCTTTCTTCAACGATTATTTGAAGATACCTACCACATATCTTACGATTTACCTATATAGTATATATATAGTATAATATATTTTATATCTAGTATATGCGCTCTCCCATAGACACTTCCGGTTGATATTCTATATGCTATGCACTTGCTTCAGCACGCTTGTTGTTGTTGTATATGGTGTGTTTGTGTATGTTCCAACGGATGTGCGCTTCTCTGAATCCTTTGAAAGTGTGCACAAGTGTCTTGACGACAGACTCGGCGCACTCACACAGTGGCGGTTTTCAAGAAACTTTTCTGAAATTGTTGATATTGATGTTGCTGTCGATGTTGGTGTTGGCGAGGTTTACGCTGTCATATCTCGAACTTTTGTTGTTGTTGTTATTTTTGTTGTTTGTTTGTTTATTTTTTAGTTGTATTACTATATTTCTATTTTGTTTTCTCTGGTGTGTTTATCTAAAGTAAACTTCCTATGAAAATTCAATTCAACGCACGAGCTGCTGTTACTTACTGTGTGTGGGTGTGTTTATATGTATGTAAGTATATGTGTGTGCCTCGTGTCAACGCGACAAAATAAACAGAAATGAAATTAGATTTGCTCGTAAAAATTTGTTGAAATGTTAAATTTCTGTGATAGGGAGACATATTTGTAATAAATATATTTATTTATGTATGTATATATAGATAGAAATATATTTGTGCGCGTGTGTGTGCGTGGGTAGTAAATCCATTTGGTTCTCTTTCACAATTCAATAAATTGCAGATTTTTTCAATTTTCTTCACTCTTTGCTGGTATTTCCTTTGTAACTTCGACGCTTCAGTGGCAATGATTGCAGTTCACGTGTAACAAAATCACACACAGAGACAGATATACACACATATACATATATATTTTCTGACATTTATGTACGCTAAAGTCCATTCCCTGTTCTACAACAACATTCAAAGTAAATTGTTAAATTGTTTGCACCCTTTTCTCAGTGGACACAGCGTGGCAACGGCTGGCTTTGTAGGGAACGTACACTCACAAAGCCACATTCCCAAACTCACTCTCACACGTACAGTCGTGAGCAAAACTTACAACTTTTGACTGTTTGCCGATCTTGTTTAATGCTGAAATACGTTATGCGCTTTCGTTTTCATTTCAATAGCGCCGTTTTCGCCATTTACCTTGACTGCGCTGCGCTGTTTTGGCAGAATTTATATGCGCGTATTCGTTCGCTAGTGTAGCGGTAAATTTCTGTTTTAGCTTGTCAAGCGATTTATTGCTTTATTTATATATTTTATTTTATTTTATTTTTTTTCTTATTTCGAAATGTTGTGTGTTTGGGGCGATGTTGAGAAAGATGTTGCCATGTGGTTTTTATTTAATTTAAATATATTTATACAATTTAATTTAATTTTATTTCATATATTTTATTTTATTTTATTTTATTTTATTTTATTTATTTTATTTTATTTTATTTTATTTTATTTTATTTTATTTTAAGTTATTTACTTTTATTTTATTTTATTTTTTTATTTATTTTTTTATTTTTTTTATTTTATTTTATTTTATTTTATTTTATTTTATTTTATTTTATTTTATTTTATTTCATTTTATTTTATTTTATTTTATTTTATTTTATTTTATTTTATTTTATTTTATTTTATTTTATTTATTTTATTTTATTTTATTTTGTTTTATTTATTTTTTATTTAATTTTTTTTTTTTATTTTATTTTATTTTATTTTATTTTTAAGTTATTTACTTTTATTTTATTTTATTTTATTTCATTTATTTTATTTAATTTTTTATTAAATTTATATTTTTTTATTTTATTTCATTTATTTTTTATTTTAATTTATTTTATTTTTCATTTATTTTTTTATTTTATTTTATTTTATTTTATTTTATTTAGTTTATTTTATTATATTTTATTTAATTTAATTTATTTTTTCTTTTATTTATTTTATTTTATTTTATTTTCTTTTTATTTATTTTCAATTTTATTTGTTTTTTTTATTTTATTTATTTTTTATTTAATTTTATTTTATTTTTTTATTTTTTTTTATTTTATTTTATTTTTTTTTTTTATTTATTTTTTTATTTTTTTTATTCTATTTTATTTTATTTAATTTTATTTTTTTAAATTTTTTTTCTTTTATTTTATTTTTTTTTATTTATTTTATTTTATTTTATTTTTTTTATTTTTTTTTATTTTGTTTTATTTTTGTTATTTATTTTATTTTATTTTATTTTAAGTTATTTACTTTTATTTTATTTTATTTCATTTATTTTATTTAATTTTTTTTATTTTATTTAATTTTTTTGATTTTATTTCATTTATTTTTTATTTTATTTTATTTTTAAGCTTTAGCTTTCTACTAGACATTCCATCAATTTCGAATCTCATCAGAAGCTCATCATAACTATTTTTGGTGATTTTTGATTATTTTCGAAATTATTTTATCAAATCTCAAGTCCAATGATCTCTAGAAAACTATAGTCAAGATCTTGTTTACTGTTCCATAGCTTCATCTTAGTTGTCTTCAACACAATTTCAACTAAAGAAGTCTACCGCTTTGTCTTCTTTTTTGAACCCTGTATATATTTGTTAGTAATCTAAGTTCATCAGCAGTTACGAAAAAAACTGTAGGCGATCTGACGAAATAATTCCATACCTGGACTTCATACAGAATCCACTCCGATTGAACGTTCTCTTTTGAGAGACTGTTCTGGCTATTTAAAAAATCAGTTCTTACATTTTCCTAAAATTTTCAAAGCCTTAATGGCTGCCGAAGACACTTCGAGCTATGTAAAATTTTTCAAACTTTCTCATGAACCATTTTAAAGGTTGTAGTTAAAGTAACTGTGTTGTAAATATTGTTTAAAAATATCAAAAAATAGAAAAGAAGTAGTGAGTTGTAAAATTCTCTCATTTATTAAAAAAAAAATTTAAATACTTTCCATTAAAAACCATTAAAACCCGTTAAATTATTAATTGGTATGAGTTTGCAAAAATATCAAATATCATACAACTGGCAACCATGCAACAATACATCACCACATTTACAAACGCCGCTTTCATTCACTTTTTCAAATGCAGTGCTGTTGAAAAAAAAGCCGAATCGATCGGTTTAAGCGCGTATTGTTGAACATGAATGCGAAATCGCAATTCTAAATGCGCAAACAGTAATTCTCAATTCGTTTTTGTGCTGACTGAACGAGTGCGCTTTTCGCCGCCAAAGTCATTGTGGCAAAAAAAAGGTGGTGAATGTGGGCATACACAGTAATATATGTAGCTATTATGTACTGCAATGTTATCGGATTTACATACGTAGGTACATATACCCTGGTTGGTGCTAAATTCAATAAATATTCACATTTGTGTATTTCTCACTTTAAAACCTAAAACTGCACACTTTTAACTGTAAACTTGAATTGCAAGTGGTTTTGAAATTTTTAGTTGATTTTACAACTTTTTCGATTACAAATTATAAAAATTCATTTACCTTTAAATTTTAAGTTAGTTTTTATTGTACACCATACGGTATTGTGCTTTGAACAGTTGCGAATCGAACAAAGAACTCATTTAAGTCATAGGTGGGAGCATAGACAGCAGTTAAAGCATTGTAATGACATATTTAAATAATAATTGGCAAGTGGTGATTTAAACGGAAACTGGTATAAATGCACCAGACTGGTATAAACAGGTACATATATATTTATGGTAGTTTAAGGAAGTATCTACATAAATAATTAAAGAATGGTGAAACGAAAACTGGTATAAATGTAGCAAACTGGTTTAAACTGGTATAAACGGGAATATTCTATTTATGTCATTTATATATATTTATATTAGTTGAGATAGATATCTGTATAAGTAATTGAAGAGTGGTGAATATAACGAAAACTGGTATAAATGTGTTAAAATGGTATAAACAGGTAGATATAGAATGGCTTTAGAATTTAGATATAGAATAGTACGTCTTTCTAATAGTCAAGAAAGGTGTTTATATAAATGATTGAAGAGTGATGAATTGAGAACTGGTATAAACGCATCAGACTGGTATAAACTGGATGATATTGAATAGCACGTATTTATAATAGTTTAAGTAGTAGTAGTGTATAAAGAATGGTGGATCGAAAACTGGTATAAATGCAGCAAACTGGTATAAACGGGAATATATAGAATAGCTTGTATTTACATTAGTTGAGATAGATATCTGTATAAATAACTGGAGAGTGCTGAATTGAAAACTGTTATAAATGTATCAAACTGGTATAAACAGGTAGATATATAATGGGTTTAGAATTTATAATCTTGGTAATTGTTAAGGAAGATACCTATATAAATAATTGCAGAGCGATGAATTGAGAACTGGTATAAACGTATCAGACTGGTGTAAACAGGAAGATATTGAATAGCACGTATTTATAGTATAGTTCTGAAAGGTATCTGTCAGATCCCTGATATCGAACTCGATTTCAAACATACGTTACTGATTTTATGTGACGTATCGGCAATAGACTAAGGGTTGCCACCTCATTCAAGGTGAGAAAAGGAATGAATTGCAAAAAAATAAATAATTATGGTTTGTAGTTCAAAATACGTTTGGATAGGAATGCCATGTGAAAAGTAGAGCTCCATTTTATATTTCCGTCAGAGATATTGTAGCGTTACCATATGTTTGAGATTTGTAAATTAATAAAGAAATAATACTAAATTCAAAAATATGGGTTAAGAGTTTTAATAAGACTTATAGATGAATATATTTTTGAACAACGATTAACGATTCAGATCGTCTTCAAAGTTCTGGTATATAGAAAGTAGGCGTGGTTGTAAAGCGATTTGGCCTATTTTCACAACATATCATTGGGATGAAAGGAAACTATCACAAACCAAGTTTCATTGAAATCGGTGGAATAGTTCCTGAGATATGGTTTTTGACCCTTAAGTGGGCGATGCCACGCCCATTTTCCATTTTGTGAAAAAATCTGAGTGCAGCTTTCATCTGCCATTTCTTATGTGAAATTTAGTGTTTCTGACGTTTTTAGTTAGTGAGTTAACCCACTTTTAGTAATTTTCAACCTAACTTTTGTATGGGAGGTGGGCGTGGTTATGATCCGATTTCTTTCATTGGTTTGCGAGATATATACAAATAACCGATTTGGGGGCGGGGCCACGCCCACTTCCCCAAAAAAATTACATCCAAATATGCATCTTCATAGTACGATCCTTTATTCCAAATTTTACTATTATAACTTTATTTATGGCTTAGTTATTGCACTTTTTGTATTTTCGGTTTTCGCCATTTTGTGGGCGTGGCAGTGGTCTGATTTTGCTCATTTTCGAAAGCAACCTTCCTATGGTGCCAAGAAATAAGTGTGCCAAGTTTCATCAAGATATCTTAATTTTTACTCAAGTTACAGCTTGCACAGACGGACGGACGGACAGACAGACATTCGGATTTGAACTCCACTCTTCACCCTGATCACTTTGGTATATATAACCCTATATCTAACTCGTTTAGTTTTGGGTGTTACAAACAACCGTTATGTGAACAAAACTATATATTCTCTTTAGCAACTTTTGTTGCGAGAGTATAAAAATGTTGCCATCTATTTGAATTTAATTTTGATAAGTGTTGCCACCTTTGTCATTTTTCTTTCAAAACATAATATTTACTAAATTAAATACTAACTTACCTCAGAGTCTTTTCATAAAATAAATTCCCGTTAACTAACTTCCCTAAGTACCCCTTTGTCAAGTCCACACCAACTAGCCATTTTCATATACAATTGTATTGAGCGCCTTTGTGCCTGGGCAGCCTGCGGTGGCATTCCATCAATGAATGCAATGAAAACTTCAACTCCACAGTGTAGCAATCAATACCAGCAGTCGGCAAAGGAGTCAAAGCGAAGAGTGTGCAATTGTGCGCGTATCGGAACTCGATTCTAGAATTGCCAAATTGTTTGAGCCGGAAAGTTTCTGGGTTTTTCTTTATTTTTTTAAATTTTTCCTCCTGGAGTTTCGAGTTTTGTATCGTTTTTGTTGTTGTTACTTTATCATCAGTTGATTTTGCGACTTTTTGTGTTTCTTTTTCGAATGGTTGTTGTTATTTTATATTTCTTCAATTTGTTTTTGTAGTTTAACTTGTTTTACGCTTACAGTAGAATTCTTTAATATTATTTTTTTAATTTTTTGGATTTTATTTTCATTTCTTTTTATTTTTATTATTTGTTTTCGCTTCCAGTAATTTTATTTTTTATTTTTATTTTTATTTTTCTATTTTTTTTTTTTACCATTTATCGGATAAAGCGAATTCCAATGGCTTGCCCGGTTGTCCAAAGTCATTTATGTATCTGTGTTTGTTGGTGTATGCTATAAATGCTAAAATCACTCAGCAGCCAGCCACTTCGTTGGTAAAGTTTTCACCAGAAAACAACTGCAAAAACAACAAATGGAAAGGAATTGAGGAAATGAAAAGCATTTTTGATCTTTTCCGCGGAAAATTACTGCGTTTGGAAAGATATATGTACTTATGTGTGTATGTATGTATATATATATATATGTACATATGTATGAATGTAAGCGTATTTTCAGCCCGCTTCAAGCGCTTGCCGTTCTTAATATCATTTCTGCTATTTCATTTCACTTAACAAGTGGAGTTTTCAATTTATACAAGATTTTTTCGGCGATTTTTTCGTTTTTTCTGGAAGCGAAACTTTTACGCTCTTGCTGTTGTTGTACAATTTTTGTTGTTGCAGTATTTTTTATTATTTTTGTACTTTTTCGTTGTTGTTGTTGTAATTATACCCTGAACAGGGTATATTAAGTTTGTCACAATGTTTGTAACACCCAGAAGGAAGCGTCGGAAGCCCTATAAAGTATATATATAAATGATCAGTATGTTGAACTGAGTCTATTTAGCCATGTCCGTCTGTCTGTCTGTCCTTCAGTTTTTAAGACATCGTTTTGAAATTTTGCAGATGTTATTTTCTCTTCAAGAAGCTGCTCATTTGTCGGAACTGCCGATATCGGACCACTATATCATACAGCTGCCATACAAACTGAACGATCGGAATCAAGGGCTTGTATGGAAAACTTCCGCATTTTACTAGATATTTACACGAAATTTGGTGTGAGTTATTGCTCATAGAAATAATTTAATCTCCGAAAAAATTGTTCAGATCGGTTCACTATAGCATATAGCTGCCATACAAACCGAACGATCGGAATCAAGGGCTTGTATGGAAAACTTCCGCATTTTACTACATATCTTCACGAAATTTGACATGGATTACTGCTTAAGGTAATAGTATAATCTCCGAAGAAATTGTTCAGATCGGTTAACTATATAACCTTAATGTTTTTAGCAAACAACCCGGCTAAAAAGAATTAGTAAAATGTTTTCTCTTTTTTTACTTACTTTTTCTTACGTCTTTAGATTTGCTTAAACACATAGTTACTAAAAGCAATGCACCTGTGAAGGGTATATTTGCTTCGGTACAGCCGAAGTTAACGTTTTTTCTTGTTTTTTTTTTTTAAGTTGTTGTTGTAATTTTTTGTTGCTCTTGTTGTAATTTTTTGTTGTTACTCTTTTGTTATTGTTGTTGTTGTTATTGCCGTTGTTTGTGGTAATCATGCAAACCATTTGTTTACTTAATCATTTCATTCTCGTTGCGTTTTTCGTTTCATTTGCCACACTCAAAAGTTTCTCCTTAATTTGTGCGCTGCGCTCAAGTGCTTGATGGACGCAAACGAACGTACGTACAAATAACGGTATACCTAGTATGCGTAGAAGGCCACTCATCTCATGAGGCGGCGCGTATAAAGTGTGGCAATGCGCTATTAGTTGCCACAGCTCGATGGTACGAAAGCTAGTGGCACAGGCAGATATACTTATATACATATATAGAGAGAGAGAGGCTTGTGTGTTTGTGCGTTGGCTATTAATTGAATTGGTGGCAATTACGTTTGGCAAAAACTTTTCGATCCTTGAGCGGGAATATTTTTGGCTGGTCGTCCAGCAGCGCGCACTTTTCCTTACTACTGCATGGATGAGAGGCGCAACAGGGAGGCAGGCAGCCAGGATGCGACAAATGCATGCCATAACACTCAGCTGCTCGCGCTTTGTTCTGAAACTTGCGTGGAGTGCGTAAATAAATAGGCGTTGCTTGCAGCATTTCCAAACACATACATACATATTTTCCATACAACAACAAAAAAAATGGCCGCACATTTACTAATTATTTCATTAATTAAATACATTTACGCAAAATGTTGCAAATAAACAAATCCATTTAAAATTGAATGTGAAGTGTGGCCACCGCCAAGTGTTGTGTAAGTTAGCATTTGCATTAATGCCACTGATTGATGGCACGCGCACACGCACACGCACACACACACACACTGTTATATTTATTTTCCGGCAGCGCGCTTGTAAATTCGGCAAATGGTCACTTAACTTGAGATGGAATCCATTTAACTGTGCACTTCTGCGTACACTTCAAACAATTTCATTAAATGTTTATGGCAGTTTGAATCGGTTTTTATTGGCAACTCAAGGTATTAAAGGCCATGTGAAATGAAGAATACATATGCACGCAGCTTTCATACTATATACATATGTATGTATACAGCTGGATGGTGTGAGTTTTCATGCGAGCACTTGAATAGAAAATTTTTGCGTTCTAAAATACCCAGGAGAGAGTTGTAGTCGGAGCATGCATTTAAAACTCAAAATTAACTTAATTGAGTCAGTTGGATTGTGTTCAGACAGGATAATTGAGCTAATTACTGACTAATTGACTCACAATTAACCATAAAAAAAGAAAAATAAGTTCCGATCGAAGTTAAAATTTCAAATGATAACTCAAAACTAACTTAATTGAATCAGACAGATTGTGTTCAGACAGGTTAATCAAGATAATACTGATTAATTGACTCAGAAGTAAAGTTAAAAAATAAAAAAACTCTCGATTTATGTTTTAATGCAACTCAAAGATATATTAATTGAGTGAGAAGGATTGCTTTCAGACAGGTTAATTAAGTTAATTACTATTTAATTTGCTCCGACTTAACGCTTAAAATGTTAAATGCATTTCATTGAAGTTTTAATAGACAACAATAACTCAGCATTATCTTAATTAAGTCAGGCAGATTGCGTTCACACAAGCCAAATAAGCTAATTGCCGCTTAATTGACTCAAAATTAACAGCTGAAAAGAAAAAGTCTTCAATCGTGATTGTCAAACGATACACAAAAATTTGAATGAGTTGAGTCAGACATATTGTGTTCAGACAGGTTAATTAAGAAAAATACTATTTAATTGACTCAAAATTAACATCGAAAAGAACAAGTCTCAGGCTTGAAGTTTTAAAGTCAAACGATACACCAAAATTTTCTTAATTGAATGTGACTGATTGTTTTCAGTTAGGTTAATTAAGCTAAAAAATTGTCTTAATTGAGTGAGGCTGATTGTGTACAGACATGTTAATTAAGTTAATTACTTAATTGTTTAAAAATTCACCCAGTTGAAGTTCTGATGTCAAACGTTAACTCAAAATTATCTTAATTAAGTGAGACCGATTGTGTTCAGACAGACTAAAAATCTAATTGCTGCTTAATTTACTTAAAATTAACGCTAAGAAACAAAATCAGATTTTAGTTTTCATGTTGAACAATAACTCAATATTACCTTAATTGAGTGGTGAGACCTGACTAAAAACATTGAGCGTTCAAAACTGTGCCTACTAGGTATCTTCGCATACAAATTTGCCGTTAGGTCCTGCATCGACACTATATGTTTGTACATTTTTTATGTAGCCAGCAACTCTTTCCCATGGCTATATGGAAAAAGACCAAAGAATTATTGCCTTTCAACCAATATTTGTACAACTCGCCGCACGAACGAAAGCATCGATTGAAACAAAGCAATTAATCGGCGTGAAAAAAACGGCAACGAAGCGTTGGTATGACAATGCTAGTACCGTTATATGAAACCACTATTTTTTCCTGTTTTTTGTTTGCATTTAAAATTTCAACAGTTGCAATTCATTCAATTTATTTGCATGTTTGCATGAAGGCCACGGGAGCGAGCGATTCGGAAGAGACAGTGTAAATGTGTGTTTGCAATAAAATCCTTCAATATCCCTCGTTCGAAATTCGCAGTGCCAATGTTCCCGGAATTTTACAACATGTTTTGCTCGCAATGCAAGCATTTTGTTGCAATTTTAGAATTAATTTTTACTACACGAATCGACACGGCCCCTTTTGCTACGGTTTGGTTTGAAAAATTTATTCGAAGCAAAGTAGTGAATACAAGAGGGGTAGAGGGATCGAAAGCGGCGGAGAGGAAATAATAAATTTGAAACTCCTCGGTACTATTTTCTTGTAAACTATTTAAATAAATGGAAATACCGCTTAATAACTCATTGATTCAGGTCTCCGAAACAAAGTTGTCAAAACCAATGGAAAGTCTTGAAAAATCTGAAGGTCTATTATAGAAAAGACGGGGTCATCTTTAAGCAGCAAATAAAATGAGACATTAGAAAGATAATTGAGTATCACTCTCAGCTTATGAGCTGATTTGAGCTGTTTTAAAAGTAGAATGGTCATATAGGTAAAGAAGTAAGTACCCTTTACTAACAGCAGGAAATATTGGATCACAAGCCGATCGGCCCCTTGGGTTGCTCGAATAAGTCAAAGGACCCCTTACTAAAAATATATGATCCTGTATATATAATCAGATGACCATAGTGATATTCTCTAGATATATTATTTCTAGTTTATGCTTGGGATGATCTCAACCTGGGCTGAGAAATCTAAAAAGGACTATCAAGTTTAATGTCTCTCTCTTGCTGTCTATCAAACTTTCTCAGACGGCAGGAGCTCCATAATTGAAGAAATCTTCAGACAAACATCCGTCAAATAGTTTTCAGAAGTCATAATTATTGGCCCGGTATAATCAAGGTCCTTTCCGTTTATGTGGATCAGATTGTTGACGGACCGCTTGTTCTCATCTGGTGTTGTTGGAGAATAACAATATTGGTGAGAATAGAAAACAGGATTATAGTAAAAGGATCAGATATATGTCAAAGGATGAAGGACCTGAGCTCTTTAGTCAACAACGGTTCGTAAAAAGCAGTCAAATTTACTACATTGGATTTTTAAGATAGACCTATATTTCTTTGTAAACTTTCATCAGGGTTCACAATCTTTTTAGTCCCTCCGTGCTATACTTTCATCTTCATTTATGTTATACGGACTTTCTAGCAAACGGTGAATTGAGGTCTAGAAAGTTTAATTTCATCTTTCTCTAGTGTTAAACATTCTCGTTGATCTCAGGGCCGATTAGTTAGTTCAAATATTGGTTCATGCCTACCGTCGATGTTGTCAGGAAGATTGGTGGAGATAACAGTTCCTAGCTTTACTTCTTGATACGAGGGCTGCTATATATTTTTTTGGCCTATGAAACAATAAGTGTTGCCAGGTGCAATCTGACATTTCCAATGGAAAGTTTGACATTTTTATACTCTCGCAACCTGTTGCACAGAGTATAATAGTTTTGTTCACCTACCGGTTGTTTGTGTCACCAAGAAATATAAGAGTTAGATATGGGGCTATATATATGTACATAAATGATCAGGATGACGAGTGGATTTGAAATCCGGATGTCTGTCCGTCCGTCTGGCGGAAACCGAAAATCTATACAGTGTCATAACTTTTATGGCTTAGTTATGACACTGTATAGATATGAAAAATGAAATTTGGAACATAGCATCCCATTAGCGAGGGGCACATTTGGATGTAATTTTTTTGGAAAAGGTGGGCATGACCCCACCCCCAAAGAGGTTTTTTGTATATAACTCGCAAACCAATAAAGTTTATTTTAGCCATTTCCTTATACAGTCCAAAAAATGAAAGAAATCGGATAATAACCACGCCCACCTGCCATACAAAGGTTAGGTTGAAAATTACTAAAAGTGGGTTAACTCACTAACGAAAAACGTCAGAAACACCAAATTTTACATAAGAAATGACAGAAGGAAGCTGCACTGAGATTTTTTTACAAAATGGAAAATGGGCGTGGCGTCGCCCACTTATGGGTCAAAAACCATATCTCAGGAACTACTAGACCGATTTCAATGAAACTTGGTTTGTAATAGTTTCCTTACATCCCAATGATATGCTGTGAAAATAGGCCAAATCGCTTCACAACCACGCCTACTTCCTATATACCAGAACTTTGAATACAATCTAAGTCGTTTACTTTACAATATAGAAAGTAAGTACTAGTGAAGATATCGGCGCAGAACTTTGCACAAATACTATGTTAATAGTGTGGCAGCCCCATTCTAAAAATCGCCGAAATCGGACCATAGGTTTTTAAGGCCCCATATATAACCTAATATAATGGTTTCCAACTTTTAATGGACTTTATACAATATATATGACGAATATGTGGGTCAAATTGTGTATTATATAATATAAATAAAGTTAAATAAATAAATTGCGAGAGTATAAAATGTTCGGTTACACCCGAACTTAGCCCTTCCTTACTTGTTTAGCATAACATCACTCAGAACGTTTTGTCATTTAATCGTGAATTGTTTTATTTACAGGGAATTGAAAAATTCATCTCGGCCAAAAAATTGAATTAACTCGTGAACATTTTCGTGCGATCATTTTTCACAACTTTCGACGTGGATTATCGCGACAATAGTGCATCGATGAACTAAAATCTTTGTATGGCTATGAAGCACCATCCTATAGCACTGTGAAAAACTGGTACAACGAATTCAATCGTGGCCGACGCTCGCTCAAAGACGTGATCCTCCGTGAAGGTCGTCCAAAAACAGCCGTTGTGCCAGAAAACATCGATGCCGTACGTGAACTGATAATGCAAGACCGTCATGTAACATACATACCTTTAGATAGAGGCATGCCTATGCATTTCTCCCACCAGCATACATTCGATATTGCATGAACACCTGGCCGTAAAAAAGGTTTGTTCTCGTTGGATCCCGCACAATTTGACAATCGCTCAAAAAAAGGCTCAAAAAAAGGCTCAAAAAAAGTGCTTCGAAAATTGGTTTGAGCGCATGCAAAAGTGTATAAATCTTGATGGAGAATATTTTGAAAAACAATAAAACCATTTTCGTTGATAAATATTCCGATTTTCATTCTTAGACCAGAAATATATATAGCAGCCCTCGTATTAATTATGGAAATTAGTCATATTAGCAGATTTTTGATGAAATCTAGGTTTCTGGGTTATGTTTCAAACATTTATCAAGATTTCTTTCGTCTTCAAATATTAATTCATCATAAAGTATATGACTGTAATTGATCTCTTGTCTGAGATTAACTTAGAGATATAATCAAGTCATCAATTTCCCTAGACCTTAATATAAAGCTTCTTTACAACATCCAGTTAAAAACATAACGGTATATACAAATGTATATGTTTCAAATTCTAATTGATTTAAATGTGAATTGGAATAAGTGTCCAACGCCATTCCCCACCACTCCCAAATTAGCGGCCACTTGATGTGTCGCTCATGCAATAACCACACCGGATATATGAAATCAACGCATCCTACAGCTTACAGCCACACTGCTGAAATGTATGTGAGTGCATTGTAGAGCCATCTGCCGCTGAGTCTGAGTAGCAATTGGAAATGTACTTCCGTTGCCGATAATGACATGGCCAATTGCTGTCTGAATTTTAACAAGCCAATCGCTAGCTGACTGCTTGTGACTCGACAGCCACCACAGCCACAGCCTGCCTGCCTGCCTGCCGAGATGCTCCAATGCGCTTTAACGAAGCAAAAGCTGCTCTTGCTCTGCCTTGACTTCTCACACTGCGTCAGTTCCGCTTTCTCACTTAGCGACTTTACAATTTAAAATGTTTTTCGATAAATATTAATGCGTTCTTCAAATGCAATCCTGCTGATGCAGCGCCAATCGAAGGGCGTATAAATTTACTAGTACTCGTACTGCTGTGGAGCACGCAACGTGGACACGCACGCGTCAGCGAGTCACGGCAACGCTTTAGATTGCTTTTTACGTTACTGAAGTTGGTGGAAATATTTCGCGATTATTTAAATGGAATTACCGAAAAGTTGCTGTCGAATATTGATGGTGTAATAATTTCTCGAAATGGACTTTTCTGAGCCAATTGGAGCTATCATTTGCTAAAATATGAACATTTTCAAAATATTTTTAATCAGCATATTTCGTCGATTGCTGTTTGAAAAGAATTAAGACACTAAAAAGAGATTTCCTTGACTTTATTTCAGTTTCCATTTCCCGTTTCCATTTTGGTAAATATTTCACCGAAGTTTTTTATGCATAAAATATACTTTGATCATATACCGTCGTCGAGTTTGTCTTAGCGAAGATCGTAATTGTTTACGAGATGAGCCAGATGATCCATGACTTGTTACCTGAGCTGTCAGTTAGTAAGACCCAAGGGAGACACGAAAACTTTTAACTATTTTAGATCTAATTAATATCCACTGTATTCCCCAGATCTACTCATTCCGCCATCATTCGTCGCAAAGAGGATCAACATTTTATAGATATTTTAAAAGTTAATTCAGAGCTTTCCATTGCAAGCAACCAGCGACCTCATTTGATTTGATTTTACTGTCTTCTGACCCCAGATCAATTTCATCTTTATTATCAGAAGGTTTTCATAATATTTTTAAAAAATCAGGAGGTAGAGTTTCCTAGATAGAAATATAATATTCGACTATTCTCGAAAGTATGATTATAAATACACCTTTCAATCCTTTGTTGAGATTAATTCTGACAGAAGTGAACTCACACTAAGGGATCAGAAAACCGTTGGTTTGTCTTGATATTGAAATTTGAATATTTTATAGACATTCCATGAATACTCGCAAATGTTATCACAAGTTTTCTAAATTTTTCTCTCTATTAGTGAATGTATTAGGTTGTCAAATATCTCCCTTCCTTTTGTTCTTTACAAATCCCCCTTTCTCATTTGCGAAGAACTCGGATAGCCACGTTTCACAAGCCTCTTTTGAGTTCAACTTTACACCACCAAGGGCGTTCGTCATGGACAGGAACAGGTGGTAATCACTTGGCGCTATGTCCGGGCTATATGGTGGATGCGATAAAACCTCTCATCCAAGCTCCCGTAGCTTCGGACGAGTCATCAATGAATTGTGTGATCTGGCGTTGTCCTGAAACATCAAACTTTTTTGTGTATCCAGCCTTCTGCAGATAGTTTAAAAGGGTTTAGTGACTAACTTCTATCCCCTGGGCGATGTCACGAGACCCCACATGCCGGTCTATCTCGATATTCTCCATGATTTGATCGGTATTCCTCGTCACAGGTCTTCCGCCGGCTAGTTTATCCATGGTGTCGTTTTCACCCGCTCTGAATCATCGAAACCATTCCTCTGCAATTCGAAGTGATAGAGTATCATCCGCCAAAACACCATTAATCTCACGGAACGTTTCTCTAGCGGATTTGCCTTTAGCGAAGGAAAACTTAAAAATAGCGCGAATTTCGGCGTGAACTCCATGTTTACACGTCTATAACTGTTGAACGCAATATCCAAACTAATCATGCATAGCGTCGTTTTGTAGGTTATGTCAAGACCTTTCAAAGATGTATAGTATTGCCAGATACGAGCTCTGTAGCGCTTTATACATAGCCGCGAAATTCAAAAGACAAAAAGGCGGAAAGGAGTTATTTGACAGAATCTCATCAGGAGATATGCTCAGACAAAACCAGCCGACGTTACTGCTGATACAGTAATATGGCAAAAGGTCTGACATAAAATAATACATAAGTTTGGGCTGGGACATGTTTTGGTTCAAGTTCGGTACGTGACGCGATCTCTAGGCTCTCAGGTGAGATCACCAATATTTTTGGAAGGTCTCTTTATGTAACTAGACTAGTTATACTTTATTGGAAACATTACAAGAGACTTTTTAGAAATTTTAGAACAATTTTAAAGGCGAAAGTCCATTTTTAGACTTTGGTTAATACCTGAAGACACAGATTTGGTACTTGGAAAATATTTTAGGTAGTAAAATAGTTCATATGTTAGATAAATAACATTCGAGAATATACCTTAAGACCCAAGACTAAGAAATATTCGGCTACAGCAGAAATTAATATGAAGACTGAAAAGCCTTTTCATTGCCTATAGTGGGTCTGAGGTCTGAAGGCATTATATGGATTTTAGAATTGACTTTTTCAACGTTTGTTGTTGAAACGTCTTTCAGAACTAACATAAAAAATATCCGCTGACAACAAGAGCTCTAAGAAAGCTTTCTCAATAATTATTAAGGTTTTTCTTTGAGAAGGTAAATAAATATTTGTTTTGTGATTATGGACTGATCTCTCGCGGGTTAGAAAATTTATTACAGTACTAATAATTCGCAAAATCAAACTTTATTTAACAACGTTGAGCGAAATCGATTCACAACCACGACTACTTTCCTTATAACTCAATTTTGAATTCCATCTGAATCCTTTAC
Organism: Zeugodacus tau; assembly: GCA_031772095.1. NCBI lineage: Eukaryota > Metazoa > Arthropoda > Insecta > Diptera > Tephritidae > Zeugodacus > Zeugodacus tau. Next base: position 54,507,371 of record CM062653.1, on the reverse strand, counting down.
TTTATAATATATACATTAGGGACCAATGATGATAGCGAAATAAAACTTTACACAAATATTGTATATGGTCTGTGGCATCACTTGTGAAAAAATTGTCGAAAACGGACTATAACTTTTCAAGGTCCCAGATATCGAACATGTTGAACTCAGGGCCTAAGGTTAAATTTTAACCGAACATATGGGTAAATCTCTCAGATAATTAAAGTAATTCAGAGGAAATTGTTTTCTTCCAACAGCACAAATTATTATCCAAAAATTATTAAAATCGGGTCATAACATCTCCTAGCTCCCATATACATAATTATAGGTTAATCTTAGCAAAATTAAGTGAGCGTATAGTATTGGATATAGTGTACCTTGCTGGTGAAATTGAATGAAATCGGTTCAGGAATTACCTCAGCCCTCATATCTATATATGACGATTTTCGTTATTCTATTAAACTTTATGCCGAGTTTATGGGTAAATTTGTGCGTTATCTTAATAAAATTTCTTCAATAAATTGCGAGAGTATAAAATGTTCGGTTACACTCGAACTTAGCCTTTCCTTACTTGTTTTTATAAAAATTTGCAAGTTAATATCACCTATAAGCACTTCTGAGAGCATATACACCCATTAGAAATACATAACTCATATTCAGTCTCAACATTATTCTACTATTAACTGCAATCACTCTTCCTCACACTATTTTTGAGCTTTTTCGCACTTTCCCTTATTAAGCTCTCGCTAAGTGAGCGCTATTACCTTAAATTATCTCACCAACACATAAACGACTAAACGCGTTACCATCACGAACAACAACTACAACAATGCGAGTCAATTATGTGTTCTCTTCAAGCATTTTGTTTATAGACATTTACATTCTCAAGTTGAGTTTTTGCCATTTCGCGGTCGTTGGTCGGTCTAGCCGGGTGTTAGCTGCTACTAAAGCGTACGCACGCAGTACGTTCGTAGCTGCTCGATAGATTTTTAACAAAAATACACTTTTTAATCGATAAGCAAAGCGTAGAGAGAAGTGTATAAGAGACCGTGGCACTTAAGTGATTACTTGAAAGCATATAAAAATATAAATAAATAAATAAAGTGAACTTCAAAGAATATACTTTTATTTATTGGATAAAACGCCGCACAAGCAGCAAATAATAACAACAACAAAAATGACAGAATCAATGCCACGTGAGGTGAGTCAGTGATTGTGTGCTACGTCTCTCGCCAGTTTTCTCATTTCAATGACGTGTGTTGTTGTTCGTGTTAGCAGCTGAGCATTTGCAACAGTGAATGTGTCTCTCTGCATAAGTGGGTGTGTGTATGTTTGTGTTTTTATTATCAGCTGTTCACGGTGGGAGTGTGAGAGCATTCGCAACAGCTGTTTATTTTGACACATACGTCAGTCATCAGACTATTCAATTGATAAGACCGGTTAGCAGCATATTAGTGGCATTATGCGAGCAACAAATCGACATTGGTTGCGTGTGGGGCAAAGTTCAAGTTTAGGGAAATGTATTTTGGCCTATATTTTTCAATGGCAAAAATAATAATATTGACTAATTTTTTTTTGTAAATATTATTTATTTACATATACACATGACATTCGTTTGAGAGCGGCAATTTATCAATTAAAATCTATTAAATTTTATTTTGATTATTGCGACTATAAAAAATATTAAAAATGTAGGAAAAGTGATTGAAGGGTGATAGATCTTGAAATTAGAGTCATAATATCGTAGAAAATCTGCTTCCAGCGATTCGTTGTTTTTATTGTTGTTGTGGGGTAGATATTATTTTTAAATAATTTTGAGAAACACTACTAAGTTATGTCGGTATGTACATATGTAAATGGAGATCCGTTTCGGTTATAAAAATACGACTGTAACAAAATTTCGCAAAAATTAATGCCGATTTGAGCTACAGATAGAGAGTTTTATACACAAAACACAAACAAAGGTCATGTCTTAGACAATGTATTCAGAAATTTATAAAGTTCTAGAACCTCGTAATGCAATTTGGTGTAAAATTAATAAAAGAAAAAATGATTTGACACCGCAATCGTATGTATATTGACTTTAAAATAAATTTACTACTGTTTCCGAAACCTCTAAAATTAACTGATGTAATGGAAATCGATTCCATCTTACAAGGAGCGTTCAAAAAATAACGGGAATTTTAAAAATTTTTAGTTGTCAAATTTGTAGGATACAATATTCAGCTGTATTAATTGCTAACTTTATCTATGGGAGCCGCTAAGGTTAGACGTGATTTTATGAGCTTTGCGATTTTCGTTGCTTGGTCCGAGAATTCTTGGCATCCTTATTGTGTAGACATGACTCCGCTTGACATTTTCCTATTTCCAAAAATAACAAGTAAGGAAAGGGTAAGTTCGGAGGGAACCGAACATTTTATACTCTCGCAATTTATTGAAGAAATTTTATTAAGATAACATACAAATTAACCCATAAATTCGACATAAAGTTTAATAGAATAACGAAAATCGTCATATATAGTATATGAGGGCTAAGTTAATTCCTGAACCGATTTCACTCATTTTCATTACCAAGGTACACTATGTCCAAGACTATACGCTCACTTAATTTTTCTAAGATATCTCACATATTAACCGATATATAAGGTATAAAGCCCACAGTGTTTTTGAAAAACCTATAATAAGGGAGAGTTATGAACCGATTTTAACCATTTTTGGTACAGAGACAATAAGAAGAAAAAAATTTCCTCTGGATTACATTAAAATATCTGAGAGATTTACGGTGAAAAATTACCCTTAAGCACTGTCTTAAATTCATGTTCGATACCAGTGACCTTGAAAAGTTATAGTTCGATCTCAACAATTTTATATATGGGAAGTAGGCGTGGTTGTGAACCGATTTCATCCATTTTTCACACGTGTCATCAGGGTGTCAAGAAAATATTATATACCGAATTTAATTGAAATCTGTCGAGTAGTTCCTGAGATATGGTTTTTGACCCATAATTGGGCGACGCCACACCCATTTACCATTTTGTAAAAAATCTGAGGGCAGCTAGTTTCTGCTATTTCTTCTGTAAATGTTAGTGTAGTTGTTAGCTTAAGTAATTTTAGTTATTATCCGATTTCAAAAATGTTTATGCTGTGTAAGAGAAGTGACTGCAAAAAGTTTGGTTTATAGAGCTTTATTGGTTTGCGAGATATATACAAAAAACATATTTGGGGGCTAGAGGTACGTCGTTTTGCAAGCGTACGAGCTGAAATCGTGGAATCGAATGGGGCCTATTTTGAAGACAACATTATTTTTGAAGATTGAATGAATGAATGAAAAAATTCTCTTTATTTTTTTAACACGCCCTGTTTATAACGATTATCACCTCTACGTCTAATTTAAGATAGGTCTATAAAAGAATATGACCTACACTTTAATGAAAAATATTAAATTAAAGATTTTTAAAATTATCGATAGATGTCAACACTGTCCCAGAATATTTCAAGAACTAAAAGTCTTAATGATTATAGTATTAATAATATAATTAATTTCAACTTTTTTGTTAGGTGGCAACTCAATGGGTCTGATTTATAGACTTTCAGGATATTTACAATTTCCAATATTTATCATTTTGATCTATTTATAACATTGCATTTATTTGAAAATTGTGAATTTAATTCTATGTTAGTTAGTTTTATGGCAGACCTAGTTCTCGGGAATAAATTTGAACAAAATAAATTCCTAAATTATAAAATTTCTTAAAAAAATTAAAATAAAATCAATTTGCCGATTTTATGCTTCTCAAAGGCCACAGAAACTGAGAAGTATAAAGAATATTTAGACTACCTTTTATTTCTCGAGGAAAGGCTTTACTGTAGCACAACAACATTACTTCATGAAATTAACCTAATCTATCTAATCCATTACGCTTTCTTATCTCCTTTCAGTACGAGGACATACGCATTGCCGTGCCATGGGGCCACATAGCTGGACGTTGGTATGGCGATCGTAATATACGTCCCATACTCGCCATACATGGTTGGCTCGACAATCTGGGCACTTGGGATACGCTCATACCGTTGTTGCCACAACATGTCGGAATACTTTGCATTGATCTCACCGGCCATGGTTGCTCCTCGCGCTTTCCCGCAGGCGTGCCTTATCACGCACTCGATTACGTCAATCTGATCATACGTGTGATGAAGGAGTACAAATGGCAAAAGGTCTCCCTGCTCGCGCACTCACTCGGCGCGCTCATCTCATACCATTACGCTGCCTTGTACCCCTCGACGGTGGACATGTTAATCGCTGTTGATATCATAATTCCATATTACGTGCCACCAGATATCGAAATCCAATCGTTCCGTACATATACCGAGCGTGGGCTGCTGGAAGTTGAACGCGCTGAAAAGTTGGCGTTCCAAGAGCCGCCAACATATACGTTTGAGCAATTGAAGCAAGTGCTGTACGAGGGTTCACAGGGTTCGGTTGAAATGGATAACTGTGAACATTTATTAACACGTAATATACAGAAATCCACAAGATATCCGGATAAGTATTACTTTGCGCGCGATGCACGCCTCAAATATTATACGCGCTTATCCGCATGGCCGCCATTGCAATTAGAAATGGCTAAGCGTATCAAGAATGTGCCCTATCTAGTCATAAAGGGTAGTTTATCGGGTATGATACGAGCAGATTCTGATCAAATTATTGATGTGCTGCGACAAAATAATCCACATTTTGAGTACTACGAAATCGAGGGAACACACCATGTTCACTTGAATAATCCGTCGGCGTGCGCTGCGGTCATAAATCCCTTCATAAATGCCCATAGACCGGCGATGCCGAACACTTGGTGCGTTGATGATGATGAGAGGGCGCAGAAGCGTAGTGTGAGGGGTGGTGAAAAGAGAAAGAGAGCCAAAGGACGTCTGCGTTGGTTGAGGAGTAAACTGTAAAGGATCGGCTTAGCTCGATAGATCAAGTAGTCAAGTTAAATATTGAGGCAAATAAAAAATATAAACAAGTATTGTTTTCGAAGTGTTCGGTGATATACAATATTTGGTTACGTCCAAGTAAAATTTCAGTATCCAATTTTTAAATAAAATAACTTTTAAAAACTATGTAAAATTGTTGTTTAAATTTTTCATGGAAAGATCATTGATTACTAAAGAAAATTGTCAGAGATCCTAAATGTATACTAAGCTTTGGAATTGGAATGGTGAATTATTTTCTCTCATATCCCTCTCTTTCTTTTGTATGTTGAATATAGATGAAACGTTTGGTAATAAGTAGAATAGTTGTCGAACTCATGGTAACACAGAACTGAAGATCTGTTTCACAAGAAAATCTCTAATTAATGTTCCATACAGACGGTCTACGCTCACTACGATAGACTTCAGCTGAAAAATTGGTAGTCCTCTACAATCTCTAATTACGTAGACTGCACGGTCGTGGGAGTTATTTGATATCGGAGACATTACTTATTGGTTGAAAAAGATATATCAGCGAAAGAGAGATCGTCGTTAGATAGTCGATGTAAATACTAAGGGTCTTGAAGATCGGGAAGAGTTTTTTGTGCCCTAAGAATCACGGAACTAAGCCAGTGGGTTCATTCTGAAGACCTTATATAAAAAGTTCCATAAAATGCCATCAGGTGATCAGCAAATAATTAAAGCATCTCTTATATTCTATTACTGACTGTACAATCATACTATCTGAGTACGGTGTCAGGGATATGCGAACCACTACGTCATTAAAGCCAGAGGAAAATTCGAGAGTACACTTCGAGACATCATCCAGAGAGGACTAACCGTAGCAAGGAGATGGTGGCAATGGTTGGCTTTAATATCAATCCGTTCAAAAGGGCCACTTTCTTAAGAAGATGATATTAAGAAGGGGATCGCCTAGACCTTGATATCATGACCCTTAACGTCGAAACGGCTCTCCAGGCAATAACATCATTCGAAATAAATTCGGTACTGGTTCTGGACTATATCGAGAGGTTCAACAGCGTTGGTAGCAATAACAGCATAACCTTGTTCTGCATCCCTGGACACAAAGTAATTCAAGGAAACAAAATTGCCAACCAGCTGGAAAAAAAACGCTGCGGCTACCAAGCCAGTAGGGCCGGAACGCTTCATAGCAGTGTGTCGACATGTCCTCAGAGATTGCCTAGAAGAGGAGAAACGGGCAAGTAGGAAACACTACTGGCTGCAATTGCAGGGACTTTGCTACTACAATTTGTTTCCTTGCGACTATAACCAGAGTAGGTATAAACAATTTATCGCGCTCCCAAAAAACAAACCTATTGCAGGCTAAGAAGCCATCATACACAAACTAGAAATCTGCTCGTCGAATCAATGTCGAGTCTGCGACCTAGAAGCGGAGGCACCTGAACATCTACTCCTGCGATTGCTATGTAAAGGAGTCAAGCGGCCCCCATTCACTTTTATTTCCAAAGAGATTGCATCACGACGATTAGCACTGAAACACCATTAAGCTTTCTTGACTTGACTTGGGTTAAATGATATACTGATATAATAGGAGAGGGTACAATAGATCACAGTTCACAGTCCATATCTTTTTCTAATCTTATCTAATGTGAGTATTTTAGATGGACCAAGGTTATAATATTCAAATACTAGTTGGTTTAAGTTTTACGGCGCTTCTTAAACCTATTCTAAAGAAGCATATATGACGATATATTAAGTTATTTCTAAAAGATAATAATTAATTCTTAAATCAAATTTATTTTCGAATTTCCCGGAATGTGCTTCGGTAATCGTCATCCGAAATTCCAGGATCAATTTGGATAATTGATTGATACTTAAAAACATTCCAGGTATTTCATAGATCTGGAAATGATCCTGGAGAGTAATTTTCAGTGATTATCGAATCATATTTATCAACTCTCTTTCTCTCTCTCACATACTCTCGCTCTCTACTCTCATCTTATCGCAAACTCTGTCTGCTTCTAATCCCATCGAGTAAATTTACCAAATTTTCGCAAATAAACGTAAATCTTTCGTAATTTTATCCAAAGGTATTTGCATGTCGTCAAATATTTGACTTATTCATGGCTGTGGTTTTATCTGTTCACAAGGTAGACATGACTTAAAAAGTGTGCATGGATTAGTGCGGAGAGCGATGAGTTTAGCACAAGTTACTATCGCTCCGCAGTCAGCCACAGCCACAGCAGTATTATCGAGAAATTTATTACTTTGTGTACAAAATATGCACGGAGAGCGTGTAAAAAATGGAAGTGCTTGCCAAAAATCGTGTATTTATTTAAAGCAACCGAGGCGAAGACGACAGACAACTTTACCCATGGCAGCAGTAGCAGCGACGGCACAACTTGTCGTTCAAATGATTTCGTAGATTCATCAACGGCTTGTAAAGTAGGCGGTTGGTTGTTGTTGTTGTTGTAGCGCGCTTGGTGGAAGGAGGGGTAGAGGCTGAGTGGGTGCGCTGCCTGAAACAATAAAGCCGTTGCGAGGAAAATTGGCGACGATGAAATCCAAATTGCAACAACAACAACAAAAACTTAATGCACGAAGCTAGTTTATATGGTTACCGTTATGTATTATATATATATATATATACCGTTATCCACATGTATGTATATATGTATGTGTATAGATCGTTTTTGCTCTCACACTTGTCTCAGTCAGTGCATGCAAATCCGTTGAGAAATCGCTTCAATTGTTATTGTTGTTGTTGTTGTTGTTGTTATTGTTGTACACAAAAGCTGTAGCGAACGACAACAATGTGTTAAATTTAAGACGCTATTATAAATGACTATTTTAAGCTAAATAAATTGTTCGGCATTTACTGTTATGCTGCTAACTGGCTGTTATTGCTATTATTGTTATTGTTTTTTTCTAAACATGCACACTCGTATATCAATGGTCGTTGGTCCTTGGTCCTTGGTTTGGCAGTTCATGTTTCACGCTTTGTTGTTGTTGTTATTGTTCAGTTTCTTTTCTGTCTTCTTCAAGTCTCCACTTCTACTCGCTTGTAGCTTCCGCTTATTGTCGCTCTGTCCTTTGGTACCACCATTCACCTCTTGAGGCAGAAGTGCAGTTATATAGAGTATACTCGAGTACTTGCCGCCACACTCGTTTGAGTAATGAATGTGCCTTTGATTGGCAAATATTTTTGCTTTGTTTCGAGTTGCTGTTGCATGAAATGAATGTGTCAGCGCTGACATTAGCACCAGCCGTTTCTGTTTGACTTCACAATTCCAATAGTAAATGATTTTCGAGTAATTGAGTGAAACGGCATTTGGCAAACGAGCGACTATGCAGTCGCTGGAGTGGAGAGTGTGGGGAAGAGAGAGAGAGAGAGTGGGTGTATGAAAAATGTGTTTGTACGCTCTGCTTAACTGTAAAAGTAGTGCTGCGGTAATTTATGACTTCTATGGCATGTTTGCTGTGGAGGATATACTTTTATTTCCAAGTGTTGGCTTACGAAGAGTGTTGTAATTGTTGTAAGAAATTTTGTAGTTCTCAAATAACGGTATTCTGAAGTTTACTTTTGAGCAATTGTGTTATGTAATACGACTTTACAATTAACAAATTTATTGTGAGAGCTCGATTTCAAATTCTTACAAATCAAAATTGGAGAGTTGCGAATCGAACATACAACTGGTATAAATGCAAAAAACTAAGATCAAAGAGAATCTCACTTCCATTTGACAAACCTTGATATGGTATGAAGGGCACATACAACTGGTATCAAATTTCCAGACTGGTATAATTTGGTATAAATTTTATACCAGTTTAAGGAGCTATCCAAATAGGCTCTAGCATTGATTTGAACTGTTTTACTTTGTTGCTGTGTTCATTTGTAATTTGTGTGACAAGAGCGAAGAGCTCTAACATAGCGAATAGAAAACTGTAGAATTGAGAACCGTTACTATGTGATAGGAGGAGAGCAATTACTTGTCATCAACCAAATTGAAATTACTGATAGATTTTCTTATAAGAGACACATTCTCGGAAAGAAATCCAGAAAGCTTTCGGTGAAGGGTTTAAAGCTTAAGAGTCTTCACGTATTTCGTTTATTTAATTCTCTTTATAAGAGACAGATCGTTGCTTGATTTAATATCCCCTTAGGCGAAGAATATAAATTCACTCTCCTGAAACTTTCGTAATTTAGAATTATATATTTTTCGTCTACCTTTGGACCTATATGTGCTTTGGAATTGAGGAGTACTCCTCAAAAAATGTGGAGTACTAGGTTTTGGTATAGAGGAGAAGAGACTCTTTTGTATTAAGAACATCTATAATAACGAGTTTTATACATTACAAGTTATTTTATAACCTATAATGTTCTAGAAATCTTAAATTAGACACATTTTGACACAGAGTTGCCACCTACAACAAATTATCTCATCTTAATACTTAATTAAATATAACGAAAAGTCTAACAAATTTTTTAGGAAAATATTCTGCAAATAAAAAAATTTTGCAACAGAGTTGCCACTTAAAAAAAATTAAAATTCAGGAAAATATTACTGCAGATAAACCAAAAGTAAGGAGTTCAGAAATTATTTGAGAAAATAAATACGCCGAGTTTAAATTTAACAACTTTGGATTAGAGTTGCCACTTATCTGAATGAGCAAAATTTAATTTATTTTCAAAAAAATCTCCAAAGGAAGACCGATTGCGCAAATCACCAGAATGTTTAATAAGAAACTTAAATAAAACAAAAAAAATGTTGTAACAGAGTTGCCACCTATTGAAAGAAGGAAATTATATGATACTTAATATATAGAATAGCTCTATAGATTAAGAATAGAGCTAACGAAATCGAATTCTCAAAATATGCGGATTTTTTTTGAAAATATTTTGAAATAGAGTTGCCATCCATTTAAAAAAAATAAATTAAATGTGGTTTTATATAAACAGAATTAGAATAGAACTAACGAAACCCATTTGAAAAATATGCGCAGCTTATATTGAAAATATTTTGGAATAGAGTTGCCACCTTACGAAAAATTTAATCCAGAACAAAATATTAAAAAAATGTGCCTCAAACTGCTGGTGCAAAGTAGTTATATATTTGTTGCCACAAGTAGTTAATTGTAAAGTAATCAGTTTGCGCATTCATTACCGCATGCCGAGTAATTAAAATACAATTTTTTTAATTTATGCAGAGCGTAAAGCGACTCCCTGCCAGTAACAACAGCGAGGAAAACGCGTTGAAAGACTGTATAAATATACACTAACTCAGTTGTGTGTGATAAACTTTGCCGCTTATGGCATCGGCTGTACCGTTAAACACTGCATATGCGCGAATTTCTTGTCTTCCGCCATCATCATTAACATAAGCACAAGCGCTGTATAATATATTTTGTGTGCCTGTGTTCGAAGCGCCATTTTGTGCACTTGAAGCTCAAGCATTGTGTAGTGTTTTTTGAGTAAAATAATTGCGAAACAACAATTCATCGGCGTTGCATTTGCACATTTGCACTTAATTTAATTTGCAAAATGTAGTCGAAGTACATAAGTGAGTGAAATATGCAAATGAGTTGCATATGTGTACCGTTATAGTACTCAGATGAGCGCAAAGACTGGAAGCACACACACTCACTCATATGTTGCTTGCAATTTCGCATTTGTATCGCTTTTAATTTATGATAAACACACATAGTTGCTCATTGCTAACTCGCTATTATAATTGCGCTTTTCCTGCCTTTTAACGCCTCAATTCCCGCTTGTTAAGTGCGATTTAGACAAGTTCTTAGCAATTTGGAAATCTTTCTGAGCGCCTAAAAAGCGTTTCGAAGTATATATCTACACTACTTTTATTCCATCGCTTCCATCAGTAAATTGTTGTTTAATTGAGAAAAAACACACGTTTGCTCATGCAATTTACAGCACTTGGTGCGTTCAAAAAATAACGGGAATTTCGAAAATTTTAAATTTCGTCGTTTTGGAGATTCCAATTGCTTTTTTTAAGTTAAGTTAAGGGAACCTTAAAGCACCATCGCTTTACAAGCATAGGAGAAATCGATGAAATGGCCAAAGGGTATCGCAAAAATCAAATATGAGGAGTGCTTTGACGATTGCAAGAAGCGCTGGCATAAGTGCATAATATCGAATGGAGACTATTTTGAAGGCGGCAGCAATAATGTAGATGAATGATAAAATATTTTTTGAAAACAAGAAAATTCCCGTTATTTTTTGAACACATCTCGTACGCTTGCAATTAAAGAAAACACACACGCACAGCTGCGCTCGCGTGCATGCAGTCAATTTCCATTTCATTAATCCAATTTGCATAAAAAAGTTGTAAAATGAGAATTTATTGGAAGTTTTGGGCAAATTACTTCCGAATATTGTGAAGCTTTTATAGCGCTTGCAGATGCATTTATAGATATACATACATATATATAGAATTTGAACTACATATGTTTGTATTTGTGTGTAAGTGAATACCAATCATTCACCAAAGCATTTAAAAAGTTTAAGCCTTTTTTTAACTTTATAACAATTTTCATATTCGATGTAAAATTTTGTAATTTAGTGCTCGGTTCGATAGTGAAGTTCATTTAAAATGTAGCAGTTACTCCGTAAGTCGTGAGACGTATCCCAGCACAGATAAAATCTATAATAATATAGATCCGATAGAGGTCACACTATGGGTAAAGCTTTCTTTCTGGCTTCAAAAGCTACACAAAAGCTCTTTAAGCGATAATAAACTTTTATAACATTACACTTAGCGGCCAAACAAACAATCAGGGCACATATAGTGTCAGCTTTGAATGAAACTCTTCGGACCACTGCACGGAGGTAAATTGCCTTTGACTCTTTTTATTTGGCAAACCTTAATGAAACATTGAATCATGAAACCATATTATGTGCGATCGTTTAAATGGCAAAGAAAGCTAGAGAGAGGAGAGAGTTATTGTATGAAATCGTTTTTTATTCCACATAAATAAATAATAAGCTTTCCGGTCACCTACCTTGATTTAAGAAAGGTTTTCGAAAACTTGCAAGAAAAAGCTTCACATTTTATAACAAAAGAACTAGGGAGTAGGTACTAGTTTTAAATCCCTAAGTTCTAGAGCTCTTAGAGAGCAATATGTACATACAAATTGAATCAGGAAATTGTTTTGATGTTAGTTCATAGGTTGTTGAAGCGATGAAAAGATTAAATTCGTTCCTCCGAAGGAATGAACCCACTACCAATAGTTACTCGATAAATGCATGAATGACTTAATAAAAATAGATGATCTACTGAGGAGAAAGAGTATATAAGACTTGTAGCTTTTACGTTGAAAAGCTTTTTTGTCTAGGGTTAAATTATGACACGTAAAGTCATGAATAAACTCAAGACACGTATTTAGAGTTGAAGTTTATAGATAGTACTTAAGCTGAATAAACATTTATTATAGACCTTCTCCTTGGAAGACCTCCTTGGGTTATCCAGAAAAGCATATGTGTGAAAAACTTGGATTGACCTTGCCACTTATATGAAAATTGTATATTTTTTAAATTAAATTCAGAAGATAATATTATTATACATGGACTAGATATTTTAGACATAATTAATATAAAATAATTGTATTAAATATAAAATAAAGTAGGAAGTGGTTATTTTGAAAGTTGTGATAAAGTCGATATAAAACACAAAAAAAAATATTATACAAACAGTATCGAAGTTTATCACAAAATTACTGAGTAGAGTTGCCATCTTACAATATTAAATTTATGAAAATATGTGTATATTATGATTATACAGCTTTACTGAACAACTATGTGAGGACACAAAAAGTAAATATGTACACAGATAGTCAGGCGGCACTGCTGACTTTGTTGTCGCCAGAGATTAAATCCGAAGGCTTTAAGAACACTAACAGAAAAACTACACCTGTCCATAATCTGGGTTCCCTGCCATTGAAATATTATCGGAAATGAAAAAGCGGACGAGCTGACAAAATTTGGAGCCTCCCTAGAAATTGAATTCTACAGAAATTGAATTCTCTGCGGAGGAAATACCATGCCCATGGGGTACTATCCAGAGAGAGAGCTATACACATATTTTGAAGAAATTGCACAAAACAGATGGAAATCTATAACCAAATGTAAAATACCAAAGCAGATATGGACTAAATATGAAATGACAAAAACTAAGGGCCTATTAAATAGATTCAGAAAAAGCATACACCAACAAAACAGGGCAGTATTACTAAGGTCTTATAATAGGTTAACAAAATGGCGTATCTAGTGCTAATTGAGCCCGGAGAGGCTTACCTACCTACCTATAATACATGTTAATATGTAAACAAATTATGCACTTACCTTTATAGAAATTTTCGTTAATAAAAATTTTGAAAATCTGAAATGAGAAGAAAATTATTTATTATAAAATAAATGAAATTTTTTTTTTCAAAAATAAAATAAAATAGAATTTTAAAATAATTTAATGAAAAAATTATGGAATATATCTCATTAAACCCCAAAAATATTCGCCGCTCTAATTGAAACAGCCTTTGTAATAACTTACTATAGCTACCTACAAGTACACAGCTAAATTTTTTTACGTTTACAATAAAGTGTAATTTTACATGAGTGCGCATGTGTGTATGTGTTTTTGTATGCAATCTGTGAATGTTTATGTCAGCTTTTGACAGAAATAAATGTGTATAAAAGAAAATAAATCAAATGCACTGCTCTGTTTTTAATGGTTTACAATGCAAAAATTGCAACAATTTGTCACATACACCGGTTGTTATTGTTGTTACTGTATTTGTTTTCTTGTTAGCGCTTTTGAGAGCAAGTTCCCAGCTGCAAGCAAAATAAGTTTTCACTTTTTACTAAAATTTTTTTAAAATAAAAATTATGAATATTTACAGATGCTAATAATACACACACTCAAACAAATTTATTTGTAAATTTTCACTCATTAAATTCTATGAAATCTACGAAAAATTATCTCATAATTTCTATTTCCACAGAAAATAAATTTTTTTTGGTATGCCCCTGCGTATACGTGACATTTTCACCATACAAATTAAATTCAGTAATTTCCACACTCACACTCTCCAAAAACATAGCATACATTTGAGCGCACACTAATCCACACACACACACTGCCACATGCGATTACGCAATATATTACTTTGTGTCGCAAATTTCTAAGGTTGTCGCGCATAAATAGCATTTGTAATTTGCTCTGGCAAATATTGAACTAGAACGTGGCTCCGAGTATTTATCTTTCAAATTGTCGGCAAACAAGTAAAAATTGGTGTGTCATTTTTTTGTTTTGCATTTGGTTTGATGAGGAAATGCGCGCGCGCCTCTTGTATTTCCTTTGACAATATTGACATTCATAATTAGTATGCGCTTAATGTGAGCGCTTGCCAGTTGAAGGACGAGGGAGATGGCTTTATTTGTGAATAGAAATCGCATTTGCATATTTGACAGTGTACAGCAGAGGCAGTGGGAAGAAATATTGCATTAGAGTTGCTTTGATTTGTATAGAGAAATAGTGAGAAAAATTTATACTATTTGAACGAACCACAACATTTCATAAAATGTTAATAAAACTGACTCCACACAAACCCCTTAAAATTAAAAAAAATGGCGTCAAATTACCACTCAATTTAGACAAACCTGATTCGACACGACACTTCAAAATAAAATCAATCAAACCTCACAAAATCCCCAAAAATTGGAAAAAACTCGTCTCAGAAAACTACCACAATTTATACAAACTTGACATTACGTCACGCTTCAAAATAGAAACAAACCTGACCTCACAAAGTCCTCTAAAATTTAGACCAATCTGACCTCATATGCTCCTTCAAATTGAAAGAAATCTTATCATCCGTTACGCTTCAAACCAAAACAAACCAACCCTCATAAAACCCCCAAAAATTTAAACAAATCTGGTCTCAGAAAACCTTCCACAATTTATACAAATCTGACTTCAAATGACCCTTCAAACTAAAGACAAACCAAGCATCAGAAAACTCCCTCCAAATTAAGACAAACTTGACCTCACTTGACCCTTCAAAATTTAAAAAATTTAAAGAAACCTAACCTCAAATGACCCTTTATACTAAAAACTAGCGTCAAACCTCACCTTCCATTACTATTCAAACTAAAACAAACTAACCCACTTTCACAAAACCCCCAAAATGTAGACAAACCTGATCTCCGAAAACCTTCCACAATTTATATAAACCTGAACTTGATTGAAACAAACAACACCTCCCAAAACCCGCCAAACTGTATACAAATCTGATTTCAATGACCTTTCAAACAAAAACAAACTCAATCCACCGTGCTTGAAATCTCACCCACTGGCCAAAGTTCAATGACCTCAAATCAAAAAACCCCGGTCAAAGCTCATTGATCTCGACCAAAGGTCAAAGAACTCGACCAAAAGGTAAACAAACACTGAATAAAGGTCATTGACCTCGGTCAAAATGTAAACAAAACCCGACCAAAAGTCAATGACCTCTACCAAAAGGTAAACAAACCCTGACCAAAGGTCAATGACCTCAACCAAAAGGTAAACAAATCCTGACCAAAGGTCAATGACCGCAACCAAAAGGTAAACAAATCCTGACCAAAGGTCAATGACCGCAACCAAAAGGTAAACAAACCTTGACCAAAGGTCAATGACCGCGACCAAAAGGTAAACAAACCCTGACCAAAGGTCAATGACCTCAACCAAAAGGTAAACAAACCCTGACCAAAGGTCAATGACCTCAACCAAAAGGTAAACAAACCCTGACCACAGGTCAATGACCTCAACCAAAAGGTAAACAAACCCTGGCCAAAGATCAATGACCGCGACCAAAAGGTAAACAAACCCTGACCAAAGGTCAATGACCTCAACCAAAAGGTAAACAAACCCTGACCAAAGGTCAATGACCTCAACCAAAAGGTAAACAAACCCTGACCACAGGTCAATGACCTCAACCAAACGGTAAACAAACCCTGACCAAAGGTCATTGACCTCGAGATTAGGGTCATTAACCTTTTGGCAGGGTTTGTTTACCTTTTGAGGTTTCACGTGAAGTTTGGTTAATTTTTAGAGGGTCACTTGAACGTTAGAATTGTTTGGATTTGGAAGGATCATGCAATATCAGCTTTTTTACAATTTGAGGAGTCATGTTATGTAAGGTTGGTATAAATTTTATGGATATTTTAGGTTTGTTTTGTTGACCTGTGGTCGAGTTTATTAGGATTTTTTATTAGGTCTACAACTTTGCTTCCGCCGTCTTCCAATAGATGTCTCTAGGGTCAAGCACTGGTCGATTAAATCGATAAAATCGTTTTATATCGATCTTGGACATTTGTGTCAACACTAACCTAACAAAATATTTGTAGAGATCTGTTTGCATCCCAAACTTATTCTCAACTGAAAATGTCACTTTTTGAGCCGAATTCTTGACATTTGCGGGAAATTTTGCTTTTCTTTTTTAATTCCAAAAAAATGCGGCTGTGGCTCATCGACATTTGTAAACCTTTTTATACAAAAACAAATTCAATTTACAAAAAAAAAACGGCGGAGGTAAGATTGTAGACCTAATAGTTCGAAGTACTTTGGCAGGGTTCAAAGTTTAGTTTAGTTCAAAGTACTTTGTATTTTGAAAGCTCATGTGGAGTTTTTTTGAGGGATCAATGGAGTTATGTGAGGTCAGGTTTGTTGATAATAAGAGAAGTCACGGCAGGTGAGGTTTGGCTACATTTAATGAGTTCACATGAGGAAGGGTTTGTATACATTTTGGTGCCTTTGAAAGAGAATGTCTTCAGCAGAACATTTGCAGGTGCATGGATGTATTAAATTAATGTTTCTGTTATATTTATCAGGTATATTGTTAATAGATTGCACTTTCCTAAGAGTACAAATTGAATATTTTTGAAACATGAATGAAATCTAGACGACAATGCAGCCATCGAAATTTTAGCATGCAACTATTATTTACACTACTTCCGCTGCTTTATTAGATTTAATAAGCAATGTTTCGTCTTCTTTTCTACACCTTAAACGGACTCTTTAGAGGAAATAGCACACTTCTAAGTTGGTCACTGCGAAAAAAGTTGGAAATATTTTCTGTTAGAAAAGCGAAATGCGTTGACAAAGAAGCACACAAAAATTCGAAATTTCCGTGTCAATCTTCGTGGAGAATTTACAGAAAATTAGCTAAACAAGGAAGTGCGCCAGACAGAGCAGAAGTACAAGGATGCAAGCAGCAAACCGCGATTTAAACGTAAATGAAAAGCAACAAAACGAAAGAGACAATAAAGAAAAATATAATAAAACAAAAAAAAGAGAGAACAAGGAAGAGACGAAAAACACCAGTGACCTAAAAATTAAAATATTTCGAGATAGAAATGTCTGCTGACTGACAGTTTCGTAGCAGCTAAGTATGTATTTGTTGTTGTTGTAATGGATAATGAAAAAAATTGCAAAAACAAAATGACGACGGACATTAAAGTACGCTTTCGTGTGTTTTTGCTTTTGTTGTAATTTGCTCGTCATTCCTCCTGCACCCTCATCACGCTTTGGCTGGCTGCTGCTCCATATTTGTCTTCGTGTGTGTTTGTTGTATTTATATTATCTGCCCTATTCCACTTGATAGCTTTAACGTTGTATTTATTTCGCTCGCTTAGCAAGCTTCTCGCACTGCACGCTCGTCAAATGCTCGGAAACATGAAGAATTCAATTTTTATGCTATTTCATTGTGGAATGACTTCAAGTGCTCGAAGCTTTAAGAATGAAGTCAGCAAGGAGTTGGGCAATATCATGTTTGTGGCTTAAAAAAGACAACAACAACAACAACAAAACAAGACAATGGCATAAAATTATCAAGGAAGATACAATGAAAAAATAATAAATAAAACAACAACAACAATAGCAATTTTGTACCAAACAACAATTTCTTATAAAGAGAAACAACAACAACATCACTAAAAAACAATTTTGCTATTCCCTTTCCCGACCCCCCACCACCAGGGAATTTGTTACCAGCAAATTGTAATTTGTTTGCGACGAACACTGACAACTTGGCTAATGTACTTTCGCACCGCAATAGAATAAAGCTTAACCGTAAATTGCGGCTGTGTGTGTGTGTGTATGTTGTTGACGGGAAGGCTACGGCGAAATGTCTAAAGTTGACAGGCGTATTAGCAGACATTGTCAAGGCTGTAAAGTAAATAGTATTTGGTAAATTGATACAGAGGAAGCTCAGGTGTGCAATTTGCGAAGCTGCCAAATAAACTTATTTTCACAAACACACACATACTTAAATATAAGTGTGCATTAGCTCTGCTTGCATGATTGGGTAAATTTTGGAATGTCATGCTTTAAGATTTAATAAAATTAGGTCAAATAATATAAGAGCTCAGAATTCTGTGTGAACATGAAACAATAAACAAATTTAAATTATGTTAAAAAGTTTTTCAAAATATTGACAACCATTTTTAATCTCTCAAATCCTTCAAATATCTTTGATAGAAAATAAAGGGTTTTTCAAAAGTAGACCGATAGAGAATGGCAAACGACACCATATTTTTCCCACTCTTTTGACATTTCTCTGCAGTAAGGTTTGCCATTTCATCATGGAGATATACGATCCAACAACCAGTCGAATTTATTAATATCTACTACCGAAATTCGCAAATCAGTGGCCTCTACTTTAAGCTTTATGGTCTTCATAATCGTGGTGTCAGATCAACAATTGAGCGTCTAGTGGACAAATTTTTATCCAAAGGCACAGTACAATATGTTCCAGGTCCAGTGGGACAAAGAAGTGCCCGTAGGGTCGAGAATATTGTTGCCGCTAGCGCATCAATGGAGGAAGACCCAAATCAGTCTCTCACACGTCGTTCTCAAGCGTTGGACATCTCTGTGGCGTCGTTGCGGCGATTTTTGTGAAAATTTGTTGGAATACATCCTCATAAGATAAAATTGACGCAAAAACTGAACCCCTTGATCACCAGAATTGTCGTATATTCGTGAATTGGGCTGAGCAAATGGCTTGAAAATTATCCGGATTTTCATCGAAAAATCATCTTCAGCGATGAGGCATAAGCAAAAAAAATTTCGTTAATAAGCAAAATATGCGTTATTGGCAAGACAGCAATCGGCACGTACTCCATGAGTCCCGAAAAAGTTACAGTTCAGTGCGATAGTTCAAGACCGGCACGTTACTGTGAATGAGAATCGCTACCGCTCAATGATAACCGAATATTTTTTGTCCTAATAGGATGATATGGACTTGGACAATATGGGGTTCCAACTGCCACACAGCGAATGTCACAATCGATTTATTGAAAATCAAGTTTGCTGAATGTGTTATCTCACGAGATGGCCCAGTCAATTGGCCGCCTCGGTTTTTGTTTTCTTCTTTATAGTATCAATATCACATTTAGCTCATCAATTTAATTGGTGATAAAGTCAAATAGGTGGCAACTCTTTTCAAAACTTTTTAACCTCTTTACTTTGATACAGCTACCCTGTTGTGCGAATGGACGAAGGTGCTCCAGCTCTGAAAGAGTTCGATGCAGTACTCGCCGGAGAAAGCCGAGGAAGGGGAAAGAAGGAAGACCAGGTGGAGGGCGACCTAGTTCCACTAAGGATCTCCAACTGTCGCCGAACTGCGAGGGAAAGAGAGGATTGGCGCGCTATAGGCTATAACCGGCTAAACGGTTTCAACGACAATCATATCTCATCACATCGTCACTTTGATATCCATATTGCAGCTGTGATTTTAACATTTTAGAATGATACCATAAAAACGGATGATTTAATCGCTGAGAACTGGTGATTAAAAAGTTTAATCAAAAGCAATAAGCTTTTTAAAGAAGCGGTCCAATAGGAAGAGACAGTCTACATTATCTTGGAAACTCTTTTATTACGTCGGAGATCGAAAAAGCTGTCGCAAACACTCTTCTTTAAGAGTAAACTGCATTTCGACTGTAGTTGCTTCAACGATTGCCAAAGTAAGGCTTTCTTGTTAGCTCTTAGAGAAGCTATGAAAAGAAAAATCATTATGAAATCCAAAGTCATTCTGCTTTTTAACACATCTCATAGGAATGGAAAATATAAAAATAATATGAGAATCTCAAGTAGACTTTGTACCAAAACGAACATAACCTCACTTCACCATATAATATGTCGGTCATCTAGTAGCTCTTC
Source organism: Zeugodacus tau (assembly GCA_031772095.1). Lineage (NCBI taxonomy): Eukaryota > Metazoa > Arthropoda > Insecta > Diptera > Tephritidae > Zeugodacus > Zeugodacus tau. Next base: position 54,487,227 of record CM062653.1, on the reverse strand, counting down.
GAATACTTTGCTGCCTATGAGCTCTTCAATTGAAAAGCTATCACTATCCGATTACACCAGTCTATGTGACTTATACCAGTTGTTTGTTCGAGTTACTACTTACCAAAGCTTGATGAATTGATATCTTCACATAATCGTTTGCTTGTCTTTAAAATATGTACATACTTTCTTTACAAACTTTTTACTTTCTTTCCGATTTCTGTATTGTAGTTGCTATTTAAACACATGTAATCCAAACTTTCACTGAGCGAATAGCCAATCTAATATCTACTATTTATTATTTTTCTTTTGTGTCGGTAAATAAAATCGTATTTATTTATATACTATATTTACAGAAGACTGCAGCTATTCTTCCACAACATTTATATGGTACGCTTTGCTAACTGCATCTTGCAGTCTTCACTTCACTGTTACAGTTATATCTATTATCAATATATATTTTTCTTACGAGTATATACATATATATGTATGTATAATCATGTGATATAAAGTGGTGACAAAACATTGAAAGCAATTGATGTATAACGGGATTGAGTTGTCATGCTGCAATCGAAATGCTTCAGAGCGGTTAGTTCGAATGCTGCCAGAGGGCGAGAAAAATGTGAGACAATGAAAATTGAGAACTGCAGCAGCATGTCATACAAGTGTAAATAAAGTGTGTGAGAAATAAATAAAAATAGTAAAATATTTACGTGAGAAAGTGAAAAAGGAAAATAAAAAGAAATTTAAACAAGTAAAGAAGGGCTAAGTTCGGGTGTAACCTAACATTTTATACTCTCGCAATTTATTTATTTAACTTTATTAAAATTAAATATTACACAATTTGACCCACATATTCGGCATATATATGGTATAAAATCCATAGAAAGTTTCAAACCCCAGGGAGCCATGGGAAGTTATGACCAGATTTCACTTATTTTTGGCACGGAGACATTTTATAAGAAGAGAAATATTACCTCTGAATTTCTTGAAAATATCTGAGAGACTCACCTATATTGTCGGTAAAAAATTTATTCGAAGCTCTGAGGCCCCCATGTTCGATATATGGGGCTTTGAATACTTATGGTCCGATTTTGGCGACTTTTAGAAAAGGGTTGCCACACTATAAATGCAGTATTTGTGAAAAGTTCTGCACCGATATCTTCACTAGTGCTTTTTATATATGTATATTGTAAAGTAAACGATTCAGATCGTCTTCAATGTTCTTGTATATGGAAAGTAGGCGTGGTTGTGAACCGATTTGGACTATTTTCATAACATATCATTGGAATGTCAAGAAAATGTTATGAACCGAATTTCATTGCAATTGGTCGAGTAGTTTCTGAGATATGGTTTTTGACCTACAAGTGGGCGGAGCCACACCCATTTAAAATTTTGTATATCAATTTGAGTACAGCCCTTTTGTACCATCTTTATAATGAAATTTAAGGATTATGTTTGCATTTCTTTTAGTAACTATGCGTTTAAGCAAATCCAAAGACGTAAGAAAAAGTAAGTAAAAAAAAAGAAAACATTTTACTAATTATTTTTAGCCAGGTTAGCCGAACAATTTCTTCGGAGATTATATTATTACCTTAAGCAGTAATCCATGTCAAATTCCGAGAAGATACCACGTCAAATGCGAAAATTTTCCATAAAAGCCATTGATTTCGATCGTTCGGTTTGTATGGCAGCTATATGCTATAGTGAACCGATCTGAACAATTTTTTCGGAGATTAAATTATTTCTATGAGCAATAACTCACACCAAATTTCGTGAAGATATGTAGTAAAATGCGGAAGTTTTCCATACAAGCTCTTGATTCCGATCGTTCGGTTTGTATGGCAGCTATATGTTATAGTGAACCGATCTCAACATTTTTTTCGGAGATTAAATTATTTCTATGAACAATAACTCACACCAAATTTCGTGAAGATATGTAGTAAAATGCGGAAGTTTTCCATACAAGCCCTTGATTCCGATCGTTCAGTTTGTATGGCAGCTATAGGATATAGTGGTCCGATATCGGCAGTTCCGACAAATAAGCAGCTTCTTGTAGAGAAAATAACATCTGCAAAATTATAAAACGATATCTTAAAAACCGAAGGACTAGTTCGTATATATACAGACAGACAGACAGACGGACATGGCTAAATCGACTCAATTCAACATACTGATCATTTATATATACTTTATAGGGCCCACGACCCTTCCTTCTGTGTGTTACAAACTTCGTGACAAACTTAATATACCCTGTTCAGGGTATAAAAATAAGAACTTAGTTTTCTTCCGTGTGAAGAATATAAAAATAAGTGATGTAATATCGTCCACATTGTGGTTTATTATGTTCTACTGAAGGGTTAAACAGTTATCTTCGAATTATTCTCAAGACTCTTAGACGTGATCATCAGCTCAGTAAAAGTTAAGCCTTTTTAGAGCTCTTTAAACCAGACCAATATCCTAAGCACTACCTTTTGCATAGATAAATAAATACGATTGCCATGCCTTAATCACAACAAAAAAGTGCAAAAGGTCACTTAAATATATTAGAGACCATACGAAAACCGTTTTACCCCCTGTAGTAATTCTCTTAAGTCATAATTTTTTCCCATTGTTCGCTGCTTACACTGCATTCATGCCTCGACCGCTGCCAACGGTATTTTGCGGCAAATTCAAAAATGCGAAAATTTTCTGCATTCTTTATGCTGTGAACTCAGACGGGTTGGCGCTTTGCTTGTTTGCCCTTTGGCAACTGTTTGGGTTGAAATCACAAATGCTGCTGTGGCGCTCAACGCAGCGATGTCTGAATGTGTGTGACCGTATATGTGGAACTGTGCGTGTAAAGTGCAATTGTAGGCCAAGCGGCTATTTTGTGGTCAAATTACGATTGTTGCAGTTTTGGCCAGCGCAATTTCGCAAAAATGTGAAAATATAAAAAATATAATTTTTATAAAATTTATTTATCTACACATATTACGCAATAAGTTGCGAAAATCGTTCGATGTAGAAAATTAAATGCATCCATCTTTGAGGAAATGTGTAGTTCAATGCGGCTGCCAAATGATGTTCTTCGTCTTCTTCTGCTTCATCTCTTCTTACTCTTGCTGGTCAGCACAAAGCTAAATCTAATAAAGTGCGTCAGCGTTTGTTCTTTCCTTTGCCAAGGCACGTCTTAAAGGATTACCAGATGAAGCCAAAATCTTCTACTTTTGACTAACATAATTTTACCCTATAGAAGAATTTTATTCTAGAGCTCTTCCAAAACAGTCTGTTATGAATCAATTCACACGAGTAGAACTCAAGAATCCGTTAAATACAGAATCATGAGAGGAAACTCTGCTATCTCTACTGAGATTATAAGAGGTGTCTCTCCAAGACTATGACTAAAAATATTTATTTATCCTAAGTTTTACATCCAAGCAAAGCTCGTTCCCACAACAGTCGATTTTTCACCACATATTTCGGGTCGGTTTATTCGGATAAGGCCTTACAAATCGTTTACTTTCTCTGAAACTATTTGAGAATATTTTAGGTCGCATTTTGAGAATCTTACAGTCGAACGAAAGCCGTGGTATACCAGGAACTAAATGATGAAAGACCTTTAACTAGAAAAAGTCTACATGCTGAAGAAAATCTCTGGCCGTCAAATTTCAGAAACCCTTTTAAAATTTAAAAGAAATTAGAATTATTTCTTAAGAGAATACCCGAAAAGCAGACAGAATAAGTGTTATCAAAATAAAAGGTCGAAGACACAAGACGATGTCTATGCCGATGGTATACCTAACAAAAGATGTTAATAGCTCAAACTTTTGGAGGCCGATGTGAGACAAACCCTATGCCGATCTCTGTACCGGAACAATGAAGTTAACATGACTTCGAGCACCTGTACTCTAGAATACTATGAAGTCTTCTTGTTAGTTATTGATTCCCATAAGTTCTGTATGAAAAGTATGAACTTTTTTGATTTAAATTTCCCAACTCTCTTCTCTTCTTTTAATTTTAAGTATATTTTTCGTTGTGAGTCTCTTTCATCTGACCTAACCTAACCAAAAATATGTTTAATGCTTCCAACCATCAAAATCCATTTGATTTCCACAACAAAGTCACAATTAATTTTGATATTTATTTATTTTCACCATGTCTATCCAAGACAATAAAATTTTATATACTTGCCCACAAATCACTTCAATCGCGATTTTTTACTGTTGTAGTTATCTTAAAAATTCCAAAGCCACAACATTGTTTCACATCCCGGCTTTTAGTATATTAGACAGCAAGCTTTCTCGCAAATCCAATTATTTTGAAATTTGTAAACTCTCATGTAATCGGGAGGGAACAAAGCCAACAACAATGCGATTACATACATATAACGGCGCCAATCCCCACACACGTTCGACGACTTTAATTGCCTTTTCGAGTGCTTTTAAAAAAATTGAACTTTATAGGAATATTAATGTAAACGAGGGTTTCAAATGTGGCGTTATGTTGTTGTTGTGGAGACTACCCTGTACGAACATTTTACTATGGGTTAACTTTATATTTTTTTCGGATGAGTTGATATTTTATTTGTGCTTTCACTGATGAGTGAAGTTTTTTCGACGAATGGACTTTTAACTTAATTAACTTTAAAACTGGTGTGAACCTCTATAAAGTATACGAAAATTCAAAGCCAAAACATTTTCTCAATAACCGATCAAACGAAATCGGAAAGGTAATGCTTCGTGAAATTACTTCGAGTTGCCATAAGACAGAAATTTAATAAATAAACTTTTTACCGATCAAAATTTTTCTCTGCAGGGTCTGTTGTTCATCTGTGAATCTATGATAGCTTTTTCGCAGCAACAACAACTATGTTTGCTACCTTTACGATTATTCAACTTTCTGTCACTCACTTACATTGGTTTTTGCATTGGAAATAGTCTCTAGTGGGCATAGGGAAATACGCGCTGCGGCTGAATTGCCAGTTAGGCGAGCACTTAAGTACTTAGAAATTCAATAGTGCATGCCCAGCGGGAAATAGAGGAGATAATCCATTAATCAACATTTAACTTATATTTTATTTAAGTTGTGTTGGGTTTGAAGTTCTATTTTAGTGGATTATACAGCTTGTAGAGGTTAGCTACAGTGTTTGTATATTAAATTGCAGTTCAATTAAGATATCCTGCTAAATTTATTTTATACGACATACTTCAATTTATACCAAATTACGATTTATAAGCCGTTAATCTTAACCAGAATTCTCAAAGAGTTGAGCATCAGCTAATTGCCTATTTGTTGTTTAATTGCATTACAATTAAGATTAAATTTGCTCATTATCTTGATTCCTCTTGATTTTTTGCCCAAAGATTTCATTTATGCTTAATATACATAAACTTATTTCTTAATTAAAATGCAATTAGTTAATTGAGTGTGACTTGGAATAATTGCGTAAAAAATAAATATGTAAATAAAAATAAATTGTTGAAACTGATTTAAGGCATATAAGTTAGACGTATATTAGAACAATATTTAGAACATTTATAAATTTACAAAGAAACTTCTGACTTAGATTCGACTGAATTTGTGCAAAAAAGTTCAGAAATAAAAATTTGAAAATATTTTTATTATAGTTAATTAAAAATAATTTCAAATTATAATAATTTGAAATGTGAATTTGACATAAATTCAGTTCTTAATTAAAAGGTAATTAGTTAATTGAATGTCATTTGCAATAATTTCTATAATATTAAGGCTTAAATTGCTAAAATTTATTTAAGGGACATAAATTAGGCGTATTTTTGTACAAAATTTAGAACATTTACACAATATTTCCGCAGAAACTGCTGACTTAGTTTCGACTTAATTAGTCAGAAATCAAAATTACAAGATATTATTAAGCATATATGAGTATGATTAAAAATAAGTTCAAAATGCACTACTTTATAATGCGAATTTGACACAAATTCAGTTCTTAATTAAAAGTCAATTAGTTAATTGAGTGTCACTTGGAATAATTGAGATAGAATTAAGGTTTAAAATTTCTAAAACTGAATTCAAACACATAAATTAGGCGTATTATTAAAAAAAATTTAGAAGATTTATGAATACAAGGAAACTTCTAACTTAAATTCGACTTAATTAGTTAAGGAAAGATCAGAAATCATATTACAAGATATTATTGGGCAGAATAGATTTAAAATAATTTCAAAATATAATAATTTATAATGCGAATTTGACATAAATTCAGTTCTTAATTAAAATTCAATTAGTTAATTGAGTGTCACTTGGAATAATTGAGATACAATTAAGATTTAAAATGTCTAAAACTGATTTAAAACACATAAATAGACGTATCTTAGAACAAAATTAAAAACATTTATGAATTTACAAGGAAACTTCTAACTTAAATTCGACTTAATTGGTTTAGGAAAGATCAGAAATTAAAATTACAAGATTTTTATTGGCCATATACGCGAATATATTTAAAATAATTTCAAAATATACTAATTTATAATGCGAATTTTACATAAATTCAGTTCTTAAATAAAAAGGCAATTAGTTAATTGAGTGTCACTTAGAATAATTGAGATACAATTTAGATATAAAATGTCGAAAACTGATTTAAAACACGTAAGATTGACATATTTTTGAACAAAATTCAGAATATTTATAAATTTACAAAGACGTTTATGACTTAGAATCGACTTAATTGGCTGTGGACTTCATTAGTTAATTGCTTGCTTGAAGGTAAGTTAGGCACATATAAATTGTAATTTATTAAGTTATTTGGTCTTCATCTATTATATTCTCTCTCTAAACCAGATTAATGAAAGAAAAAGGGGGTTTAGAATGTAGAAAAAACTGCTAATTGACTTAATTAAGAAGTTGTGTGAAACAATTATTAGCATATAGTTGGGCAACATTGTTTTAAATAACTAATTTATTTCGAAAGAATCACAAGTTGTTAAAATTTGGAAAATTACTGAATGAAAAATGTCAGAGAAGTAAAAACAAAAAAAAATCGTGAGAAGCTTGGAAATATTGATTCTTAGCTAAACTTGGATTTCAAATAAATGGAATACATTAAGACTATGTAAATTAAAGACATATTCTGCTGCTTTAAGTCAGCATTAATATGTCACCAGCACTAGTATCGCTTCGGTGCATAATAACAAAAATTTCCTACAGGGCTTGTATGAGGTTTTGCAATTTTAAAAGCTTTTGGCAAATTCTGCGATTTTCATTGCTATCATGAAACCAACTGTATTCGGCTACGTAAGCGCAAAATATTTTTGAGGCATGCATGTAGAAACATAGCTCTGTATGTGTGTGACTGTGTGGTCCACAATAAAGGTGTCAGATGGGCATAGACAGATATATATTTGAAATCTTTTTTGGCAAACACAATAATACGCAGAGGATTTCCAGAGCACAATGAGATTTTATTACATTTCATTCATGTTATTGTTGTTGTTGTTGTGCTTTTATTTTTATTTTCAAGTGGCAACCCCCCAGGTTATGGCATAATTTCATTTGTATTTCGGCTAAAATTTATTTACCAATGGGACCAAAGCACAAATCAAAGCATTAACGACGTGAAATCGACGCCGCAGGTTCTATGGAGACACACGAACACACTTGCTGAGCCGCAAAACATGCTTTGGCCGAAATTTACAGTTATGCATGGACTTGCTAAAGTTGTAAACTTTAAAGCAAAGCGGAATTTCTAAATTGTTGCCTTGTGGTTTGGTTTAGAGTGGAAAAATAAAAAAAATAATAAAAACAAAAACAGAAACAACAAAACCGTTATAGTTGCATAATTCATATTTTTGTTGTTTTTGGTTTTTTGAATTTTTTTATTTTTATTTCGAAAATACCATTGCTTTGCGGCTTTTGCATTAGCTGAGTTGAAAGCTCACGGCGCAAAATAGTTGTTGAATTTGTTGTTGTTGACTTTAAAGTAACTACGTGCGCGCCACCACTGTATGTGTGTGGCTGTGTGTGTGTGTGTGTGTGTGAGGGGTATAATAAATATTTGCAATTAACAGTGCCGAGTTCCAAGGTGACTCCTTGAACGTGACCACAAAGTTCAGCGTTTGATGTTTGCACGCAGCCGCGAGTGGCACACACCCCCCTCCATCCTCCACCCGCCACTCATCTAAGTTTTGCGAAATTTATTAGAGCGCAGTAAGTAATAATTTTTCCATTTTTTCGCAACGAAAATGAAAAAGTTTTTTTCCCCCACATCGAAAATATGCGCGCAAACATTTTAGTTATTGAGTGTGGCGAGGAGTGGAGGGGTGCTGTGGCAATTCGAGTGTTGATGGCGGCCAGCACACACTGCTACTGTTGCATTTCCTAGGCACTCGTGTGTTTAAGGCCACCGCTGCGCCACTCACAATGGGACAAGTGCAGTGTGCTCACGTCTAGACAACGTGGCATGCTCATGGCGCATCGCTTGCACTCCGCGTTGCAAAAGTTTGCCAACTAATGAGTGAGTTTGGCACTACTAATGACAGCTTTCCATTATCAATGCATTCAAAATGCACTCAATTGATGCGTAGCGTTTACTTTGTTGTTATTGTTGTGGATTTGTTTGAAAACTATTAAATTGCACTCTATATATTTTAACAGTTATTCATGAATATTGAAAGATTGTTACCATCTTCTTCATGTTTTATTCAGTGTTGTACCCTATGCAATTATATATACAGTTATATACAGGCATGTTCCAGAAATCGTTTTCGCATGAAAATGATAATAAAATCGTGAGACGATGTTCTGAATACCACTTTGCGATTACGAATACTAATTTTTCGAACATGAAATCGGTGCGATATGGCATGTTCCAGAAATGGATTTCGCAAATTGTTTGACGTTTTGATATCGGTTAAAAATAAGTGCGCGAAATTATTGAATTTGCTTGTAAAACCTAAAATGTAAGTATTTGAGCTAGTTATTTGGATTTCTTCACAAAAATTAATACTTTCCTTTTCTTATTTTAGGGGAAAACATAAAAGCCAAAGGCAAGAAAACATTTTTTTAAATTTTATGGGCAAAAATCCAGACTTAGCGAAAAATTTCGTTAAAGGGGATCGCGTCGCTGCGGAGGCTTTGTGGGCAGACCTTGCTAAAATGCTAAATAGCGAAGGTCCACCGCAAAAAGATGTTAACGGCTGGAAAAAAGTGAGAAAAATATCACGCCATAGCATATGTGAACTGCATTAACATTTTTTTTAATAGGTATGGTCCGATTGGAAAGGCTGCATCCGGAAGAAAATCGCACACAACAAAAACGAAAGCAGAGCTACTGGAGGAGGGCAATTCAACAAATTTTCCCTGACCCCCAGTGAGGAAGAAGTAGCTCAAATTTGTGGAATATATACGGCCGTAGAAGGCATCGCAAATAGCGCTTCATTTGGAGTTATCGTTAATTCTGTTGATGTCGAAAGCGATTCTTTGGATGCCATGCCTTTAAGTATTGATGATATTGCCAGCGGCGGACCAAAGTCCACACCACGAAAACGACGGCATGAAGACACTGTGCAAGATTGCCTCAAAAAGCACATGGCAACAGAAGCAGGTGCAGTTGAAAAAATTTCTGATACCTTGCAGCTTCTTTTTGCAAATATGGAAAAATTGACCAAATTAGTGGCGCAACAAAACGAGCTCATTGCTGAACAAAACGAAGATCGTCGCAAGTATTATCTGGCCAAGCAGGAAAGCTTGATTGCTAAAAATGTAATTAAGCAGAAGATGCTAGAAATCGAAGAAATTCGAGTCCAAAGGGATATTTATTTCAAACCAAATAGTAAAAATATCGAGTAATTAATTTTACTAAATAATAATATTATTAAATGATCTCATTGTCAAATAGTTTAACTTCTTAAATGTGATGTTTTTATTGAATAAAAAAATATGAAAATTAAACTATACGCGTTAAGTTATTTGCGATTTCATCTCGAATGGATACAGCGGCAGTTTGTAGATGGCTGCTATAATCAGCAACTTCTTCGTCCAGAAAATCGTCCACTACATCTAAAGCAAAGGCATCCAGGTTATAATGGCGACAAATGTTGTGCAAAGCACTGCATACATTTATAATTTTTACAACTTTCTGTGGGACATATGGCATAGTTGTTTGAAGACATTTAAAGCGGCTCTTGAGGACTCCGATTACTCTCTCAACGATATTTCTTGCCTTGGAGTGTTGTAAATTGAATTTGTGCTGTGGTGACCCAGCGTTTGCATCACGATAAGGGGTAAGTAAATATGGTTCCAAGCCATATCCTGAATCTCCTAGTAGCCAAGATCTATGGTCTCCGCCCACATACCTGGATGAAAGATATTGTTTGGCAGCACTTAAAGAAAATATAAAGGCGTCATGACTGGAACCAGGGTGGCATGCATCCACAGCCGTTATACGCATTTTGTAAACGCAAATCTGTAAAAGAAGTGAATTAATATCACCATCAATTTTCGTATTTGTAACTCGCAATCATCGTATTAACGCTGAAGTAACCCTTTCTGTTAAAAAACAGATGCTCATTTTGGTGGGGCTTCGTAATTTTTACGTGTGTCCCGTCTACACAACCGATTATTCCGGGAATACTAAAATTGTTGAAAAAATGTGCTTTCGACATTTTAATTTCTTCTTCCCTCATTTGTAGTTTAATCCATTTTGGACACAGTGCTTTTTCTAAAGCATATAGCATCTCATGTAATACTTTGCACACGGTACTTCTTGCAAGGGATATGTCGGTGTCTTTTCCTACCGAGCGCTGAAATCCTCCCTCTGCAAGGTACCTCAAGGTGGTAGCAAGCTTTATTTCAACCGTAATAGATGACGGATTTATGAATGGTTGGACATCACGAAAAATTTCAAGAAACGCTTCTTTGCTTATCCTGTAATCGGCAACAAAACTTTATTGGGACAAAATGCATCTCTTGTGTTCCAAACTTTGTTTTATATATACTTACACGGAATCTGGGATATCCAAGGGATTGGAATGATCTCTTAAAATTCTCCGCCGAACTTTCTCATTTTTTCCCAGTCATTTTTTGTCAATAAATATGCAGCAATGGTAAATAAGCACATTTTGTAAAATTCTTTGAAACAAATTTTATTTGTCAATACTCAATCAGCTGTTTCGTAGTTGATTTCGAATTTAAGCCAATTCGCGCGAATTGTGGAACACTGTTACCAAATTCACGCGATTTGCAAATTCGGTGCCGAATTTAAATCGTGCGATTTCCAGAACATGCCTGATAACCTTTATTTATTAAAATAATACTGCATTAGTAAAAAGTGTTGCCTACATTTAGGCTGTTAGTGAATATTTTAGTTAATTAATATATATCCGCATCCAGCCGAGCTCCCCACCCATTCCCCTATTTTGCTCTATGGCACCAACTGGAAATACCAAGTGACGCCCGATCACTTTATACTTGGTCTTTCCATCGGAATGGAGGTCGTCCTCTTTCGCGGCTTCCTCCAGCGGGTACTGCATCGAACACTTTCAGAGCTGCGCCACTTTCGTCCATTCGAACAACATCACCTAGCCAGCGTAGCGGCTGTCGTCTTATTATAGCTCATCGTTCCATCATCTGCGGTATTCGCCGTTGCCAATGTTCTGAGGACCATAAATCTTGCGCAAAATTTTCCTGTCGAAAACTCCTAGTGAAGTCTCATCGGATGTTGACATCGTCCAAGCTTCTGCACCATAAACTAATAAAAAAAATGTCAAGCAAATTTGGCCGAAATTTTTATATTTTAGGAAAAATGTCTACCAAAATTCCATTTTTATTTTTTTGCCTTTCCTTCCTTCAATCACAAGTTTATGGTCTCACCTAAAACACTTATTTTATTTTTTTCATTTTGGTTGATTCTGTCAGGAGTTATGCTGACAATGCGGACGCACCTTTTTTCGAGGGGTCACCGGACTTCACAATGGAGGAGTTTTAATTTTTATACCCTGAACAGGATATATTAAGTTTGTCACGAAGTTTGTAATACCCAGAAGGAAGCGTCGGAGGCCCTATAAAGAATATATATAAATGATCAGTATGTTGAACTGAGTCGATTTAGCCGTCTGTCTGTATATATACGAACTAGTCCTTCAGTTTTTAAGATATCGTTTTGAAAATTTGTAGATATTAAGAAGCTGCTCATTTGTCGGAACTGTCGATATCGGACCACTATATCATATAGCTGCCATACAAACTGAACGATCGGAATCAAGGGCTTGTATGGAAAACTTCCGCATTTTACTACATATCTTCACGAAATTTGGTGTGAGTTATTGTTCATAGAAATAATTTAATCTCCGAAAAAATTGTTCAGATCGGTTCACTATATCATATAGCTGCCATACAAACTGAACGATCGGAATCAATGGCTTGTATGGAAAACTTCCGCATTTTACTACATATCTTCACGAAATTTGGTGTGAGTTATTGTTCATAGAAATAATTTAATCTCCGAAAAAATTGTTCAATTACTACATCTCTTCACGAAATTTGACATGGATTACTGCTTAAGGTAATTGTATAATCTCCGAAGAAACTGTTCAGATCGGTTAACTATATAACCTTAATGTTTCTAGCAAATAACCCGGCTAAAAATAATTAGTAAAATGTTTTCTTTTTTTACTTACTTTTTCTTACGTCTTTAGATTTGCTTAAACACATAGTTACTAAAATAAATGCACCTGTGAAGGGTATATTAGCTTCGGTACAGCCGAAGTTAACGTTTTTTCTTGTTTTTTTTTTCAGAAATTATTCCTTAAATAATTATCTATAAGACTGAAGAAAGTTTGTTTTAAATAAATATTTTTTTACATAAAAAAAATTTATTGAAAATAGTCCTTTTTTAGCCGACAAAACCCATGTAACCCCTTAACTGTCTACGGATTATTAATAAAGATAAGATCTATAGTCAAAAATTGGCAATTGTCCAAAATCCGATAGCTGTGTCAAATAGGAAAGGTATTAGCTTTCATCAGGAGAATGCCAGGTCACACATTTCGATAGTGACGCGACAGATGCTCCGGAAAATTGCTTTTTTTTTTGCAACCAGCTCATAGCCCCGACATGGCAGCAAGTGCTTACTACCTGTTCCTGTGTATGTAGAATAATTTTGCTGGTAAAAAATTTTACCTAAAAGAAGCATTTAAAAAACGGCTGTTTCGGGTCAACAGGAACAAGAACTTCCTGGAGAGTGACATAACAAAGAAATGGAAACGGAATGACATGTAAAAAATTGTCAAATAGTTACCGATAGTTACCGATGCCAATTAATCATTCGAACTCTATTATTTCCTATGCTATGAGTGAACTATATTCAGTTGAGTTCTTCAGCCTACTAGAACAAATGATTGCTTGAGTAAGTAGACGCTTCACTGAATCCATTATTTCCTCAATATAATTTAAGTTATATTAAAATGCATTTTGGAAAGCAAATGAATTTGGTTTGTGTAACAGAGTTCTCACAAATTTATGAAATTCACCACATTTGTGGTTATAGAGACCATTTACCAAACGATAAGCTGTCAATAAAAATTATTCCATGCATTACTAAGTTTGTCGGTCGTAAAATTTATATATTTATACCCGCATCCTCTCATATAAGTGAATTTGCTATGCAACAATAAAAATTTATGAATAAAAACTCAAGTGAGCGGAAAACCCGAAAAATTAATAAACTTATTCACATATGTATACATCTCTTCATATATATATCTAAAGTTATATATATTTATATAAATACATATGTACATACATACACTCGAATCGAAGTGCAATCGGCATTATGTAACAATTACTATATTTTATTATTTTGTGCATTCATTGGCTGTGAAACCGTAATTCCCTACAATTGAATGAACTGTTGCGCATTCATTCGTAAAATTTTGAGTGCATTTGAAAAGTTTTTTTCTCCAACAATTTGGAGTGACTTTAAATTAGAAAAGGTTTTATTCATTTTTATATTACAAGCGCAAATTGTTTTCAACTTTCACTTCAATTTCAAATTTGGATAATAGTTTATTTGATACGTTTTTTGTTGAGTGATTAAATTGAAAAAAAAAACTTATTCGAGATAACCCTCTTTCCAGTATCCAGTGCACACGCAGTTAAATGAAATATATTTGGTTGTCAAATATCCGCTTCCCCTCCGCTTTTTTGCTCTTTATGCAATGCTTAGAAAGTGTTGCAGTGATCGGATTCAAATACGCGCCGTTTCGTTCGATTATCTGTTTCCATCTAGACGGCAACTTCATAATACCCCCTTCGTAGAAGCCCCCTCCTTATTTGCGAAGAACTCGGACAGCCACTTTTCACAAGCCTCTTTTGAGTTCAACTTTACACCACCAAGGGCGTTCGCTATGGACAGGAACAGTTGGTAATCACTTGGCGCTATGTCCGGGCTATATGGTGGATGCGATAAAACCTCCCATCCGAGCTCCCGTAGCTTCTGACGAGTCATCAACAAAGTGTGTGGTCTGGCGTTGTCCTAGTGGAACACTACACCCTTTCTGTTGGCCAATTCTGGACACTTCTGGTCGATCGCCTACTTCAAGCGGTCCAGTTGTTCGCAGTAGATGGTAGAATTAAGCGTCTAGCCATATGGGAGCATCTCATAGTGGATGATTCGCTTCCAATCCCACCAAACACAGAGCAAAACTTTCCTCGCCGTCAATTCCGGCTTGGCCACTGTTTGGGACGCTTCACCGACCTTCGATCACGACGCTTTTCGCTTGATATTGTCGTATGTGATCCATTTTTCGTCGTCAGTCACCATCCGCTTCAAAAATGGGTCGATTTCGTTCCGTTTCAGCAGCAAATCGCAGGCGTTGATTCGATCCAAAAGTTTTTTTTGCGTGAAATCATGCGGCACCGAAACATCAAGCTTTTTTGTGTATCCGGCCTTCTGCAGTTGGTTTAAAATGGTTTGGTGACTAACTCCCATCTCCTGGGCGATGTCACGAGATACCACATGCCGGTCTAACCCGATTTTATCGATATTCGTTGTCACAGGTTTTCCGCCGGCTAGCTTATCCATGGTGTCGTTTTCACCCGCTCTGAATCGTCGAAACCATTCCTCCGCAGTTCGAGGTATTAGAGTACCATACCCCAAAACACCATTAATCTCACGGAACCTTTCTCTAGCGGATTTGACTTTAACGAGGGAAAACTTTAAAATAGCGCGAAATTCGGCGTTATGAACTCCATGTTTACACGTCTATAACTGTTGAACGCAATATCCAAACTAATCGGAGCGTCGTTTTGTAGGTTATGTCAAGACCTTTCAAAGATGTTTAGTATTGCCAGATACGAGCTCTGTACCGCTTTATATATAACCACGAAATTCAAAAGACAAAAAGGCGGAAGGGAGATATTGGACAAGCTAATATTAACCCCAAATTTTATGATTTTTCTTCAATTTATTATTTAGAATTATTTTTTTATTGTCATTTTGTATTTTTCATTTATTTTGTAGCATATTTATTAAATTTTTTTTTCATAAAAATTATTTAAGCGAATTAGCAAGTTTCAAGTGCGTTTATCTACTAAATGTATGCGGTCGCCTGTGCACAGATAATTCGGTAGTTGTTCACAACAAAGGCAACTTTTTGACTTTTCGGTTAATAAAAGTTGCTTACGCAATTCTATGTACATACCAAAATATAGTAAATATATTAGCCGGAATAATTTTTGTCCATTTATATTCACATTCATATACATACATCTGTATTCTTATACCTTCATAGAGTCATCTTTATGCCGACATATATGTGGGAGAGTTGACTTTTCTATTAGCCGAAAAATTCTCAAAACTTTGCAAAAGTTATGTAGCAAGTGGCTATCTACACTTCGCAACAAAAGTAATTGCTAAATTAAGTGCACATGCACTTGGACACATCCGGAGCGCAAATGTATGGGACAATGTAGTTGTAGTAGGTTAGTAGGTATTTTCGAGAAACTTTAACGTGTGGACGAGCTAACTGCTGTTCATATTACATATAAAATATGAACAAAACTGAAAAAATGCGGAAAATTACTGAGAAATATTAGTTTTAACATTCCTATGCACGGTAATTGTCCGTTATTGTTGTAGTGCTATTTACGCCAGAGAATGCAGAACGGAATCATAAAGTCAAGGTTTAAATAAGACTAGAATTAATACTTGAATCGTATGGAACTGTATACATGAAGTTTAAAAATATATTTATTGAGGGGTTGCCACATATAAACAATTAAATTAATTTAATAAATTTAATGAGTTGAAAAATTAAGATAATATGAATACTGAGGTAATCACTGCATAGAGAAGATAATATATTTGAAGAGGGTTTCCACACTTTTATAATATTAGTATTAAAAAAAATTAGAATAATAAAATTCGTTTAAAAAACATATTTCTGTCGAAAATAGTTTTGGATAGGGTTGCCAAATATTTTAAAAATTTAAGGAACACATCTCCTTTGAATTTCTTTATAATATCTGAGCGATTTACTGATATTTTCAATAAAAAATTATCCACAAACTTCGAAGTCCTCATGTTCGATATCTGGGGTCTTGAAAAGTTATAGTCCGAATTCTGTAATTTGTATACAAGCTATGCCACACTAGAAAAAAAATATTTGCGCAAAGTGTTGTTCCGGTATCTTCACTGATACTTAACTTATATGCTATGTAAAGTGAACGAATCAATTGGACTTCAAAAAGGTGTTATAAGGAAAGTAGAGATGGTTGTGAACCGATTTCGCCCATTTTCAAACTGTTGCATTTGAATGTCAAAAGAGTGTTATAAACCGAATTTTGCTGAATTGAGATATTGGCTTTGACACATAAGTGGGCGTGGTTATAATCCGATTTCCTTTATTTCTAGATTAGTAGCTAATGACTCTAGACAATGTGGTTGATATAACTTTAGTAGTTTACGAGATATGTACAAAAAACATAGTGGGAAGGGGTCACACCCACTTAACCAAAAAAAAATAATAATAACATCCTCAAGGAGGCGTTTCCTAGTGCGATCTGTTGTATCTTAGTTATGGCAATTTATATATTGTGGGCGTAACCTCGCTTTAATATCTACGTAAACAGTGCTATTTGCGATGTGTCGGGATCATAATTACAAAGATAACCTACATCTGTGCCAAACTGTGTCATACTAAATCCCAATAGTATCAAATTATGGATAACATCGATTACGAATCCTCTGGTCCAATAATATCCGTATACAAAAATGCCATTTGAACGCAGATTTCGGCAACAGAAGTGAAGATCGATCTGTGTATGGAGTTAAAAATATTAGCACTGACTTTCTAAGTACATACTACTCACCGCTCTCAGCAGTTCGCTACAATGCCTGCACAACCTACTTTGATGTGACAACTTGATGGCCAGTACCGTTAATAAGTCGTGCAAAGCAGCTTCCTCATACTTCAGTGTGTCATTGACCACGCCAATAAGAAGCATATTAATCATATGGTTTAAGGAATCGGGCAGCAGTGACCCATTATAATAATGTTTATAAAATACGCACACAATAAACTGACTGGACAAATAGACACAATGTAGATTTTCCAGCAGCACCAGCTTTTTATACCAACTGAAGTATTTCAGATAGTTCGTTAACATTTGACTTGTTTGACTCCACAAAGCGATTGCTTTACAAATCGGTTTGTTCTTCGACTTGCATGCTGTTGTGCATTGAGATTTGGCTTTGTATTGATCTTCTTGCTGTTTCACGCATTTCCTTAAAACTTTGTGAAGAATAAGCAATTTTCTAATCATCACATAGTTGGCAATGTAGGCGAGTTCGAAAACAGGAAACGCCAATAAATTACTCATAAAACTGATTCGTTGTGCAGGTACGATTACAATACCAACAATTAGCGTTATTTTCAATAACAACAATAACTTTATGTGTGTCTCCATGACTGCACGACAACCAGTCAGCGCTGTGATCTTTCGTTGCAACACGAAAAGTTCGTTGAAAAAGCGTTTCAAAAACCTGCTAGTCCATTTGCTTTGGATCTGATATGAAATTATGAAAAAAGTCGAAACATACACCAATCTTATGATGAGCACATAGGCGATGGTGATAACTTGAATCGGCACTAACTCTTCGGTGTTTGGCGAGCCAACAATAATGGCTAACAAGAGAAAGCCGAGGAAAAATGTTGCGCAGATACCGGAAATCGTATAATATATACGAAATATGTAACGTCGTATCCGTGGATCTCGGCGCTGATACTCAACACGCTGCAGCGTCTCATTGTAATATAGATCGGTGAAGTGAAGCCAACGCAAGAGTTGATAGTAGAAGCGCGCACAAATAGTGAAGCAGTCCGACGCCATCTAGACGCTAGATGAATGTGAAATGAACAACTGAAAGTTCCAGCTAACGGTCATGAAGGTATATAATTGCTATAATCGGTAACTCATATAGACATTAGAGAGAAAATGTGTGTTATTAGTTAGGTCATTATGTTAAGCGATCGCTCATTAGAGCAACTTAATTTGAATGATATGAACATTATTCGTATATATGTACGAGTATGTTAATGAGTGATGTTCCCATATAACGGTAATGGTTCCCATTAACTCCTATTGGATCCCAAATAAAGGTACTAAAGATATTTGGGCTATTTGAGAAATGTATACAATTATTTCAGTGGATGTTAGACTGTCAGTTAGTTAGAGAATAGCGCGCCGTGCCGCTGGCTTCTACATTGAGGACTTCTGGACGGATCATGTCGCCACCTGAAGCTTTCCCAGGCTTCAATTCCTTAACGACACGTTCAATTTCAACCAAGCAAGGAGGAGATTATCCGAGGCTGTTGTTTCCTGTTCATTGGTTATTCGTTTTTATGTGGTGGGTTCCAAACCCTACGCACAACCGCATAAGTGGGATTCGCCTTCTCACTTTAGCTCGCTTCCAAACGGATGTCTGTTGGCTAACCAGAGGATACTTGGTCTAAAACCGGTAGTCGTGAGCTGCTTGAGCCACATGCAAAAGTGCCGTTCCTAGCCACTCCCAAGTGAGGATCTACTCTTGCCAACAGGTGCTACTATGGACTGAGTAGGCAATTGAAAAGTAAAGTCCTCTCTCGACGAACAAAACCTTCATCATTCCCGTCCTACTTTATGGTGCAGAAGCGTGGACGATTTCGAATTGGCGCCAAAATGCCAGAATGGTGGAGATTATGATATTGCAGAGCTATTGGTGTTGGGTGGTCGGATTGGCAGATAGGTGAGGGTCGCGAGGGTGGATTTGTGCCTATTGGCTTAATAACACCCAAGAAATGTTTAAACCGTCTGAAAAGTTTGTCTCGTTCAGATGAATTTTTGATGAATTTATCGCATGCTATTTTATATGGAAATGCAAATATCTCATGATATTTTTCAAATGCGCTAAATATTCTAAAGAAATTCACAGGAGAAAAAACCATACCATAGTCCTTATAATAGTGTGTCTCTGTGCCGAAAATGGACGAAATCGGGTCAATACTTCCTTCGAAGTTCCGGTTAATATGTGCGATATTATTGCAAAATTAAGTAAACTCAGTTTTTTCGTTATTCTAATGGACTTTATGGCCAATGTGTGGGTCAAATTGTACGTGTTTTTATTAAAAATCAATAAATAAATTCCGAGAGTATAAAATGTTTGGTTACACTCGAATTTAGCCCTTCCTTACTTGTTGCTATATAGTTTAATTTAATATTATATCTTCAAGTTTATTGTGAAATTCGAAAAATTTAATGAATAACTGTTAATACAATATTATATCTATGGTCTATGA